>JAVIWC010007501.1:0-600000 GCA_031894815.1 Creontiades dilutus
AATTTATGAGCAATCTTTAGCAGGTGGCAAGAGATAATTATAATTATATTTTCTTTAATGTACGAGTATTGAGTTATGAGTATAATCTATAATTTATTAGGAGTCTGCTGATTTCTTAATATCCATGAGATTGTAATAAAAATACGAACAAACAGGTTTTTCTTGTCAAATAAATATCAATCTGATTGTATATGCCAGGATTTCAACTGGAACCTGGAGATAGTGAAGCGAAAACATTTCCTTTCAAAGTATTGAAAATTCGGAAACCAACTGCCCGTGCGGATGTTGACGAAGAAGAAAAAAAAACTGGGAAGAGGCGGCTGCCAGCCATCGCCCATTATCCCCCCTATAACAAATAGCCTGGTGGGGCATATTGTGCTTGTCTAGAGAGGCAATGGTCCATGACACTGTATTATATAATTAGGGACTCTTTATCCAAGGACAAACAAACAACCCTACAACGTTTTAACATGGGAGAAGACCGGGAAAAAGGAGGGAAACATACATAAATCATAATGCCTTTGTCGCTTAAAGCTTCTATCAGCACTCTGGGGGCAATCACATTAGCATTGTGCGGTACTTCAGCGTTAAAGAGAGGAGTGAAAAGGACGACTGGTTGATGACGATGGGCGGAATTTTATAGCGTTCGTACAGAGAAAATCACTTAGCTTTATAACAAAAGAATGTCAAATCCTCCACTCCCATGTCTTGGAACAAATTATCTGGAATCGTTCTATTTAGAAAGACTCATTGAAAACATGTAGGAAGATATAATCTCTGTTATTATCGAATGGGAGGAAAAACTTTTGTAACATAGATTTTTGTGAATACTGACTCAATATTCAAGAATAATACTATAAATGTATTTTTGATGACTCGGTCGATGTGTAGTGAGGTTTGGGTTTCAATTGACCAGACCAGCGTTCGTTTATTTTCTTCTATTATAACGTTTGCAATATTTCAACGCCATGATGTCCTCCCTCATTAGGCACAATCACATCATTTCTATTTAGAATTTCGAAGAAGAAATGAAGGTGATAGTGATTTTGAGTAAATGCGTCTTTTATGGGAAAGCTATCAAAAACTGAATTTCTTAATCTGCGGTCATCATGGAGCCGAATTATTGCATAAATAAAAAAATAGGATACGTAAACGAAGGCTGGGATGATCAATTCGAACCCAAACCTCAATATTAAGATCTTAAGTATTCCAGAACTATATACAAATACCAAAGATATTCAGTAATTTGGAAAAAAATCGTTTTCTCCACATACATGATACGCGAAAGATTACACATTCCAGGGCCTGTTGCACAATGTTTGAATAACTAATACCAATGACGGCAATACTGATAAATTGTAATTCCTATTCCAAATAAAATTTTTTAGTAGTTATGAATGAGTTGAATTCTGTTACTCAATGGCCAACAATACATTAGAAAAATCCAAAATCTTAGTAAAAAATAATTTAATTTCTATCGGTAAAATTGTTGTTCTTGTAAATTCGTTTAATAGTGAAGTTTTTTTAAACAGTTTCAATAATTTTGTACTGTCGCATTCCTAATAATATGGTAATTATTGCACGAATATTTCTATTGCTGTACAATTATTTCGGTATCAGACGTTCCTTCTACGTTGGTCAGTGGATTACAAAAAGTTACATTAAAATGATTGTCGAGATTCGGGGCGAATGTGTGATTGTTAGCCAAATTTCATTAATTTTGGTCTATGAATTGTAGTTTTCCAGAAAAACATCACACCATTTATAAACACACATATTTATAAATTTTGGTTTATTATTCAATAATAAACCATTGTAATCGCTCTTGAAAAGAAAAAATTTAAACCCCTCCCCCCCTGAAAATTTCATGGTTTACATTTCAAAGGGTGTAGAATCTAAATCTGCAATAAAAATTTTTCCGTACGTCCGCCGTACGCACGATTTCTCCCAAACGGCTGGAGCAAAAAATCTGAGATTTTCAGGAAAAAGCCATGTTGGTCCGACAACGCCCCAATTCGTTAGCCAGCTCTCTCACTTAATTTAAAGTGCCCTTTAAGGGTTGTAAAAGTTTTGTAAAATCCCTAAAAACCTCAAAAAAAGTCAAGGCGCCCTAAATTTGGACTTTTTTGAAGAACTTTCCATGAAGAATCGAATGAGCCCCTCCCCAGGTTCGTAGCTCAAACCATTCCCGATGTATGGCCCGATTTATGGTGCAAACATTTGAATCCACATTCACTACATCACTAGGTTACTGCAATCAAAACAAAAACAGCATTGTTTTTTTTATTTATCGCAGTAACCGAGAGATGAAGTGAATGTGGATACTGGAGTGAACTCCTAAAAGGGTTTATAGCCGATACATGGGTTGAAGCATTCTGATATGCATGCTCCGTCTTACGAAATTAAAAATTTTCAAATATAATATTTTTCCATTGTAATCGCTCTTGAAAAAACGCTGCAAATTCTCTCACTGGGGTTTATTATTCAATGATTCATGATTTGAATTTCTACTAAGCTTTGGAGTGTGCGTGTTTCACAGGTGATAGAGCGATTATTGAATTTCAGGAGATAAGCATAGAGCACTTAAATCAGTTGATCATATTTGTGTGCCTCCTGAAATTCAATAATCGCTCTACCACCTGTGAAACATGCACACTCCAAAACTTAGTAGAAATTCAAATCATGAATCATTGAATAAAAAACCCCAGTGAACGAATTTGCAGCGTTTTGGTAGGTACTCATCGTTTCTCTAAAATCTGCACATCATGAAAGACAAGGATGGATTTTTTTCGATTTTCAAAACGCAAGTATTTTGACAAGTAAACCAACAAATTTTGAGGAGGTTGACGTTTTTTCTTGATTGGTTACATACAAAATTTAATTATTGAAAATTGTTAACGAAAACGAAGATAGTCGTATCTCGGGGGGAATTAACATTGAGCGGGGAGAATGATCATTAACCAATGTTTGACAATAACAAACCACTTTGCTACTGCAAGATGTTGTCTGCGGATACAATTGTTCTGAAATTATGGGGTGATCATCATCCATAGTACAACAAAAAATATTAGTTCTGATAATGTCAGAACTAATCGAATAATAAAATTTGATAATGATAAAAACGTATTGAGCAATGAACTCCGCTTATTGGTTTGGAATGAAGCTAAAATGTCACTGATTGATTCGTGTTAAAAATTAATAGGTACATAAAGATTTATTACATTATTACATGTAAACCGTACTAATTGTCAGTAAATTCGATGATGGGATGGGTTATGGGATGGGTGATGGAGAGTTTAATGACCGACCCATTCAAGCGCTGCTCATAGCTACTAAAATTCTGAGCCGATATTCAAGGTTTTTTATGCTCGGCTATGGATTTGGTACAGTTTTTAAAAAACTATTCATAAGTTTTTATAATAAGTAAATGTGATAGTATAAAAATCGGACATAAGGACGCCCGTGTGATGCATGCGTTACTTACCAATATGTTTTTCTTTTTTGATTACAACGGCGCATTATTGAGTATAATAAACCAAAATAATTAAATCTGGCAATCAGTAACTATAATAAATTAATAGAACCAGGACATTACCATTGATCTGCTCGATTAGTTGATAAGCGTCTAACTAATCAAACACAAGACTACTAGCGATATATCACTGAGATAAATCCTAGTACTACAAATCCACAATACTTCTCGTTGACAGTTAGCTGTCCTAGTTGTCATAATTTTCACCAAAAGGTCCTCAAAAGCAATGTGCGTTCACCATCGGAGTTCGTTGTTCGTATCAGGGACCGGCTCCTGCATTGTCGAACTCCCGAATCGCGGTATTATGGCCCGTGGGAGGGAGCGACGAGCTTTGGGGACTGAGACGGATCAAACACCACTACATCCATACCATTCATCGGGATAATAGAAGATTGATCTATTGATTAAAGTAGGCACTTCATTAAACCGCCTGTCAGTTGGAGATGAGAATCGGGAAGTTGGATGGTATTGTCACCTCCTCGTTTTGAATCTCTGTTTTGCGCACCTGTCCACTAATAGAAGAGCGCCCAATCAACCGAATGAAAACCGTCAAAATTATTCCACCCTAAAGGACTCCGCGGATCCACCGCTTTTCAACGCATCAACGAGCAATAATCAAAATTGCTTGAAAATTTGAATCGGCCCGTTTGCCGCTCTCAGTTTCCAGTTTCGCTCTCCCTTCATTTTAGAAGAGGATATGAATCTAATTAAAACTTTGCCAATTATGAGCGACGGTGTCGCATCGATGCGGATGCAACGGTCGGGGGGGTCTATCTGTGAATCTCAAATGACAATAACCGAACGGTGGTGTGGTGATGACCATACGAATCAATCATTATAACGCATGACGCTAATGGTATGTCAGTTGTTGATTAAATGATACCCACTCGACGTGTAGCTTTCCCAACTCTCTGGGTCGGGCATATATGAGTATACGAACCTCTTCAAACAGGACGTACCCCTGTACGTCTGTCAATTTCCTTCCTTAGCAGTCCTAATGAAAACTTAACGTAGCGATCTATGATCTAATTCCACTACAATCTAAGCGATCTCCCATGAATGAATGTTTCGTCAAACAAGAGGGAGAAGTCGTCCGAGCAATGGGGTTTTTAGCAAATTTTCCTTGCAAATGAAGCCATTGCGATGGCTCCAAAATTTTTAACTACTTTTCATCATGAAAATTCGTTTTGAGGTAGTCTGGAACGTTCCTGGATTTTCACTCTTTTTAATTAGTCAAAAATTAAGTATTCCAAAAGAAAAGAAAAGTTAGTTGGACAACACTGGTGGGTCAAATTTCAAACATTGTGCAAAAAAATGACCAAACCCTGTGAAAATCGTTAAATTTATAATTTTTAGCAGAATATAACTAAACGAACGTTTATCACTAATAAACTAGAACACTTACGAATTGAAGATAAAAGTTATGCTGAAATTTGAACTTAAACGTCATTGAAATGTGCTAAGAAAATCGATAAAAATATGTAAAAAGAGGATTAATTTATGATTAACGGTCTCGTACTGGGTTAATTTAAAATGTACAGACACTTGTCCAATATAACGTTTTATTGATTAGAACAATGTTTGGTTGGTACACACGTCTTCGAGGAATTAACACTCGTTAAATTATCGAATGATTAAATCAAAAGGACTCGAACAATCAAGAAATCAAAGATTTGACTTTTGAAAGGGGGAAACGGTGAATAGATCAAATGTGATAGTTAGATAGGATTAACTAACAATTAACCAATTAACTAACAATACTCATGAAAGAAGACCCAGTCGGAGTATAGGTCTGGATGCTAATGATGCGTTCCCTCTATTCGGTTTCCCTTCCTTTGAACTTGATTGTTGTCAAATCTCACAATGCCCAGTGACCAACAGCCAAATCCAGCATCTTTGTTTGAAAAGATAGATTTAATAAGAACAAGTTTTTTTCGCGTACAAATTGAGAGTAAAACTTCTTTGCACATTAACTTCAACTAAGTTTCACATAAATGCAATTTATTAATTTTGGAAAATTCGCTCATACGGTTTTGCTGTATGACTGTTGGGTTGCCATTGGTGGGTATTATCTGTAGTTTTACTGCTTTTAGGATGAGTGGCACATTTGACTCACGGCTACCATGTGCGGCATTGTGTTGTATCAAACAAAACAATTCATATCTTCAATCTGATTTAGATGGAATTTCAGGAGTGAGCAGAAAAGCCTGTTTCCCTCGATCGAATGGCCCAAATCTCTCAATATTTGAGGATATTTGAAGGATAGGAAGGATAGGATAGGATGGGAAGTATTGTCCGTGACTTGATTGCCATGTCATCAATTATGAGCAAAAGCGCCGAATCATTCATTTTAAGAGACCAAACACCATACAAACTGTTTGTTGGAATCCAATTAACGGTTCAGGGATTGTTTATAACTGCCTCCAAATGGTCTCCTATCTTAATCAGTATGATAGGCGACCATTGCTGGGCTGATAGGAATGATGAGGAACGAGATAACGGCAATTTCTCTAAAACACGTTTCTCGGAAATGAAATCTTGAATTCAAACGAACTCGATGGGCTCCCAAAAGATGCGCCTTCTACACTGTAGAATCTACAGGCATCTACTGGTGATTTGGAGCGTATGTAATGTGTATAATGATAATAAACAATTTTTGAGGTTTTTTTCCTGCTGTACATACACTGGTGATACAAGATGCAGCATCTATACACGCTTTCTATTATATACATAGTCGCAGAAATTAGATATAAATCCGTTAGTGTCATAAATGATAATTTAACAGCCTATAATTTAACATTGTTAAAAAAGTATAGCAACAAACTAAAACAAATATGACATGAATTTTGTACAACATTACGTTTACATTCTACGCAATTACGTTTCGTTAGGTCCGTACTGCACAAATCAGTATTCAATCATGAATCAAAAGTGAATTAATTCAACAACACAAAAGGTGTAATATGAGCATCGCATGATCGTAGAATGAAATCATAGAAAGCAGATTTGTGGGAAGGAACAAACAAACGCAGCAAATTCTTTCACTGGGGTTTGTTATTCAATTGGCTTGCGTTCATGATTTGAATTTCTACTAAGCTTTGGAGTGTGCGTGTTTCACAAGTGATAGAGCGATTATTGAATTTCAGGAGGCACACAAATATGATCAACCGATCAATCCAAATACGTATTTTGGTTGAGAACAAATTTCAGGAGCACGTAAATTCAATCAAATCGCTCTATCACTTGTGAAACACACACACTCCAAAGCTTAGTAGAAATTCAAATCATGAACGCAAGCCAATTGAACAATAAACCCCAGTGAAAGAATTTGCAACGTTTTTTTTAATGGTTATCAGAATGCTTCAATTCGTGTATCGGCTACAAAGCCTTTTAGGAGTTCACTCCAGTATCCACATTACTACATCACTACGTCACAAGGTTACTGCTATCAAAACAAGAACAATTATAAACCAAAATAACGCAAATGTTGGCACCATAAATCGGGCCATACATCGGGAATGGTTTGACCTACGGACCTGGGGAGGGGCTCATTCGATTCCTCGTGGAAAGTTCTTCAAAAAAAGTCCAAATTTAGGCCGCCTTGACTTTTTTTGAGGTTTTTAGGGATTTTACAAAACTTTGACAACCCTTAAAGGGAACTTTAAATTAAGTGAGAGAGCTGGCTCAAGAATTGGGGCGTTGTCGGACCAACATTGATTTTTCCTGAAAATTTCAGCTTTTTTGCTTCAGTCGTTTGGGAGAAATCGTGCGTACGGCGGACGGACGGAAAATTTTTATTGCAGATTCGGATTCTACACCCTTTGAAACGTAAGCCATGAAATTTTCAGGGGGGGGGGGGGGTTAGAATTTTTTTTTTTTTTTCAAGAGCGATTACAATGGTTTATTATTGAATAATAAACCAAAACGAAATATTATTTGGTACAGTTACTTAGAATCATTTTCAATAATAAGCCTTTGAGATGGTACAGCATAACATGTTGTAATCACCCTGAAACATTGTGATTTTACGTTTCAAGGTGTTTAGATTCCAAATCTGCAATGTTCGTTCGCCATATGACACATAAAATTCTTTAGAAACTTCTTTACCATTCGGACTCCACTTGGGGTCTAGATGGCCTGACTTTCAGCATAAATGCTATGGTTAAAAACCGTTGACATACGATCCAGACACGTGGTTTTTCGAAGTTTTTACTGTTCGGTATCATTCCCTAGTAATTTTGAACGCAAGATCAACGGGGATAGGTTGTTAGACCTGTAGAAATTTACCCATCGCAAACAATCGAAGATTCTAAACCGAAAAGTGACCCTTCGAACCTCACAATGACACGAGCAGTTTACCCACAAAATAATAATAAACCTGTGTGTCACAATTGGCAGCGTTTTTTGTTACGAGATTTTGTTTTTCAAACAGAAAAACACCTCCAGGGACATCAACGACTCAAACATCTGTAAATGGATGACGATTCCCTCCTCATCCATCTGCCGTTCATCAGCGAAACTGTCACCGTAACGAGCACCGAAAGAGAGGGAACGAAAAATAACGTGAGCAGCAAATAACAGGTTTTACCCGCTCCATAGGACAAAAGGCGTGGAAGGTACCACAATACTTATTACTGCTGGGTTTCTTTGGTTTCCACCTCTCCCAACGCTCCTCCCACGTTCTGCCGAAAAACTAACAAAAGAAAACGGCGCGATAATGAGCAGG
Source organism: Creontiades dilutus (assembly GCA_031894815.1). NCBI lineage: Eukaryota > Metazoa > Arthropoda > Insecta > Hemiptera > Miridae > Creontiades > Creontiades dilutus. Next base: position 8,259 of record JAVIWC010007501.1, read on the forward strand.
ATATGTGCCGAGGCGCCCCGAACCCACAATGACTCTGTGAAACCAACAATGGCGTCTCCGCTTTCGATGAAAACACCCCCGTAATTAATTATAACGCCTGTAACTCTCGCAACCCTTATAATTCCAAAGGACTTGAGAGTTTTTTCTTCCTCGTTCGTTCAGTAGCCGAAAAGAAAAGGGCGCCCAGAATGTTTTAACGCCTGTTACCCTTTGTTGGAGAATAAGGGGCATCACAGGAGGTGAGGGTGGAACTGCGGTAAAAGAAAAGAACTTTACCCTTATTATACCCTTTCAGTGGTAAATATTTTTAGGGCACTAAAGCTTGGAGAAAGGGGAGGAGGTGATTTTACATCTCAAAAGATCCAGTTGGCTCATTAAGGCGAAATGTCCCCGGTTCGGTTGAAAAGTGACGCTTCAAAATTAGCGAACAATTAATTTAAGTTTTATCTGAAACAGTCTGAATGATTTTTATTGTGATAAGTATTGTGGTTAATGGACTAGAAGGGAACATCATGATGGTATACCATCCCCTTTTTGCATCACCGACAATTCGAGAAAGTTATGTGTGCCAAAAAATTCATTCAAATGGTTTTTGTGAAACAAATCTATACGCAGGAGTATAATTTGTGAAAAAGGCTTCCAGGCCAAACAGGAAATTTCAGTTTCAGAATTAAACATTTTAGACTCGATAGCAACTTGAGAGCGAATCGCTGCATAAAAACCACCTCTTATACATAGTTCTTGAAATTAAAGACTGATCAAAATCACGAAGAGAGGTAGGCAAAAATCTGAAAGCAATATTCAGATTTTTCAAAAATATTGTCAAGCAACCATAAAACGTCTGCCAGGTTGAGTGTAGCTCATTGCTTTCGTTCAAGTAACACGAATACATGTAAATGTTTTAAATAATCTCGAAAGATGTTGAATTTAAGCTTGTTATAAAGATTCACGGGACATAAATGCATGAGGACATATTCCCGCAGTCATCAAAGTAGACATACTTTCCACTAAAATGGAGTATTTTGGGAAAGTAAAAGAATTACATTTTACTAAAATAGACTCTGTTGGGAAAGCAAAAACATGACAACCCTGCGTTTTACGCACAAAGAACGGTTTTGTGTAGTTGGTCCAACGCTAAAGCATGTTCCAGTAAAACAGTCTGTAGAACAAGCTTCAAGCTGCATCGCTCGATGGAGATCAACCACATGGTGGGATATCGCCCAATACTTATATATTCTCGGGCGATTAGTCCTGTTTGTGTCTAACGCTGTTCATTATGACGGGCTCAAGCTGATTAACAATAGGCTGACCCTTTGTGACGTGAAATACGAAGGAATAGGGTGGGCCCAGACAATGCCGGGGGAATGTTTGGCGGGCACTGAAAGGGATGGTGCTCCGGCGGGGCGGGGAGTTCAAATCTCGAGAGTGGCATAATACCGTCGGGGTTACGTTGTTGCAATTTACCCTCACCCTTCCTTTTCATAAACACTTGCTGCCCTTACAAACTGTATACCCTCTTCCGCTCACCTCGCCACCAACCGGCCCATTGCTGTTCGTCAATCAATACTCACACTATGGAATATTGTTGTAACTGCTGTCAACCTGCTTCTTTTCAGTAACTTGCATCTTTTCGTTGTAACTACTTGAAACTACTAGAGTATTTCATTCAAACACTCGGTGTATAGCTAGATAGTTGTAAGCTCACTGAATCACAAATTGAAATTATTGGACACATTCAGGGATCCTGAAGTAAAACTTGTGGTATCTACCCTGACAAAATCGACCCTGCTGAGTTCGGAAAAACTGCAACATTTGGATTTTGACGCTCCTTGATGTGTTTTCGATCTTTCTTGTCACCAAAAAACAATTATCTACAGGAAATAACATAGAGGAAGCCACTGCGAAGCTGCAGGACTCCATGAACTCAATTCTTCAGTGGACTAAAACGTGGAAACGTGGAAAGAAAAACGCTGAATGAAACCAAGTCTACACATATAAACTTTACCTAACGAAAAGTGAATCCTATCCCAATTGACATTAACCCTCAAATGTAATGCAGCCTATTATATGGGTATGACACCAGATGCTAAGCTAAAATGGAAAAAGCACGTGAAAAAGAAGAAGCCAGAAATCAACCTGAAATTCAAGAAAATTTATTGGCTTCTGGGGAGGAATTCACAGCTCCCAGTCAACAATAAAATACTTCTACAGGGTGTCCCAGGAGTGATGCACAATTCGACTCCTACGTGTTCTACAACTCATTTCCGAACAGAAATGCCTCCTAGCAATCTTTCGCCAGAGGCCTCGTTTCCGAGTTATTCGCAATTTTTTTCGTGATTTTGACCTTAAGTAATTAAAACTGTCATAACTCCCTCAATTTTGGATACAGCTCAAATATGATGACACCGTTGGAAATAGCGTTAAATTTTCTATCTACTTGATGTCATAAAACAATTTTTTTATTGCATTGAAGATGTGCTATTGCTGCGAGAATTGGCAGTTTTGTCAAAATATCAAAATCGCCTGTTTTTCATCTCGCCTAGAAACCCCATTAATGCTTGACGCAGAACTGTGCAGGCCCGGTAAAACGTGCGCCAAACTGTCAGCTTTCCAACGGTGTAGTCGTTTGGGTTTTTAAAAATATTTTTAGTTAAGAAAATGGTATAGAGCTGCAGAAAGACGTGTGTTTTCTGTTAAAATTGAGGTTTTTCCAAAAGTCTCGACGAAAAAAGGTTGGAGGCGGGATATATGTAACTTTTCTCGCTGAATCGAATGGTGACAACGCCAGACCTCTCAAGTGACGATTTAAGTTAGTTTTGTCGGATGCGTAAACCCGTTCGTTTGTGAATAGCGTCTACGGCATTTCTAAGCTGACCGGCCAAAGTAAAGACAATCGAAGAGCCGTAGGACGGCTATTATTTGATCTACAAATATTTTTTCCTCATACTATCCGACGTGTTCGCAAGGGTGTGACTTGTACACAGGAGGAGAATGACTCCCTTGCTGCTTCAGAAGCATTGCCATTGGCAAAACCGTAAACCAAAATCATGTCAACATACTCACTTGTGGTAGGTATAGCTACTGATCGCAATAAAACCTAAATGAACACAAACAATAGCCGTCTCTTCGATTATCCTGACTTTGGCTGGACAGCTTAGGAATGCCGTAGATGCTGTTCACAAACGAACGTTTTCATTAATTAAATTCATTTTCATTTTTAATTTTTGAATATTTATTTTATGGTTTATATCTCAACAATCTTGTTTAAACTCTAACTCTTTATGTGAACTCGATTTAAACCCCAATATCTTACCATTGTCCTACAACTGGATAACAAGTTTGAGTAAGCAAAAATTTTACTAAAACTGAATTTGATCAGAAGCAACCATCAACATCAACATTGCAACACCCAGTGCTACGGCCGAATCAGAATGGGGTTGGTAATACACGGCGCACAAAGCAACCCCTCCTTCAAGACCGGAGGGTCGTGCGGGTCATTGCATATCTTGCCCCTGACCAAGACAATGCCTCCTCCGCAGCTTTCCCGATTTTCAAACATTAGGTCTTCTTTAGTTATACAGGGTGTCCCAGGAGTTATCCACAATCCGACTCCGAACAAAAAGGCCTCCTTGCAATTTTTTGCCTCGTTTCCGAGTTATTCGCAATTTAAGATTTTTTCGTGTTTTCGATCTATTTTGGAGGTAGCTAAAATTTGATGACACCGTTCGAAGAGCGTAACATTTTCTATCTATTTGATGTCAGAAAACATTTTTTTATTGCATTGAAGATGTGCGATTGTGCTGCGCGAAATGGCAGTTCTGTCAAAATGCCGTCTCTCGGCTCTTTGATAATCCTGACTTTGGCAGGACAGCTTAAGAATGCCGTAGACGCTGTTCACAAACGAACGGGTTTACGCATCCGACAAAACTAACTTAAATCGTCACTTGAAGGTCTGGCGTTGTCACCATTCGATTCAGCGAGGAAAGTTACGTATATCCCGCCTCCAACCTTTTTTCGTCGAGACTTTTGAAAAACCTCAATTTTAACAGAAAACACACGTTTTTCTGCAGTTAAACACCATTTTTTTAACTAAAAATATTTTTTTAAAACCATAACGACTACACCGTTGGAAAGCTGACAGTTTGGCGAACGTTTTACCGGGCCTGCACAGTTCCGCGTCAAGCATTAATGGGGTTTCTAGTCGAGATGAAAAACAGGCGATTTTGAGATTTTGACAAAACTGCCATTTCTCGCAGCAATCGCACATCTTCAATGTAATTAAAAAAATGTTTTCTGACATCAAATAGATTGAAAATTTAACGCTATTTCCAACGGTTTCATCATATTTGAGCTGTATTAAAAATTGAGGGAGTTATGACAGTTTTAATAACTTTAGGTCAAAAACACGAAAAAAACCTTAAATTGCGAATAACTCGGAAACGAGGCCTCTGGCGAAAGATTACTATGATGCATTGCTGTTCGGAAATGAGTTGTAGAACACGTAGGAGTCGGATTGAGCATAACTCCTGGGACACCCTGTATATGATCAAGTGATTAAACCAATATACGAACGAAATTGTGAGAAGCGTAGTAAATGCCACATGGTATATGTCAGCGGAATCGGGTCACTCGCCCCGCTATCCAGACGATAATCTGTTATTGCCATTATATTCCATGTTCTTTTTGAATAAAAATCATGTAATATTCTCCTTCATAATAAAAACAAACAATCAATCCATCACTCAAAAAATGACAATATGAGTATGCATTTTTTGAGTGACCTCTACGACAAAACTTACTCGGCCTCGCTTAAGGGCCGATGTGGGTGGATAAAAACTAACGCACTTCTAGTCCAAAATATTTCGCGGATTTTTTGGTTCACTTCATTTTTCTAGTACAACCTAGAACTTTTTCTAAAAACTTATATTTATAGAAGGAAGTAAAGTGATTTCTCAGTATCTAAGAGCAATAATTTTTTGACCTGATTGGTATAATATCATATTCGCTTCAATGTGCTTGACAGAAGAAAGAAAGCGCCATACAATCTAAATTGATTACTATAGAAAAGCAGATGTTCGTCTAAAACTGATACTTCATCTTAGTTCAAAACTCTCATTTCTCGTCATACAAACTCATTTTCCATATCCTAAAGAACGTATAAAACAGTACTCACTACCCCCCCCCCCCCCCCCCCCCCCCCAGTGAAATCATCGAATCTAATTGTTGGGCAAATCGCGGATTTCAGCCTCCAATCATAAGAAAATTATCATTAAATCATAAAGGTTTTATATTTGTTGGGTCGTTGAATCGACTGAAACGAAAAGAAAAAATCGCTGTCGAATGGGTAAAATGGGGAAAAGTTGTATGTTTTTTCCTAATAATTCCACCGTCACACTTCGTTTAACAATTTCGTGAAGAAAAAAAAAACGAATTTTGAAATTGGTACTAGAAACGCTAACTACTTGCAATGTTGAAAATGTAAATGTATTTTGCAGCCTGTCTGATGGGAAATTTAATGCGTTTTCCAATGTTGTAATCTAATATCTATTCGCATAAATACCAAGGCTCTTGTAACTTTTTGTGTATCTACATTCCAAATGGAATTCTAAAATTGTTGATGCGGTTAACTGTACAGATAATTAAAGGTTAAAAGAGGTTTGCTGTATTACGAATTAGGCACAACGGTTTTTTTGTGAAGAACGTGGAAAATGCAACGCAGTATGGGTATTTTCAAAAGGATCTAGGGCCGTTTTGGATTTATGAAAGCCCAAGCGTGTTACGTAGTGATGAGCAAGCTGTGGGCAGGTAAGCGTTCACGTGTTCTAACACGATTGGTTCATACTCTGCAGACGTGTGGACTGTAATGATCCCTCGGCTACCGTAGCAGACATCGGCTTCTCAACGGAAAGAGATACCCTTTTAGTTTTATTGTGGTCTTTTCCAGTAGGATTGGCCTAAGATGTTGTACTTCCACAATACCGACTCGTGCTCGGTACCTAAGTGAAAACGGATACCCACAGGCCGCTTTGAGAGGGCGTCGTAGCGAAAGGAAATCCTTCAATTTTGTCACACCAACATCTCACCTAGCTCCAGACCTCTTCTAGCTATTTCTGCCAGGATAACCATTCTTTTACTTTTTTTTTTTTTTTTTTATGAAAAGGTTTTTTTATCCTCCTTCTCCTATTCTTTTCTGTTATTCTTTTTGTAGCGTTCCGCATACAATGCGATAGCCCGACACCTACGGCCTGTAAAATTGTTTGAAGCCTCCCGCACCATTCCCCCGGCTTTTCCTCGTCTTTTGTCGTCTGTAATCCAACACATCTTTTCACTCCAGACCACTATTTATAAAGGAAAAGGGGAGAGCGCTATTGTCACCCTTTTTGAATGGCAAGAAGAACCTTTTTCCCTCCATTCAAAGATTAAATATTTTCAGGTCTTCCAGTAAAAGGATGTGCGTGAATTATGGTCTTGGTAGCGACGGTCTTGCTATTTATAAAAGAACACGTTCTCAAGAAACCAGATTCATTTTAGTTTTCGATGGATCACATTAGTATGATGTCAGTTTCAATATCGCGACGCCAACTAAAATATACTTTTCAGTACCTTTTTTACCACACTTTCTTCATTACCTATTGGTAATGAAGCTGAGTAGGCTTTTACACAGAAAATTTAAAGGTAGGTATTCTTCAAAATCAAAATTTCCGCCGCCTTTTCTATTTCATCACCTTATTGTACAATCGTACAATCAAGGTTGTTATCTACCTTTTTATCCTTCCGTCTCTTTATCTGTGGCCAATCTTTTTTTCGAGCAGAATTAATCATGTGATCGGCGAAATAAATTCACGTTCTGAAATTAGAGGCCAATACCCTTAGGCAGGACCCTTACGGTTCACAGATAATGAGGATTAACATAAAGTTGATAATTTTAGTTTTTTTTCAACTCTTTTGCGTCTCCTCCTTAATATATTATTATGTTTTATTGCATTTCTTTCATATTTTGTGGATGATAGAATAAGATTCTCCTACATAAAGTGTGAGCCCTCAGAAATAAATTCAATTAAAGGCCAATACACTTAGGCAGGACCCTAACCGTTTACCGATAATTAGGATTAACATAAAGTTGTTAATTATAGTTTTTTTGTCAACTCTTTTGTGTCTCCTCCTTAATATATTATTATGTGTTATTGCATTTCTTTCATATTTTTAGCATGATAGTATAACATTCTCCAACATGAAGTGTAAGGTCTTAGGCTAGGAATCCCTTTGCCTATTTAAATTTGTGCTGCCACCCCGTTGGGAAACACAACGTGCGAATTTCTTCTAATATTTAAGTAGGATGTAGTTTAAGTGCAACGTAGTCTATGCTTGTTGCTGGACGTTACTTCTAGTACGTCCACAATTTACTACAACCGTACCTATGTACGGCTAAGAATTCGCACGGATTTTTATTCAACTTTATTGCCGACTTCTCTTTAAATACCTAGTTAGATGAAATGACCCTAATATTGCAATGACATGATGATGTAGAAGTGCCTAAAGTTAGGTACGCCCCCAAACGACCCCCCAAAATTCAAAACTGCTCTACAAAGAAACAATAAAGAAAGATTAAACCACGATTGCACTGACACACCTTACTTCATGAAGCAACCTTAGTCATTCACTAAGTCAACTCATGGTTCCAACTACATTGTTCTGAACTCGTCAACCTCCTGGGCTTAATTCGTCTTTAAGCACATGTCCTTATACCTCATCGGATCGCAATAATTTGAGCATTAAGTGGAAAAACGGTGGGGCAAAAAAATTTCGTATACAAGAGTGCGATCAAAAGCGTCGAGTCCGTTTGATCTTTCGGTTGAACTGGTTTAGTGAAAGGTCTTTTATTCGTTTGTTGAACGTCTTCAAGTCTTTTCAAAGGATAGACTTCGGCTTTTTGATTGGTGATGTCACATGAGCCTTATTACGCTGCAAAAGCGCATACACAAAGCCATCCACAAAACACCAGTAGGAGCTAGTTCCCTCGCAAAAGCAGGATCATTCTTTGAAGTTCAGAGGTAAAGCTTCACAATCCACTACCAATCGATTTTAGTTCAATACAGTACCGTGAAACAAAATACTGGTTCGTGTTTTGTACAGTTCAATACGTATCTTACTAACTTGGAAATCATAACTATTGTCGTAATGAAGAGAAGCAGTGTGGATACCTGTGATAGCCGACACCATCTATCGGCTATCAACGGAATAAAATGCGAGAGAAGCGAAGAGGAGAGGGAGAGATAACGAGACACCTAAAGCTGTGGGGACTCTCTTCTCACTTCACTCTGATCCAGAAAGCCGCCGACTCACAAGGTACTGTTTTCCAATTATCATTGAACTCGAATCAAATTGATATTAATATCCATACCCATCCTATTAACCGAACTCCTTACCCAAGACCACCTGCGGTGCTATTTTATAAAAGTAAAAATATTAAAGGAATACACATCGTGGTTAATAGGAGCCCCGTAGTTAATCTTGGAGCAATAAATACGATTATTGAATGAATAACTCAATCTATTACCAAACCTTGTGTAGAATTATTTCTTAAACCTTGTATATCTTTATATAAAATAACCGTAGTAATTAATAAGGTCAAAAAATTGAATAATATCAAGAAATCGTAATCAAGTAAAGGTAGAATTGATATAACAATTCCTTTCAAGTATTACATACCAAAGGTAACTCTGAGATTAGAACCGAATTTTCCAAGCAGAACTTCGGTTGCTAAAAACTGCAGGAAATAATTTGGTTCGTGCTACTTTCCAAGTACAGCACCTTTGTGGAAGCTGTGCAAAAATAATGTAAAGAATATCTTCAATAACGGTAGAGGACGAAAAAAATTACTTTTGCCCTGGTTTTACTTTTCTGTTTTGTCCTGTCATCTTATGGACTACTTTTTTTGTTCGCTAGTTGTTTGTCAAATGCTTTCAAAGAGGTCGTGAGGATTTGAAATTAACTAACTGGCACTACAATCTAGGATCTTGGCCTTCTCTAAGACACTTCTCAAGGTCAGAGCTTTTCTCATCGTCATCCTGACATACCACCCCAGCCAATCTCTACCACCCCAGGTTGACGTTATCACTCCACTTCTCTTTCGACCTTAATCTCGTTCTGCTACCTTTTAGATGGGTGAATTAGAGAAATAATCCTAATCCATCAGGGAACATGTCCAGCTCATCTTAACCTTCCCAAATCCACGAATTTGAAAAAGTCATAATGGTCATATAGCTGCTAGAGTTCTTCGTTGTAGCGACGCTACCATTGATCATGCATAAGGGTTGAACCCAGGATTATCCTTAAAAAAAAGTCTTTCAAGCACTTGAATCCCAGTTTTTTAGAACTTTTCCATCAGCTACATTTCTAACCAACGGGAAGAAACAGCATCTAGTACAGAGTCAGCTTCAGTTTGCAGCTTACTAAATGAGACCTGGAGAGTGGCAACCAATAGCACTGGTAGAAAGGAATATGGCTCATATCTCTTTTGGATAATCCAGATAATCATTTGGATAAGGTAGATGAATGCGTCTGATGCTCCAATTCCTTCCAAAAGGAACTGTATACTTCGTTTCATCTTCTGTATCAGAGAGGTCTATATTTGGCGCTGTTGACCAAGTGATGAACTGTAATTCGATGCTCTTTTCAAATACCTGCCTCAATGAAAATAATATGATCAGTTGTCGATGCCTCCAACTCGAAACAACACTGCCAACTTCGCACAATAAGCACGAGGTAGCCATGGGGACTAAATAATGAACATGATTTGATATGGAACGTTGAGCAAAGAGATCCCTTTATACTCCTTAAAATCGAAAGGATCTCCTTTTTTTGTGAATCACACTAATTACACTCTCATTTCATTCTACAACAATCAAATTACAAACTAATTTAATACCAAATTTTACAGTAAAAGGAAATCAATCATTAAGAACGAATAGCGTTTGTAGCTATATTAACCGTGTTTTTGGTTTATTATTCAATAATGAACCATTGTAATCACTCTGGAAAAAAAAATTCCAACCCCCCCTGAAAACTTCATGGTTTACGTTTCAAAGGGCTTTGTAGAATCCGAATGTGCAATAGAAATTTTTCCGTCCGTCCGCCGTACGCACGATTGCTCCCAAATGGTAGGAGCAAAAGATCTGAATTTTCAGGAAAAATCCATCTTGATCCTACGACGCCCCAATTCTTGAGCCAGCTCTCTCACTCAATTTAAAGTGCCCTTTAAGGGCTGTCAAAGTTTTGTAAAATCCCTAAAAACCTCAAAACAAGTCGAATCGGCCTAAATATTTACCTATTTGAAGAACATACCATGAGTTTGTCGAATGGGCCCTTCCCCACGTCCGTAGGTCAAACCATTCTCGATGTATGGCCCCATTTATGGTGACAACATTTGCGTTTTTTCGTTTATTATTGTTTGTTTGTAACCTAGTGATGCCGATAGCGTCGAGTTGTAGGGAATGTGGATACTGGAGTGATAGCCGATGTGGATACTTGTAGTTTATAGCCGATACACGGGTTGAAGCATTATGATATGTATTAATATATAATATATATAGGTAAATATTATTACTGGGGATTATTATTCAATATTACATACTGGGGTAAATAAGATTAGTCTTTCACTCGGGTTTATTATTCAATTGGCTTGCGTTCATGATTTGAATGTGTACTAATCTTCAGAGTGTGCGTGTTTCAATTAAAAAAACGCTGCAAATTCTTTCACTGGGGTTTATTATTTAATTGGCTTGCGTTCATTATTTGAATTTCTACTAAGCTTTGGAGTGTGCGCGTTTCACAGGATAGAGCGATTATTGAATTTCAGAAGGCACACAAATATGATCAACTGATCAATCCAAATAGGTATTTTGGTTGAGAACAGATGTACGTGCTCCATGCATATCTCCTGAAATTCAATAATCGCTCTATCCTGTGAAACGCGCACACTCCAAAGTTTAGTAGAAATTCAAATTATGAACGCAAGCCAATTGAATAATAAACCCCAGTGAAAGAATTTGCAGCGTTTTTCCAATAAGTATTGAGTTTCGAAAAAGGTACTATTTTCTTGAAAAATATGGTTACTCTAGATATATTGGATTGTCCATCTATCTGATCAGAAATTATCGTACTTATCTCATACGACATCCTGGAAAACAGTTAACGGATGGCATCTGATAGCGTCGTTTGACTGAGAGACTCGGCCCACTAAATTGAATAAGGTTCGTCCCCTAACCCTCCAAGAAGATTCACAATGAAAGGGAGGGAGGGATACAAACATAAGTGATAACTATTAGGCGAACAAACGCGGTCGTAATTGAAGCGGTGAGGAGGTCCAACGACCATTAATATTACGTTCCTACGAGGTATCTGCCATAAAGTTCACATGCCAGGGCGAACAATGAAATACAAAGTCAAGTTTTTATAACCACTAAAGGATTCAACTTTTTCATCAATTCAACACCTTTGAATTCACTGTGGGTTTCCCCCCTTCCGAACTTCGCAGTTTTATTTTGCTCTCTACCAACTGCCATTGAATTGCGACTTGTTCCTAGAGAGAGGTTGTTGACAACTTTCTTCCAAGTAAGTTTCGAATATCAATTGACGTAGATGAGTATCTATTGAACCTGATCTCTTTAATGATCAAAGCGTTATCTTTTACAACCTCTCTTTTTAACAAAGTTCATTTTCCGTGAACCATCAAGGTTTTAAGGCCGCATTTCTATGAAATTTGCAAACCGCCTAAAAGTTTTCAAACTCTTCAAAATCTGTTCGTTTATTGATACTATCCAATTAACTCACTCCTATACTGGGTGGATTCCCAAACGGAAATGAAATCCCAATTGTGAACATACCGTTGGAAAGTTCATACTTGAAGGAGTTTTATGAGATTTTACAATTCTCAACGATTCTTTTGAAAGAGGTAGTAAAGCATAAAAAATTGTTGAAAATTTTCAATTTATTAATTTTTGCTTCCGATTCTACTAAAGTAGCGGAAGCATTGTTTTCACTTTCGGAATGTAAAAATTTTTTGTCTCCAAAATCAAAAATTCCACTCGCATTTTGCGTTTTAGACCTTTCTGAACAATTTTGGTTCCGTGTCTGTCTGTGTGTCTGTCTGTCTGTCAGCAAATCCTTGTTACGGGCAAAACTACACGAAGTTATAGTCCGATTTTGATGAAATTTTCAGAGATTGTGCGGGTTGGGGTGTAGATGGTCCCCTATAGGTTTCATGACCCCCGGATCAATAGTAGCCTCTGCGCATGCGCAAACGTGAAATCCTTGTTCCTTGTTCTTGATCAATTTCGATGAAATTTTCAGGGATTGTTAGGTTTGATATGTAAATGGTCCCCTATGAGTTTCATGACCCCCGAATCAATAGTAGCCTCTGCGCATGCGCAAATGAAATCCTTGTTACGCGCATAACTCCGGGAGTTCTTGATCAATTTCGATGAAATTTTCAGGGATTGTTCAGTTTGATGTGTAGATGGTCCTCTATGAGTTTCATGACCCCCGAATCAATAGTAGCCTCTGCGCATGCGCAAACGTGAAATTCTTGTTACGCGCATAACTCCGGGAGATCTTGACCGATTTCGATGAAATTTTCAGGGATTGTTCGAACTTATTATTTTATAGTTTGTTCAATAGTTGAACATGCCTACCTTTATTTTCTCAAGTTATGCTCCTGCATAACAATAAATTTACCCTAATTCAATATTTACTTCACCTAATTGAACGAAGTTCTTTAGTCAATAATAATTTTCAATGATCTATACAGTCATGTTATGGATACGAGGAAGCTATGTGCCACACCCACTTGGCAGAGGTTTGGAGACAAAAAAATTTTTACACTCCGAAAGTGAAAACAATGCTTCCGCTACTTTAGTAGACTCGGAAGCAATAATATAAATAAGGAATACAATAGGCCTACAAGAAAGGACAAAGGATATAGAAAACGTATACTTCGCGAGGCGAGAACTAGCCTTGAGCGGCCGCATGCAGGGTAGTTGACGAGGCGAGTCTACTCCATTCGAACTTTTGGTTTATATTTGCCAAAACGGCCTCCATGACGCCTATCCCAATATAACCACAGCTTTGAGAATTTTCTTACAATACCCGTGTGTGTAGCATCGAATGAAAGAAGTTTTAGAAAACAGGATTATAAAAACCTACATCAGGAACTTGACAAGACAACAACGACTAAGCAACTTGGCCATCATATCAATAGAGCACAAAATAGCTTCAGCACTTTCTTTTGATGGTATCATTAAAACATTTGCAGCAAATTTTAGTTTCTGATTTGCTGATTTCGTTGCAATTAGTTCTTTTTCAGTCTTTTCTAATATATGACGAAAGGTTGATCGAGAGGGAACAACGATTTTTCCTATCCATTGTACTCGGAAGTACAATGTACAAGGGAATAGCAGCAAATACGGCAAACACTCAAATAATTCAAGGAAGGTTGTAATATATTTTTTTATCCACTTACATTGGTAATAAACCTACCTATCAGTAGGTATAAATATGTACTGTATTTCAAAAGTATAAGTAGTCGTGTCAAAAGTAGGTTGAATACCTACCTAAGTGGATAGGTATTCAATAATAAAAGTAGCAAGTATTTATTGAAGTAGTAAGTAGGTCTAAAATAATACATAATAACATTTTTGGTTATTAATAATAGGTAATGTTGCGTGTTACTTAAAAACATTACACTAACTTCACATTGGTAGGTCCTTTTTTCTTAATACTTAATACTTTCTTAATACAGAACTCTTAATGAAGTATGACGGGTGGATTTTATACCAATTCTAGCGATTGTATACCAATTTTTTATCACCTCGGATCGTGCCAGTTCAGCTGCAGCGCGGAATAGCTAAATGGCCCTGCCCTGACGTGATCTGACCTTGCAGTGTGAAAGGGTGGCCCCTTGACGTGACTCTGACCTGACTGTGGTCTGACATTCCCGCTACCGCGAGTGTGAATCCGCTTTTAAGCTATTTTTCTAGGGAATTATTACTATTATAGAAGTAGTTCCTATATTTTTGATGAGTAAGGCATGGTACTCTGTTTTCAAGTTCATTTCAAAGTGTTTTTTGTGAAGTTGCCCCAAAAAGTAAGTGTTTTCGAAGTTTTCGGGCTCCTAAAACTAAGAAAACACGAAGTTTTCGGGCACCGCGGCCACACCCTAGTATCCTTCCGCCTGCCTGCTCGTATCGGAGAGCGGCATGTCTCGACCTGTCTTCTCCGGTCCTCGTTCGGGCGGGCGGTCTCGACCAGTCTTCGCTCCGCGTTCGGGCGTGGCGGTCTCCGGCAGTCTACTCCGTTCCGTGTTTCTCGCGAAAAGTGTTTCTCTTCATCTTCCATCTATCCGGAACATGAATCTTCATGGATTGGTGAGTACCAAGTATTTTCCTACAAAATCTCTAATCAAAAATCATATACCTACGCTGAGATTAGGTAGGTGCCGCATGTTTAGGAAGTCCCATGCAATGATTGATCAATAGAAGGATAGGTAATAGATTATAATTGGTCTAGTAGAGGTTGTAGTACCAGCTAAGCCCAAGAGGAATGAATAACATGATACAAATCCGTTTCAGACTTTTCTCAGACCGAATTCGTGGAAAAAAAACCAAAGGTTTTTCTTTACTCTGATAGTACTCCTATTTTCTCTCGAACCATCTTCGTTCTTAAAGTTTTATTATGCACGAAATAATTCGATAGTGTGATTGTAGCTTAGACTACCTATGAGTTTAACGATTATCCGTAGTTGAACACACACTCATAACACTTCGGAACAGGCAGCATATCGAAAATAGTTCCCTGATTATACGAATATATTCCAACTTGTCTATTCCCACAATGTGCAGACACGTTCTTAAATATGTATTATGCACGTATAAGTTCACTAGCGTGATCGTTACCTACAATACCCATGGGCTTAACGATTATCCTTAGTTGAACAAACACAACACTTCGAAACAGCCAATATATCGAAAATAGTTCGCTGATTATACGTATATATTTTAACTAGAGTATTCCATTAATGTGCAATTATGCACTTATACATTCACTAGTGTGATTGTGGCACGAACTACCTATGAGTTTAACGACTATCCGTGGTTGAACAAACACAAGTAACACTTCGAAACGGGCAGCATATCGAAAATAGTTCCCTGATTATAGGTATATTCTAACTAGACTATTCCCGCAATGTGCAAATACGTTCTTAAATATTATTATGCACGTATAAATAGAGGTTCGCATCTTATCTGTATCTTGGTAGCTATACCATCACCTAGCTACCACCATCACCTTCTCTTTTCCCTGCTGTTTTTCTGCTCTGCCGTGTACTGTTTCGTGAATCAGATCAATCAATCAACTGTTTCCTTTGATGGTGTGATTATTATTTATTATTATAGGGTTAGTTATTTATCATTAGTTATAATTCGGTTAGTGGCAGGGTTTCCCACAGGGGGCTGTGAAGCTTGGGGGGGGGGGGGGGGTGCGTTATGAAGCTTGGGGGGGGGGGTGCGTTATGAAGCTTGGGGGGGGGGTGCGTTATGAAGCTTTGGAGGGGGGGGTGCTTTATGAAGCTTTGGGGCGGGAGTGCGTTATGAAGCTTGGGGGGTGCATTATGAAGCTTTGGGGGGGGGGGGCACCAGAGATGGGCATCCCTGATTAACAAATACTTTTACGATTACATTTGCGATTACGAAAGTATTCGTAAAAGTAATCGAATAACGAGAGTAATAAATTACTTTTGTGTTCGCAATATGCGATTACTTTTTCGAATACTTTTTTAATCGCCAAAAGTATTCGAATACAATTGTAATCGATTACAAAATAATCGGTTACTTTTGTATTCGAATACTTTTGCCGATTACAATGGTCCATGCCGGGTCTTCTGCCTGAATTTAATTAATAAAAACTGACTTTTATAATAAACCCTGAAAAAAATCTGCATATTACACAAAGTCAGAAGCAGGCATAGCTCATAAAAGAACAATAAAATAGACAATAAGTTAATAAAAATTACGTTTTGGTTTATTATTCAATAATAAAACATTGTAACCGCTCTTGAAAAAAAAAAAAAAAAAAATTCCAACCCCCCCTGAAAATTTCATGGTTTACGTTTCAAAGGGTGTAGAATCCAATTCTGCAATAAACATTTTCCCGTCCGTCCGCCGTACGCCGTACGCACGATTTCTCCCAAACGGCTGAAGCAAAAAAGCTGTAATTTTCAGGAAAAATCCATGTTGGTCCGACGACGCCCCTATTCTTGAGCCAGCTCTCTCACTTAATATAAAGTGCCCTTTAAGGGTTGTCAAAGTTTTGTAAAATCCCTAAAAACCTCAAAAAAAGTCAAGGCGGCCTAAATTTGAACTCTTGAATCGAATGAGCCCCTCCCCAGGTGCGCAGCTCAAACCATTCCCGATCTATGGCCCGATTTATAGAGCCAACATTTGCGTTATTTTGGTTTATTATTGTTTTTGTTTTGATATCAGTAACCTAGTGATGTAGTAATGTAATGATGTAGTAATGTGGATACTGGAGTAAACTCCTTAAAGGCTTTGTAGCCGATACACGGGTTGAGGCATACTGATATGCATTAAACGTTGCAAATTCTTTCACTGGGGTTTATTATTCAATTGGCTTGCGTTCATGATTTGAATTTATACTAAGCTTTGGAGTGTGTGTTTCACAAGTGATAGAGCGATTATTGAATTTCTGGAGGCACACAAATATGATAAACTGATCAATCCAAATAGGTATTTTGGTCGAGAACAGATTTACGTGCTCTATGCATATCTCCTGAAATTCAATAATCGCTCTATCACTTGTGAAACAGGCACACTCCAAAGCTAAGTAGAAATTCAAATCATGAACGCAAGCCAATTGAATAACAAACCCCAGTGAAAGAATTTGCAGCCTTTTAGATTAGTAAAAATTAAGATTTGAAATCAAACGATGTTTCCATATTTTAACTTCTTGGTTTTAAATTAGTAGGTACTTTTGGTTCCAATTTTAAATTACCACAAGTAGGTACCATTATTATTGAACGATCAATTTGCCATGTTATCCAACCAACTACCCATGGGAAAGGATATTATTGACCGTAGTTCACAACTGATTTTAGCGAATTTGATAAAAAAGAAGCCATTTAAGAAAAGAAAAGTATTGGAAGAATTAGAAGAACTGAAACTCTTTTTCGATAATCGTGTGGGCATACTTAGTAGTTTTTCTTTGCGAAATCGACCCAAATGGCAACTTGTGAAGTTTAACCATTCTAGCCTAGTGGAAAAGTGCGGTGTGCCATAATGTTACAATTTTGAAGAATTTGGTAGGTATTTCTGCATTTCCCCAAATTTTTGGTAGATTGAGAAAAAATTTAGGCTCATAAAATTGTTTGTGATGCAAGTGCGGGTACTTGAAAGGAATAGCAGTTATAGTTATACATAACATTATGAATAATGATTACGGAAACTTAACAGTTTTGTCGAAGTTTCAAAGTGAAAAACGCTGCAAATTCTTTCACTGGGGTTCATTATTCAATTTTATTCATTTGGCTTGCGTTCATGACTTGAATTTCTACTAAGCTTTGGAGTGTGCGTGTTTCACAGGTGATAGAGCGATTATTGAATTTCAGGAGGCACACAAATATGATCAACTGATCAATCCAAATAGGATCCAATTTCGGTTGAGAACAGATTTACGTGCTCCATGCATACCTCCTGAAATTCAATAATCGCTCTATCACCTGTGAAACACGCAAAATCCAAAGCATAGTAGAAATTCAAATCCTGAACGCAAGCCAAATGAATAAAAAGGAATAATAAACCCCATTGAAAGAATTTGCAGCGTTTCACGAATATCAGAATGCTTCAACCCGTGTATCGGCTACAAATCCTTTGAAGAGTTCACTCCAGTATCCACATTCACTACATCACTGGGTTACTGCGATCAAAACAAAAACAATAATAAACAAAAAAAAACGCAAATGTTGGCAGCATTAATCCTGGAGAGGGCTCATTCGATTCTTCATGGAAAGTTCTTCAAAAAGAGTCCAAATTTTGGCCGCCTTGACTTTTTTTGAGGTTTTTAGGGATTTTACAAAACTTTGACAACCCTTAAAGTGCACTTTAAATTAAGTGAGAGAGCTGGCTAGAGAATTAGGGCGTTGTCGGACCAACACGGATTTTTCCTGAAAATTTCCGATTTTTTGCTCCAGCCGTTTGGGAGAAATCTTGCGAACGGCGTACGGCGGACGGACGGAAAATTTTTTATTGCAGATTCTGATTCTACACAATTTGAAACGTAAACCACGAAATTTTCAGGGGGGTTGGAGATTTTTTTTTCCAGAGCGATTACAATGGTTTATTATTGAATAATAAACCAAAATGGGCGCAAAAATTGGGATTTTGAGGACAAAGTTGTGAGGGGTATCGTTTTCGATGTATGTTGTAAATTTGGACGCTTGATTGATTGGAATGTGTCCTGGATTGGACATTCCAATTTCAAGAGCGAAGTATGGTTAAACTGTCAAATTTACTTTTCTCGGCCCGGGGTCATTCCCACGGCCGGGGGGGGGGGGGGGGGGGGGGGCAACTACAACTTGGGAAGGTCTTTGCAACAGCTTTGGGGAGATCAGTATAGTCCTTGAAAGGATGAAAAGATATGATTTCAAAACGTACTATATCCACTTCGTTTGGTTTCAAAAAGTGCTAAACGCTAGGTTTGACAACCTAAATCTTGAAATTTCAAAGCTCCAACTAAATTAATTGACGTCCCGAAAAAACTTGCTTCTTATTGCGAAATTTGTAATATTAAATGTTTAAAAAATTTAAAAAAAGAAAGTTTTTTGACATGGGGCAAGTTTTCAGCTTGTAATGGTTTTCCGTGAATTTCTCGCTTATGACCAAAACGGATATAGTACCTTTTGGAAACAAGCTCCCTCAACTGGGTGATCAATCAATTTGTGATTATTTGGTTGTTTATTGTTTGTTTTACGTGTTAGTCTTGTATTACTTTTATAAATGTTCCTTACTAATATTCTTTTTCTTTTGTTTCATGTGCTGTGCTGATCGGGTCACTGCAGAATGGGGTAAGTTTACTTTCATTCAATTATTTAATAATTATTATTAGAATAATTTGTCGCCGTTTCCGCTCCACAAGTTCGATTTATGTTTGTTTATCAATATCTGACCCCCCCGTCCGAGTCCGGTACGAGATCAAGTTCAATTCACGGTCCCCCCCCCCCCCCCCCAAGATCTATTCTACAGCGTTCTCTCGATGAGCAGGCCTGGATTTACGCATAGACCCGCTAGGCCCTAGTTCTCAGGGGCGCGCTCTCAGCCTTATGAAAAAAAAAATTGTATCGTAAATTATTAGGACTATTCTTGACTATTCTTGATTAAAAATAATTTTATTTGAGTTTACCGTTTGTGAGGTATGTCAATTTGCTCTAGAATCGTCATATAAAAACTTTGTAACGTGTAACGGCGTCCAATCCTACGCGTAAATCCAGGCCTGGTCATGAACATAAAACACGAAGAAAGAACCGCATCGTTCTTCGCGCAACCAGGCATCCTGCCCGGTGAGCTCCTGTACACCCTTTCTCTACTTCTTACTTATTTTCAAAAAACCTTTTTTACTTTCACAACATCCCGTCTTTAAGAATAATAAGAAACCGAAATAGGATTTCGCCTTGAAAATTGAAATTGGCACTTGTTTTACGCGTTTCTGAGCATGGAGATATATTTGGCTCCCTGAACTATTCCAAGTTTTCATTCATGGAAGCTTTCAAGGATTTTGTTGATAATCTCTAGATGGGCTTCTACTAATGACCAATATTAACGTTTCTGCGAGAGCAGTCGTGAATCTTCGTAACGTCGGTTTCTTCTGCCCTATCAGTCTGATTTCGTCCAATCTTTTGAAGTAGTTAGATGAAGTTGTTAGTAGTTTTACCCCGAGCTAAAGCTGTCGCGTTATGTACATAACTACAATTACTTGACATTGGCAAAACATCGAAACTAGGGGGCGAATTTTGATGTCATTTCCAGGAATTACGCGGGTTAGGTCCTAAAAAGACTGTTAGGTCCTAAAAATATTGCTGTCGTCGGAGCCGTGCGCAAAATATGAATTACCGAATTCTTAATAACCACGATTCCTCATGATTTACTGGTCTTATCGTTCAAACTAGTGGTGGGGGTTTGAACTTGTATAGTTTTAGGATATTATCAAGTAATCTTATTCATTTATTGACTACCACTTAAAAAAAACTCCAACTTAACCATACCTGACAGTTTCATTATAATTTTTAAGAAGTTAAGGTTGTGCTCTCTTGACGGCGTCCATCAATATCGAAACAATAGAACTCATAGTGAACCGATGAAGCAACTGGTGTGGGAAGGTATCTCTTTTGCTTTTGCTACCAATGGTTAGCAGAATCTTTGTTTTCACTTTCGGTTGATGAAATATTCTCTCTAAAATCGAAATTTCAGCTTAGATTTGCATAGTAGAACAATCTGAACAACATTCATTTCGTGTTTGTCTTTGTGAGTATGTGTCCGCAGATTCTTGTGACAAGCCTAATTCCTACAGTTTTCGTATTTCGCATTTCGATGCAGTTTCATGCCAATTTTTATCCAGTTTTTTCATTATTGTAAAGTATTTATCAATATGTCCTGTACCATTTATAAATTAATATTTAAAGTAATGATGATTAGATGAGTAGTAGTAGTAGTAGTAGTAGATGAGTTTTTTAGTGAGATGGTGATAAGACTGGGGTGGGGAGGAAGAAATGGTGCAGGGGGTGGCAAATACTCTCGAGCCTAGGAACCAGAGTTGAGATGTAATCATTACTTTGAGTAATGAATAATTTTCCGATTACTTTCATTGTAATGACGTATATTTGGCTAGTAACAATTTCAGTAAAAAGGAGATTGAAAATCCGAAGTTTTGGGGTTGAAATTACTCCAGAAGTAATCGCGATTACCATTCCAATTACTGTAATGGTAATCGTTAAAACGATTACTTTTTCCGATTACAAGTAATGGTAATCGAAATACCGATTACTTTTTCCGATTACAAATAATGGTAATCGAAAAAACGATTACGATTACTTGTAATCGGAAAAAGTAATCGTCATTCCGATTACTTTTCATTAATTCCGAGTTTAATTAATTCCTTACAAAAAACAAGTCGATTTGGAAGGAAAAACACTTTTTACAGAAAATAACGAAAAATAAAAATTTTGCAGGAGAATTTACCAGGATATGTCATGACCCTATTTTCGAAAAATTTCAACTTACGGACTTTTACACTTTTACAATCGATGTACCTATAATGCATAGCAAGTAAAGCGAATAGCAAGTGTTAAATAGATGACATCTGTATCGTACGATATTAAATAGATAACATTGTTTCATCTATCATTGTGGCATCAAATTTGCATTCTACCAATGGAGTAATCGGATTAAAAAAAGTAATCGAATTACCAGTACTCCATTCCGATTACTGTAATGGTAATCGGAATGACGATTACTTTTTCCGATTACAAGTAATCGTAATCGGTTTTTCGATTACCATTACTTGTAATCGGAAAAAGGAATCGGTTTTTCGATTACCATTACAGTAATTGGAATGGTAATCGCGATTACCTGTCTTCAAAAGTAATTGGAATTTGTAATGGGTAATCGAATTACTTTCCTAACAACTCTGCTAGGAACGCCAGTTTGCTAAATCCGGCCCTGTCGATGATGATGCAATAACACACCGAGTTGTCATTTTTCCTTTGAACAAGTGGCTTTCCACACTAGGGATGGCCATCGATACATAAAATATCGATATATCGATGTTTGCTAGTATCGGTGTCAAAATATTTTCATTTTACTCTTACCCTGTGATCAAGATATTATTCAAAATATCAAAAACATCTTCCTTATTTCTTTTTTCCTCATTATTTATTAAAAAAAGGTATATATGTATTTATACATATACATATAACTGTGTATAAATATTTATACATGTACAAATAAATATGTAATATGTATATATTATATATTTTAGTGAGTTTTTAGCTGTTAGTCCGATTATCAGATGGTACTTTTCGAAAATGGAAAACCACTTTTGAAGAGCATAATCCTAGGAAATTACAATTATATTCTCGAAAGTTGAAAATAATTGAAATAAAAAGTAGAGGTGTAAAAAAAAAGAAAAGAAAATATGATTGCTGTTTATGAAGACTGGCGCTCTACTATTACGTTAGTTGGTTCAGTTATGGCATACAAAATGTCGGTAATGTTGTGTTGTCAACAGATACAGTCAATTCGCCTCTTAAATGGACTTATGACAGTAGTGCTAATTTTACTTTTATAATGAAACTCTACTAATTACATAAACAGCATCATAATATTCCTCGAGAAATTGGGCGGTTTGAAAACCTGAAAGATTATTTGGTTATTAGGGAAAACTCGTTATTTTATTCATTCTTTATCCAGAGAGTGGAGAAATGTATTAGCTAAACTTCATGAAGGTCATATTAGAGTAGAAAAAACTGAATCCAAGGCTAGAAAATTAGTTTTTTGGAGTGGTACGTCAAGTTTATATGATTATGAAATCATTTTGGGTTTGTCCAGAAAGTCGGGACCATACTTCAGTACCACTGATAGTCCAAGAGATTCCTCGCCGACCATGGTCACAATTTGGGATGGATAACCTCGGATTTCGATGTGAAACTTATCAAAAATGGAGTAAGTTTGACCATTAGTAGCACTCATTACGCACAAGAGCATTGACAGAAAACACCCTAATCAGATCTACACCCTATTCATACCCTCGTGCGAAATAATGGAATCAAGCCGATTTGCTGTGAAAAAAAAACTCCTTTATTGAAAAAACATCACTAATGTTTGTACTTGAATGGACTTTACCACTTGTTGTGCCTACCGTTATTGTCCAAGACAGATTTCACCCGTTCAGGTATAGAATCAACCAAGGTTTCGCTCTGTCCAAGGAATTTATCATCACGGAACCAAATCTTGAGTAGCGCTGAAGTCATCTTGTTTTTTGTGGTACAGTCCATCTTTCTGAGTCGCCCTTCGCAGATTGCCCAAAGATTTTCTATTGGATTCAAGCCAGGCGAGTTCCCAGGCCACTTCAACACCTTCACACCACTTGCTGAAAAGAACTGCTTCACTTTCTTTGAAGTGTGGCATGGGACCAAATCTTGCTGGAACACACCGCTACCATCTGGATAGAGTCTCTGGAGCAATGGAATCACTCTGGCGCGCAGTACTTCAATGTATTTTCCCCATTCTTCATTCCATCAACTTTTACAAGTGGCTCTGGTCCAGAATAAGAGAAATACAGTGTTGCCAACAAAGCAAAACAAAACTTGAAAAGTCAGCTTTTTCAGTTTGATTCCATTAATTTGTACAAGGGTGTATTGTAATGCTTAACAAATTTAAAATGACATTGACCACCCCGAACCTAATGGAACCGAGGTGCGTATTTGGGCAGGATGAAACGAGAAATAGTCTCCATTCTGGTCGTACGATTTTCTCTACATTTTCGTTCATTGCGATGGGAAAACACAATTCCATACCTTGAAAGATGAATGAGACCGAATTGGAAGTCTAACCAACAATTTGAGACCTATAAGATCGATAACTACCAAGATTTACTAGGTCTATGGCTGGAAAAACCGATAGGCCAGATTGTTTTATTTTTATGATGTTTTTGTTGATTTCTCGGTGAATGCTGCGTCTTCTTGCATTTTCGATTAAACCTTCGTGTTCTACGGGTCCGAAACTAAAACATTCAAAAGTGAAGGGAGTCAAAAATAAATTTGCTGATGCAATCCGGAGGCTGTCGATCAAATTTCTATTTAGTGGCCGAAATAAAATACAGCCGAAACGCAGAAAAACATGACTTCAATTTTCATTCTCTACCGCTGAGATAAAAATATGAACATTTTCCCCGATTATTAATGAGACGAATGTAAGATACCAACGAACAATTTAGGATCAACCCGAGCAAAATCGGTTAAGAATTTAAGTGCTTTACGTGAGAACAAACACACGTACGTAATCATACAAGCCGAATTGAGTACCTCAATCATTTTGAAGTCGATAAAAACCAAAGCTTATAGGTACGTAGATTTATTCTATGATAGTATCAAAGTAGTGGATTCCTTTGAAGCGATTCAGGTTGGATTGGATTGTATACGTAGTGTGGGAGTTCATTGGAAGTTGTATAAAAATTTAATAAGAACTTGGTGAAAATGTGATGAATGAAACGGTGCGTTGTATTTTAGTTGTCACTGTAGTACTTTTTCTCGATCCGTGAATAGTAGTTACATTTAATTCAAATACTGTATTCGCTGGCGTTTGCTTTGTACGGAAAAGGTGTTGATTTCGATGAAGCAGAATATGCGAATATCTATTGGCGTGAGTAAATACGAAAAGCCTGATTTTAAAGCCTTGGGGATGGAGAGAACGGAAGACATTGTCTGAAAAGATTCAGCAGAGCTGAAACGAGTAGCTCCAGAGCCATAAACAGCGGAGAGAAATTATCCAGACTGGTGAGCACAAAGCTGAATAACAGGGAGAAGAGGATGAAAGGCTAAATATCAATTAGGAAAGGGCTAACAAGTAGCTTGGAGACATTTTACGGTCGGAGTAAGTAATCGTTTAATTCGAGTGGTAGTTATACGGGGATTGAGGGGCGGGGGCGTTTCCACATGGTAGCGTGGTACCTCGTTAGGTAGACTATCTCCACTCGAAGAGGGTTTATGCAGAAACGTTAACAAGGGCTCTATGGTCTGGCGCACTTGTCCCAACTCTCCAACTCGGCGTTTTCAATACAAAACATTTCCCGCGTCTGCCATCTAGTCAGTCAGGTGATTTAATTAGTTCAGCACAAAAACCGGGCCCCTCTGATGGCTACCTTTCCTCCCTCTTTCCGTCCCTTCGACCGAGATTTCATTTCTAGTGATCCAATTTCTAGGAAGATGTATCCCGATGACTATTAATGTTTACTTCACTTCACTTGTGCGCTTTTTGGATGAGAGATCAATGCTGTCCTATTTGATTCCAGAACGGGGTTTTCCGATGTTTACGGTCGTAACAGCTTCAGCTGTCCGATGTACTTGAAGAGTTCCTAGAGAAGTAGGAGGGACTGAGTTCAACTATAAATTGATCAAACTGGTTATCGCCCAGACTTATTAAAGAGTTTTGGAAGATGAAACAAATTTTTGTTGCAATACATTTCGTACATTTTGTTAGTAAAATCTTCTTGATAGCGTCCGAAATCGAATCACTTTTACGAATTTTCATGAGTAGGAGAAATTTCAAAAGGTAAGAATAAGAAAAAAAACGCTGCAAATAATAAACCCCAGTGAAAGAATTTGCAGCGTTTCATTGCAGATTTGGATTCGTAACTGGGGGGTTAGAATTTTTTTTATTATTGAATAATAAACCAAAACGACCAAGTTTGGTGAGGCATATACAGCGTGTACAGCGTATGATCCGAAAAACTTGGCACACGTGCTCTACAACTAGTTTCCAACAAAAAGTGCCTGTTAGAGATTTTTTTTAGAGGCTTCGTTTTTGAGTTATTTCACTTTTAAGATTTTTTTGGTGTTTTCGAACTTACGTCACTAAAACGACCGTAACTCCGGCGTTTTCAAAGTATGTGCAAATCTAAGTATGCTGTTGGAAAAAGCATAAAATTATCTATCGTCTTAGTCTTTAATAATAATTTTTCAAAAGGAACTAAGGAGTAAAAATGAGCCTGAAAAGTAAATTTTGTCAAATTTTGAAAAATATTCTTTTTTTAATGGCTCATTAGTCCCCCTTAATTTTAATGATACGTTTAAGCCTGTAAGCTTAAAAAAATGCGCAAAAGTCTCAGCTTTCCAATGGTATATTTAATTTTTAGGTTTTAGAGGGAACCTTTTCGAGGAAATTGAGATTTTATGCAAAAAAACGTGTATTTTCAAGCACATTTGAGGATTTTTTTTTTTTTTTTTTTTTTTAAAGAGAATAAAACCTACATAACTAAAACTTTTCTTCTTTTTCTGGGTGTAGAATGTATCATGTCAACGGCATTACCTAAAAAATTTAAGTTTGAGTGAGAGCATCCGCGGAATGAATTGATGTAAATCAACTGTTAAATGTTTCCCGTTCTTGCTGATATCGTGAGGTTTGATCCCGTTGTTTGTTATGATTTCCTCTTCTTATCGTTGATAGAAACATCGTCACGAGCAAAATGTTGAGTATGATAATGTGATTAACGGTCAAAGGTAGATCCACACACCCGTTCGATCACATCAAATCAAAGAAAGTGAAGCAGTTCAATCAGGGATGGTGAATTATTCAATCGAAAAAAATGGGGGGGGGGGGGGGTTGAGTATGAAGTATTTGCCATGTCAAATTCTTCGGTACTCCCCCCCACGGTGACAACAGTATTTTCGACTTAGAATATCGAATCTCAACCTCTTAACTTTCGATCAAAGGATTTCATCGCTCTAAAACTCATACCTGCACGTCCCCAAACCCATTTCCTCTGAATTCCTCCTTAGAGATAACTTCTCACCAGAAAATAGAGCGATGAAATCCTTTGATCGAAAGTATTGGTAAGTATTGGTAGTCGAAAATACTGTTTTCACCTTGGGGGAGGGGAGGGTACCAAAGAATTTGACATAGCAAATACTTCGATAATCCCCCCCTTGAGTTGAGATTTCCCCTTCACCATTCTGATTCTTGGCGCAAACGTACAGTGATATTTTTTTGTTTCACTGGCGCATTTTTCCAATTTCGGTGGCAGACGCAAATATCCACAAAATTCTCTAATTAAATGCACCTCTGGCGCAAACGTCCGACACGGTTTTAATGGTAAACCCCTTATTACAGTTGGATTCCTCTCCAGCTACAATAAGATGAGAAAGTGGGTTATTAAAATATAAATTTTCGGAAAACCTTTTTTTTGCGTCCTTTTTTTTCCACTGTGAGGCTATGGCGGAAAGTCGGATTTTTTTTCGATTTTTGAAATCTTCGTACTATTTTGAAAGGTAAACCAACAATTTTTTGGGACGCTTAAAAAATGAATTTCAATGTTGATGGTAGAAAATAATAAACCAACAATTATGCGTGTTAAAATAGTTTGCGGGTACTCGAAACGTATACACACGCTAATAGTCAGACACAAAACAAAAGTTGTTCAGAGCTGTACAAAATGTAAAATTCCCATGGAAATTTTGATGTTGATGGGGAAAGAAAAAAGCTTCCTTTCTTCAAAGTAAAACAGTGTTTCTGCAAAATATAAATGGACTTTGAATCAATTCTTCTGCCAATATACGTACAACGTTGCGTAAAAAATTATGCGTTCAAAGGAAGAAGTGCTCATACTCTTAACAATTTGGTGATAGTAGGTATACAAGTCTTGCCCAACTTGTTATTCGGATATACTGCTTCCGATCGTAGATTTGGCCCGTTAATTTGGGGCTTCTCATAAGTTTAATAAATAACGGTTCATAAAATACCAACAGTACATAGAAGTGCTTACACATATCAATATGCCTTCAAGTTCACCAATTCCCATCCAATTTGGTCATCATTAGGGTTTTGAATAAAACCCGAAAGTTGTATTATGTCTTGATTAATTATAAGTGCTTTGCACTTGGGGACATTATTTTTTTTTATCGATTACCAAGACTTGTTTTAAAAACCATGAAAATAAATCCGTTCTTGAACCAAAAAATAGAGCGCAACTAAATTCGACGCTTTTTGTGCATAGAATTCCAAATTTTCAAACCACGCTCGTGTGATGAAGAAAAAAGATCTGACACAATTCCAACAGTTCGTTCCTTATGATCTAGAAAAGTGGTGTTCAATTTCACGTAAAAAATCGTGCTGACTCCTTGTGAAGATGCACTCCAAAATATTTAGGGAAGTAACCTAAAAGTTTAATCATGAGACTCTTCAACATTTTAGAGCATTCTGTTTATGGTGCGTTAATAGGGGAAAGCGTGAGTGTGTCGATGTTAAGGGGAGACTAAAAACGAAACCCCTCAAGACAGCTTTGAAACGGTTTGGCTATGATCAGCTTGGGGGGGACTCTGAGGTATTGGGTAGGCGTGACTCCTTCTTGGAGCCGGAAATTCAACAAACCTTCCCTTTTTTTCTGTGAACAATAGTTGACAACTCGGGATAATAGATGACAATGTGAAAGTGCTCTTGGAAGAATGCCTCCAGCTGCATCCTGGATATTGTTACTGTAATATGTTATTACCTACCTATCGCATTTGAGCTCGAGCCAAAGATGATTACAAAGTTTCTTCGATCCAATTTGAAAGATTGTGGATATCTCGAAATACTTGTGTGAATCCAGAAATTATTGCCAGCTGTCATCATGTATGCTAACTTTAGAGCTACTGGTTTATGACAATCGACAGACATTTTTGGAGAGACGTATGGTATGCAAGGTTTTGTGGAGAGACGTATGGTATGCAAGGTTAGAATGAATAGTGTACCACAAGTATTGAGCACGTGAACTTCTGCATTAATTTGAAGAGGCTCTTGTCAATCATACATAAAGTATCAACACACACATATTGATTTTGTTCTCATTCACAGTGAAGCAGGAGAATTGCTGAATTAATAGGATAATTTAATTTTCTTAGTTTTCGGAGCCAATTTGTTTGGGATAAGGAGTTAAAAGTTGACCATTCATTTGCTCGTAGAAGTCTGAATCATTTGGACTGCAATTTTTTTGGATGTATGATCTGCTATGGAAATGTCAGTAACTATACCACAAGCTGTGGCGTTGCAGGAAATGTAATAAAAACAGGCCAAGATTAACGCAGTCTACTAACGATAAAAAAATCGTAATTTACATTATCCACAGAGAGCCAGAGATCCATTCGACAAGTGGTAAAAGTTACACAAGATCAAATTATAAAAACAAATTTTAATCTGGCTTGTAGAAACGGGGCAGAGGTTTTAGTGTTTTTCAAACCATTTTGGTTTATTATTCAATAATAAACCATTGTAATCGCTCTGGAAAAAAAATTCTAACCCCCCCTGAAAATTTCATGGTTTACGTTTCAAAGGGTGTAAAATCCGAATCTGCAATAAAATGTTTCCGTCCGTCCGCCGTACGCCGTACGTACGATTTCTCCCAAACGGCTGGAGCAAAAAAGAAGAAAATTTCAGGAAAAAT
Organism: Creontiades dilutus; assembly: GCA_031894815.1. NCBI lineage: Eukaryota > Metazoa > Arthropoda > Insecta > Hemiptera > Miridae > Creontiades > Creontiades dilutus. The sequence goes on from JAVIWC010007501.1 coordinate 37,512, forward strand.
CCATGTTGGTCCGACAACGCCCCAATTCTTGAGCCAGCTCTCTCACTTAATTCAAAGTGCCCTTTAAGGGCAGTGAAGGTTGTAAAATCTCTAAAAACCTCAAAACAAGTCGAATCGGATTAAATATTTACCTATTTGAAGAAAATACCATGAGGAATCGAATGAGCCCTTCCCCACGTCCGTAGGTCAAACCATTCCCGATGTATGGCCCCATTCATGGTGACAACATTTGCGTTTTTTGGTTTATTATTGTTTGTTTGTAACCTAGAGATGCCGATAGCGTCGAGTTGTAGTGAATGTGGTTACTGGAGTGATAGCCGATGTGGATACTTGTAGTTTATAGGCGATACACGGGTTGAAACATTCTGATATGTATGAAACGCTGATAATATATAGGTAAATATTATTACTGGGGATTATTATTCAATATGATTACTGGGGTAATAAGTAGTCTTTCACTCGGGTTTATTATTCAATTGGCTTGCGTTCATGATTTGAATCTATACTAAGCTTCGGAGTGTGCGTGTTTCACAGGTGATAGAGCGATTATTGAATCTCAGGAGATATGCATAGAGCACGTAAATCTGTTCTCAACCAAAATACCTATTTGGATTGATAAGTTGATCATATTTGTGTGCCTCCTGAAATTCAATAATTGCTCTATCACCTGTGAAACACGCACACTGCAAATTCTTTCAGTGTGGTTTATTATTCAATTTTTTTCATTTGAGTTGCATTCATGATTTGAATTTCTACTAAGCTTTGGAGTGTGCGTGTTTTACAGGTGATAGAGCGATTATTGAATTTCAGGAGGCACACAAATATGATCAACTGATCAATCGAAATAGGTATTTTGGTTGAGAACAGATTTACGTGCTCGATGCATATCTCCTGATATTCAATAATCGCTCTATCCTGTGAAACGCGCACACTCCAAAGCTTAGTAGAAATTCAAATTATGAACGCAAGCCACTTGAATAATAAACCCCAGTGAAAGAATTTGCAGCGTTTTGTTAATATTTCCGGGTATACTTACCTATTTAAATAATATCGAAGAAAGACTAATCATTATTAAGATGGGGTGGGGGCTGAGTGGATTTTGTAAAGAAGACAAATAAAGGGCTACACAAGTCCATGATTCCTTGACGAGGTATCAAACAATATTTAAGGGGTGCTGTTGTGATCCTGATGAAAACATTCTTGTGTGAGAATCCTAACAGAAAGAGGCGTTTGTGGCGTGTTCAGAGGAGCGATATTTCGGAAACAATCAGCTCTGAAGTTCGCATTTTCAGGATTGTTGACAGGAAAGGGAAGAGCTACACTCGCTGTCTCCGGCAATAAACCGAACGCGCTTGGTTCTTATTCCGCTCCAGTAACTTACGCTTCGCTTCTCTTCATTCCAAGCTGCTCAACGGTAAAGTTACACCTGAAAGATCCCATCCCATGAACGTATGGCAGGATGAAGACGACATGTGTGTAAACCAACTTTGGAAAACAAATGGAGATCAGAGTTGGAGGGAAGGAAGTGCACTAGTGTGCACAATGTTTCATATTTGCCGTTCGACTTTATACCTGGCGTTCTACGAGGGTGGATTCTCGAATGCAACATCTTTACCTTCGTTCATTGGGATTTTTCTCCATTCTGGTCCAGGTTTTCAAGAATGGAAGGATCAATTTTATGAATGGACCCAACGGGAGGGGGAGTGAAAAGAAACATTTTTTTTCCTCGAGTCCCTCCAAACGTTTATACCTAACCTATTCATAGCTCTTCGTTAATAACCCGAGATTTATAGTTTTGGGTCGAGAAAGATACCTGAGAGGACGATGTTGGAATAATTGGAACTGTTGAGGTTTTTGTATGCTTTTGGTTGGTCTTCATTCGTCGACGCCTTCTTGCCTCTTTAATCCCTTCTTTACTCCTCAGGAGTCTTTTGAATGGATGAACAGTGAAACCGAAGCAGGTACTTGATATTTTTCACACTATCGATCACTAGTATCACAATTACGTTGAGCGCTCCTACAAACTATCTGTGGTACGTTATTAGTTTCATCGTGAATGCAACATGAGGTCCATCTTAGATCAATGGCGTTTCTACATTACTAGTTTGTTGCACAAGAAACATTCAGCTGATTACAAACTCAAAATAAATTTGCTATGAAGTCGCTATTTTTGTTCTTGCGATGTGAAGGGATACATTTTGAAAAATAAGAGGGTAATAACTAGAGACGAGATCGATATGCTAAAATCCGAGACCGCATATGCATTCATTTATGCATTTTTTAGGGACAAAATATTCTTTAATATATTCTTTTATGCCAATATATTCTTTTTAATGGTGAAAATATTCTCTTTTTTCATCATAATGAAAATAGAAGTTTACATCTTTACCAAGGATGATAATTGTTTCGTTGTCTCGTGAAGGATCACAGGCACCGAAAAATGTGTTTGTATAAATATGTTAAGGAATAAATAAGTCAAGGCAAGTCACTGTTCAATTTCTTATTTGAATTTTGTTACAATGAAAATTATACATGAAATACAACGTGAAATAATACATTTTAATACATAAACAAGACAATCGACTTCTTAAGTATTATCAAAATTTACATCCCACTGCATACTATTACCAACATTTTTTCCAGGTTTTCCAATGTCAAGTTCCGTCTTTTGTCTGTTAAAATGTTATTAAGCATGGAGAAAGATCCTTCGACTTCACATGATACAATGGCAGGTATTTGAGGGCCGCTATATCGGCGGGATCCGTGAGTTCGCACCCAGGAACCACCTCTCCTCCAAGAATTTTGGCCACCTCCTTCACAGTCTCCCAACCTGGGTTTCTTTTTAATACCGCCTGCAGCTTCTTTCTTAGCCGTTCTCCAATAGTAACCCCCCAACTTCCGCTCTCCTGAATGAATTTCTCCACTTAAGCCATAGACTCGCTGAGCCGAGTACCTCCACCTTCAATTGAAGTAATTAAACCCGGTATGGTAGACAGATTTGATTGCACGTAAGCAAGATGTTGCATTACAGCAGTGTCGAGGAGTGCAGCTTTTGGTTTAGCTGTCGGTTTCATCAAACGTCTCGATGACGTCTTTCAATTTTTCATGATGCTCTGCATAATACTTAGCCGCCGATACCCAAGTGCCCCATCGCGTAATTATTGGTTCAGGGGTAGAGGGGTATCTGGATAGGCATTCTTGAATGCCCTCACCCTACTAGGGGCTTTGACAAACACTTTTTTAGCAGACGAAATCAGCTTGTTCAAATCAGGCACACAATTCCTCAGCTCCTCCGCCACGCGATGGATTCCATGGGCCATGCACGTCACGTGGACCATTTTGGGGTAAAACACTTTCAGACTCTCTCCGGCCTTCAGCATGTAAGCTGCGCTATCCGTAATGAATCCCAAAATTCGTTTTTCTCCATATTCCTGGGCGTTAGGGCCCCACAAGATGTTAATAGCTTCGGCTACCGTCCTGGCTATTGTGGAGTGGTTGGTATGATCCAATTCCTTACACAAAACGAGATGGCCCTGTCCAACTTCGTCTGGCGTTAGTTTTCCGACAATGACGTGTGCTATGTATCGTCCGCAGGTATCCGTGGTTTCATCTACCGAGATCCTTTTTTTCCTTGAAACTGTCCGAATATTTGATAGATACTATAAAATTATCAAAATATTCGAAAAATATTCAAAAACCTAAAAATATGCTTTTTGGTCCCAAATATGCAAAAATATGTTAAATTAAATTGCGTTTAAATGGTTGCAAACAGCTCAAAACCCCTCAAAACGGATTCCTTTGAACATTCAAAGCCCAAAAACTGAATATGCAAAATATGTAAAATCTCGTCTCTAGTAATAACTTACCCTAACCTTCCTTCAGCAATCAGACCTGTGCCTCAAAACAATGAGATACCTGTGTCTCAGCCACCAAAATCTTTGGAATTTATTTCTCTTGGCGGTTTTGATGAGGATGCTCATGAGTTGGGTTCTTTAGAAGAGTAAAGTACTTCAGAATTTGAACCTGGACCTTAACGTTTCTCTCAAGAAGAGTTGAATGATTTGGTCAGGGATCTAGGCCTTCTTAAATACGCTGCCCAACTGTTGGGTTCAAGGCTTAAACAAAAAAAGTTATTGTCACCAGACACAACATTTTCTTGGTACAGGAACCGCGAAGCCCAGTTTTTACCATATTTCAAAAAAGAGGGAGACTTAGTTTTCTGCAGTGATGTACACGGAGTGATGAGAAATTTAAAACTGAAATATGATCCTACAGTATGGCGGCTTTTTATTGATTCTTCCAAGGCCAGCATAAAAGCAGTTCTTCTTCATAACGGTAACACGTACGCTTCAGTTCCAATTGCTCATTCAGTTTTCTTGAAGAAATATACGAAAATTTAGCCATGATTCTTCAGAAAATTTGTTATGAAGAGCACCAGTGGAAGGTGTGTGGGGATTTTAAAATTTTAACAATGTTGTTGGGGCAACAATCCGGCTTCACAAAATATCCCTGCTTCCTCTGCCTATGGGATAGTCGGGCCAGAAATTTGCACTGGGAAAAAAGAGACTGGCCAGTTCGGGAAAATTTACTACCAGGTGAGAAAAATGTCCGGCAAAATAACTTAATACCTCGAACAAAAGTGTTACTACCCCCACTGCACGTCAAGTTGGGTCTCTTTAAACAGTTCATCAACGCCCTTCCGAAAGATGGTGCTACTTTTCAGTACCTTCACACAAAGTTTCCAGGTCTATCTGAAGCCAAAATAAAGGAAGGTGTGTTCGTAGGCCCTGATATTAGGAAACTTATAGCCGATACATCTTTTACAGAGTCAATGTCCGAAAATGAAAAAGAAGCCTGGGAATCATTCAAAGATGTTGTGCTCAAATTCTTGGGGAACAGGAAGGATGCAAACTACAAACAAATTGTAGATCGAATGTTGAATGTTAGTGAAAAGTCGCTTCGACTATTCTTGTGTACTCTACCAATGCTCACAATCAAGATGCTTTTTTTGCTGCTAAAGCTTAGTTGTCGGATACCCAAGACTAATCCACTCTCCTCATACAAATGCTTCTCCTGCATCGAATTAAAAGATACTTTCATTGATGAAAAATTGTTTAAATAATTTTTTCGATTTTCATGGGGTCGTGATTGTGAAACGTCTAAAAAACCAAGGAGAGGTTTATGTTCTGGTTCGGTGATATTTTGCTGTTGTATTTGTAATTAATTGTCGAAAGACAAATGAAATCAGAAGTTCTTTAAATTGCCTTTGGTCAGTCAAAAACTCGCAGTACTCCTTTGAAGAAATTTTAAGAATAGACAAATGTTTGTGTAGGCTAGAGGTGGGTTCTACCAGTAATTTGTGACAAAAAGTGCCTCTTGGAAATATTTTTGTAGAAGCTTCATTTCCGAGTTATTCACGGTTTAAGGTTTCTTTTCCTGTTTTCAACTATCCGTCACAAAAACAGCCATACTTGCCTCGTTTTCCAAAGGATCTAAAATCTGAGGATACCGTAAGAAAGAACACCAAATTACCCATCTTTCTGGTGCCAAACCAAAAATTTTGGTTTAGGTTTAATGGGTTAAACAATCAGCCTAAAGTGAAAAATGTGTCAAATCCGGGAAATTTCTGGTTTTATCCATCACCTGTAAAACCTAATTCTCCTAAGTGAAAATTGTGTACTGTTACTGAAAAAAAGTTGGAAAAAAAGCTCAGCTTCAGAACGGTATCCGCAAAATTTGAATTTACTCAGGCCGGTATGGGAGAAAATCCCGTTTCCTCGTCGGAAAATATTTTGCGCAATTTTCTACGTGGATTTGCATGGTGACGAATCCGTGGTTCATTTTAAATATTTAAAATGACAATAATGTGCCGTTCGCTGGATCCATGTCACTGTCTCAATGATAGTGAAAAATCATGCACAGTTGGTTTGGTCGTCAGATCCTCTTCCTTTTGTTATTGAGATGGCAAGTTTTTCGAATGCCGAATATGCTGACATATTATTGGTTTATGATTTTACCAACCAAAACGGTCCCGAAGCTGTGCGGGGTAACTACAACAGATTTCCAAACAGGCGTATACCCAGCATAGATGTGTTCCCAGGGGTCTGCATGTAGCTTTTCTGTCGTCAGTATCAATGGAAAATACGGAAAGGATGATAATAAATTTTCCATGGTAAGTTTATAATACAATTATCAATAGGATGAGTACGCCATAAGCAAAACAAACATTAAAAAAAGGAGACAAGCTAGAAAAATAGGTGTAGGTACTTACTTAATTTAAAAAAAAGGGTTACGCTACATACCATCTGACGACCAAACCAACAGTGCTATGAGCATGTTTTTTATTGTCGTTGAAACAATGACATGGATCCAACGAACGACACATTATTATTTTAAATATTTAAAATGAATCACGATGTCATTATCACCACGGTGTCGTCTCCATTCAAATCAATGAACGAAATTGCGCAGAACTTGTCTCCCTGCGAGAAAACACTTCCCATTGTGAGGTAGTCTTTTTCCCCCACCACATTCCCAGAACCCTTAATTTCGCCTAAAAAACACTTTTTCCGACCGGAAACGGGATTTTCTCTCCTACTGGGCTGAGTAAATTCAAATTTTAGGATACCGTTCTAAAGCTGAGCTTTTTTGCCAACTTTTTAAAAAACACTACACAATTTTTCATGTAACAAAATCAGATTTACAGGTGATAGAAAAAAACCAGTAATCTCCCGGATTTGACACATTCTTTACTTTAGGCTGATTTTTTACCCGTTAAACCTAAACAAAAACTTTTGGTTTGGCACTCAAAAGATGGATAATTTAATGCTCTTTCCAACGGGATCCTCAGATTTGAGATTCGTTGGAAAATGGCTGTTTTGTGACGGAAAATCAAAAACTCGAAAAATATCTTAAACCGTGAATAACTCGGAAACGAAGCCGCTACAAAAATATTTCTAGGAGCACTTTTTTCGTCACAAATCAGTTGTAAAATCGAGCCCTAGTCGGATGTTCACCCTTAAGTGGGACACCCTGTATGCATCCATGTAAAAAAGTAAAATTTTCAAGTTGATCAATAAGATGAAAATCAAGATAAAATTTCAGAAATATAAAAACTGAAAAATGTAAGTTAGGTTTTATTATCCTACGTCAAATTAAGTTTTCTGCGTTGATGATTTGTGTCTGAAATATTTTCATCGCAATGGGGGTTACCCCTGAAGCCTCACCAAACCGAACAATCCTCTGGCTCGAAGTTCAAAAACATCTTTGTTCAAAATTTGTTTGACAACCTATTATTGTACAAGGATGACATGTTGTTTCCCACATATGAATGTAAAGTTCCTGAAAGCCCGTTGTGAAAGTAACAGTAAAAGAACTTAATTACTAATAGAAATGAGCTGTTCAACGGCTCAGAGACTACTGTACATTTAGTGAGACGAAGTGCTCCTTTTAGCGGAGCAAAGGGTTTGGATGGAAAAAAGGCTAATGAGTGTCACAATAAATGAAGAAAAGGACGAGTTTGAGAGGTTGGTCCGAAGCAAAACTCCGACGATTGCTCCTGCCTTCAGAATTGTCTTCATCTAGTGAGGCTATTCAACGTCCCGTCTGCCGTCTCCTCGCTTTTCCAGCGCCACCGCTAGTTTTCAATAAAAGGTGAAAAAGAAGAGGGAAAACTTAAAGTTTGGGACGACGCTTTTCATATTCTTCTCTCTTTCTCCTCTCTTCGGCGTTTTCTCGGGTTTTCTTGTCCCCTTTCAACCCCCTCTCCGGGAACCTGGAAAAGAGGGGACAAAGGACTTCGCACAAAGAGCCTTCTGTGGAAGAGAGTAGAGGGAGTGAAACGAAGGGTACTACCCAACAGAAGAAAACTTGATGAAAGGGTTAAAAAGAGAAGTGGGATGGGAAGAGGAGGTAGCTTGGGCCTCTTTTCTTTGCCTTTTCCTCTTTTCTCGTGGAATCCTTTATTCCCGGCCATTATCATGTGAAAGATTTGTCCCCTCTACTACTCTCCTCTCCCCCTCCCTTCATCCATTCCTTCTCCCCCTCCTCCGTTCACTCTGTTCTTTTCAGGACGTCGCCCTTTCTCCTCTTGTACTTTCCTTTCACTTTCCATTGTGAAAGGAAGAAGGCAGGCGCAGGCCAATCATAACAGAGCTTGCGCACACCCCCTACCCCGCTACATTGTTTCAATGGCTTCTCTTTGTGTCCAGTTACCTTTTGTTGATTATAAACACTTTGATAATTCACAGAAGCTTCGTATCCTTCAACCTCGATTTCTTTTCTTTCTTTTCAACCTTTTATCTACAGCTAGGTAAAAGTGGGTGTATTTCAATTACTCATTAGTTTCTTGAAAAGGTGCAACAGATCTCGAATGCAATCAACGTTTAGTTTAAAGACTTGTATAGCTATTATGTGTCAAGTAGAAAGCAAGGAGTGAGGCGTATCTATCGATCTTTGACTGCTAAGTTTTGATTTTTTGTTTGAAACTGAATTTTTTGCATAAATCATAATGGCAAAAGTTAGTAGTACGAGTACATTACTTGAGTTGCATAAACTCTTTCTTCCTGCTGAAATCATAGTGAGATATGATGATTTTGTTGGGCAAAACATTCTGAGCACATTAAATTGGTCAACTTTCTAATAAGTACTTGAAAAATTACTAAAAATGTAAAAAAAAAAACCATTTGAAGTCGATAAATGTATATTTTGGAAGAATAATACTGAATTCAAGGTGTTAATACATAAATTAGGACGTTTCAAAATTTATGTTAAAATTTTACTGAAAAATTATCTTAAATTTCATTGAAAGGAGCTAAACAATTTGGATCACTTGGAAACAATTGTGAAAATATATACCTAAATTTTTTCACCGGAATATTTCTTAGAAACAGTTAATTTCCTATAAAATTTATAACTAACATCATCTATCCCCTAAGTGACTAATTAGCCATTTGGTAAAATTCGCTCATTTTTTGACTAGAACTTTTTTTCTGCTATGAACCTCTTCTGCTCTCTGTGGAGGCTTGATTCGAACCTATGGGATTATTGTTGTGGAAACTGCTTTTCAGCTGAATATTGTTTTAATGTAATGGAATTCATCATTAAATAAAAATTCAAGTTTGTATGTAAATCATTATGTAGATCAATCAAATGCGAACTCATGTGTTTAGGAATAACTTAGGCGAATCCAAACCCCTTGTTCAGCGGTCTGAAACTTGAAATGAATGAGTAGTCACGAGCCTACTCAGCTTGAGTGACTTTCGTAGTAAGTTCACGTGGCCAACGAGGAGGGGTTACAGCCTCGAGACCCACTAATAATACAATTTACGGTTGAGCTTTCCACTGTGTTGGATTGATGGATAGCACTGGGTTGAATTATCGTAATTTCTATCAATAAGATTATTACTATAAATTTCAAAACGGTAGAAGGCTCTTTAATTAAAAGAACATGCCATTTGGACATTTTCATATTGAGAAAAGGTGGAAAAGACTAAAAAAAACATTACACAACGGTTCAAAATTTTTGTTTTAAGTAGCCCTCATACGTAAATCACACATCACCCATTTATTGGAGGTCGCATACGGTACACTATCTAAATTCTGCTACTTGCTTCTCTTTACCTCAACTGTATTCTAGATGCCTAATAAGAGATCAATTTATATTTAAATGCGTAGATTGATCAGGAAAAATATTGTCCACGAGGGTCCTTCAGCTGATCCGAGAAGTGTTTTCCTTCCTTATTACAATAATGCTAAAATCATCAATTTTAATTTTATTTTTGTAAAGATCCAGACAAAATTTGAAGATCTCTACCGTACCAAGTGTTCTTCTAGAATTCTTTAATATGGACAATGAAATGAGATACACAAGTTCAGTATTGGGAGCTGAAAATCGCGTTAATTGATTGATATCTTGAAATACCAAGAAATGTTTTAGATTTAAACGTTTTCAGTATTACGTTACTCTAAATAACCGCTCTTTCTGGTATTAAAGTAATGTACAGGGATCAAAAGAGGTACCCTGTAAATGTCAGTTATGTGCCAGGTTTGACAACAGTTCTTCTTTGATGCCTAGAGAACAATGCATCTATCTACTTTTCACGTGCCAGTCTGGTGAAAGATTCCGATTTGGACCTTTATTCCAGTAGCTGGCTCTTGAAGCTGAGAGGTGAGATGCTTCATTTGAATGCAAAACCTTACGCTAACGAAAGATGTTAAGAGTGTTCGCTCTGCAATTCTCACGAGAAAGAAGACCTTTTCTACTTTTTATGCTCCTGCCGCGTTCTGAACGAATTCGGAATACATGCATTTGGCCAACCAGCTCTGTCAAGGGATGAGGCTCTGTCTGAATGGTGGAGGTTGGCCGCAATTGGTGTCCTACTGTAAAATGGCATGGCGCTACCGATCAATATTAGTGCGGGAGTTCAGCTATTAATCGTAATTTTGTTAATTTCTCACGCCAAGTATTCATGGCGTAATATCCAACTTTAGTTTGCCTACTAGCATTATATCTACTATTTTAATTCACCGTCACTTCGGACTGACGGTTAAATTAACCATTTCGTATTGTTTATTTTCTTTTATCTAAGTGGAATAATTAATTTTTGTAAACAGTTCAATAAACTTTTTTCTTCTTCTTCTTCTTTCGACTTTTCACGTGATCAACACGAGTTAGTTTGAACATGAATTGATCATATTCTCTTTTTTGTACTGGACATCCTCCTTAGTACCTATTGGCTGTGAGAAGTAGACGTTGTGTTTTTTGTTAGGAGATGTTGTTCTCTGGTTGTGGACGTTCAGATGACAGACCAAAACGCTGGAGCTTTGAATGTAATTGTAAATAGCTATTTTCATTTTTATTTTATTGTTGAACCCATTGTAGCTTCATTCTCTAAGAAAATTCACTTTAAAAAACTTTTTTTTTTTGTTTAAGGCGAAAAACCTTGGTTTGAGTAAAATGAGTAGAACGCACGTTCTGTACCTTCGTCAATGTGTATCCTTCAGAATGGCCATTGTGTGCATTATAAATCGGGAAGAACGAACGAAAGGGGGTATGGAAGCAAACCAGGGGAACTGGATAGGACTGGGTAGTCGTTAAAGGAGTGGTTTTCCCCGGATTTTCTTCTTCTCCCTTTTTCCATGAAAATATACGGGGCTCCCTTATGGAAAGAGACGAAGCGACGGGGGAGGGCATACTAATGCCTTTTCACGTCTTTTGTGCCCAGAACGCAAATCCCTATTTGTGTATATCAAATGGGACATTTTTTCCCTCTTTTAAAAAGGAGTTCAGATCCGGGAAAGGGAGGGGATGGTTTCGGAGGCTTAACAATAGAGGGCGCTGTTATATTTTATCGGTAGTTTACTATGTTGGGCCCCAAGCGCGCTTTTCGCTTCCTTGTGTAACTCCCTCTTTCCTCCCTCTGTCGACAATAGGATTTGCATATGAGGGTCGTTGTACTTGGCGTTTTCGTCACTAAATATCTCCCTTTTCTCGAGATCTTTCGCAGTTGCCGAGGGCTCAACAGCGGTCGGTTTTATCCGATTCGCTCAACCTTTTCCCTTCTGTTTTGGGGAAGCTACGTGAATGTAGTAGAATATCTCTCTTATAGGTGTATTAGTTTACAGTGATTCATATAAACAATATCAAGAGGTTAGAGGTAAAAGTACGTTAGTCTAAAAGGCAAAATTGTGTGAAATCGAAATAAAAATTTAAAACTCCTTCTTAAATCAAATGTATTTTAAAAAAATGGGAAACCTCACGTTTTTTAGATTATAAACTGGATCTGGAAGTGATGTGGTTTTCAATGAAAAAATGATTTCGTATGTTTACCATACAATTTGGTTTAAAAAAAGCAAAAGACCGTGATGATTGGTGTTGTTTGATACGAAATTGAATTAGTAAACATAGAACAAAAAATGGTAAACACGAAAAAAATGTTTAAAAATAGAAAATACTTAATTCGACTCACCAAATCAGTTTCAATTCTCATCGAGTTCATTTATTCCGAGAGGTAACTCAAGGACTTCGTCGTTAGCTGGTTCTGTCAAGTAATCTCTTGTGGTGTTTGAGGTGGCAGGGTTTTGTACTATCGTTAGTACTCAGGTGGGATCTCGTGCTCCATTGCTAATTGATTCTTGAGACTTCGAATTCAAATCAATAAAATCAATACGTTAAAGCTCTGGAACTATAAACTTCTTTGTTGACTTATTGGCTCTCAATAGCTGAAAGATATTCCCAATCCCTCATTAGACTAACCTAAATTAAGGTAACCTTAATTGAAGTAAATCAGGAATGGTAGAGTTACCCGACTGCACTTGTACAGTTCGGATTTTAAAAAAATGTGACTACAATATTCTACCTTTGGAAGAAAATCTACCCTAATAGCCCTGGCAAATATTTCTGCCTTTAGTGATTAGCACACATATATGTACACAGCAAACCATGGAAACCATTCATTTGACTTTTGCTATTGCCACCACTAAAATGTATGTATCATCCTAGTTGGTTGGAAAATGTCAACTCAATTTCACAAAAAGATGGAGTTGCCCACTTCTATCTTTAACCCCTCGATAATATGGAAGGTATTATCGGACTAAAATTGTGATGTCTTCCTTATTTTTTTCCAACAGTATAGAATTCGATTATGGAATTAAACTAGACCTCAATTTGACAACGGGATGGCGTTATGGATCTTCATATCCGTTTTCTTGCTTTTTAGGAACATTTTCTGTATTCTAATTCAGTTTCTTCTCCCCGGTAAGGAATAGGAGGAGCCTCAGGTCATTTAGACCAAGTATCGATTGTGACTCATTTTAGTTCAGGGCCTTCCTAATTAACCTCTTCATACAACGAGTGGAGGAGGTTTTTAGGCATTTCCTTGGCAACGTCGAAGAGATAAATGCCAATTTTACAAAATGCCGGAATATTTCTGATGCCACAGAGGATGTGTTCTGCTCTTTTTACGAATCTTTGCTGCGGGGACTGCTCCTTCCCATCGGTCCGCACTACCCTTCATTCTCATTGCTGGCAGGACTTTAATCTAACGTTGCCCTGCCCAAATTTGAAGTTTATCCTGCAGGATTCATTCAACTTTTCTGCTGAAGCCTTGTCCAAGGATAGGCCTGGGATGGACATAGTCTATTATTATAGCGGTCAAGGACCGATCGACATTGAGGCTTTTGTTCTGGACTCCAAGAAAACTTTATAACCTTTCATTGCCGTCACCAACACTCGTTGAGAAATAAACACAAGCTACCAAGAGATAGAGGAGCTCCTCCCTTCGTTTAAAGAGATTGATTTAGACCATATGATTGTATTATTGGATAAAAATGGAAACGACTGTGATGTTATTTCGATGCTACTAAATTAAACTCCAATATGACTGCATGTTCCGGATTTTCACTTTTGCCTTCTCGTTTTTCAACCTGTAAGCTAATCTGCAGCTACAAGTAGCGAAGCCTTGTTTTCACTTTTAGGACATGAAAATTCTTTCCTTTTTTTTACGAAATCAATCAATTTGGCTCGTATTTTACATTTTACACTATTCTAAACTACTTCTATTTGTTGTCTTCCAAATTCCCCGTATGTCCGCAAATTGATGTAAGTTTGAATGTTCCCCCAATCAAACTGAAGCACTAACTCCGCCCTATTACGCCAAGCCGCACATCAGAATCTCGCCTGTGGCAACCATTCTGCACCGTTCAGTATCCGTAGAATGGTTTCGCTTGGAAGCAACTCAAGCAAACTCGGCCACCCGAAACTCGACCAATGCCTGGAAAATCGCCAGGAAATGCTCAACATCCTCAGGGGCAATCAAATTGCAGAGCGAGCAGATTTCGTTATGGTTGTCCCGAGGAACATGAGGTCGGCTATTGAGCTTGAGTAGGTCTCCACGGACTCTACAAACCCAACGCATTACGAATGTGGAGGCCTTCTGCCTCTTTTCTGTCAGATCTGTAGGTCTTTTGCCAAAACCTATAGAAGCGGCTGGTGGAGCTCTTGCCCTAATAATTTCTGCCCATGGTGCGCTCAACTTCACATGCAGCTCTTCCAATTGTTCCCTCCACTCGTACCAGTCCACAAATTGCCCACTAATGCCAAAACCATGTCGCTCGCCAATGGTCTTCAATTCTTTGTGCCAAAACAACTGACGACGAACGGTTTTCGTGGCCCCTATCATGGGCAATCGTCTATCTGTCATGTGTAGGACTATGAGCAAGTAATTAGAGTGCAGGCCGAAGGTTAAATGAAACAGATGCATTACTGGTTGTAAAACAAAATCGAATGATTTCTACATATAAACTATTGAATGTTCATAAATTAGGAGTAATTTGAATTGAACACATACAAATTTCATTAGGCTCATATTATACTTTTACCTGTTAATAATACTGTTAGTAATAGTACCTGTAGCAAGCCCCTCAAGACTTGTGTTACGATTGAACTCTTAGTGTCAAGTTTATTAGGCGACAACAGCTTAAGGATCGCGCGTAGTTATAAGGATTGTACGTGGTAGAAGGATTGAGACCGCCGTTGAGGGATTGGGGCCGAGTAGGAAAGGCTGTTGTCAACATCACAATACACGTCGAGGCCCTGAGAATCGATTCCGAACGCCGCCACCCCCGGTCCATCTCGCATCCCTTCATCCGTCCCTCTCGCCATCCCTTTTCTCTCGCTTCATCCTCCAGACCCGAACAAGCCACCCTCTTCACTCCTTTACCCGAACCCTCTTTTCCATTTAAGGCCTATTCCAGTTCCATTTGTAAATGAATTCCCTTAGAAACACTTCGCGCCCTGAACTCCCTTTCCATCCATCCACGCAGCACCGCAATAGTCTTCGAAAGCTTCAACAATACACCAGCGGGTAAAGGGAGAAGACAGCGACTGTTTCACTTATTCCAAGCCTATCTACTGCTTCAAGTTGTAGCTCTACATGCAATTCAACAACCAATTCATCACAATAATTGTATGATAGAATTGAAAAATGTAAGTTAGAAGGTGGGGAATATTTACCGTCATCCAGGCTAGACCAAAATTTGGTCTTTGGGCATTTAATGCTTCATACCGGTTCTTAACATTATTAACTAGCATTACGCCTGGATCACGACGGTAAATATTCCCCACCTTCTAACTTACGTTTTTGACTTTTCATACTGTTTACTTCAACAGACGTTCCGAATTGCGTAAACATCCAAAAATTCTGGTCTTACGCTATTTTTTCTCAGTTAGATAGGAATCCTTGTTTGTTTTTTCTCGTGATTGTCATCTGTTAACAACGATTTGATTATGTTCAATGTTTTGGTTGATTGGATTATTACTGCTGCTATGGTCCGTCTAAATGTAGCAGTGGCAGTCAAGACACACTACCGAAACGGTGACGGTGAACAGTTACGGCGCGTAACGTCAGAGTGATCGTTTGTTTGTGAGGCTCCTTCTGCGAGCCTGTGTGGGAAATCATTCCTAAGTTTGAGGCAATTGGTGCTTTGAATGATGTGAAACCCAAGGAACTTCCTTAGACCTTCCGACCATGAAAGAAGAGGCAGAAACGCGTAACATCATGATCAGCCGCGCGAAATCCGTCCTTCATCGTACGTAGGAAATGAGAACATTCCTGGTTCAATATGGAAGCTCTCTTTACACTTGCAACCGTACAACATTCAGATCACTCAAGAACTGAGGGCTTCTGAACGTGTTAAATGCAGATAGTTCGTTAACTGGTTCAGAGAACCCGCAACTTGTGCAAGAGCAACAAATGCATCCTCAACGCGTTGCTATGTCGATGCGGATTGCAGAGTCTCTTACGGAATTCACCTCTTGAAACCACTAATTGGACCCAAATCTCCGCTCACATTGTCCAATAAGAAACTGATGTACCTCACCATGATTAGGCCTATTTGGCAATATGGTTGTTTAGTTTGGGAAACAGCAAGGACCACGCAAATCAAAAGAGTGCAGATTCCACAAAATAGAGCATTACGCCTGATAACGAATGCAAAGTGGTACGTTAGAAATTAGAAATAGAAACACCGAGACTTGGATATTTCCGAATTTAAAGAAGTAAACAAAGCAACTTTCGAGCGACAATCTAATACAATTTCATCGCACCCAAACCCAGTGTTCAACGGTTTCACTGATCAAATGCTAAACCAGCTAACTGGAAGAGGGCTAAAAAGAAAGAGACCAGTGAATCTTCTTGCATAGTACTTTCGAGAAAAAAAAAATTATCCTAGTTTAATAAGACAAATTATATTTCAATTTAAAAAAATCATATTTCCAACCGTTTCCATTTTAGTATATAGGTTGTAAGATATTGAAAAATTCCAAGGACTTACCGACGGGAAGGCCTCTTGAATCATGTGCCATTATATGATTTACAATAGTTCTGTATTTATCTAAACTATAGAGTAATTATTGTTAAAAAAAGTGATCGATTAATTTAAAGAAACAAAGTGGTGGGAAGTACGTGAGCATTAAACGGGATCAAAATTGCAACCCTCTAACTCAATATACATATTAAAAAAAAAACATTCGTCGTGGTGGTTCTATACCAGATCAATTGATTTATTATGTTACATTAGTAAAAGTGAATAAGCTAAAGCAGGCAAGTTGAGCTTCTCACCAGATCTTTATTCATGTGCTTGGATTACGAGTATTTACTCCTAATTACGATTGCTTTGCTGTGTGCTTGTGCTTGTGTTTTTCTTGTGTTCGTTTGTACTAGAAAAGCTATGTCTTACAAAATAATCTAACGAATGTTGTTGGAACGGCCCTATCGAAGGATCCTTTATTGTTGCCCCACAGCCTATTGTTTTCTATCGTCAATGTACATACCTACCTACAAATGGTAATCTACATTTTGGGAATTATTCAAGAGTTGAAGATTGGTTTGCTTGTAGTTCTTGCTACAGTCCCAATTACTCTCGACGTAATGCTTTTTTTAAAAGAATTTTGCTCTTGTTTCCTTTTCTGTAAGGAATCCATCGAATTTACGAGTTTCGAATTGATCAGGTTAGTTATGGATAGCGTACAAGATCAACTCAAATAAACTGTACAAGTAGATTGTGATAATGGCACCTTTTGGGATATTTTTTGAACTTTTTACCAAATATTCACAAGTTATACCAGCCCAGATTGTACACTTCCTACAATACCTTCCAACAAACAACCGATTCACTAGCCCATGCAATAGGTAGCTCGCTCTAATCGCAAAGTGGTTTAACAATGAAATCGTCATCGAATGGAAACAAGTGGAAAAACAAGTTAAATATTTGAATGCACACTTCTTTAAGTGTATCATTCTCCATAATCTACTATTCATTCAACAACTGCGATGTAATAATTTATACCATAATATATGCAATATTTATATCCTGATAGGTATTTCAAGTTAATGTACCGCATTAACATAATTAAAATTATGCGGTACATTAAATTAAAGATTTCAGGAACGTAATTTTCTGGAGGACTACCCATTAATTAAAATTATGCGGTTCATTAAAGATTTCAGGAAAGTAATTTTTCTGGTGTGGCGATGAATTGCTATACACCAAACAAACAGTTAAACATGCTATTTATAACTGCAGACAGCATCTTTATTTTATAGAAATACAATGTATTATGCATTGTGTAAGGTGGGGAAAGCGTTAAAATCCATCGGTAATAACTGATCCTATTGAAGAAACGTCAAACGTATTATTGAGGAAATGTGGCTAAATGCCATCACTTGTGGTATGAATAAGGCTGATACTGTTGAAAAATGAGACCGAGCAAATAATGAGGGAGTTTTCTCTTGAACGGCTGGTTGCAGCTAACTATTTGATTTGGCGCAAGTGTTGGGTCTCCTATAAGATAGAATTGAATCTGAGATTGAATCAATCCATGTCCGAAGGTTATTAAGAGCTAACAATAGCCGAAGAGCCTTGTCACGAAGAGCTGATCCACTGCTGGGGTTGCAGTGTTTGTGCTCCCGCGTTGGAGTTGTTCTGGGATGTCAGGGAGGGGCGAGGGGTTCAGGCGGAGTTTCTACCTATTGTCTTTTGCACCGAAGCAATCCCTAGGGAAAGCACTCGACCCCCCCACGCTTTTTATCTTCCTCTCCTATCCTCTTTTTCAGTCGGTTCTCTCATTCCTGGTTTTTCCCTTGCTCTTTTTCGGCGGTGGCTGAGGGTCAAAATAATAAAGGAGGGAAGCAACCCCTGCGGAACACTGATTAAAGAGGATCTCCTGGGAGTTTGTGCTCTCAATACAGGAATAGCGTAGTCATGATGTCGCTTGTCTAAACTGTGATCTACACCCAGTCATCTACATCAGTGTTAACAAGAAATACCTAATGAGAGTCTCATAGGAACCCAGAATTTGAAGAATACATAATACTATGCCATATAGAAGGATAATATCAAGTCTTACGTAGGGAATATACAGTGTTTGAACGTTGACCAAACTGTTCTGCCAAAAGTTTGAAAAAACTTGACCCCTATCCAAATGGTTTCTATATAGTTCAAAAATACTAATTTTCGACGCCACCAAGCAAAACATTGAATCATAAACATGTTTTCGGCAACTTAAAGATAAAACCATGAAAGCTCCTTTGTATTAACATTACGGGGGAGTGAAACTCTCTTTTTCTTACAGGTACTTGAATACTTAACTATTGCCTAATCAGCAATCTTCATGGCCAATAATTATGTTTTATGAAATCTCAGCAACGAAATATCAATAGCTGTAACGGCAAACATCAATCCTTACCGACCAAGCACCAAACCGTACAATACTCGGAAACAACTCATTTTAGTTTATTATTTATTTCAATTGTTACTTGGGTTTTCCACGTCCATGTCGATACGCAGTAACGTAACCACGATTACTTTGATTTTTCGAAGTCTCAGAAGTGAGAATCTTCGAAGAGTCCAATTAAGTTGATTGTTGAGTGAAATTAAGAGGAAAGTTATGTTTTTCGTTGTCATAACGAACACTTTTTTGCTATTACAGATACGAATAACGAATAACGATTACTTTATTTTTTTTTTTTTGTTGAGTAAAATTGAAATATGTTTTTCGTTGTTTTTTTTTCATAACCCCCTGCCGTGGGAATGACCCCGGGCTGAGAAAAGTAAATTTGACAGTTTAACCATACTTCGCTCTTGAAATTGGAATGTCCAATCCAGGACACATTCCAATCAATCAAGCGTCCAAATTTACAACATACATCGAAAACGATACCCCACACAACTTTGTTCTCAAAATCCCAATTTTTGCGCCCATTTTTCACTTCGAAACTTTGACAAAACCGTTAAGTTTCCGTAATCATTATTCATAATGTTATGTATAACTATAACTACTATTCCTTTCAAGTACCCCCACTTGCATCACAAACAATTTTATGAGCCTAAAGTTTTTTCAATTTACCAAAAATTTGGAAAATGCAGAAATACCTACCAAATTCTTCAAAATTGTAACCTTATGGCACACCACACTTTTCCATTAGGCTAGAATGGTCAAACTTCACAAGTTGTCATTTGGGTCGATTTCACAAAGAACAACTACTAGGTATGCCCACACGATTATCGAAAAGAGTGTGAGTTCTCCTAATTCTTCCAATACTTTTCTTTTCTTGAATATCTTCTTTTTTTCTTGCGAATTCGCTAAAATTAGTTGTGAACTACGTTCAATAATGTCTTTTCCCATAGGTAGTCGGTTGAGATAACATAGCAAATTGAACCTTCAATAATAATGGTACCTACTTGTGATCACATAAAATTGGAACCAAAAGTACCTACTAATTTAAAACCAAGATGTTAAAATATGGGAACATCGTTTGAGTTCAAATCTTAATTTGTACTAATCTAAAAATATAATTTTTCATACAATTATTGTCTATTTTATTGTTCATTTATGAGCTATGCCTGCTTCTGACTTTGTGTAATATGCAAATTTTTTTCAGGGTTAATTATAAAAGTCAATTTTTATTATTTAAATTCAGGCAGAAGACCGTCTGCGACGAACATCTAAAATAAATATCAACGGCATGGACCATTGTAATCGGCAAAAGTATTCGAATACAAAAGTAATCGATTACAAAAGTAACGATTACTTCGATTACTTTTGTAATCGAATACTTCTGGCGATTAAAAAAGTATTCGAAAAAGTAATCGCTTCGCGCGAATACAAAAGTAATTGATTACTCTCGTTATTCGATTACTTTTACGAATACTTTTGTAATCGCAAATGTAATCGTAAAAGTATTTTTCCCAAAAATAAGAACATTGCTTCTCGCCTTCGAACATTGCCAGTAAATCTTGACGCTCAACGTTATTGCGGGATTTGAGGCCGGCTGCGGTTTATTACAATACGAGTAATATTGCTTATACGGGGTGTCCCAGGAGTTATGCACAACCTGACTCCTACGTGTTCTACAACTCATTTCCGACCAAAAATGCCTGTTAGCAATTTTTTGCCAGAGGCCTCGTTTCCGAGCAATTTGCGATTTAAGATTTTTTTTCGTGTTTTCGATCTAATGTCATTAAAACTGTCATAACTCCCTCAATTGTGGAGATAGCTCAAATTTGATGACACCGTTGGAAAGAACGTTGAATTTTCTATCTATTTAATGTCAGAAAACGTTTTTTAAAATTGCATTGAAGATGTGCGATTGCTGCGCGAAATGGCAGTTTTGTCAAAATCTTAAAATCGCCTGTTTTTCATCTCGCCTAGAAACCCCATGAATGTTTGACGCAGAACTGTGCAGGCCTGGTAAAACGTGCGCCAAAATGTCAACTTTCCAACGGTGTAGTCGTTTTGGTTTTTAAAAATATTTTTTGGTGAAGGAAATGGTGTTTAACTGCAGAAAAACGTGTGTTTTTTGTTAAAATTGAGGTTTTTCCAAAAGTCTCGAAGATGAATGCAACTCATCGCAGTCGGAAATGAGTTGTAGAACACGTAGGAGTCGGATTGTGCATAAGTCCTGGGACACCCTGTATCACTAAAAAAGACCTGATGTTTGAAAATAGGGAAAGCTACGGAGGAGGCATTGTCTTGGTCAGGGGCGAGGATATGCAATGACCCGCAAGACCGCCCGGTCTTGAAGGAGGGGTTGCTTTGTGCGCCGTGTCTTATCAACCCCAATCTGATTTGGCCGTAGCATTGGGTATTGCAATGTTGATAATTTGTTGTTTCTGATCAAATTCAGTTTTAGTAAAATGTTTATTGACTCGAACATGTTATCCAGTTGTTGGACAATAGTAAGATATTGGGGTTTAAATTGACTTCATGTAAAGAGTTGGAGTTTAAACAAGATTGTTAAGATATAAATTAAAAAATAAATATTTAAAAATAAAAAATTAAAATGAATTTAATGAATGAAAACGTTCGTTTGTGATCACCGTCTACGGCATTTCCAAGCTGTCTAGCCAAAGTCATCATAATCGAAGACCCGAGAGACAGCTATTGTTTGTGTTCATTTACGATTGATTGTGATGATTTGCTTTCAGTTGAGTAGCTATACCACAAGTGAGTATGTTGACATGATTTTTGTGTACGGTTTTGCCAATGGTAATGCTTCTGAAGCAACAAGGGAGTCAAACTCTTCCTCTGTACAACTCACACCCTAGCGAACACGTCGGATAGTATGATGAAAAAATATTGGTAGACAATATTGTTTATGTCACTGATCCTTCTTTATCTAGTAAACTATCTGTTTTTTATCTACTAATTGTTTTATATACTAAGGTTTCGGTTATTACTAGCAGCAATAGGGAAAACCTCGCTGAAGGAAATACAGCGAGGAAAGGGGCGAAAGGGAAGAGTTGGTAGTGATAAGGAAGCCTGGTTTGATAAGCGTCCATAATGTCAGCAAAAAGATGAATGCAACTCATCGCAATCAATCGTAAATGAACACAAACAATAGACGTCTCTCGGCTCTTCGATTATCCTGACTTTGGCCGGACAGCTTAGAAATGCTGTAGACGCTGTTCACAGCGAACGGGTTTATGCATCCGACAGAACTCACTTAAATCGTCACTTGAGAGTTCTGGCGGTGTCACCATTCGATTCAGCGAGATAAGTTACGTGTATCCCGCCACCAACCTTTTTTCGTTGACACTTTGGAAAAACCTCAAATTTAACAGAAAACACTCGTTTTTCTGCAGTTAAACACCATTTCCTTAACTAAAAATATTTTTAAAAACCAAAACGACTACACCTTTGGAAAGCTGACATTTCGGCGCACGTTTTACCAGGCCTTCACAGTTCTGCGTCAAGCATTCATGGGGTTTCTAGGCGAGATGAAAAACAGGCGATTTTAAGATTTTGACAAAACTTCCATTTCGCGCAGCAATCGCACGTCTTCAATGCAATTTAAAAAAGTTTTATGACATTAAATAGATAGAAAATTTAACGTTCTTTCCAACGGTGTCATCAAATTTGAGCTATCTCCACAATTGAGGGAGTTATGACAGTTTTAATGACATTAGATCGAAAACACGAAAAAAATCTTAAATCGCGAATAGCTCGGAAACGAGGCCTTTGGCAAAAAATTGCTTGGAGGCATTTTTGGTCGGAAATGAGTTGTAGAGCACGTAGGAGTCGGATTGTGCATAACTCCTTGTACACCCTGTATTGGAAAAGACCGAGCAAGCAACAACAACTACAACTATAGTACACAAAGTATAGTTTTACAATATAGTGGACAAGATAGTCAACACAATGCTTAAGCATCGGTTTATACCACTCGTTTTTCCTTTTCTGGTAAATAACCAACACCTTGTCTGGATACCAGATGATGCTGACTTTTCGGATGATGGTTAGTTGGTGTCACAACCACTGATAGCTTCGCAATATTTGTAGATAACGAACGTTAGCGAAGAGTTATGGGAAATCCTAGAGCCCCTATTCCACACAGGCACTTGGATGAATCCCTGTTTTGCGTATACCGGTACACCCTGTTATCTCGTAGCTACGTTTCACTTACAAGACACAATTCCGGTAATTCTATTCGCTGCCGATCTCTGTAATAAGTGTTCAGGGCGACCGACCTCCAGTTCAGAGGGGATTTTCATTCAATTCAGGAATTAATTCTATGTAAAAGTGATGAGAAGAAGTAATAGAGATTCCGGGGTTAACTTTAGATGCGAAGTAGGTCTTTTGAATTCGCTTTCGAACTTACACTTGATGTTATGCTTTTTTATGGTCATATTCGTTCATATTTTGACCATTTTCGACATGTTTTTTTTTTTTTTAAATACCTTTATTTATTTTATACATTTAGTAATACAAAAAAGAAATAGTAGGAACTGAAATAAATCACTTATAATTATGAATACAGCACATAGGTATTACTGACCTTCGTAAAAATGTGTACATATATGAAGGTTATGGGTCATTTTTCAGGCCATATTTACCGGTTTTCGGTCACAATCTGACGTATTTTCACGTCATATCGATTCAAATTCAAATTATGATGAATTCACTCACCTATGTAACGTAATTAGGACTGAACCACATGGCAATTCCAATATTTGAGTAAATCTCAGGAAATGAACATTTTTGTACCATTTAATGATAAAATTCGGTGTGGAATCAAGATCCCCGGCGAAGGTACACGCATCGGAACGTCGTGCGACACTGTGAACCAAGGAATGCATGACAAAGAAGATTATTAGTTTGTTGTTTTGCAAATCTGGCATTGCAGCCGGGAAGCAGCGTTCAGGGCGGTGGTTGCATTGTCACCGACAGGAAAGACCTTTTGTCCTCAAGCCGTGTTCGCCACAATAGGTGGACAAGTTGGTGTCAACCGCTCAAAACCCTCCCTGCTCCCTTTGCCTTGTCGTCCGTCCGTACAGTCTGATAGATTTACATATAGATTAGTCTGACAGCCTTCGCTTTTCTGTGTTATTATCGTCCTTTCATTCCAGCCACCCCTTCATCACCGGCAGCCGACTTATCGAAATGGCTTTTGAGACTCTAAACTCGCGAACGATGATAATTTCTAACAAAACAGGTGATTCCGTTGAAAAAGAATCGGCAATAGCGCTCAAACTGAAACCTTCGAACTATTGCTCACAAAATTCCGTATCACTTGGAAAAAACCTCTGCCAAGTGGGTGTGGTACATAGCTTCCTCGTATCCATAACATGACTGTATAGATCATTGAAAATTATTATTGACTCGTTCAATTAGGCGAAGTAAATATTGAATTAGGGTAAATTTATTGTTATGCAAGAGCATAGCTTGACAAAATAAAGGTAGGCATGTTCAACTATTGATCAAACTATAAAATATACCTAATAAGTCCGAAAAATCCCTGAAAATTTCTTCGAAATTGGTCAAGAACTCCCAAAGTTATGCGCGTAACGAGGATTTCACGTTTGCGCATGCGCAGAGACTACTATTGATCCGGGGGTCATGAAACTTACAGGGGACCATCTACACATCAAACCGAACAATCCCTGAAAATTTCTTCGAAATTGGTAAAGAACTCCCAAAGTTATGCTCGTAACGAGGATTTCACGTTTGCGCATGCGCAGAGGCTACTATTGATCCGGGGGTCATGAAACTCATAGGGGACCATCTACACATCAAACCGAACAATGTGCAAACATGCTACCTATGAGTTTAACGATTATCCTTAGTCGAACACACACAAGTAACACTTCGAAACAGCCAACATATCGAAAATAGTTCACTGATCATACGTATGTATTCCAACTAGACTATTCGCTCAATGTGCTAACACGTTCTTAAATATGTATTATGCACATTTAAATTCACTAGCGTGATTGTTGCTTATGCTACTCATGAGTCTATAACTCTTATATCTCTAGCAACAGATTAGTTGATTGAATAGATCACATGAACTAGACGTTAATTTCCTACCCAGACGTCCGCGGGGAACGCTGGAGGTTCGCATCTTATCTGTATCTTGGTATCTATACAATCACCTAGCTACCACCATCACTTTATCTTTTCCCTGCTGTTTTCCTACTTTCTTTCCGTGCTCCTGTGTACTGTTTCGTAAATCATATCAATCAATCAACTGTTTCCTTTGATGGTGTGATTATTATTATAGGGTTAGTTATTTATCATTATTATAGGGTTAGTTATTTATCATTAGTTGTTATACGGTTAGTTCGTCATAGAATTCTTGGGGGGGTCACAGAAAAACTTTAGGGGAGGGGGGTGGTAAAGTTGATTGAAACAGTGTTTAACGTGACGACATTCAAAAACATTCCGAAAGTGAAAACAATGCTTCCGCTGCCTTAGTAGACTCGGAAGCAATACCTAATAAGTCCGGGATTGTTCGATTTGATGTGTAGATGGTCCCCTACAGGTTTCATGACCCCCGGATCAATAGTAGCATCTCATGCGCAAACGTGAAATCCTTGTTACGGCATAATCAGTTCTCGACCGATTTCGATGAAATTTTCAGGGATTGTTCGGTTTGATGTGTAGATGGTTCCCTATAAGTTTCATGACCCCCGGATCAATAGTTGCCTCTGCGCATGCGCAAACGTGAAATCCTTGTTACACGCATAACTCCGGGAGTTCATGACTGATTTCGATGAAATTTACAGGGATTGTTCGGATTGATGTAAAGATGGTCTTCGTGAGTAATAAAGAGAAAATAAAGTTTTAGCCTCGAGCTTGGATCGAACCATATTGAACCATCATTGAACAATGCATATATTGACGCTGCTTCAACCCAACATTATTTGATCCGTCATTGAATGATGCTTATATTTTATTTTTAGAAATGCCATAATAATTATTTATCACTTCAGTCATCTATCCATTCAGCGTCAATGTCAATTTTTATTATTAGGTATATTTTATAGTTTGTTCAATAGTTGAACGTGCGTACCTTTATTTTCTCAAGTTATGCTCCTGCATAACAATAAATTTACCCTAATTCAATATTTACTTCGCCTAATTGAACGAAGTTCTTTAGTCAATAATAATTTTCAATGATCTATACAGTCATGTTATGGATACGAGGAAGCTATGTGCCACATCCACTTGGCAGACGTTTTTAGCTATAATAAACTCGAGACTTACAATCAGAGTCGTTAAAAACGTACTTACAGTACAAAGTATTGGAAAAATACTCTATAGAAGAATTACACGTACTGTAATCGAAATTTTACGTTCAAATACATCAGGACCTGTACTTGTCCAGGTGGTACATGTACTTAGTAGGTACTTCCCCTTGAATTTCGGAGCCCTTTTCATTCTCTCTCCCACTTCTTACGAGAGTAGTGGGGTGGACAGTAGTCAAAAACGCTCGCTCGATCCAATTATCGTTGAAAAATTCGATGGCTATTTTACATTGGTGAAAAACGACTTCAACATGATTTTGGTGATGCATACGACTGTTGTACTTTTGAATTGATGTTCCTTGCTGAGAGATGATGTACCTAGCTTAGAGATGACGTACCTTAGATTGATATCATCATTATAAATGACTAGTTCATACCAAAACTAGCTTCACCATTCATGTAGTTATCTAAGCAAATATTGTACGAGTATATCAATAATATTACCATTTTATTAATTAGTTCTCTATGGCTAAATTTTTCTTGAAAATCCCACCAATTCGCTAAAAGCTTAGTCTCGTAACAATTTTTGCTGCCCCACAACTGGTTTTACTATCGTACTACGCTAACATAAAACCAAGAACACAACTTTAGTTCTTGTCAAAAGTGCAACTCATTTTGGTTTATTATTCAATAATAAACCCGTGTAATCGCTCTTGAAAAGAAAACTTCTAACCCCCCCTGAAAATTTCATGGTTTACGTTTCAAAGGGTGTAGAATCCAAATCGGCAATACAAATTTGTCCATCCGTCCGCCGTACGCACAATTTTTCCCAAAATGGAGTAAAAACTCTGAAATTTGCAAGGAAAATCCATGTTGGATCGACAACGCCCCAGTTCTTGCGCCAGCGCTCTCACTTAATTAAAAGTGCCCTTTAAGGGTTTTCAAAGTATTGTAAAATCTCTAAAAACCTCAAAAAAGTCGAGGCGGCCTAAATTTGGACTTTTGTTGAAGAACTTCCCGTGAGGAATCGAATGAGCCCCTCACCAGGTCCTTAGCTCAAACCATTCCCGATGAATGGTCCGATTTATGCTGCCAACATTGCATCCACATTCAGTACATCACTAGGATACTGCGATCAAAACAAAAACAATAGGGTTTTTTTATTTTTTTATTGCAGTAACCTAGTGATGTAGTGAATGTGGATACCGGAGTGAACTCCTAATAGGGTTTATAGCCGATACAAGGGTTGAAGCATTGTGATATGCATGAAACGCTACAAATTCTTTCACTGGGGTTTATTATTCAATTTCATTCATTTCGGCTTGCATTCATGATTTGAATTTCTATTAAGCTTTGGAGTGTGCGTGTTTCAGAGGTGATAGAGCGATTATTGAATTTCAGGAGATATGCATAGAGCACGTAAATCTGTTCTCAACCAAAATACCTATTTGGATTGCATCAGTTGATCATATTTGTGTACCTCCTGAAATTCAATAATCGCTCTATCACCTGTGAAACACGCACACTCCAAAGCTTAGTAGAAATTCAAATTATGAATGCAAGCCAAATGAATGAAATTTAATAGTAAACCCCGCTGAACGAATTTGCAGCGTTTTTTGAATTGTAATTGAAGTACACATTGATTATACAAGATTTTACATTGTACTTGTATCTTCCAAATACAAGTCCAAGTACAAGTACTAGGGAAATAATTGTGTCTTGTGCAGCTGCAGCTCGTCATTGTTATTACTGGTTCCCTCAACTACTACAAAATATTGTTAGATTTTTTCATGTACTTAAAGAAAGTACTTCAAGTACTCAACATGATTGCGTGTCCCAACTCGGTTTACAACCAGTACACATTCAATAACTGTTACATATTTTATTACTTCCTCATTATCTAATCACTTGATACTTACATTTTTGAAGGGGTGCTCTAGTTGTAGACCCTGAGGCTTAATTTCCCTCTCTTTGCTCTATAGAAGGAAATCCTGAAAGATTAGCAAGTTCTTCTCAGCTTCAAGATTTATTTTTTGATATTGATGATCTTCCCTAAATATTTATAAATCGTACCCGTACACTGACGATAATGTTGCTCTACAGTCCATGTTCGGGAAAAGAATAATTGTTATTGTATTAATCACAGAAAAATGTTTTAAACTTGAGAAAAAACTCAATTTTTCTTGGATTTTGCAGGCATTCGTTTTTGTCAGTACTAATCTAGTAACGTCTCTGAATATTGGGAAGTACATAATAGAAGGTTCATCCTGATTCCATTGTGCAGTGAATCACTGTAAACTATTTAATTTAATCGTTACCATGTAACCTTCGCTGCACATTTATTTTCCCAAGATCAGGCTTCAACACACATTAAATTATCGCATTACTATTAATTCCTTCATGCACCAGTTCGCAAAAATCCTCCAGAATTTGAATAACTGAATTATTGATACCGAAACACTACCACTACTTGTAAATTACCGAATTCGAAAGGTACAGTGAGATCAAAACAAATGGTTCATAATGGTTCTGAATATTTGTATGTCTTCGTATTTGAATGAACTCGAAATACTTTTCGCGTGTATTGGCTCGTGACTCACTGAAATCGGGTTTTGACCCTGTTTGTAGAAGAAATGCATTGATTCCTAATCAGTCCAATAAAAAATTTAAATTTTAGGGGTATTATGGAGAATGGTCTTTAGATGTTCCACCTAATATCAGGTTGTGATAATAGCGCACTGTTGAGGTGAACCCAAGGAGGATATAAACGGTTGTGCAGTTATCTGATGGAGGCTGTATTTCCAATGAATGCGTACATGCTCAATGAACGAGTTTGGAAATACATAATTCAATTCGTATTCGTCGATGTAGTGAATCAATCAAATAAATAAAGGTGTTGTTGATAAAATCTTAGGGCGCTTCTGCCGATGTTGAGGTTTCGCGAGTTGTCAACAATATCACAAAATGCGCTGCTTTGACACTACTTAGTTAGGAAAGTGAAGTCACTTTGATAACTATAATATGAAGTCAGTCAAGTTAACAAGGGTGTAAGAGCAAGCTAAAAACGAAGGAGAGAACTGAGTCCGGATTCTGTTAACCAAAAAACGGGAAAATTTTGTTTGAAAGGGAAGTGAAGAAAATTTAGAGTGGGAAATCGCGGGGAGCAGAGAGTGGGGGATAGTAGAAACCAATCAGGGACGGGGTTACAACTACCCAGGGTGCTAGGGGGGAGACTACGGGTGACTGACCGTTTGCCAGAAAAAGGGTGGCTTGGGAAAAACCACGGCGAAAAGCAGGTTGTGGAATTTTGAGTCCACTAAAGGCTTTAAATATTTTCACATAGGAAAAGGTTGCACCGACAAAAAGGTATCAACAATGGCGAATGTGGTTACAGTTATCTGCGGGCGTTGAATACGAGTCAAGTGTGGTTTTCAAGAGGTAATGACCCAAACACCGAAAAACTCTTCATGATCCAAAACCATTTCAGATACATCTGAACACGCACGAATCCAAAAACCTCACCGATTTCAGATTCACTTGACATTTGATCGAAGGGGTGATAATGGTAACTGTAATGAGTTTAATTAGTAAATCCGCCTCCACGTGGCGGCACCGAAATGAAGAAAATTTGATTCAATTTGCTCCTTAGTTGAGACGGAATGTGATATTTTGATTCTGTGAACGGTTCTGGGGACTGATTTGTTTTCTATTAAGTAGGACTGCGTATTCGAGCACATTTTGGAAATTAACAAAATGTCAACAAAATTATTTTGGAAACAGTGTTGGTAAATTTTTCCAACTAATTACTAGTAAATCTACGTACGTATTGATGAGAAATCCGTTTATAGGATCAAAATACCTCATTCCGTTCTGAAATGAGAACTAAATTTGGACTCGGTAGTGCTGCCATCTCCTATCGGAAAGTCTCACTAATTCTTGAGTAAATTTTGCCTCAAAATGGCATGGAGATTTCACGAAAATGATCATTCATATATTTTATGAAAAAACTCTAGAATCAATGTGTGTCGCACTGTCAGTGGTTATTCTCACATGCATTCAAGTATCGTTGTTGAACGTTTGAATAAAATCATGAGAGTACTACGCATTCGTCGATGACTCAAAATATAATGGGATCTAAAGAAATAATGACAAAATCAATTTCGATTTCATTTAATTTTTTTTTATAGGATAATATATATGTAAATGAGAATACAGTATTCTGGAATGTTGAAAACTCTAGGAATAGGAACAATTTTGTTTTCTTGTGATCGTCAGTTGACTATGCACAATAAAAGGACCACTATGACAAAACCAAAAAAATCAAAGGAGATGATACAAAATAGTTGAAGTGCCTGAAATGTGTTTGTTATTTTACATGTAAAGATTAGAGTTTTTGATATTACATGACTCGGATAAATAGTAAGCTACAAATATTTGTCTCTTACATCGTAGGAACTTTTTATTTTAGAAATAATTATACTAAAATAATTACCGTTATAACTAAAGGAGCTCAAAAAAAAAAATCGAAATTCCTATGCGCCTAAAATTGCAACTAACAAAAATACGATAACAAAAAAAGAACAATAACTATCCTATCAGATCATGGTCGATTGTCGAACAAAACATCAGTGAACGTTCCTCCAAAATCCCAAATGGTGATTCCGGGAATCTTCATTGATTTTAAACGCTAGCGTAATTACAGATAGAAGGTCGTTTGTAGACAAAACAGTTTATTTAGGTATTTACTATTCAATGCGTCCTTTTAGCTGAATAAATCAAATACCAAAGCCGAAAATAAGTGCAACTAAAATACCGGGGTGTTAGTACATTGCGCGTAAGGCAAACTGTAAAACAAAACATGAAGATGAAATGTATCAAATTTTTTCTAATGAGAAATTAGATTTGAGGGAGGTGAGATCCCACATCAGATGTGGGAATGTTTTTTTTTCAGATTTGTGTGAAAATTATTTTCGAAAACTGACTTCAATTCCAATGCGTATCCAAGAACCATTTTGTAGTATAAATTCTTTTTTGCAGACTTGAAGGAATCAACAAGCAGGGAAACCCAATAACCGGAATTTATAAGGTCCACCTGTCATGATACAATGTGCATGGTACTCAATAGCTTTTTACAAATTATTATTTGAATTTGAATTTATTTCATTTGTTGTTTTAATTTTGAGTTCATTTACTTGCATTGCACTTTACGATTGACAAACAGTTACTACAATTCTGTTACCACACAAAGTGGAGTGGTTAGTCTTGAGTTGATAACAATCGTTAACTGAACACGCAGGATGGCTTTTCAAATTCAAGGCTTTTTAAAGGGATTTTTTGACAGATTAAAATTTTATTTTCCTTCTACAGAATAATTTTGCAAGTACTTTCAATTTTCATTTACTTAGAACCGATTTTTAGAAGTGTGAACTGAATATCAGCACATGTACTTAGCTGTACATTCTGAGCTACTCATTTGATGGAAAGCCGCCAGTGTTATTCGCCATCGAGTCAACGTTCGCCATCAAGTGTTGGAGAGGGCTTTGTACTAACTTCGAGATCTGAACGGTTCCTATCTTTTTGGCTAAGGCCTCGTCCTACGCGAGCGGGAGTCGGGCGATTTCAGCGTTACTGGCGATACCGGCGATTTACGCGAGTGCAAGCGTTTACAGCGGGAAACGCCACTAGTGTCCCATGTGCGAGCGATGCCGCGAATGGAGGAGAGCGCGTTTTAGTTAGGTTAGTTCCGTACCTACCTTGTCAATCAATACGACGAGTGTTTTTTGTGAATTTCTTACAGAGAGAGACGATTTACGTTGGCCTGAAGTAGTCCAGCTCTGTTCAATTACATTTCTAATAAAAATTTGCAGAGGCAACCATCTAATGAAATTTATCAATTAAAGAACTAATTCGGGGAATTTATAACTCTTCAGCCTATTCTTGTTTTCTTATTTCGTTGGTAAGTGACAACAATATTGTTCTGACTAACCTCCCAAGCACTCCAGAAATGATTTTGATCCTACAGACTTGGACAACTCCAATAACCTTGACAACAGATGTAAACAATCGCGCGATTGTAGCGGGAGTAGCGAGAAAAAATCAAACCGATTTGATTTCAAGCCGCGTGTAGCGTGTGCGTTTTAGCGATTTGCGATAGAGCGTGTGAACGCAGGACGCACAACTCTGCTATCATAGTTTGATCGGAAAATAACCCGCACCGCAAAAAACGCTGAACCCACCCGACCCGCTGGTATCGCTTAGTTCCCGCTCACGCAGGACACGGCGTAACTGTCTGCTCAGAACATAACTCCCAAAATACTTATAACAAAAATGTAATACTTAACGCAGACCGCTCTTTTACTAACACCTATATTTTACACTATTCTTTAAAATTTTATTTCAAAAAATTGGAAACGAACGTATATGACATGTTCTTTTGGAACTCCACGATAGATGGGTTTCGAAAAATTTTACCACCTCCTATACATTTTCATAAATTTTAGATGGTTCATGGAAATCACCTAAGACTACTCAATGAATATTTACGATGAAGATTGACAGCAAATATTCCTGGATTTCATCGTTTGGGAATTTGGAGAATCTTGGTAGCTGCTACAGTCATTGAGGAAACAAGTATCGACCACTTTCAAAAATCGCACAAGTTCAATTATGAAGAGGATTTTCTTTGAAAGTTTTACAACGAGAGGAAGTCAAAAGCTTTTGTAAAAACAAGGACGATCGGAAAAAGTCCAGCAAATCAGCCCACGAGAAAGTAGGCACCTACGTAAAGCAAGTGGAAAAAAAATTGAAGCCGACGATAGCATAATATACTTATAGTAATATCTAGTAAACTTTCACTATTAACATCGAGGGTATCCCAATTCTATATTTACACATTAAGGGACAGAGTTTTTTTTTACACGATATCCGCAGAAAAAAGGCACTATAAATCAACTTGGTAGGAATCGAAAATGAATCCAGAATCAAATTGATTAATCAACAAACAACAAAATCTACCTAAACAACAAATCAACTTACTCATGTCTATGTATACGTGAACTAGCCGTTCAATACTCTATTGTCTATTGTAGGCAGGCATGCCAATACTTGAACGCCCTATGGCAAACATGCTCGTAACGAACTATCAACACATTTATAAGCGCCTTGATTCTACGGTATATGGCACAATCTATATCTTAACATCTAGAACAATACATAGGTTTATTATCAGAGCATAAAAAAAATCTCATTGGGAATCGGATTCCAATATCGAGTGAAATGTACCACGAAACCTAGGATCAAGTTGAACGACGGGAGAGTTATATTTGACACCGAAGCCATCTAATTTAATAGGTAGGTATCAAACCACTTGTTTTTCTTCTTTTTTTTAAAACTTTTTTTTGGCACTAGTATTTGGCTTGGGTATTGACGAAACAATTCTAAAATACGTGGTCGAATAATCGAAGGATTTCAGGTGCAAGTGCCTAACAATTCAAGAAATTTTCAAAATTAATTAAATGCAGTACGATTTAATTTTTTTTTTACTACTTTATTTAATCATAATTGTTAGTTTTTTGGTGATGAACGTATTGGAGGGTTTATTAAAGAACGAAGTTCAACATTGACAGTTGAATTTAATTCTGGGAAATTTTGTGTTCGGAGTATCGAAGTAATGTGTTTTTAAAGTAAAAATTTGGGTTTCGGCTTGTTATTTTCAATAATGAACCGCTGTGATCGATCACGAAAAAAAAATTTTTTTCAAAGTCGTACAAAATTGTTGGTTTACGTTTCAAGACGGGTAGAATCCAAAAATCAAATCAAATGAAAGATTGTCCGCCGTACGCCGTCCAGAAATTTCTAGGAAATCTAGTTGGGACTAACTTCAATAGAAAAATTGAATATTGAAAAATTAGAATATCGAAAACCTCCCAAGTAACACTAATGTTCCTACATTTGTTTTTTTTTGTTTTTTTTTAAAGAAATTCTTTCAATTCTTTTACTTTGACAAGTAAAAAGAAAGTAGACATGAATGAGAATGAAAACGTCGCTGAACATACTCGTACTTAAAATCGCCTTGTAAACTGTGATAATCGAATCAGCTGATACAGTTGCAATGGACTTATATTTTCAAGAGTTCCTTTTGAAATCAAGTGCATTAAAACTTTTGTCGTTCATTAGCTGACAAGTGTAGGTGTTTTATTATCTCGTTTAATTTCAAGTGCCCATTCGTGGGTTTGTACGACCGTGTTGATAAATCACCTGTGTATATTTACGGTATATTGCTTTTCTAATTTTCTTACTAATAGATCGACGATGCTGAAATATAAATGGAACTCTTCTTAAGATATTCTGTGTAAAATTACAAGGAATGGAAGCGCCGAATTAAAATGTACTAGCAGACAGACGTGGGACGGCTATCTAATAAAGAAATAATGAACCTTTGTGTAATAATTTGCACGTTTATGTGTCTACAATTAAGGTGTAGTGGTTCATTTCTATAATTAATGTCTAGGCTTCGTGGAGTATTGTAGAAGGTTAGTCAATTGAGATTACGTGTTGTCAACTACTGAAGTGAAGTCCTCGCTTTTCCCGGGACGTTTAAACGTTGGAAGGTGATTTCCTTCCGTTCGGGATGCAGTGTCAGGGTCAAAAAATTACCGTGAGCGGTCTCCGAAATTCCTGGGCGGAGGACGTGGGAGGTGCGGGCTGGTACGGTGGGTACCCTTGGTGCAGGGCAGGCGATGGGTAAAACGTGGGCTGGTTGTTATTCCCCGGCGAGCCTGCACCAGAAGACGATGACGAGGTTTCGGGAGCTTCCGTCCTCCCTTCTTCGGGGGAGGTTGGCGCGGGCTCCTCTTTAGGTTCCAAAAGGTTCATAGGTTGATACGGCTTGAGATCCAAATTCGGACTCTGATAGACGTCACTGGGGTACATGCTTTTGGCGGATTCGAAGTACTTGGTGAACGTCGGATCCAGGTAGTTGTAAGGGCTTTTGTACTCTTGGCTGTACTTGGGGTCCGCGTAACCACCGAAGTGGCCTACTGAAGAGTAGGCGTTTCTGTACTTATCCTCCATAGAGTATTTCATGGCTTCCATCGAACTCACCACCTGCAAAGTACAAAGGTCGACGTTAATGATAATCTTGGTATTTATATATAATCAGAGATTATGTTTCTCTTCAGATACCAGGGAGTACGAGTAATTCGATCTAAACACGTTTATAGGTTCGAATAGCAAATAAAGGATTTTATTGTAAGAGAGAGGGTTGAACGTCATGCGAGACTGAGCTACTCTGAGGTTTTACCCATGCGCGCCTATTGATACCTGGCGAAGGTCGTCGATGTATCCAAAACTTGAGGTTTCCAATGTAATGTATAGACTGACTGATAACACGCCCAGCCCTGACCTTGTCAAGCCCCATTGACAATAAGATGAGATTATAAATATCGTAAGAATTTTGAAGGTCATGAGATTACCTCAAGAACTTAGTAAAAGGTATGAAAATTTTAGTCAGAATAACTTTCCTAGTAGTGACTGCCTACTACCTACTTTGTTTCCCTACAACCAGTCACATTCCTCGTTGAGGTTATACGCATGCGCGCCTATTGATACCTGGCGAAGGTCGCGGACGTATCCAAAACATGAGGTTTCCAATGTAAATTATAGGCTGACTGCTAACATATATATACGAAATACCTCCAGTCACACAGGAGAATTTGGAAGAATTTTGCAAAACCTACAAAACTTTTCTGCTTATTTCAAAAATCCAAACTTGAACTGGCATTCGAAAATAACACACCATTCGAAGGATTTGGGTAAAACAAATCTATTTCCACGTAGAGTCAGGCGCCCCCCTCCCGAATTCACATATAATCCATAAAGATGGCATAACACTAGCATTGCACTGCCATGAAACTGCCTCAAAAAATTAAGGAACTGACCAAACTTTATTTCTTTCTTTTTTACGTGTCTAAATACGTTGATACTACTAAAAATCGAAAACAAGACAATGTTCTGTTTTCTAATATCATTTTCGGAAAATATATCAATAGTGTGAATGTATTTCCGAGGCGGGATAGGAATGAAAGTGCCCTGAAGAATTCGATGATCAAAACGGGAGATGTAACTCCGTTTATATGCAATGTTTAATTATGCAACCTCTTGACTCGAAATGAAGACTTATAACCATGTTTCAAGTTACCTTCTTAAACCGTTGATCTATACGAGAGGTCAATAGCAATTCCGGTAAGTCATAATTTCGAGCCTGCAAGCAAACTTAGTACCTATTTGTCTAATAAAAATGTGTACCTACAAAGTGTGCGCAAACCCCCCAATATCCAACCGATTTTGATGAAATATTATTTTCAGAAATCGAGAGGGTTAGACATAAGTTCCGATGCATCGCAATCAGTTTGCCCCTACGCAAAGGTGAACTTGAATTTCTAGCCAGTAAGCCTTTGCAATTGTATGGAAAGAAATATTTACAACCCCTCTTCAAACTTTGTCACTTTATGTTTCAAAACTTTACTTCAAGTTCAAGGTTCGAAACTTGCAAGTATGATTTTAAAATCCTTTCTCTCGTACTTGGATTCCACTTGGGGTCTAGTTACTCCTAACTTCCAGCCAGCCCGATCGCATAACTCGCCTAGATAGTATCTAGTAGATACTATGGACTCTAAACTGTCTAAAAACGTGGTTTTTCGAGGTTTTACTAGCCCAGGCAGGTGATGTGTCATTTTCTAGTGATTTTGGACGAAAAATGGAATGACAGGTCCCAAACCGAGCTCATCTGACTTAAAAAATCCAATTTTTAATGAAAAGCGGAGGTAAATATCTGTATTTTAGATCCTTATTTTTTCATTTTGTCGTTCTGACGACTCGGTAGTCAAGAAAATTGGTGTTTGAGGGGGGGGGGGGGGGGGTGAAGGGGGCTAAAAAAACAGTAAACCTTTCTGAAAAATTTCAGCGTTTTTTCAATAGTTAGTTGGTCTTGTTCTTATATAGATTCCATTGCATCTGAACGAATGGTAACCGCTGCAATAAGAGATGAATTTCCCCGACGCGCAATCAATCAATCAATGTTTTCTGGATTTTAATTACATTTCCTAGGAGTAAGAGAAGGTTTCAAGAAATTTAATAGGGTTAACTCACATAAATTAACCGAATTATATTGAGAGTCAAAGTAATAACCTGTTCTGTAATAACTTGCTGCATTTTTATTATTAATGTTGGTCATCAGCTTGTGAACAGTTCTGAAGAGGTATGTATGATTCTTAATTTTTTTTTATACACATAAATTTATTCAAGATGGCGAGTATAGGCGAGGTTCTGCCCCCATCTAAAACGACATAAATATTCTCGTACAGATGGGGAGGAGTGTTGGGGGGGTCACGTGAAAGATGAGATCACGGGAGGCCCGTCACGCGAACGGAAGTCGGGGGACTTCGTCGTTCGGCTATAAATCCTTGGGGGTCGTCCGTGTGGCTGTGTAAGAATCCGGCTTTTACAGGAACAAGCGGTGCGTCTTCTTTTAAAGATGTAAAGCAGGCTCGATCTGAACGATAACGTCATACCTCCCTCAACCGAGTTCGATGGGTCGCACGCCACCT
Organism: Creontiades dilutus; assembly: GCA_031894815.1. Lineage (NCBI taxonomy): Eukaryota > Metazoa > Arthropoda > Insecta > Hemiptera > Miridae > Creontiades > Creontiades dilutus. The sequence goes on from JAVIWC010007501.1 coordinate 75,146, forward strand.
GGGGGACCACTCGTCTTAACCCTCCCTAATCTTCGGAATGAATTAGTCAAAATGCTTGTTAATATCATGAACTAGTCGTTAATGAGAGAACTAACGTGCCGCACGTAGGTTATCTAATGGCTGTTATCCCACCCGTTCGACGTTCTGGCCAGATCGAGAACACTATGCGCTTTAGCGGCTCATCTACGAATATCAGTTAGCTACAAGATCTCTTTGCATTAAACTACCTACTTTACAGGAGGTTATGAATCGAACTCCATCGGATGCAAATAAATTTTTCTTTGCTGGTTTGCACATTCAACATCAGAATGCAGATCTTTACATCAAAAAGGAGTGACATTAATTTTAGTAGAGATTCTGATATTTTTGTCCTACTAATCTGTACATTACTAGAGGATTTAGTTAGGATATACACACTAAATCATTCACGACGGAATTTTGGAAACCCATGTCAAGAAAAACACAGAGTTTGTTGAAGAAACATAATCTATTGCCAAAAAAATTTGAAAGAGTTTCAACGCTAAATCGATTGATTTTCGTATATATTATTTAAATTTTTATAAAAATTAGTTATTGCTCTGCTGATGATGATCTAACCGTCGATATTGATTTAACGTTATAACTCTATTAATTTTTGTGAAAATAGACTACGTTACTTCTACAAACGGTTATATCTTGATTTAGGGTATTTATTATTTTGGAGATTCGACCGTAGCGAGTATCCAGATCACCCAACTAGACAGAACACAGAACGTTAGGGGAAAAACGAAACAACGAAAAACTATGAAAAGACAAAGAAAAACGTCGCTTCGAACACTGGGCAACTCTCAAGCGAAGACAGTTGATAACAGCTATTTGGGAACGTTCGGAAACCTTCGTGGGAGAGCCGAAGGCGTGTTAATCTTTCCATTAGCGTCTAGTAGATTTTTATCGTCACATACGGTGATACATAGAAGCAGCTCATGGAGAAAAATCATGTTGTGGTGATTTGAATCAGAATAAATTATCGGGTAAGGCGTTCCTACATAGCTCTCCATGGTTGGCATGCCACCTGTTGACACTTGACGGATACCTCACGAAGCTTGGCAGTTTGATGGCGCAACGCCCTTTGAAGGGTATTTGTGTGTGCCAAATGAATTGTTCGTCAAATAATGTTCAAAGAAGGAGACAATAAGGCGTAGTTTTAAAACTTTCGTACCTACCAACAGGAGACTCGAGCCTTGGAAAGATGCTAGTGACTCTTAAAGTGCACGGAGGTATAAGCTAAGGACACCACCAGGCGAGGTGAAAAAATGGATCATTAAATATATAGATTATTTGCCCGCTTTTGGAACTGATATAGACTTACTTCACGAATGATTTTCTCAGGAGCAATGCAGGTAAGCTAGAGAATGTCGGACAAGACCATGCCGTGGAACCAGTGCCGACACGAGTAACCAATTCCACGTGGGACACTATGAGGAAGGTGATAGCAACAGTAAAAGCTTCATGGCATTTTGAAGAATATGCCATTAGCAATGGACAATCTCTTGTGGAAGGAACAGTCGTGACTACCATAAGTGGCTAATTAATTTCCCAACCTTGATGAGCGAATGACTATTTACTGGAGCAGTTTATACCTTATTTTGCACAGAATTCGGAAGGGCGTCTATATACCTAGTATGGGACTCTAGGGAACAAATGAAATTTTCAGAGATTGTGGACACACGATGGTGCATATTGTAAGCCGGTTTGGGACTCTATGGAAATTTATTCGGAACACCGCGATGTTAAGGCCGAGGTTCTAAAGGAGTTGATTACGGCTGTCAACAGTTGACATTAGCCAAGCAACTTGGAGAGGGGATGAATCGTAAAGCAGTCTGGGAACTTCTGTCTGAAACTGGGGCAGATAATTAGCCAGACTGAGACGACCGAATTTCAACCGTGATTGAACACATAGCGCTTAGAAACGTATGATTGCATTTTTATCACCAGCCTGGTTGAGCTTCGGACGAGAACTTCATAGCCCTTCTCATATTGGGAAAGTAACCTGGCGTAGAAACCACACATATTGGAAAATGCTTTATATTACTTTGATGGTTTTTCAACTTTGAAAACAGAAAAAAATCCAAAACGTCAGAAGATGCAGACTTTGTTGATACGATTATGCGTTCCAAGTGACTTTATAAAACATCTTCAAATCTTGACCTTTAGGATTGTTAGCTGTTAAATAACTATAACTCATTTCCCGAAAACGTCTCCGTCACTTGGCAGGTGTTTTCGAGTGTTATTGAACCAGCCTCAGATATTTTTCCTTCGTACTGGAGACGGCCAAGTTCCACGAAGTCATGATTGGAACGCCCTCCGTATGCCGCACTCTTCACTCGAGAATCCTTTACCCATTTCGCTCTCTATCATCCTTTGTGCTCGTAGATAACTGTCGGCATTACTCTCCGCTATCGTATCGGTGTTTTACGCAACGTCACCCTCCTCTAATTTCGATGTGTCAACCGTTTGTCCCGTACGAGTTTCTACGTTTGACAAGCGATAAAGTACAATAATAAGTAATAAACATGAACCTCGCTGCGTAGCCTTGGTACCTATGGATAGGAGGAATGCTTCCATTCCATATTCACGGTGATTGTGTTAACACTATAATAAGATTACTAACTAGATACTGCAAAATATTGCACAAAGGAGATTTTGTGTCAGGCAGAGACGATCCAGGTCTATTTAGGTAGATTTAAGTCAAATAAACCACGCGATAACCATCCTCCAAAACAATAATTTCTATTTGGTCCTAATTTTGCAAAACTCTACTTAAATCATAACTCCTTCCTACTTTTATACCATATTGCATGTGTTTTATATAGCATTTATATGAAATGTTGTGTTTTATGACCAGGTTATTGCATTTACGATCAAGTTTATTGCATTCGGATCAATCGCAACCAGTCTTCAAAACGAAATTCTCTTCACTCATCCAACTTTTTTTTAGCTCCTTCAAATCAGCTGAAGGGTTTGATGTATATCAAATGATCGACTGTTCTCACTTTGTGAACAATATCCAATAATTAAAGCCGTTAAAAATCGCTATTCCAGATCACTGTTTTAGGAAATTTATTCTTTTGCATGACACACGCAACCGGTAGACTTTATGAGAACACGGACAAGAACATCAACGTAGAGTTTTTATGAAGTTTTACTCATCAACTACAAAATCACAATAATTGGCGACATATGGAAATCCCCGGTGATCCAATAACAACGCATGCTATTGGTCATAATAAATACTTGAGAACTACCCCTAACATCTCCCCTTCTTGGAAAACCACGCTCAACAAGTCCTTTCGTTTTGGTGTTTTAATAACCCATCCTGACGATATCGTCGGTATCGTTGTCATAGGCACAACCATCCCACGCGCCTATCTGAATCGATTATGTGTCTGAAAATCCTATCAAAACAGACTGATATTTAGTAGGTGTAGGTTTGATGTTTGGGGTATGACGAGAAATTTACCAATCCTAATACCCAAAAAAAAAAAAAAAATGTTTGGAAAGTTCCAGAAAGCCGATGATTTTGTGTTTTGTTAAAATAAACGTTTTTCGTGCTAATTATTTGAATTCATCAGTGAATTTTATTCATTCGACTCAAGCTGGATGTCAACGTCAAGAAACAGAGCCATTGTGGTCAAATGAGTGGCGGACAGATAATTTCATTAATGTACAGTCGTAAAGCGAGAAACGGGGATAGAAACATCTAAATATATTTGAGTATTCTTGTTAACCCTCGTTGCCTTAAGCTGTACCAGACTTAACTTATGGACGATACTTTAAAGTTAGATATTTTGAGACTTTAACAGAGATCGTGGTTCATGAGTCAATTGAACCTGTCAAGCATTCGAGGAGGGGAATACTTAAACAAACCATAGGTGTTATATTTTCATCAGATTTTAATGAGAGGTTGAACACTTGTGAGAGTGAAACTCTGGACGGTTTTCTTTGTTTCTTTTCTGGTCGAATCCAACTGTCTAACTTAACGTGGAACACTTATAGCGATCTTACTGATTATTCTCCTTCGAAAACTCTGCCTTAAGATTTAAAATCAGCCATTTTGTCCGCAAACCTGTCAAACTGCACACTCAAGAAACTGATCATGTATCTTTAATTCTCATACCCCCTATTAGGGAGAATAGCTTATCCAGTTTAGGTGAAACAACTTTTGGTGCAGCCCACTGGCACATTTTGTAAGATATTCCTTCAATCGTCACACTCCCCCTATTTTATACCTCCTTCCTCAATTCCCCTTAATTTTATATTGATTTCAAACGAGTACACGATGGATGGTACGACGCCCTACATTTGGGACAAGCCTCTGTTTTCTTGGGTGAGGAAAGATTTTGCAAACACTTTGCATAATCCATTGTAAGGAATAGCGATCGCTAATATCTACCCACTACCGAATTCGAAATCACAAAGGTGGCAACAAAAGATCCACCGAGATTGGGCGATCAACAAAAGAGAAAAAATACGATTAAAGAGATGGAAGATAAAAAACGGGAACTAGATGTTCACTCGACGAGACGTCACACTTGATGCTCTGAATGAACTTAGATGTCTTCTAACATCTCAGAATTAGATAACATAGAAGAAACATTCTAAAAATTTAGCATGCTAGATCAAGACACTCTAAACAGTTTTAAACATACAGCTCCGTAGCAAGCATAAATGATATAGTACTCACGCTGTTGTAGCTGCTGGTGGCTGTAGAAGATGTGATCGCCGAAGTTGCCGTCTGTTGAGCAGCAGCAGCGGCTGCCGCAGCAGCAAAGCTGTATGCAGCAGGATTGTAATATGTTGGCATCTGGGCGGATCCCATTCCTGCAACACAAATAACAATTATATAAGATATGATGAGCTATTGTCGTGGTATTACATGATTATGGTATTACTGTATATTGGTGCGATTTGATGACATTTTTAGGGAACGTACAGCTTAGAGTAGAGATGATTCTCTATGAAAATGACTGCTCGAAAATCATTACTTCATTCTACGAAGGACCCACTCGGAAAATCCATCAATCATAGATTATTGTTTATGCAACTTTTAGAGGAGAGAACGATGTAATGATCTCAAAACGCAGCATTTGCGGGAACGTGCGGGGTAAGCTGCAGATGGTTCCCAATGAATTTCAACCACCAAAAAGTAGTACTTCAACCTGCGCATGCTCAAACGTAAAATCCATCAGCATCATTTTCTCGGGTTCTAGAGGCCAAATCTCGCTCGAATTCGAAGGACGGCTGGGAAAAGCCGACGTAATTATCTCACATAATTTTCAACTTGATTGTATCATTTTTGTGTCCGCTGTAGTATGTGGAGGACAGAGCCGCAACAGTATTCCTTTGTAGTAATAACAAATATTCTTTATATTAAAAAAGTAAAAATCTTGTTCAAAACAACTTTGTAGAAGGTAATACCGTTAATTTGTTATTTTTTTGACCGCAAAGTACCTGACACTCTGCCACACCGAACATGGTCATTAGTGTTTGAAATGAGACCTACCGCGAACAAGGCCCCAGGGGGTGCTCCCCGCTGTTTCCCATCAATCAGACGGACAGGTCATACGGACAGGATAGTTCACTGAAGTACAATGCCTTATGAGGGTGGCAAGGTGAGAATTCATTACTGCAGTAGACATATCGCTGCGAAACCATTAGACAGGGGGACTAACGTCAAAAACTAATGGTAGTGTTACTCGACCTACCTGCCTACTTTTCCACGAACATGGAACGGTAAAAAAATAAAAATAAAAAACAGCTAATTATGTCCAGAACGTGTATGAAAAAAACGCTGCAAATTCTTTCACTGGGGTTTATTATTCAATTGGCTTGCGTTCATGATTTGAATTTCTACTAAGCTTTGGAGTGTGCGTGTTTCACAGGTGATAGAGCGATTATTGAATTTCAGGAGCACGTAAATCTGTTCTCAACCAAAATACCTATTTGGATTGATCAGTTGATCATATTTGTGTGCCTCCTGAAATTCAATAATCGCTCTATCACCTGTGAAACACGTACACTCCAAAGCTTAGTAGAAATTCAAATCATGAACGCAAGCCAATTGAATAATAAACCCCAGTGAAATAATTAGCAGCGTTTTTTTAAAATGGTTATCAGAATGCTTCAACCCGTGTATCGGCTACAAACCCTTTTAGGAGTTCACTCCAGTATCCACATTACTACATCACTACGTCGCTAGGTTACTGATATCAACACAAAAACAATAATAAACCAAAATAACGCGAATGTTGGCACCATAAAACGGGCCATAGATCGGGAATGGTTTGACCTAGGGCCTGGGGAGGGGCTCATTTGATTCCTCGTGGAGTGTTCTTCAAAAAGAGTACAAATTTAGGCCGCCTTGACTTTTTTCAGGTTTTTTTGGGATTTTACAAAACTTTGACAACCCTTAAAGGGCACTTTAAATTAAGTGAGAGAGCTGGCTCAAGAATTGGGGCGTCGTCGGACCAACATGGATTTTTCCTGAAAATTTCAGCTTTTTTGCTTCAGCCGTTTGGGAGAAATCGTGCATACGGCGTACGGCAATTGTTTATTATTGAATTTTTTTTCCAGAGCAATAATAAGGACGGACGGAAAATTTTTTTATTGCAGATTCGGACTCTACACTCTTTGAAACGTAAACCATGAAATTTTCAGGGGGGGTTAGAATTTTTTGTTTATTAATCAATAATAAACCAAAATTGCTAATAGAAGAAATAACTACGCAGCCACCATCTAATACAATTTAATGAAATCATGTTGTGGCTGTCTTACGAAGTTGGAGGCTTTTTGCTTCCTCGTAACACTTATAGGAAATGAAAAATTAAAAATAATGTGATTATTGTGTTGTTTGCAGTGAACTTTCAGAATGCATTCTAGTATTATTAAAAACTATTTCCGAGTACATTTCCATGTACATTACCACTCTCCCTTCCTTGAAAAAGATATCGGATCTGTGAGGGAGGTACCCATAATTTACGTGTGTTTGTGTGGCAGTAATTCTCATGGGGACTAATTTCTCTCTCTTTAATTGATTTCTCATACGATGAAGTTGGGAGGCACAACGTAATTTTGTGTGTCTGCTTACAAATCCAACTCTCTATTTTAGATTTCAGCGGATGATTTGCCATGCAAATAAGATATACATGGTTAGGAATGCCAAACGCAATTCTCGTTTCCGAAGAATCTTTACGTAACCACCTCCAGGTGGAACGGGCACAGTAGCGTAACAGCGCTTATCATTCTCAACAACGCTCTCGAGCCGCCACCCAGCTCGGGCTCCCGGGCACGGCGAATCGAAGCGCTTCGGCCGGGAGAGACGGAGTGAGAGACAGTAAGAAAAAAACTCATCCTGGAATTCCTCCAGAGGAGTCCCCGCCCCTCCGCCATAGCTCCGGTCTCCGGAGCAGAACTTAAGCCGGCATCTAATGATCCATTGTTTACCTGACTTATGCCGCCTTGTTTGGACAAATGTCACAATGGCCGGACAAAAGGGTTAGAGAAGAACACGACCGCATAACGTTCCCCAATGTAAATCCCGGCGAGCTCACTAATTTACGCCCATTCATACCCCGTGCTCTGAGCTCTAAGTGCTCTTTGTTCCCCTTTTCCTTCCTAATGCGTTCTGACTTACAGATGAGGTGTTGTGTAGGGTGCTCCTTTTATCCTCATTGTCTGCGCCTTTTGTGAGGACCAATGGCCTATTGGTTTCGCTTTATTACAGGCTATTTTCATTCTTTTTATTTCCGTTTACATACATCGCCTTTTTCTCTTTTCGGAAAAGAACCCTATACTTTATTTATCTCCTTAATTACCTCGTCATTCTACTAGTAAGTGAAATTATACTTGTTTCTGTTGCCGTAACTGTTCATAAAATGAAAACATTGGGTTAAAACAAAACGTCCTGAATAAACCGCTTGGTTTGTATAATTAAAGCTCACTACACTCTGAGTACGTTTCTCTAGATTGGTTACCTGAATCTAAGCAGGAAGGAACATTCGGACATTCACAATAATATCCTATGGGTTGCATAATATCGGTTACATGGGTTCAGAATTGAGGATCAGATGAAAATTTGCTCCATCGTCAGATATAACGCCATAGGTATATAAAAGATCATCATTTCATTTTAGTTTAAATTTAGTTTAGCGCACTTCATAACATAATTCAAATTCAAGCCTATTGTAGAATAGTCTGAAACAAAGCCCAAAGCTCTCCCTATTATTATTTATTATTTTACTGTATACGTTTATGAGTTTGAGCGTTAGTTACAAGTTATGATTTGTTGAAATTACAAAAATGTCTCAATTTCGGGTGAGGTGCCTCCTCTATTTCCTTCTAAGTTACTGTGAGAACGTTATGGTTATTATGAACACTATAGGGAGACGAGAGAGAGAGAGAGAGGGAGAGAGAGAGAGAGAGAGAGAGAGAGAGAGAGAGAGAGAGAGGGGGGAGAGATACTGGAACTCAATGATAAATGTCAATCTATAGGACAGCTGATCGGAAATGCATGTACACACACCTACACACCTCAAAAACGAGTCTAATAATTTCTTGTATGTTGCTAAATACAGAAAGAAGTTCGAAGCCATCACCACCACTCGGACTCATAATTTATTGATGAGGACCAAAATTAAAAACAGGTAAAAGCAGAGCGCTTGCTGCCAACCTAGTTTTTTTCTTGGAATTTTTGACAATTTTTTTTAGGAAAGTGCAATCGAGTTCTAAAAAGCTTTTGTTGGCCTTTTTTCCAAACACAGATTAAAGGACTTCCTTCCGATAGAGCAATTTGGATGACTTATTCTTAAGCCAAAATAACCTCATAAGGCAACTATTCGATTTTTGTAACTTGATTTGAAAATACTTGGTTTGCTTCAATGCCCTTCAAAAGAAATGTGAAGTAAAGAAAATTGATCCTAGATGAATGAAAGGTTTCACAAGTTTATGGTATGGTATGCCATTTGCAGTTTGTATGGCGTAGTATAGAACGCACACATAACAGGCATTTCGACGAATGGGCGACGTTCGAGTGTTCGATTTTCTCATTTTCGATCTAAGAAGATCTTCGAGTTTTGCAGACTTTAGAGGTTTTGCTGAAAATGTTCAGCTCAAAACTCAAATGGTTTAGACAAAAATCTAACTGTAAGAAACTGAACTAACGCCCTAGATGGATGCGCTGAAATCCCTCTTTCCCACTCCCCAATGTCGTCGTCCGCTTATGACGTAATTTAGTTTTCTTTATATCCATGTTCCGACCACTTCCTTTCATCCGAAACCCTACATATTGAACCTTTTTTTAAAAAAAACTGTCTGTAAAATTTCGATAAAATAAGTGGAACTCACTATTTGAATTAATGAGCAAGGGTCAAACCGTCAAATCAAACGAGAAAAATTCATACATAAGAAGGAATACCATGAATCCTCTAGTATGAGGGGAATCTCACTTAATGTCCATTGTTTTAATTTCTTAAATTTAATTTCCCGTCGACTTTTTATGATTAGTAAGCAGTTACCCATAGAAAATCATTGAAGTAGGTATTTTTATTCTATTCTTCAATACAGAAACCGAAGAATCCTAGGAGAGAAAGGCGATGAAGAAATCTTACTTAAGCCGGCTCAAAAGCAGACCACGGTGCCTGAGAAAAAACCCGATTGCATGCTCAAAAGGGCTGAAAGGGTTTTGAAATACCTCTAAACATTACTCGACGCCTCAAAGCACAGCCATCTCCATCTTTCCTTTTCGGGAATTGATTGGAATTGAATAATAAATGATGGATTGTCGGCTACTCGTCAATACTCATTAGAGTGGAGGGCTCACAATAGTTATTTATCCCCTCCCTCTTACCCATTCTATTCGCCCCTTCTTTATCGGTTCCTCCTACAAACGAACCCTCCTTCGTACAAACAGAAAACCTTTTGTCAGTCCAGTCAATTCGTCCCGGTAAAGACCTGAATGGTAATACTTTACACATTCGCGTCGTTTGTGGGCCACAAAAATTTTGGTTTATACACGTAGTACATATGATAAATGTTTACACTTAGGAACTTTTTTTTTTAAATTTGTTTTATTGCACCAAGTTATAAACTTATAAGCAACATTAGGCAAGATTATAAACGTATAGGCAACGTTATAAATTTACTGCAACCTATTCTAATATACAGGGTGTCCCAGGTGTTATGCACGATCCGACTCCTACGTGTTCTACAACTCATTTCCGACCAAAAATGCCTCGTAGCAATTTTTTTGCCAGATGCCTCGTTTCCGAGCTATTCGCGATTTAAGATTTTTTTCGTGTTTTCAGCGAGGTTTTCCCTATTGCAAAGTCCCATTCATCATGGTGCGCTATAGCTATTGAACATAGCTGGTAGTAATAACCAAAACCTTAGTGACAAAAAACAATTAGGTAGTAGATAAAAAACAGAAAGTTTACTAGATAAAGAAGGATTAGTGACATAAACAATATTATCTACCAATATTTTTTCCTCATACTATCCGACGTGTGCGCCAGGGTATGAGTTGCACACAGGAGGAGTGTGACTCCCTTGCTCTTTCAGAAGCACTATCATTGACAAAACCGTACACAAAAATCATTTCAACATACTAACTTGTGGTATAGCTACCCAACTGAAAGCAAATCATCGCAATCAATCGTAAATGAATACAAACAATAGCTGTCAAATGTCAATAAACAATAAACTGAAATTGGTCAGAAACAACAAATTTTCAACATTGCAACACTCAATGATACGGCCACATCAGATTGGGGTTGATAATACACGGCGCACAAAGCAACCCCTCCTTCAAGACCGAGCGGTCGTGCGGGTCATTGCATATCCTTGCCCCTGACCAAGACAATGCCTCCTCCGTAGCTTTCCCTATTTTCAAACATCAGGTATTTTTTAGTGACACAGGGTGTCCCAGGACTTATGCACAATCCGACTCCTACATGTTCTACAACTCATTTCCGACTGCGATGAGTCGCATTCATCCTCGAGACTTTTGGAAAAACCTCAATTTTAACAGAAAACACACGTTTTTCTGCATTTAAACTCCATTTCCTTAACTAAAAATATTTTTAAAAACCAAAACGACTACACCGTTGGAAAGCTGACATTTTGGCGCACGTTTTACCAGGCCTGCACAGTTCTGCGTCAAGCATTCATGGGGTTTCTAGGCGAGATGAAAAACAGGCGATTTCAAGATTTTGACAGAATTGCCATTTCGCGCAGCAATCGCACATCTTCAATGTAATTTAAAAAAGGTTTTTGACATCAAATAGATAGAAGATTTAGCGCTCTTTCCAACGGTGTCGTTAAATTTGAGCTATCTCCAAAATTGAGGGAGTTATGACGGTTTTAATGACATAAGATCGAAAACACGGAAAAAAATCTTAAATCGCGAATAGCATTTTTGGTCGGAAAAACGCATTTTTGGTCGGAGAACACGTAGGAGTCGGATCGTGCATAACTCTTGGGACACCCTGTATAGTTGACGTGCATTAAGAAATCTAAGATACATCACTTAGTCCTAATTGTCCTGATATTTGCAATTTATGATGCTCACACTAAGTGAATTGTGGCTTGGTTCTCTTCCGTCTACTAAGTAGATCCTCTGTGTTTAGAAGCTGGACGACATCCTCATTTACATGATCTTGTAGCCTCAAGAGGTGATGCATGGCTTGGCTTCGAATGACCTCATTGACAGATTCAATCTGCAGCTCGTAGTGAAATCTGTCATTTATAAAATATGTGTATGCATCTACGCAACTCCGTAGGACATTATTCTGAAAGCGCTGAATAATGTCAGGGTTGCACTGGACCATGCAGCCCCACAGTTGCGCACCATAAGTCCAGACAGGCTTTAGGACTTGCTTGTACAGAATCAACTTATTGTGAACCGACAGTTCTGACCATCTGCCCATCAGCCAGTACGTTTTTCTGAATTTGATCATAAGCTCAGCTTTTTTTTTTCTTGACGTGGGACTTCCACCTTAGTTTGGCATCCAGTGCCATTCCTAGGTATTTCGCTTCATTAGCATTTGGTATCGCTTTGTTATGGAGAAAAACTGGCACATAGTTGATCCTTTTGTTAATGAAATCGACATGCACTGATTTGGTATCATTCATTCTGACTCTCCATCTTACTGTCCATGCGGGAGATAGAACGATTTAACTTGGTAACTGATTCAATGTTAGATTCCCCAGTCGCTATAATTGCATTATCATCCGCAAACGTAGCGTGGGTATTATCTTCAGTTTCGGGTAAGTCAGAGGTAGGTACAGTAGTGTGCCCAGTACGCTGCCTTGCGGGTAGGAACTGATGGACGCGTTAGTTGTACACATCCATGGACTATTGGTATTGGTTTCATGAGTTAGGAATCAACTTGGCGTTCAAGCTCAGAGTAGCAAAACCCACACTTGAGCTGCTAAATACGGATACTGTTTATTGATCGCAACATATCTACTCATGTCCCTCACAGAATAAATTGCATCTTCCAAAATCCAGATTATTGGAGTATTTTTTTCTTTAGATTTTGAACCACGGCACCTAAGTGCTCTTCCCTGAAGGATCAGTTCCTACCCGCAAAGATCCCAAAAGATCTAATTTCACCAAACTATGGTGTACCAACTCTTCACAGAAGGAGTCTCACGTACAGAGCGAACAGATCCTCGCAACACATGTCAACAACACCGGCGCTATCTATTAAAATCGGCATAAAAAATACCCTTTTATTTCGGAAGTTTTTGAGATTTTGACTCTTCTTAAATTTCATGCAATCACAACACGCAATCAATGTCAATTCGAAGTGTCTCATTCAAATAAGCATATGAGAACAATAATAGCTATAGAAATCAGCCGTAAAAATTCCTCCCTTATTTTGAGAGCTTTTGTGTTCTTGATTATTTTACAATATCACGATTAAATTACACATTTTGGTGTTCTTTAAGAAGAAAGTTGGCTTATTTTTTTGAGCCATATTAAGCTCTCGATATCAATGGTTTAATACAACCGGATACCTACTTCGGTCGACCGTTAGAATCTAGGCATATTCCTGATAATAGATCTCCTTCCTATTTCAAAACGAGTTTATCCCTATTTCAAGAAATTATATATGTAACGAAAATCACACGTTTTGCGTGGCAAAATTTAGAAAATAAGAATTACATTCACATGTTGATATTGTCTCAAGAAACGAAGGCGATCCGTTTTATCTCCAAGGGCAGTCGATAAGTGATGTGGTTTGGGTTTTAGTATGTAACTCACAATATAGGTTAACGTCCTAAGAATTATATACGAACGGATGAAGTTCAACCTCAACGACAGTATCAAGGTAATCTAAGACTACCAATAAAATATTGACGTTATGATATAACTATGATTTTCCTTACGTGGTTGGATCAAGAGTTAAACCGAAAGACCCCTACTTAGAAAGAAGCGAACTTGAACTTCAAACTCAGATAAGTGATCTTTAGCAAGCTCTTATAAACAATGAGTCGAGATACGTAAAATGAACGCTGCCTTGAAAGTCAATGGGTCTAGTAAGGTGTTGTATATCGATCTTTTACCCACCTAATCAAGTATCGGTTTGTGTCGAACTGTGATTATGGGACGCATACAAATTAGTGCTGTAATTTCAAAGTGGAATGAAAGCAAGTAATGACAATTTTTGTATTTCTTTACATAGCAATTTGATCTTCGTAGCACATCTATCCGACTCTCATTTGGTTTCAAGACGAAACTGTAAAACACCCAGCTTAACGGGAATTCATTTCAACAGCTAATGAAAGCTAAAAAGACCCTATTGTGCTCGGAGACATTAATTTGACCAACTTGTCTTTTTCGAGTCAGGCTAAGATTATTCATGCAACAATGAAGGGACCGACATAACTGATCGCTCGGTTCGTTATGTCGTGATTGTTTGTATCTCCGTGATGACAATCAATCTAGCTTGATTTTCATTTGATGGTATTCACTCATACGATCCGATTCATCCTGACTGATGAACGTGATAGTGCCTATTTCAATCTTCACAAGAACGAAGGTAGGTTCCACTTCTTCTGTTATAAGTTGGTAGAAAATAGTATACTACGATGCAGATTTACTCCACTCACTAAACTGTTTCGTTTCAGTACCTGTTTGCGTCCTAATTACTAATTTCCGAAGCCGATATCGCATTTCTAGTAGGTGTGTTGGGTGTCTACGAATAAATCATCCGTTCAAATCGACCAGCATGGTATTTGTCTTTATTACAAAGGGAAGAATAAATATTGAAATTTATTTCCTTTTAGGCAAAGATTGATGTCACTCCTAGTCACGTCTCTGAGGAGAAATTTTAGTTTATCCCTTTTGAAATTCTAAAACCAGTCTTCAAAACGCTACCAACCCTAAAACCTATTCTCAAAATTTTGTGAAATGAAACTTTGGTTGAAATCCAACCAAACATAGTTTCTGAAGTTCTCAATTTTTATTTTGATAACGAGTAAGTAAAAGTATTTTTTACCAAACCGTATTTACTGAAAGAGGAGTGGGGAGGATGGTGGATGGGACATAGCTTTTATCATATATAGAATTATCAAAATGTTTACCTTTAAATAGGTAAATTAATCTTGAAATATAAACCACTAAATTAATGAAACCATTGAAATCAGATGAAAAGCAGAACAGCTGTTGGAGGGATTTGAAAGGTGCGCATGCGCTACAGGTACTAATGATACAAACATATTAAATATACATAGGGTATTCGTTCTGTCTCCTTGAATTCCCCTCCAAATTTAAGGAAAATCGGACTATTATATAATGGTATAAAACTGCGAGTGGGAAAAATTTTAGAGAACTCTTTTCGTTTAATCATTTTCAATAACGAACAAAAAAGTCCCTCCTCGCTCTCAAATTTTGTTGTTCTTCGTCCAAATGTTCAGAACACGAAAATCCAATTTAAACAAAATCAGCCGTCCGTAGCTTTTCTCCGAAATTAGAGACCCAAAGTTAAATAAACTAGAGTCAAGAATGACATTTGGGGTCTAATTGGGACTGAATTCACGGAATCGATCAAAGTTAATCCTAGAGAGTGAAATCGAAGGGCTGAAGTTTTAAAACTGAATGTCGAAAACTTTAGAAATAACACCATTGTTTTTATGTTCGTTATTGATAGAAGAGCCTTCAAATAATCGAGCCAGCCCACTAACGTTCATCCGTTCGCTCTCCCTAAAGGTTACAACTAACACGAACAAAAGAACGTCAACAACAATGTGAAGTGAACGTGCGATCAGGAGCACATGCAAGATCAATGTGCTAAAGGCGTAATTACAGAGGATTTTCATTGAGTGAAAATCTCGTTCACAATTTCATCATAAAACTCAAAAATTACCAACTTGGAAGTAAGACCGAGAGAAACGCTGATTAGACCCATGGTTAAAAATGTATTCCGTAACCTATCTTACGGAAAATCGAATACCTTTTCCTATGGTGTAATCTGAATTTAATTTACATAAAAATATAGGAACTGTGATCATTCTAGTGGCACAAGGTAAAACACGCAAAAACAATTTTTAAAAGCGAAATAACTAAACAACGAAGACTCAAAGACAATTTTTTTTTGTATAGGACACTTTTTATTGTACATTAGTCGTAAAATCGATCCCTGAAGTTTGGCCGGTGGATGCTGTTACACCTAGTATAATTCAACTGTGCAGAGATTGAGTCGGGTTTGAGGTGTGGTATACATCCTATTCACTGTGGGTAACCCTAATTACGGTCAAACCTAAAGGAGGCACCATACTATTATACAATTTTAATCTGTATCAAGTATATTTGATACAAATTGGTAGCTTAAACCAGCAAAACTGCTGCTCGCAATTGAAAAATTCAGCAGCTGTGAACGTTTGAACGTGAACGTGCTAGTACTTGATAACAATCGACTGAAAATATGTGAGAAACGGAACAACTGAAACAACTATTCAAGAGTTTCTTCTGAAATACAGTTTCTCAAGTCATATGTTTGGTAATTGTGAGCAGGTAGGTGTTCTTCTTTACCTCGATAAATTTCATGTGTTCTACTCGTGGATTTCTAGGTCGTGTCCATATGCAGTGTATTGCAAATTGAGGGTATTGATGTTCTTTACCTTTACTTTCACCTGGCCCCTTGGGAAATATAAGCTGGTGTATCACGAAAAACTATAATTGCTAGAAGCGCCGATTTCATAGATCAGTGATTTAAGTTGATTTCTGTAATTTAATACAGAAATAATTAACCTCTATCTGGTAATATACAGATCTTTTCATCGAAGAAGATGTACCCTAATATCCGTATATTGACGTAAATAGTTGGCGAAATTGGTGCGTAAATATCATGCTAATATCCGAATCACACAATTGTGTTTCGTAACACTAGCTTTTCAAAGTCGTTACATTATTTATTGACCCCACAAGCAACAACAATCGTTGTTTACCGTGGAAAATTTAGTAACAATAGCTCTGAATGCAAAGTACAGAGGAAAGGATGACTACCTACGTGTCTTCCCCGGTCATTTTGCGCCTTTCGAGAAAGACACGGTAAAAAGGGAGACGTTTTGAAAGGACAACTTTGGTGCCGCATTCAACATGAGAAAAGTTGGGACTGGACTCAATCGCATTGTTCAACTACCCCGTGATTTACTGCTCACGCTCCTTGAAGCAATAAATCTGCCCATTTTATTGCCCTACTACGGCCCCTTTTGTGAGACAGGCAGAAAGACTGTACAGCAAAGTGAGGTCAAAACGTTAAGAAATTCTCAATGGGGTTCTGACATTCAAAATAAAAAGGTGAGCAATTATAATCTCGGATATGGTGAAAATTATTGCTCACCTCTGGGGTATGGAGGCGCGGAGAAATGTTCAACAAACATGGAAGATCCTTTGTTCGGCCGAGGCCGGAGCTAAAGGTCGGATAATGAAGGGTTTATTTTCAAGATGATTGGGAATAACACTTAATGTTTATTTGTTTGAGTTTCCTATACTCTCTCGTTGCATCAATACTGCTCTCTCCCCTGTTACCGGGCCCATAAAACCCTTGTGAATGCTAATCGCGATGGACCCACCGCAACGAAATCGCGGGGCCCCTTACCCGCCTCCGATGCCATTAATGTCAAAAGGGCACGAGAGAAGGCAGGAAGGGAATAGTAAACGCTTGTTTGTTTAACGCTGACATAGGTACCCACCAAGTGAGCTTTTATAATCCGTCAAACCATAGTTATTCGACTTATTGAGTCTGGCAATTAAATTTTACCAAGATTTTGTCTAAAGTAATGCCGAAACAATTTCCGTGACGTGAATCGAACCAACTAAATCCGAGTATATTCGTCCAATCTCGCTCAAATTAGGAAGATTTTTGTGCAATTAACAGTTGAACACTCACAATTGTAGCGTTTGTAGCTGTTAAGCGTTATTGCAGTTTTTTTTCTTATTTTGAAGGATTCTTTCACGCAAACGCCATATCCATCAAGCATCATTTCCAAATTCACTAATGATTAGTGAACTAATAATTATAATTTCAGATGTACAATTTTGACATTTTAAATTCTATCTTGATTTACTATTTCTCCCAATCTTATGAACCCGCTAAGACGTCTTAGAAGATTATTCCATCGTTATATATTATATATATTTACATTATGACCATAAGGTACCTTTTTTTATTATTTTATTTTGGGTTGGATAGTTGGATGGTTGCAACTTGGCAGAATTTTCCGGAATTTCGTTGAAATCCAGTTATCTACTACTACAACGTGGAGGTGAGGGAATGGACTAATTGCCCCTTCCAACAGCTGAAGCGATATGTCTGCAATAACCAGAGGACAATCTTGAAATAGCTTCAGGTTTGAGCTCCGCCATACCAGTTTCAAGAAAAGGGAATGGGAAACTCACCCTATATAATAGGGTTATTGCAGCAATATCGCTATTTTATAGCATTATTTTACGCGTGGCGCTATTGGTAGTAATGGAGGATACGGAAGGTGTTGAAGACTTTATTTTCACGAAATAAATCGATAGTATATATTTTATCTACATGAAAAACCTAAACTGCATGAAAAATCTAAAAATGGTATTGTAAGTAATAAATTAATAAACTGTTAGCTTTTAACTTGATGAAAATGTAATTATTTATCTTTCGAGTTTATTTGAAACTGAAATTGATTTGTTGAAAATTCCCTTCTTCGTTGTTTGTTTCAATGCTCTGGAGGTATAAAATAAATGATTTTGCTATTTCGGGGACGGAACACATGCCACTTCTGAGGAGGAAGTAGAAATGAGGCTACAGGGACTTCTGCTTCTTCAAATATTTTCTAAAAAGTGATGGTACGAGTATTTTTAGAACGGTAGCCTGGTCCTTCACGTTGGCTTCCAACTCAACTCGAAGGATCGTTCATAATGTAAATTAGACGGCTCACCAAACTGGATACAAAAGGCGACCGCCACTTCCATGTGTTCTCTTCCTCAGTCCGTTGTAATAACCGACCTTTCTTCTCACTGAACTTCTATTCAATTCCAGTTTCATCTCACTTCACGGTTTTTCATTTAAAGGTAACGCCTAGCCAGTGAAGAATGACTTAACAATACATTTCACATTCCATTTACTAAATCCAAACTCGGGATAAACTCTCCAATTTAAATACCATTAACTCGTAGTAAATAGATGCCAGGGTTGTTAATACCAGAGCTCATTCGTTATTCAATTATTGTACTCTGTCATGATTGTTCAATTCCGGCTATAAGAAACGTCAAACGATGTATTGAAAAAACGATACGTTTTAGAACTAAAACAAGAAAACGTCACCTAAGGATATCACCTAAAGCAGTCATGTCAAAGATACGTCTCGCTCTAAAGATCGCTATTTGCCACACAAAAAGAATCATGTTTTTACAGCTTTTAGACTTCACACAATTCCTGCACGGAAGATTATAAAAGCCCACACTACATGTACAAGTAATTTCAATTTCAGCGCACTTCTACAAAATCTGATCACGGAATTCAACAATCGTTTTGAAGAATTCCACAAAATTAATGAAATGGAATTCCCAATTTTCAACAATCCATACAAATTTGAAGCTTCCTAGGCACCAGTTAATTTGCAAATGGAGTAGATAGATCCTCAATCGGACAGTATTTTGAAAGACAAATTTGAGTAGGTTAACTCTCTTACATTTTATACACAATATTTCGAGAGTTTCCGGAATTAAAAAAGCATGCAGCACGGATTCTATGCATGTTTGGTAGCACCTACCTGTGTAATCAGATGTTTTCCGTCATTAAAATAAATAAGAACAAACATCGCACAAGACTGAGAATATTCCTGTTTCTTGCCCCCGACCTAACGTATTAAATCCTTGTCTTGGGGTACTCGTTTGTAACTGGTGAAATGGGTTCACACTGGGACGCTGTAAACACATCCCCAATAGTGTAATGTTTCTTCGATGACTTCTTTTTTCCTGTTGAAGAAAAAAATACCTTCAACAGGTCAAAGTAGATCGGCTAAAATGATGTCACGCACAAAACTGAGCTATAACACATTGTTGAACGTATTGCTATAGATGCACTACAGGACCGTTATATAAATAATCACACTTAAAAACAGAATTATAAACACTAAATATTCTTGAAACTATAATTCTCAATTGAACAAAAAAACATTAAAATTGGTTGAGGGGCACTTGAATGGGTTGGCTATCCTCCCTCCCCCATCGCTCTTCCGAAGTAATTTTCAACACCTAATCGACAATTAAGGTGGTTCCCAGACCAGTCCCAGCTCATCTTACTCAGAAGGGTGAAAACTTTGAAAATGGATGTAAATTTCCATTTTTTTAATCACCAAATCTTAAATTTTTTAGTTTTGACGAATTGGTAGTCAAGAAAAGTTGCGGAGAAGAGGTTTGGAGGAGCTCAAGAATAATAAACCTTTGTGAAATGATTCATTCATCTGAGCTGTACTGAGGTTGAGCTGAAACTAACTATACACAATGTCAACTGAAAATTATTTGTAGAAAGCTGAATTTAATAGAAGCTCAACATTTTGATGTTTAAAGCTGTATCGCCCAATTAGTAAGATCAAACATCTCATACCATCACATTGTACACTACTTACAGTTTTATTCCACTTATTATCCCACCTCAATCCGGCAAATACATAATAACTTTACCAGGTTCAAAACCTTAGGGTAACTGCTGTGAAATAGCTTTCTGTTTAATGTGTTTTCGATGTATTATTGTTTGGGAAAAGGAAGTGGAACTGAATGCCTCGTTACGAGTTACTTATGAAGACGTTTGGGAAAACATATCAAGTTGTTAAACTAAACAACCGTAAAAATTAATAAGACAGCAGTAGAAAGCCATCGTCAGGCCGGCATCTGGGAGATGGAATGACTACCTGTGACGACGTGATGATTACATACACGGATAATCGGTTGGCCCGCCTTCCATACGTTTGTGGTTTCGGCTGGGATGGGCGAGAATGGGGTGGAAGAATAAGGAGCAGAAAGATGGGCGGCCAGCCACTGACCACTCGAATGAATGGACGGCATTCAAGTCACCGGTTCATTGGAAACCCGCTAGAAAAGGAGGCCCCAATTCAGGTTTTCCTGTAGTTAACTGCAGCTGCCACTTTTTAGATATCTTCTCAAACTGTAATACAGTGCATTCTTTCCTGAAATTTTTGGATGACAAACTCCTTCCACGGAAAAACACCTACTGTGGACACCTGTTACCCAAATACGGATTAAGTTTCTCGCGACGAAGTTGTGGAAACCCATTTCAATAAAAATGGAGTAATTATAGCGAGGAGGATCAGAGCTGTTCGCTGTGCAGCTCTAGTGCGATAGAGGATGCATAACATTTTGTATGCAAATGCACGGCGTTGATTAACGTAAGAAAAAAATGTTTCAATTGTCAGTGTACTAAGACGAAATTGTTTTGAGCAGTTGTTGAGGAAGGCCGGTCCTTTAGTGGTTAGGTTCTGTACTAAAGCATGGCCTTAACATACAAAGCAATTAAGGAGTATGGCCTAATTTAAAAGTTTGATCGTTAATTTTCATTTGTACTACACAAAATTCCTGTAAACGAACCATAACAAATTTCAAGTATTTGAAGGCGTGAACTCGACAGACTTTCCTTATGTAGGGTCAAGGCAATTGCATGGCTCCTGGAAACTTTAGTAATAGTTTGTCATATAATAAAAGCACTCTCTCTCTCTCTCTCTCTCTCTCTCTCTCTCTCTCTCTCTCTCTCTCTCTCTCTCTCTCTCTCTCTCTCTCTCTCTCTCTCTCTCTCTCTCTCTCTCTCTCATCATCATCATCATCTCAATTCATGTTTGTTACTGATGATGACCTAACCGTCGAAATCGATTCAACCGTGTAACTCATTACTTTCGTGGAAATATAGACAACGTTCTATCTTACTCCGTTTTTGTTGTTACTCAAGTATTTGGATTCAGATACATGACCCTAACTTTATAGTTCGTAGTAAGTAAAAGTAAAGTAAACTAGCCAGGCCATGCGTTATTGTTAGAGGTAGAGGCAGAAGAAATGGTTGTTTTCACTTCGAAAACATACATTTAATTAACAAGGCTAAACGAAGTCACAACATAACAATCTAATTGCACAGAACGGAATCGATCGGTAGGTTTAACTGTTTTGGGTAATCGAACACAATGCACTCAAAAGTAATAATTTGAACATAGAGTCAGTTTGATTTATGGGAAGGATGAGGTTGTTCTAATTGGCACAATATAGAAATATCTGGCTTAATTAGTCATACCCCGAGTTGGATGCCCGGTTCAGCATTTAGACGTGTTTGGTGTTTAGTTGTAGTTGCTACAGCTTCCCATAAGTACTTTGTGGAAAGGAAGAAGATCCCGTTCCGCTTTTTCAACAATCGGCTAGAATTCTTCAGCTTTCCAGGAGGAGCCAAACATAAGAGTTAACATCACAGTGGAAAATCAATTTCGAGGTGGTGTCTGAAGATATGTCTATTACACATTTGCATCGCTTGACAATAGACTCGTTGTCTTTTTGGAAACTGAAAACATTTTGACCACCCATTTGTGTTCTTGCGAAATGTTATCTCGAGCTGCGGAGAAGTAATGCCCAAGGGACTTCTCCAAATCACGAATATGTTCTTATATTTTATTAGTTGAAGTGATTTCCTAAGGATCTCGTTTTCATGTACAAAATCATTCAACACTGGAGAACACTCCACCTCCTTCTTCTGAACAGATTCAACTCAAAACTGGAATTCTCTTTCCAAAGTGCGAACTTTTTCATTAGCTTCGAAAGTTGCGATATTTATCATTTGAAGAGAAAGGCTCATCTCTTTCATTTTCATGAAAATATCTGAGAAATCCGAAAGTATACATCGCCGTTTCTCATCATTAGAAACGTTCAATATTTCAGAAAGTAACTCCTGTAACTGTGAAAGTGGCTCCACCTAAGGCAACTTCACTTGTGTGTGAAGAAGAATGGAATGATGAAGGCTTCCCATATCAGCATATAGTGCTACAAAAAGCCTTGACTTCAACGGTCCCGTCTTTATATACCACATTAATCTTTTGAACAGTAAAATGAATTTTCGAGTTTTTAATTGTATTTAATCACTCTACGTTCATTTTTATGAGGGTGTATTAATTTTTCTCGAAGCTAGGCGCGAAAGTTCTAGTTAGGGTCGGCGGGCCACAGTTTAGGAAGCCCTATTGTATTGCAAACATGAATGCATTCATTTATTTATCTAATCAAAGAAATGATCAAATTTTATCAAACTGCACATAGTGTGGTTGGGGAAGCTCAACTAACACTTCGAGGGGAGAAAACAAACCGTAGTAGGCGAGATATCGTATTCAGTCCGACAGTTAAAAAACTCTAAAATTGTCAATGAAATCTTATGAACAAACGTCCGACAAGTTCCTCAAATTGGAACATGAATGTATGGATCAACAAAATGCTTTAAATAAACTTGAAAGTTTCTTTATCATAGTGTGTAGAAATCAACCTTTGCATAGAGATTCACGAGACATATTCCCACTGACACCAACTCCTTCTGTAGCGTATACTGTAAGGATATAATTTTGAAATGTATTTTACATGCTAGAACCATCCTTCCCTCAATACACTCATACAGAAGATCGGACGTTTAGGAAGAGAGAAAATCATGCTAGACGGAATTTGATATTTTATCGTTGGGCGATATATTGTTATGTGAACAATGGAACACATAGAGAACCACATATAGCCTTAACAGCACTATTTTATGAAAACTGTATAAACTATGCTCGTTTCAAAGATTTGCGAAAACGTGGCACACATACACACTACACAGCCAGACGTGTGGGTATAAAAAAAAGTTGTTTGCTTTTGCAAAATAGGTGCCCATAACGTGAGAGTCACTAGAGAACATCTACACCAATTCAAATCATTTCTGAAAAAATTTATTCGTTAAAAATTCGTTTGGAAAGAGTTTAACGTTTTAACTTACATGGAAGGGCACTATCTGAATGGAATATATCTATGCTACAATAAAAGATCTAAAAAATAAATCTATACTCGCGAACTACCATAGAATTTCATCAAATCGGGTAGTAATTCACTGATCTGTTTGTTAACATGATTTAGTTTCTGCCCTTTTGCGTATGAGTGTAGATAACTAACGACTGATTCTGAGAAAGTTTGCAATTTCAAATCGCGCTTGAATGCAGTCATAATTGCAACGCCTATAGATATCCTAATTTGGATTTGCGTATCAATTAAATATTGACAATGAGTATCATTAGTAGTGAAACGGCTTCGATGACGTTAGTACCTCAACTTTTCGATGATTCACGAGTGAACAATCTGCTTCAAGTGGCGTGGAAAGAAAATGAAGAAACTTTTCAATATCGGCACTAAAATTGTTTAATCCTCTCTGAAAATATTTCACGCTTTATGACCATTGTAGAGGGCTTGTAATTACAAAAGAGGACAAGGGCTTGGGGTTCTCGACGAAAGAGGGGGAGTGGGAAAAATACGTCAGGGAGAGCAAGACGATAATGAATATAAAATCAGAACATTCATAAATTAGTAACAAGGACGGCTGATAAAATCGGGGGGGCTTGGAGGGCGCAAGAGGGCACTTGAATCTCTCCCAGGCTTCGGGCCGTATGCTTTTGTTTAGCTGTCGCTGGGTAATTGGAACAGGGAGGGGATTTTCACATATTGCTCGCTCACACTGTCTTGAACTGCTTGACAGCTTGGGGTTGAATATCACCAGGAGGGTTGACATTTGGTTATTATCATTTTTCCCTCTCATTATCTGGATACTCATGTTAAATGTGTCTTATCAACTAAATCTGAAATTTTCCTTCTTCTCTAGCAAATGTTGAAACTCTCTGCTCTTCACTTCGTCAAAGGGTGGAAAATATGTTTGCTTTAAATATAAAATTTTCCACTAGGTTCCTTTTCACAACTTTTGAGTACATTGGCACTAGATGCAAAAATTACGTTCTTTCGCACATGGATTCCACCAAAGTCTACTTGGTGCCTCATACAAACGTTGATTCTGTGGCCCCAAGACTGGTCAAAAATGTGGGGAAACGTGTTTTTTTTTTCGAGTTGTTTGCTGGCATAAGCAAATGGCGCGTCAATTCTTAGTAATTTTGGAAGCTAAATCGACTAGAATAGGTTTTAGAAATCCAACCGTAGAAAATAATCGCTTTTTCTGAACCCAAGAGTACCCCCTAATAATAAATTAAGAAAAAACCCTCACAATGAGGAGTTGGTCAGCCTATTGAATGGTCAAGACTGGGGCAACTTGGAGGAATACGTTCAGCAGGCCAGGGTTTATCGACGGTTCCTGATTTCACAATTTAATTATAACTAGACCAAAATTGTTGTTTCATTTAAAAAATATTTTTAAAAAAAGTTCATGCTGCCTTACTTATTGATGTTGAGATTTTAAGCGAAGTAAGAGGTAGGCTCTTGATAGGAAGATGTTTAAATGTACTTATAAATAATTGTTTGTTTTTGTGTATCAACTCACGTATGCATGATCCATAGAAAATCAAATTACTCCGCGAATTCCCAGCCCACGGTAAATTACCAGCGCTGAATTTCATGTATGTTAGAATTACCTACTGTGTAAAATAGTGATTTGTTAATAAACATGTCTCTCTCTCTCTCTCTCTCTCTCTCTCTCTCTCTCTCTCTCTCTCTCTCTCTCTCTCTCTCTCTCTCTCTCTCTCTCTCTCTCTCTCTCTCTCTCTCTCTCTCTCTCTCTCTCTCTCTCTCTCTCTCTCTCTCTCTCTCTCTCTCTCTCTCTCTCTCTCTCTCTCTCTCTCTCTCTCGCTATGTGAAGAGTTTGCGGTGTTTTTTTTTCTCTCGGAATTTTAATTCACTAGTCTCCGGCTGTATGTCATAAGTACTAAATCATAATGAACCTGACAGTTTGGTTGTTTGAACATGGTTACTCTATTCGAACACGCCATGCAGTAATGACAACATTGTATAATAACCTATTATTTTTTACGATTTACAGTTCCGAGTGTTTCGTGCAAAACCAAGTCCACAAAACGTACCTACCTAATCATTATAAGACAGACTCTATTCCCCAGAACTCAATTCCTGCTTTCAGACATAATAATCGAGTTAATGGTTCAAATAAAAACACGGTGATTTCTCATTGATTTGTTGAACACCGGTTTCTGTTTCGAAATTGGAATTTGTAATAAGTAACAACAGCTTTGCAACGGCAGCAGATGTTTCAACCTTATTTCATATTCTTCATTAATCTGAAGTGATCCACCATGAATAGTTTGTCAATATTTGTCAAGCGAACTTCATACCACATTATTCTTAAGCTAAACCACATCATATTTTAGTCATCATGTTTACTGTTTTGTAGATGAATGGGATAAACGCATTTTTCTTGTAGACACAACTTAAAAACGAAGATTGCACGGTTTTCTTCAAATATCTTGATATACGTTGACAGAAACCGGAATAAGTTCGAGAATACTAGTCCTCAGAGGATTATCTCATTCAGATTTAAACAATATGCTCTTTAGGGGAGAACTTTATTAAAGATTCAACGCTTATCCTTACAAACTGCTTTTTTTGAGGAGGATCAACATCCAAAAGAAAAAACCAAATCTCTCAAGGAGAAGAAATGGCCAATAAACCCAACCCTATGGTCGTCCTCTAATACAAATTAATAGTCGCACTGACGGGAGGAGGGGAATAATGTTTATGAAATATTGAAAATAAATCGCTAGAAAGAGACCCACTCGTTCCTCCAAAAACTTTTTTCCAGAGGGTGAAAATCCTGTTATTTATTGAAGAAGACCCACCGAGGGCGTAGGCGGCGGAATGTGGGACTCGAACCTTCAGAGTTGCCGGAGAAACGTTCCGTCGAAAAAGACAGTTTACTCAGAAGTCAACCGACCGCTGGTTGTAAGTGACAATAAAAAGGTTTACAACTGTCAGCTTTTCCTCGCCCCCTCTTGAAGAATGAAACGTATTCAAGTGATGTTTTGTTGGTACCTACTCAATATCGGTACTTTCAAAGAATCACATGTATTACTAGCTTGCGTTTAACGGTCATTTACGCCGATTTATTATCACTTTGTCTTAAGACTTTGTGTTAAGAAATCAGTTTCTGAAACGAAATTACACGCAGTTCCGGAAAAAGAATGAGCTACATACTGAACTGAATCTCATGTATGTCAAACGAGTGGAAAACCCTCGACAAAAAGTTGATTGAAGGGTTAGAAATTTACCTTTGTATTTCATTTTCAATCGAACCGTATCAGAAAGTGAAGGATTTGTAGATTAAGGAGTTGTTCGGGAATGAAACATTTCTTAGAAACACTTTTTCCAGGGGACTCGCAGAAATAGGATTAAGCCCTGGCCAAGGGAGGGCCCCCTGATGGTTTGTTACTTCCAAAAATGAACCTTTGTGATCGACCAAGGAAAACAGTTTATAACCCATTCAAAAGTTGCTACCTTACATTTCATGATAGGTAGATTCGTTTTTAAAAAAACATCAGTCTGAAGCTAGTCTTTACAATCAATCACCGCGCTCTGCTCTAGTTTATTCATCGGTGATAATATTGTTCAGTGATTGAACCTTTAGCACACAATATCTTCTGCCACAAGCCCACCTGCAGTATCTCTAACTCGTACTTCGCAAAGTACACATCTAAGCAATGAGATTACAGTATGTTTGAGTATAAGAACGACAGAGTTTTCTTCACTAACATAGTGGGTCATCAAAACTATGGTTTTTGCCAATTGGAAGTTTTTGAAAGCATAATTTCTTCTGGAACACGCCTAGCGATGTTAGCTTCAAATTTTCCAGAAGTACGACTGTAGAATGAATGTAAGCAACGAGTTGCAGTGAGCACACGCCTGTCTCTTTAACTGTGTTTTCTTCTCTAAGATAACAGGGGCCCACGTTATGAAATACCAATGAATTAAATGAAATACCAATAAAACTGAGATTATTATAAATACCAAGTTACACCTACGCGTTCATAAGCAGTTCATATTTGGTTTTACGAAAAGGTGCGTCTCTTCGAATCCAGAGCTAAAAGAAGGAGGAAACGAAGATGATGCAATGCAAACAGGAGGAAGAAAAAAGGGTATCAAACGAAGAAGATTGTCCATTTCCATGAAACAATGTTACGTTGATTTGGATAGGTAGGTCACTTTCGGTAACAAACAATAACTTACATTGTAGCTGAATAATATTTAATCATTCTGATGGTTCATGGCACTGAAAATACCCGTTGAAATCGATGTAGTATGGTAACTGAATCATTTTGTGTTTCATTGAGGTATCCTTTAATTACGTCGCGAGTGACTTAGCTCGAAACCGTTCTCAAAGTCTGCATGAATCGATTGCGGTCAATTCCAGTGCTAAACAATGTACTAAGATTGCTATGAATTTACTGACAAACGGTTGAATGGGGAGTACCATTAATTTCAGTCTGTGTTGCATTACAAAACAAATAGATGGTGCATTAAACATATAAACATACATACCTGCTCTTAAGGCATCGATAGGAACAGATTGATAAGGGATGGAATACGGGTAAGCATCCTTCCTGGCAGTTGTCTTTGCCTTCCTCCTTGGCCTGTACTTGTAGTCGGGGTGCTCCTTCATGTGCATTGCCCTCAACCTGTCAAAAGCAAACAACGTTCTCTGTACACTAGACACATTCAAATTGAAAGATTTAAAACGTAAAAGCTTCCGAATAAGATCTTGTTGAGACGTTACATTGATAGTGATGCGATATTTTGCAGGTGTGCAAGTTACGGATTCAAGTGCAACTACGATTCGATTAGACAGTTGTATGTTGACGATATTTATGGAAAATCATAGTACCTTTTCGCTTCGTCGATGAATGGCCTTTTTTCGTTCTCGGTTAGGAGTTTCCATTCAGCACCTGGGAACCCAAAAATTTTCATTTCAGTACACACTAAACAAAAACTTTTTATGAAGTTTTTTGGGTACGTAGGAATTCTACAACTTCGTTTAACTACTGTATTTTGTCAACTCTACCTGGCTAAACATTAAGTGAGTCATGCGAACACGAAGATACAAAGTTAAACCAGAAAACAACTATGAGTGTGAACGTTTAATCTTACGGCCCCTGAAAATACTCAAGCTTTTATCACTGGTACAAAAAGGAGCTTTGCATTTGAATGGAGGCAATCAACAATTGAATGGGATCAATTGCAGGTGGCAAGCGGCCACGTGTGGGCTAAACCAGCCTTCACTATCGCCAGCGATCGCTGCAAAGCTCAAAACCTCTCCATTGTGCACGTTCAATATCTTATTATCCGCTTGGAAAGTCCAATTGTGGACCGTTTTGAACCTCCAGTTGTTATTTATAATCTTTCTTTTGTCTCTATGTCCGACATTCACGTTCAGTCGTTTGGAATAAGGAGCAGCGTCCCGTTGAGGGAGTAGTGATGCGGTGATGTTATCTTCATGAAACTGCTTGTCCACGATCTATTATGAACAACATTTCATAACAAGCGACGGAGGACATGAGAAAGTAAACATTCACAACAAAGTGACCTATTTCAAGTTCCTTAGAAACGAAGTACAAACTTCGAATTTAGCTCGACACAAAATAAATGCATTACGTTCAACTTAATTGATGGATCACACACTGCAAACTGCTACTCAGTGGATCAATATTTATCCGAGCATCACCGGTCTACAGATAATCTATAGCCTTTACATAACTGATCCGTGGTTTAGTAATCAATAGTTTGTAGACAATTAATAAAGAAATTAAAATTATTGACTAAAATATAACAACTGCCTATCTGCTCACCATACAAATATCTACAGAAATGAGGAGTGAACCTCCTTGAAACTGAATTTCACAATTGCACCTACTTGAATATACCAGTTCATTCCGTCGTCGTAGTTTGTAATGGGATTTAAACTATGTTCTGCCGTTCACGCATTTACACCCACAACATCGTTCTTTATTCCTCTAGGAATAGGGAATGGATAAACGTATAGGGATCCGAATGGCTTCATAAATAACTGATCAATTAGTTTAAAGAAATCAAAATTATTTTGAATGTTTTTTCCGATCTTTCTATACATACAGAATACAATGATGACGAGGGAACTTCAATTTCACCTGTGGTAATAAATCACATGTGATGTGTGATTATAAATCACTCATAGTATTACAATATTACATGATTTACCATTATCAATGATTATTATCCAATTAAATTATATTAAATTGATTATCTATATTAATTATTGATTTTATCGAAGTTCTATTCATCAAATTTGGTAGAAATACACCGGTTGAATTTAAAAAATATTTTAATGCCTTGTTGGCTAACTCAACAATTTGATGTGTCTCGAGTCGCCTTCTTTTTAGCATGAGTTCCGCCCGCTTCAGTTTTCGTGATACCGTCAGTTTTCTTTCTGCCAAAATAAAGACCATGGGAAAATTTCAGATTTTGCAAAAAAAAAAAAATCGTATGCTGTCTAGAGCTTTCTGAAAATAAAGGCAGCTGAGCTTCGAACAGTCATTATTGCATCTGTAAACTGCCATCCTTGGGTTGACTTACTATATAACAAAAAACGTCTGCTAAGTAAGATATGGATAGCTTTGTCGTGCAGGTAACATGAAAGTACATGTATCATACATTGTATGGATCGTATAATAATTACCATGAATGTATTGCATTTCCAAGTTAAAAGACTACTGTTCCAAACCAAATGTTCCGTCAAACAAAACCTATTCAGAAAATGGGCGAAATGAGGTACCCAGACAGATACCTGGCAAATTACAGGTAGATGCGATTGCACCTACTGTGGAAAGAAGTTGACAACTGTAAATTCGATGAATTTTAGACATAAGATTATCGAAGCAGATCTCACCTTACCAGAATAGGAAACAAGTAAATTCGAGAAATTTCCTTGAACCACTCTACAATAAGATATTTTATATATTGTAGATGTACATGCATTTGGAAATACCGCTATTTTAAAATATTTAATTTTTTAATTAAGGGAATTACGTATTAGGTAGATGATGTATTACGATTCTGAACAATTTCAACGTTTTTTGTCAACCAACTAATCTTGAGATTGGTAGTACCTTGGTTGAGTAGGATGATTTCTTATTAAAAATTAATCCAAACTATCTGCTATAGTTCAATTACACTTTTTTTCACTGTTTCATTGTTGAGGTACCTATTATTAATTAGGTACCCTGATTTTAAACAGATAAACTAATAATTGCATAACTGTTGAACAACGAAAGGCATATTCATTGAAATTCTTAAGTGTCTGTTTTACACCCTTTCAGCCACGTTTGCAGATAACATAGGCATCCTCTCCGTTGGAGATAATGTTTGACGTGCCTACTCGAAAACAAAATATGTCAGCTACAACATTGCCAAGAAGACTTGGATGTGGAAAATGAAGCTGAATCAATCAAAATCAGTACATGCCAATTTCACTAAGCGAAAACGCTCAAACATAGATGTGGTCAACTTAAAAAAACCATGATTCAGTAAAATATTTGGGGATGACCGGTGATTCGAAAGTATATTGGAATAACTACATGGAAAAGAAGATGAGCTGAAGATTAAGTAGAAAGTGTACTGGTTAATAATAAAGCCTCCTTTGACTTCAACAATTTTCTCATAAATAAAATACCACATGTGGAAAATAATCAAACATTAAAAAACTGCAATCTTTTCAAAACAAAATACCGAGAAGTATTGTTAGTACCCCCTGGTACGTGCGAAACGGTGACATTAATCAAGACCTGAGTATAGACAATGTCCATGAAATGATAATAAATACGCAAGGAAGCACCAGTAACGCCTTCACAAACTCAATAATCCAGAGGTGCTCAGTTTTGCACCGGAATTTTGGCGTCCCAGAAGAAGCGAACCACTGGACTTAGTTGTGCAACCCCAAAAGTAGTGCAATGAACTCAGTATTTTACAAGTATAATACAATTAAAGTAAAACCGCTGTAGCATTACGGGTTTATTGTTTATCTCACCTACTACTCTGTTTGGAGTATTATGGAATGGAATAGTTTTCAACTAGCAATAATCGCACCTCAGTAGTACTTCATTGGTTACGATACTGCCTCTGCGCAAAACATTCACCTCTGATCTTGATATCACGTGAATCCAAATCGCTCTCAACCCAGGGGCGTGAGGCAATAGGAAGCCACGAGCGAAATCGTCAGACCTAGTTCCGATCCTCTCTAGAGGATGGCTGGCGACGTCCGCGACACCTCCGTGTAGTCGGACGGAAATCCAAGGTGAAATGAAATGGAATATTGCTAGATGAACTGTATGTTATTTTCAGTACCACTAAAGTCACACACACTCACACACAAACTGTCTTTTTCGGAGAACTAAGTTAGCAAAATAACTGGTGAATATGAATCCTAAGCATCAAAGAATTTGTGTTACTGGAAGGGAGGTCCCTATGGTTTTTTCTTCAAAATAATGGAACAGTTCTTTTTTGTAGAAAGTGGCACCATTTGTGTAAAATTGTTGTCGCATTCGAACGATTGAACAATGAAGCTGCGTATTGCGTTTTTAAGGAAGAGATGCAAAATAATGATAAGTTAACCGGAAGGAAATGAATGTGATTTTCAAGTGATCGTTCATTTCGGGTGGACACATCTGAGATTTATATCAGGATCTACCCAACGGAAACGTGTAACGAATCATAGTTCTAATTGTGGCCAGACAACAAAAGGTTTTTGTGTGTCACTTTATTGTATAACGCAGGCACTATCTCAACGATATCAGAAATGATAGGATGTGGGACCATTGTGGAATCGAGAGAAAGAACCGTACGGGAGCCCTTACAAAAAAGAAAGCTTAGGATTAACAGTTCTCGAAAATAATAATGTAAGAGTTCCCTTTTTCGATGACTTAGGGGGAGGGATGCTAGGGGCGGCAGGTGGAAATTGGCTCAATGGAAACGGAACGGGAGTGGACATCTCGTGTGAACAATCGGCTGACTTCACAAAGTCCCTACGGGTCTTTCAGAGGTTTCTGGGACCTCGTTCAAAAGAGGGGGCGGTGTATTAGTGTGTGACCGGGCAATTGGGCACTCGAAGATGTAGTGAGGCGGCAACAACGGCACCCTTCACATGGTGCGCTCTACCAAAGATCGACGCTTGACTTTATAATCGTCCGCTCGATCTTATTATTTTTGACCAAGCTGGAAATTCTCACACAGCCCATATGTATCCGGCAAAAGAGATATTGAACGTTATCGTTTTCATTCGAACAAAGGAACTCAGCAACGATCATTATTCGTAGAATAGTCGTCTATAACAAAATAATTAGCCTTTCTGTAAAAAGGGCACTGTATTCTCCTTAATGATCAGAATATCCATCTTAATCTTGTAAAACAGAATACAATTTCTTTGATGACCTGACTTGGAGCGGTGATATCATCCAGGTTCCCACTGGATAATTGAAATGGTTGATAAGGGATTCGAATAGAATATTCAAACTACGTAAGAAGAAAATTCAACCAGTAGGTTTAAGCTGGACAACTCTGATGGGTGTGTTAGTTTGTGTACATTGAGGGGGATTGGGGTTGAATTTTAGTAGAATGTTCAACCTGGGTTAGTGTAAAAAGTTTGGCTAAACTCAAGTGTTTTATTTTAATTAAAAAAACGGGACAGTAGACCTCTTTGGTTCTACAGCCAGATCATTTAAATGATTAATTTTACACATTTAAGTACCGAAGATGAAAAATTGCCTATGCAACCTACAAATATGGGATTCTAGCTCAGAGGAGGGGAGCTAGTAAACAGAGATGAAAGCTACGGCTGGGGGGGGGGTGGTCAGGTACACGAATGACCCGCTCGGACGGACGGTAAAGTGGTGATGCCAGGATAACAAAGGGCGGAAGGAGCCCACCCGAAGGATAATTGAAGGAGTGTTGAGCGCAGGGGGGGGGAGGGGCAACTGTTGGGTAGGTCGCTAAGAACTGGATTGTACTCCTGTTAATCATTTAAATGATAAAAACAACCTCGGGGTTACACTAGACAATTGATTGAATTGGAACACTCACATTAAAGTTTTAAGTACAACAATTCGATCAAGGATCCAACAAACAAAATATCTCCTGACAAGTCAAATTATTCCGCTTCATATCAAACGTTTACTATACCTCACTTTACTGCGACCCATCTGGCTATACGCATGTGAGATATGGAACTCAGCAGCCACGCAAATTAAAAAAATCCAGACCCTTCAAAACCGCATATTACGAATAATCACAGACGCCCCTTGGTTCGTCCGCAACGCTTCACACGGATTTGAACATTCCCTGCGTGCAAAGAATACTAAGAGAATGCTACAACAAACTAGCCTACCGCATGAGCCTCCATAGAAATCCTCTAGTCAATTCCATACTGAACGAACCCCGAACACCCAGAAATCGACGACGATTAAAACGAAAATAGCACAGTGATCTATCAACTAGCTAACCAACTTTTCTCAAGTTTCTGTCAGTTACCTTCATTCTTATTATCCTTTGCTTACGTTGTTGTTCCTTTATCTAAATCTGTTGCTAATATTATTCTACTCGTATCTGTTAATCTAAATATTTTTTTTGAATTATGAAATTTGTATTAGCTCACCAATGGCTGAGAAATAATACTTCAAGGACGAGTGATTTGTATATCTAAATATGTTAGCTCACTTGATTGTGGCTCCCACAAGAAAGTTACTAAATTAAAAAAATATATATATAAGTTCAGGTTAGTTGTTTGGGGAGAATTCATGGAAAACATTACAAACTAGTACCTACTTCTGGGTTAGTATAAATCCTCAATCTTCAATCGGGAAGCCATTTTTCTCATCTTTTTACTACAACACCTATAGATCTACACGTTTTGGTTTGTGAACAGTCCTCCAGTTCTCGTACCAATTAAATCTGTTCCTTCCGTTCTGGTCTCATTAGACCCAGGAGAACTGCTTGGTTTTCCAGATCTCGGCGCTATATATTTCCAAGATGATCCTGCCTTCTAAGTTCTACGGAATATAGCTTTATTTTTTCAGGAACTGTCTTAAGGGAAAGCGATACGAAAAGAAACGTCCCACGAACGGAAACAAGGAACTGAACTATTATCACTGAAACGATTAGAAATACTTGGAAACACTTTCACCTAAATTAATTTTTGAAATAATTTGACACGTGCGCACCAACGGTTCATTAGCAAGTGTTTTATTCCAATAAAAAAGATATGAAATATTTTTTTGGGGAGAAATTATGGCAAGTACAAGTTAATATTCATTTCATTCTCCAAACCTGAAGACATTTTCCACATACCTGTTTAAGGATTGGGATGATTTGTAAAAGATTTCATTTGAATTTTGAAGGATTAATTTGGTTTTTAAAATGTTTCATTTGATTAGGAAACGCAATATTACCGTTGCATATTTCTGTATGGATGGTCGGAATACCAAATGGAATACAGTTTAGGTTTTAGTGATGTACAATCTCTTAACAGAGGAGTGCATAAATGAGTCAAAAATGCTTTAGCTAAAACGAATCGCTTTGAAATTGCGCATTCAAAATTAAACTCGCCTACAGAGAATCCTTCCGATTAGGATTAGGTTGTAAAGGGATTGTGTGACGTAACACAATACATTCAAAGGACCCACAATACATTGGGGGATGATCGATTGCGAGTCGGCGAGGCTTGTTTGGATGCTTTGTTCCTTCCAAACTCAGTCTCCGGGACACAATTCACCGATTATAATGGGTAGAACGCACCCCCTTCTCATGCCCTTGCGCTATGAATATAGTCGGGACGACGAGGAACTCTAGATTAATTAAAGTTATAGAAGGAGAGGATGTGCCGGGGTGAGGAACTATCTGGGCAGAAAGGTTGTGACGGGCGAGAGAGGGGGTGACGTTCATTAAATGATGTCAGGAAGAGTGGGAAGGTGAGGCCGGCTCGCAAGGTTCAGTTGGTTTCAAGGCGGATTTGAAATCCAATGAAATAGAGAGGTTGGTGGAGCGGAGAGTGCAGTGAAGCTGATAACAATGACGTCACGCCTCTGCACCTTGGTTTCATTTTATTCACCCCAACACATACGCTCAGTATTTCGAAGGGGGCGCGCTGCGGCCGTGTGTGGAATGTTTGGTGGATGGCATCTTACAAAAAGCTTGAAGGCTTCATGAAGAACCGGTGCCATCCCCCATTCCCTCGATTATGGAGAATATCTTCAGGATTGAAGGTTAAACCTTTTATTCCAATAATACAATTTTTTTCCATAGTTTGGAGAGAGTTACTGCACAACTGCTTGGAAGGGTGAATTGAAAATATACCACAAAAGATGCTTACATGAGCTACCTACTTCAACATCGTGCATGAAATGTAACTGGCAGGAGCACGAAGCTCCTATTGTTAGTTTCCTATTGTTAGTTCTACTTTATAAGCTTTACCGAACCATCATTCGGTTGCTTATAGCTTATATATTTAATTACAGCGAATGTGTTATACCGATAGAGAGTGTACAGTCTCAACTTCTAATACAAGATCTACAATTAAGAGCTTTCTCTCGGAACGAATAGAATAATTCATTCCTCGAGTATTGGTATGTATTAGTAATGCTTTCGTGGAATTGTGTTTTCTTTGGCAAAAGTTCTGAGAATGCGTAGGTATAAAAATAATAAAACATCTTGGTAGATATTTTTGGTTATCGTCGAATATTAGGGTTTTTCTGAACAAAAAAAACATTCATTTCTCAAAGTTTGAATGGCATTTGTGTGAGTTGTATGAGCATAATTTCTTTAGGTTCCAACTAAGCTGCTAAAATTTGTATAATAGGTGGGGAAAGCAGATTTACATGTGATCTCATATAAATATCAACAAGGCTGTATCGTTATGAGTGTGACATTACGGATTGCCCAATTAAAGGCGGGAACATGTCCCGTGAGTCATTGTAACAGGCTCATATTCGACTAAGTTTGCATACAATATTTCACTGATACATTCATGGTACCTATTAGAGAAAGAACATGTGCGACATCAAACTTTTTGGTTCATCTTTTCCTGTAACTCGCCTTTGTAGCGTACAGCAAGAATGTTGTGAAAAGCCCACCTCAAATTTTGTCATTTTTCGTTTCAAGGTTCGAAGATTCCAGATTTGTGATGTCCGTCCGTGGTACGGACCATAAATGGAATACCAATTAACGTACAAACCCCGCTCATTTGCACTGGACTCCATTTGTGGTCCAGTAGGTCTTAACTTCCAGCCCGATCGCCTTACACGCGCCGATGCCACGGAAAAAAACTTCTCAGGCTAATTTTCCCTAGTTTTTACTGACTTGAGTAAGTGGGATTTGATTTCGTAGTAGATTGAGATGAGTTCCAGACAAGTACAACCGAATCGGACTTAGAGAATCTCATTTTAAGGATGGAAATGAGTTAAATTTCGATTTTTAAATCCGAATTTTGTTTTGACGACTTGGTAATCAAGAAAATTTGGATAGGGGGGGGGGGGGGGGGAGGATAATAAACCTCTGTAAAATAATTTGCAGCTTTTTTATTTAAATCTCCTCTTATTAATAACTTTCACGGAGTTTATCTAAGAGGATGTCAGGGTAATATTTAGGTGTAGAGGAGGAGAAAAGTAATTCCAGTCTTTCCCTGCACCTACGGACTTGTTCAAACCGATTGCTCCGTCTCCCACAGTGAGGACAACAAAGCGGAGGGAATCCGCAATTTTCAGTTCAAAACCGTGAAAAGAGAGAAGGAAAATCGCGATGGACGTCAGGGAAATGGCCTGTCAGAGAGCGGGATATAGCTATTTTCAGCTGTCTCCCTCATTTCAGACGAATAAGTGAAGGGCCGGTAGCCTAGCGGAGGAGAAGGGAGCTCTTTCAATCGGAACTGGGAAACTCGGCGGCGGCGGGGACGCCTGATGGCCCCTTTAGAAGCGGAAGATCGCGAGAGCGGAGCCTCCCGAACGTTGACGAGGGCCCGTCGCTCCTTCGTTATCTTTTGTCTCAATTGCTTCTTGATCAACCGAGGGAGATGGGTCGATTTCGGAGGGTGACCGAACAAAAGGGGACAAACTAATAGAATTCCAGTTATGCGGCCCCTCGAGCCGGCCCAACCTGTAACGGTATTCCGGAATTCGGTTGAAACAATTACCGTGGGGAAAGGGCATTTTTCTAGATTACCTCCTCCCTTCCCCATACCCCATTCCAGTGTTACTCCATTGTTTCACTCGTTGGATGATATCAGTGAAGGCTCGTGAAAAACTCAAGCAAACTCTACAAGCAAACAGTAAAACCATGACGAATTGGGGGATCACGTGAAGTATGACGAAAATACAGCCTTGTCTCTTTGAAATCAAGTTCCTGCATCTGCACTTGATACTGTATAATCGTAATGCGATTCATGAAAAAATGGCGCATAATTCAATCAGCTTATAGATAGTCCGTATTTATAGTTTTTATGGCGGAGTGAATTCACTTTTTCTATTCAGATCTTCATGCAGTCAAGACTGGTGGAAAACACAAGCAAACGGTGAAAGAAACCATGACGAATTCGGGGATAGAGGGACATTTGGGGATAATGATAAATCAGCGTTTCCCCTTTGAAATCAAGTTCGCGCTGATCCAACTGTTATTCGATTCTTGAAGAAATTGTTCATAATTCAACCTGGCTAGACAGTCTGTATCTATCGTCTTCATGAGAAAGAACTATCTTTTTCTATTCAGATCTTTGGGCACACTCATGTGAGAAACTCAAGAAAACTGTACTGGCGAACGGTGAAACCATGACAAATTTGAGGACAATGTGAAATTTGGAGAAAATCTAGCGTTTTCCTTTGGAATCAAGTTCGTACTTGCGTACTAAACACTGTCCAATCGTGATAGAATTCACGAGGAAATTGTTCATAATTCAATCAGCCTATGTAATCTGTATCTAATGTGTTGATTATAGATTGAACAAACTTTTTCTCATGAGGTCTTCAGATTATCGCTAAAACTTGGACAAAATCGGAAAGTATCAGTGACCATAGGGGATGAACGACGGGGAAATCGGGCATGTGACGATTTGTCTTTGACAAATGTCTTGGTTACATCTGATCCAACATTAACGTCGGCATTACAGCCTACCTTTCCCATACTCCATCCAAGTCATACTCCATTTTTTAATTTGTTGGATAATATAAATCATGGCAGGCGAAAAACTCAGCAAACTCTACAATTAAACAGTAAATCCATGACAACGTTTGGGTATAATGTAAAATGCTTCGGAAAATCAGCGTGTTTCCTTCTAAAATCAAGTTCGCGCAAATGCCTGGCTAATTCAATTGAGATACGATTCGTGAAGAACTTGTTCATAATTAAAGGATAGAGTGGTTTATATTCAGATCTTTAGGCAGCCATGGTTGGTGAGAAATCCAAGAAAACTATACAAGCAAACGGTAAAACCTTGATAATTTTGAGGTAATGTGGAAATTCATTGTGGTTTAGGAGGAAATTCAGCGTTTTCTTTTTGAAATCAAGTTCGAGCCTGTGCACTTGATACTTTCCAACCGTGATAGGATTCATAACTATTTCATTCATAATTCATAATTTTTCATAATTTAATCAGCCTAGGTAATCGGTATCTAATGCCTTGATGATAGATTGAACAAACTTTTTCTCTTCAGGTCTTCAGATTGTCGCTTGACAAAATCGGAAAGTTTAGTGAACATAAGGGATGACCTGAAATTTGGGAAAAATCAGTCACGTACGCCGTTTCGTCTTTGACAAAAATTTAGTGGCTATAGTTGATCCAACAAGTTCGGGCATGTGCAGTGCTAATCCAACTGTGATGCGATTCATGAACAAGTCAGTCAAGATAGTCATAGAGACCGTATCTACTGATTGTATGACTTCTTGACCAAACTATATTGAGTCGAAGTTCGACAAGCAAAAGGTGAAACCAGGACCAAATTTGGGGGATAGTGTGAAACTTGGAGGAAAATCGTCGAGTATGGCGTTTTGCCTCCAACAGCTTGTTCATTGGCTATGGTTGATCCAACTACGACGTGATTCAGGAAGATCCTGCTCATAATTCTACCCTTTCAAATTTTTCCAATGGAATTCAGGGCGTTCAACGACCACCAAGCACATACAAAATCTCATTAACATCAAACTTTTTTGTGAGTGTAGTCTTGCTTGTTACTATCGCAGATCGTAAAATAAATAATTACAGTGTTTACAAACTTGATCATCTACCAACATAATAACGCGTGATAGGTAATAGTGGTCACGCTAATAGAACGAGTGTCTTTGTACAAATTATAGTTCATCTCTCCTGTCTATAGTTCTCAATCGATTTTAATGGTTCATTAGTGGGATTTTGAGAGAGCTGCTGTTCCTCTGTAATTTAATTAGTTATTAATTTTGACTTGTACTCTTACGCTCCCGTTATTAAGCCACTAAGATGTCTGAATCATCCAGAATTTAATAAGCAGTAAAAAAGTTGTTCCATTCTTGTGGAACTGACGCGCCTATTGAATATGGTTAGAACTTGTGTGAGATAAAAGCTTTTTAGAGTGAGTATTCGAGTCCATTTCCATTTGAATTTCCGACCCTCTCTGCTTCAAATACATCTTACACTATTATATTATACATCTTATGATGTCATTCTTATCCTTGATCTAATTATTTTGATAAATTAGGACAATTATGGAAGATTTTCTTCGCATTTCTCAACTCAAAAGTTACAATTCATTTAGCGACGAAATTCATTTTAACAATTTTTCCTTCAGCTCGGACATATAACTTAGAAAATGTGAGTTTAGAAGTGAATAGTGATTAGATAATCGTAATATTGTAACATTGTAATACTATGTCCTTTCAGAGAAAAATAATGATTTTAGCACACTACGAAAGCCCGTGATGCATGCAATATCAACTCAACAATGTTTATAGTAGTATTAAGAATTGTTCTTTGTATAATTACATGAATACATTTTGTAGTACACGAGTTGAAACTTACCGAGCCTTTTGGATATTTCCGAATTGTGCATCTTGGGGTTGTCTTGAGCAATTTTCCGCCTCTGAAGACGGGACCAGACCATAAAAGCGTTCATTGGCCTTTTAATGTGCTCTTCGCGCTTCGCACCGTTCTGAGGCGAGGGCGACTGCTGAGGCCCCTGCACTCCTAGCTGGGGCGAGAGCGCGTGGTGGCCGTTCATCAGATAGCTCGTGTCGCCCATTTCCGTATTCCTGCACAAACGAACAGCCATTCCTCCATTACACCCTCTGATGAGTATGAGTGTGGTGACATTGTCATATCGTTCCAATTATTTAAATGCGGTTTCTGCCCTCTCTCAAGTTACAATGGCAAGTTTAAGAAGGGATCAAGTGTTAGGTACGTCTGGAATGTATTTTTATATATTTTTATACAAAGCATTAAATTAATTTCAAATTTAACACAATTCATTACGAAGAAATGACCAAAGTAATACAAAGAAATTAGATAGGTGCCTGATTTTAAAAAAATGCGATCACCCCTCTATAAGTTAGAAACTTGTGCTAAGAAGTGGACTCTCTAGAGCCATTTATACATTTAACGATTATAACTAAGGGATTTTATTAATGAAGCTGCGATCGTTTACTGCGTGTATGAGAAAGAAAAAAAAACT
Organism: Creontiades dilutus; assembly: GCA_031894815.1. NCBI lineage: Eukaryota > Metazoa > Arthropoda > Insecta > Hemiptera > Miridae > Creontiades > Creontiades dilutus. The sequence goes on from JAVIWC010007501.1 coordinate 116,384, forward strand.
ATGAAGATATTGAAAGAATCCAATGCCTCTATAGTAAAGATTTTCAAACAAATATTTCTTAATAAATTTCTAATAGACAACCTCTCATTATTTGGAGTAAGATTAAGCATTTGTTATGTTAGGATAATTGGTAAACATTTGTATTCTCGTATAAGAGAAAAAATTTTGCCCTTTCGTAGTGAGGCGAAGTGGAAGCTTTAAATTAAATGCCATGGACCATCAATTTAGATGACTCACTATCACACAGACGGACAGAATGAACAAGCGCGCTTTTCTAAGACGAAACTTGAAAGAAAAATTAATTTTTGGAAATAACACGAAATCTTTAGCAAGGGGATCTGTACAACCTGAATAACACTTTCTGGAAATCGTTCATGATCTCTTGAAAAACTGAAAACCATATGCAAAAATCTAGTAGCCGGATAATACGGTCCGAAACCATGTAAGTGTTTAAGTAAAACCATTGAGAAGTTGTACTTCTGCGTACATTTGAATTAAATTTAAAACGTCAAAGGTTTTTATGGTTTTTTTTGTAGATGGATTGAATTTAAAATTACGTATAGACGTAGTGGATTTCCTTTCGTTTTTATTTCATTTTATTCCATTCCATTTGTCCATTTATTTTATTTTAATTCACTCGCAGAGTTGGGATATCCAATTTCATTAGTACTGGAAGAATTGTTCTTCAAGTATTTGTGAAAAGTGACTCATATTTTGCAGCAATGGAGAAATCCAGCGATAAGAATGATGTGGTGCTTCAAAAGTCGGTACTCTTCAAGTACAAGTACAATAACATGTAGATATACATTTCATGTTAATGTTAAATGTAAATTTCATTTTTCGATAACTTTTCACGTATTGTAAGAAGAGGGGTTGAATCTAAAATTACGTACAGACCTAGTGAATTTCCATTCGTTTTTATTTCATTTTATTCCACTCCATTTATTTTATTTTAATGAAATCCGCTTGCAGAGTTGGAATACCAAGTTCATTTGTACTGGAAGAATTGTTCTTCAAGTATTTGAGAAAAGTGACTCATATTTTGCAGCAATGGAGAAATGCAGCGATAAGAATGATGTGGTGCTTCAAAAGTAGGTAGCAAATTTAATCTTTTAGACGAGGTCACGTTCATCTTTGATACCTATAATATTAAGGGCCGCATTTCGGCAATGTTCAAGGGGATTGTTTCGACAATACCACAATCCCATGCGAGTTTGGTGCAGCGTTCGGGTAGCGAGTATTATGGGGTCGGTTATTTCCTATTTTCTAATATAGACATATACAGGAGACATCGCAAGTTAGTTCCAAAAAAGAAGTTCCAGTAATTTTTGCTCCTGAACTCGTCATTCGGCATACATAATTTTTTGAGTTTTTCACATATTGAAAGGTGTTTTATTGTACAATTTGTGGAATGTCACGGTTTGCTTTTAATAATCACTGTATTTTCATCTCAACTGTAGGCTCCCTCGCAACAGGTCCCTAATTCGTTAGACCATTTTCTCGCTGCCGTTTATGACCACTTGACGAAGCTCAACCAGCAAAAAATACAAAGGGTTTTGATGGAAAATCCAGGTTGCCAATAAAACCTTACAATTGCGTGTCGGAAAGCCCGTTTATGTTAGTTAAGACGCATAATTGCTCAACCGTTTTAGTGGTTAGTTCTGCAGACTTGACGCAGAACAGCTTTGACAGGTGTTCGTTAGACGTCAGTTTCTCATTTTGCGCAACATGATACCTCACTGAGGGGAGGGTAGATTTTAATCTGCTGACAAACTCGGAAGCGCTTCCTACATCTTGAAGGGGGTATCTAGGAGAAAAAAAGAAGGATTGAAAGTACGAAGAAGAAGTTTGGAGAGGACGGGGGAGAGCCTGAAGAAGTAAATGGCTCGAGACCCCTCAAACGGGTTCCGCATGAGGACCACAAAAGAGTTGGGGGTCCGTCAACTATGTGATGTGTCACTGCTCCCCGCACACCATCCAGATCCCTCCATCATCGCCCGTGCGTCGAGTTTCAACACGCCCAAAAACACCCTCTGCATATGTTCCACTAAAGGATTTAGCTACTTCACCATCTAAACTTATCCGGTTTTGCTCCCCAAGGGGTTCGCTAAACGAGCACCGACCTACAAAAAGAAAGGAACGAGCTTTCACGACTCTTAGTAGATTGCTAATTATACCATTCTCATTACCACAAGGTTCCACGAAAGCAGCTAAAAAGCCTAAAACTGAGACTCCTTTTTTTGCATGGGAAATATAAAAAATATCATTTTCACAGATAAAAATTTACAGTTCCGTGTGCATCAGTTCTCATCATGACGTGTAGAATCCAAATCTGCAATAAAATTTTTCCGTCCGTCCGCCGTACGCACGATTTCTCCCAAACGGCTGGAGCAAAAAATCTGAAATTTTCAAGAAAAATCAACGTTGGTCCGACAACGCCCCAATTCTTTAGCCAGCACTCCCACTTAATTTGAAGTGCCCTTTAAGGGTTGTCAATGTTTTGTAAATCCCTAAAAACCTCAAAAAAAGTCAAGGCAGCATAATTTGGACTTTTTTTTAAGACTTTCCATGAGGAATCGAATGAGTCTCTCCCCAGGTGTACACACCATTCCCGATGTATGGCCCGATTTATGGTACCAACATATGCATCCACATTCACTACATCACTAGGTTACTGCAATCAAAACAAACACAAGAGTTGCTTTTTTTGTTTGTTTTGATTGCAGTTGCCCATCACTAGGTTACTGCAATCAAAACAAACACAAGAGTTGCTTTTTTTGTTTGTTTTGATAGCAGTAACCTAGTGATGTAGTGAGCGTGGATACTGGAGTGAACTCCTACAAGGGTTTATAGCCGATACACGGGTTGAAGCATTCTGATATGCATGCTCCGTCTTACGAAATTTAAAATTTTCAAATAGAATATTTTTCCATTGTAATCGCAGTTGAAAAAACGCTGCAAACACACAGTTGGCACACAAATATGATCAACTGATCGATCCAAATAGGTATTTTGGTTGAGAACCGATTTGAGTGCTCTATGCATATCTCCTGAAGTTCAATAATCGCTCTATCACCTGTGCAACACGCACACTCCAAATCTAAGTAGAAATTCAAATCATGAATCATTGAATAATAAACCCCAGTGAAAGAATTTGCAGCGTTTTTCAGAGTTGGTTCAATATTCAGGATTTCACGAGTTTACTCCTTCAAGGATTGTACGCCAAAACTTTCTTATGGATCAGCAAGAGCCTTCCCACTTGACCCAACTTCAATTCTTAGAACGTCACTTTCTTGAACAAAATAGTCTAATTCCATGAAATATGGTATATAGTTGAGGATGGAACTATAAAACAATCATCCATAAATTTGCTAGATGTCCGATAATTAGAAATGAATGCATATCTGCAACAGTATCACTGTTTCAATTTGGAGGAATCGATGTCATAGTTGTCGGCTGCATTGCTGTTGAATGGATTGAAATGAAATCATTGGTGGATTCCTATTTTTTATGGCATTTTCTGCAATAGTGATGGATCTCTAACTGTTCTGTAAGGCTGAGCATTCGTCGGATCATTTGTAGCACTTCGCATCACTTGCAACGAGTTAGGCGTTGCAATGAACAGTTTCTTATGCGATTGGCGAAGTCAAGCAACGTCGAGCGTGGTGAGTATTTGGGTGGCTGACCGCTGAAGTAGGTACCTGCCTACCAAGTAGTTTTAACGCTGCTTTGCGGCGAACCCCTCTCCACTCAAGGGGGCTAGGCAATAAGTAGGTTTCATTAGGCAAACCGAAATCATGAGACGAAATGCTGATCCCCCTTCAGCAGTACAACTGATAACGGTAAGGGCGATGGGGCGAAACGCCCGAACCTGAAGTGGTTGTCTTCTTCACTTTACTTTACTTTTCAAACTGCTCAAGCTACTCTGCTATTGCGATTGTCCATTTGCAAACTTATTGTTGATCCTATTTGAAGGTATTCAGTAAAGTCATTGATGTCGATTGCATCGAACGAATTGGAATGATATTGCAAGACATAGGGACGGCCTTAAAACGATTCTGTAGGACTAAACTTTACTGAAATAATTTGCAGCATTTTCTGAGGGTTGTTTCAACATTCCACTTCACCGTTCGATTACTAAGCGTTCGGAAATACATATCGATTTGCGACTAGGCTGATACCCTGCCAGGAAGGATGTTTCACCCCCCTAGATCCCGAACATCCCCGATGATTGGCAGGTTTAGCGACATGGGGTGGCACCTCGCGCGGAGATGGGCTACCCCAATACTCCCTCCCGCTGAGCGATCCCATTTATTGTTATCTCCTGGAAGTTGGCACCCCTTCGGCCCCGAGTCTCCTTTGCGCTCACCTAGCGACCGACCCCCTCGACGCCGCGGTCCCCTTTATAGGCCTATTCAGACCTCAACAATGAAGCCTTCTGGTCCGTGTTGCTGTCTCTCTCGCATTAAGCCATTGGAAGTACGTCTATCTCGCTCCTCCACTCAATAACCCCCTCGAACACCACCCGTATCCCTTATTGAGCCCTTCGGTGGTCACTGTTTAGTCAAACAGCCCCTATTTAGCGCTTTTGTCCCCCTTCACAAGCACACACCATCCGCTTCCTCCCTTGTCCTGTTTTCGCCGGAATAAAAATTTTTCGACACAAAACCTCCTTCTTTACTATGGCCCCAAACAGAGCAGTCGCTACATTGAGTTTTTATTGCTCAAACTCTCCCATTGATCAACAATCCTTTTTTCCTGCATTTCCCTCGATAATGGAGGGCTCTCTACAGTTGATTGTGTCGTTTTTAGGTCCTTTGTGCTTGATAAATAACATGGGAAGTTTTACATTCCAATCAGGGATCATTTGTTGGGGTACTGCACACTTACTAAGTTGGAACCATTCAAAATTTCCCAGCCCCCTTAGTCTATAATTAACAGCGGTGCGATGATGGGCTCATTCTCTCTGTGATGCAGGAGTCATTTAGGGTTTCATTTTAAAGGTACTCTCTTAAACTACTGGACCCAAGATCACATAAATGGGTCAAAAATCACAGGGTGACCTGATTTATGAAAGCCATTATCTCAGCATCATCAAATAATGTTGACTGATGTTCTGCACAGACGAGGAAATACTTTAGCGTTGGACTGACTACCCAACAACCGTTTTGTTGTTCCGAGTGGAACGAGGGGTGTGGAATGCGGTTAGTGTCCATTTTCATCTTCTCAACAGAGCCCATTGTATATTTTCGCTTTTCCAACAGAGTGGAAAGTAACGATCATTTTAACTTTCCCAATGGAGTATAAGTGGCCAGGTACAAAGCCTGCAAAGGAGGATGGGTCCGAATGAGTCCGTAAAAAGGAAACTGTATAGTCGCTATGAAAGGAAAATACTTCCTTAAAATCGGAGTAGGGTTCATTTTTATTCGCCAATACGAATACGAATACCATAGAGCCCCCCCCCCTCCCCCACACCTGTGGATACGAATTTATTTTTATTCGCAAATTTATAGCATGAGCAAACTGAACTAAACCTTTAGCAAACTGAATTAAACTTTTAGCAAACTAAATTAACCTTTTCGCAATTAGAATTAACCCTTTCGAAAACTGAATTAACCCATTCGCAATTAGATTTAAACTTCACCTCCATATCTGTATTTGCGAAAGGTTTAATTCTAGTTGCGAAAGGGTTAATTCTAATTGCGAAAAGTTTAATTTCGACTGCGAAAAGGTTAATTCAGTTTGCTGAAAGTTTAATTTAGTTTGCTAAAAGTTTAATTCAGTTTGCTTAAGGTTTAATTCAGTTTGCTAATGCTATAAATAAGAATATTCGTTTACTAGCAGAGAGAATATATGAATAAATTCGTATTCGCTGAGAAAATATACGAATATTCAACTATTTGGATGGAAATTATGCGAATAATTGTATATTTTGCATTAGAAACACACAAATATTTCATATTACCCCCAAAAAAATTAAAATTCACTCATATTTACGAATAATCATTTATTCGCAGACAAAATTTATGAATAATCTCGTATTTACTAAGAGAAAAAACGAATTTAAATACAATATTGAAAATTCATGCGATCCAAGACTTCATTGCTACGTATTTTTTCGCGCTTAATCGAATGGTGACATTTCCAGACCTCTACGACCAACGGTTTAGGGTCAAAAAAGTGTTTTTCACGTATCAATATTAAGAAAGGCGTTTTCATCCTGAACTGCTGGTCGTAGAGGTCTGAGAGTGTCACAATTGGATTCCGCGTGAAAAAATACTTGAATAATCAACCAAAATGCATAGAAATAAAGTCTTGGATCACCTGAATTTTCAATAAAGTAATTAAATTCGTATTTTCTCTTAGTAAATACGACGTTATTCGTAAATTTTGTCTGCGAATAAAAGATTATTCGTAAATTTTGGCTGAATTGAGTGAATTTGAATTTTTTTGGAGGTAATATGAAGTATTTGTGTGTTTCTGATGCAAAATATACAATTATTCGCAAAATTTCCATCCAAATATGCGAATATTCGTATATTTTTTCTGCGAATAAACGAATATTCGTATTTATACTTTCGAATGTACTAACATTCGTATGTTCAATGTTTCTTGACTTTGAGTCGTTGGCTCAAACCAAAAGCAGGTTGCAAAGAGCCAATTTTTTAATTCTACTTACTAACGTTACATGCACTGCTGCTGCATTGTGTCTGGAATCAGTGATCTGTGTATGACCCCAGCACATAGGGTATGGTAGCCATTACTAAAACTCAGTCACTCCAGATGGTCATACCGAAAGTATACAGTATTGCATGGTATACCATAGCGTATAATATTCCTTCACACCTTCCTCCTACTTTATACGTCATTTGAGCAAAGTTACCCCGAAGTGAAGTTTCCTGGGTACTCTGATACTGAAGCGTCAAGATGCTATGAAATTGCTATAACCGACCTGTTGCACAGCAATAAGGCTACTAGCAAGTAATGAATTAAATTTAATTATTACAATAAATTTAAAACCGACCTTATGTATGTTGATTTTTACGCTGATATCGTTGATCTTGTCACATGGACTATGAATGAATACTCAAAAGTTAAAAAAGCATAACTCTTTAAAAACTTATTCAATATCCAATGTACTTAATACAAAACTGAACGCTAATTGTGCTTGTGGAAGTTTCGTTACCGTTCATCGATCGGTACAACAGTAGAGAGGAATTCGACACCTGCCAAAGTCTGAATTGCCGCCCGCACCGAAGGCCGTTATTATTCACAATAGTCTCGTGATTGAATTACACTTTTAAACAAAGAGTCAATCATCTCAATAAAATCCGTAATGCCTGCGTGTATTTGCTAATAAATATGTATAGAAAACGTTGACACAACGCTATTGTTCGAACGACCACGATTTGTATTTCTAATGGTAGATGTTTTCGAAATTTTGCCACTTTTTCCGAGAAACCAAACGTACACTAGGTATTTATGACTTCCGAGAAGTCTCTTGTAAATTTTCCCTACTGTTGATTATGATAATTCAACTCGTTACGCCTTTGGGATAAGGACAATAGAAGGTTTGTCTACATTAATGTTGTGGAACAGTTGATCGTCACTATCACCTAAATTCTATATCTATATCACCTCTCATTCCGGAGAGATAATGAAGTGGTGCGCCACGTGAGACTCATAGTGAAATTCCGGATTGTCAATATCATTATCTTATGATATATTACATGATAAATATGGCTTAGATCATATGCAGGGTGATTTCCTCGTAGTGTACGAAAATTTTTAGGGTAAAACTAGACCGAAAATGGAGCAAAATGCCGCCAACCGCACTGTTCTATCTCAACCCGTTCCGGAGATATGATTTTTCAATGATTTTTTCGAGGAAACCACGTTTTTTTCCATAAAAGCTGTGTTATGTGCACTTTGCTCCAATGTTTTTCAATTTTTTAGTACATTTTCGGATTCAGCATTAAATTTCCAATAAGATGGTAGTACAGGTTACCATAAAAGTTACTAACTTAGCATCGAATGAACAGCTCAAACTTTAGCTTATGTAGGAAAATTACATTTTCTTATTTTTCATTATCGCTCATCAATTTACTAAAAGACCACCCACAAAACTGCAAATTCCATAAAAAGTAGCGCATTTAACCAGCTTTCGAATGATATGGTCACATTTATGATTTTGGTCCGATTTCGTAGAGATATTCACATTTTAAATCCGAAAAACATGGTGTATTATTTTGGTATGAAAATCAGGTACCTACTTAGTAGATAAATTATAGGTACATTATGATACTCCCATTATTAAAATCTATATTTTACACGGAACAAACTCTTCTGCGGAAGAGAAAAGAGAAGCATTGTTGATAGAAAATAAACGTTAATAATAGGTAACCGTGGTATGGATACAAATATCCTCGCTCGAGGAACTCCTAATTTCCTTTGGTTTGAATCTATCTCTATCATAAGCTTTATGGGATCACACAAGGATTGGTCTTTTCTTCTGGAATACTTTATGTGTGGCCGAAGTACAGATGAAAACGTTTTAGAAACATTTATTTTCTGAATTATGGAGCCAATACTTCATTTTCATTAATAAAAATCGATTAAAATGGGGAATTTAGCATTGAAAAGTAGAGGAAAAATTCCAGACACTTGTCTCGTTTTTGCAGTTTATGGTGAGTGATTAGTATTTTGTGTTGAAGTGAGCGAGTTTAAAGAAAACACAAACGAATTCGGGAGAGCTAATTAGCAGCGAGATCTTTCTGCTTCCTCGTTCTGCCCACCAACAACATGACTTCCGTATTTCCACATCGAAATTCTCCTTCTAGGCATCCGCTTTCTGCCCCTGCCCTAAAATTTCTCTACTCATATCCATATGACCTGTGCCGAGACCTAAAGTTCTTGGGATTCCTGAAGATGAGTCCTCGTGACTTCACATGCCGAACGGCTACAATCCGACTGTACAGATGAACGTGTTGCCTGGAGTGATCTATTGCAGCATTGTGTGGTCACCACACTTTGCAGAGGAACCGTTTTGAGGGGATTTTGCGCCGGTTTATCAGTTGCTTGCATTCAAAATACAAATACCTCAAGCGAGTATCAGTTATACCCAGTTTATATTTAAACAACTTCTCGAGGCACTGTAGCCGCGTTACTGATTGTCGTTCTTATTTTGCCTCAACCTTAACAAGATGTCGTGCCTTGGACTGATCTCCACAGTTTGCTGGGATGTGGCACATATCTTCCGCGCAGAGTGGAACTATTTATTCCGTCACACAATCAAGGGAGGCCTATGCTCTCATGGAAAAGACTGAATTTGACTTTTTCGCCTTGACTACTCTCTCTTTGGCTTTTGCTCATTCTTTTCGCACAGTACAGCAAATTACAGCTACCATTGCAACTCCCTTCTACTATGTCCTTGTTTTCCTCTCTGTACATAACTTTTATTACTTCATTACCTACAATCAACTTCGTATTTGGCACCTGGCCCCCTACTTGTGAAAATAAACAAATAAATTATTACAAAGTCGTGATTGTGTAACGATTTATTGAATTTAGTTTTGCTTCTACAACAAATTGTGCCTTCCTCCAAAGATTTCATGGGAAACAATGCAGCATGAGGTAGACAAAGAAGTATCATATTAAGACTTGAGATGAACAAAAGAAGAACGTGATGAAAATGGTCGGATGAAAGGAGGGAAAAAAAGGTTTCAACGGGTGGAAGATTGATCCTTTGGAAATGGAAGAATCGGTCATGGCCCGTCAAGAAATGAAACGTCTCAATTCGGCCGAGTTACGTGCACTGGGAGGCAGAGGATGACTGTGCGACTCCCAAGAGAACGGGTCCAGCTCGGACGCACGAGATGCCCCAGAAAAATCTCAGGTCGGAGAAATGTTGAGCACAATGGTTGCCGGCCAGATCGATTCTTGAGAGATTGAAACCAATACTGGACATCGGTATCTAAGGAAGGGGCTCACATTTTTGAAATTTGCAGGAACAGATATAAAAAATTTAACTTGCCCATTTTAAGTCTGCACTCCGCCTCTTCTGCTCCCATGGGCAATACCTTTTAGGTATTACCCCTTAAAATGGAACACAATATGTTATATTCTCTCCTAAAAAATGGATTGTTATATTCCCTCCTTTCATCCGAATATTTCCATCACGTTCTTCTTTTGTTCATCTCAAGTCTTTATATAATATTTCAATGCCAAGTAATCGATGAGGGAATGGTCAATGGGGGTGTGCAGTTCAGTCTTTGACCATCACGAAAGTGAATTGAATTGTTCGAAATGACAGCTCCAACTACCCATAATTTGGAAGGAAATAACAGCGCTCATTTTGAGTGTGAATACGTTTTCCATAAAAAATTCTCTACCAAGCTTAGCTATTGAATATCTGTTGACTTCCTGAGTGAGAATCGCACTTGGTGCCTATATTATAAAACTGAACTTGGCTCAAATTGTAATAATTATTTTGTTAGAAACAGGTTGTTTTGCAATAGTAAGCCTTCTGACATAGAAGTTTAAATAAGCATAAATGATTTACTTAGTACAATGAAGACACCGCTGTTGGTTTGAGGCATGATGAAGTTCAGTTAAGTATGAACAGCCATGAGAACTATATTAGATCATTCCTAAGACTGAATGGTGAGTCGTCTGATTCCTCGTTTACACCGCTATGCGCCACTTGTGCAAACATGAATTATAAAAATAAAACCAGACGAGGTTGAATGGGGTTCCAGAAAGGTTGACCCTCATATTTTCCAGACTACCATATCCATGGAAGTGCTTAGGAGACTTTCGTTACGATCATAATTGTATATATTATATGCAATTACTTTTCATACAATTGCTCGAAACGATGAAAATTTCACAACAACTTTGCTTCTGTATCATTTGTTATTTGTTTTCACCTATTAATAACGCAGAATGTTCAACGTCAATAAAAATCTGAATGTGTGCCAACGTATTTGCGTTTTTTTAACTGTTTAACGACGATCAGTTCATGACAGCTGCTGGGAGTCAGGTTCGTGAAATTAACATTTTTAGGTGGTTAGAGAAAAACCTTTGAAAAAGTGAACGGAATGCGTATGAGTGGTGTTGATTAATGTGGTATTTGCTAAGAACTGGGAATCTTATGCCACAATGTCATAAGCACTTAAACGGGAGAAATTCGCCTTGGAAAGGAAAAATCTTGTAGACAGCCTTCCAGGCAATTCCCTTGGGCTGTTTAACCTCTTCACGATCCTTCAAGCCTACGATTTTAGTGTCTATTAATAGCTTCGCAGCTCTATGTAGTGTATATACATTACTCTTAAAAAAAAAGTTTCGAAATGAATTGAACTACTAAGAATACAAATGAAGCCAATAATTTTCTTTTTGCTTTTTATAATGTAAACATTTGATTTTAATTTGTTTTACTGGCTGTATGGTGTTACCAATGCCAAAATAAAATTAAAAACTCCGCAGATTCCCTTCACAAAATTTTATTATTTTCAGCATCTGCCCATGGAAAGCGATTGGGCTGACTAGAAGAACCAACCAGTCCCCAAATGGTCTCCATAAGAAAAACTATGGATTTTTTACACCAATTCTAAAGCTTTTCGTGTCCATATGGCGGACGGATATCTTCATTCATTCATTTCATATACAAGTTCATTTCAACTATACAAAAGGTGGTTAGAGGTAGAATTAGTTACTTGGAAGACATGAATTTGAACATGGATGTCAGCTTAAATGTCCTTGCGTTTCTCCAGGGCGAATTTATTTATTTTTTGAATTGCTTTTTCTTAAAGTTCCATTGTAACGACCTTTCACGTAAAAATTCAAGTATCTAGTGGTATATTAAAAACCAATTTTTTGATGTCTGATGTAGAATGAGGAAGGCAGTATAAAGAATATCACTATATTTGATTTGAACTTAATATCTGCACGGAATTAAGAGAATTTGGATGGAAACCCGATTCTCGACCCCTCATTCAGCGGGAGCAAGGGGATACTGGTTTTTCTAAACGATTACTCCATTATTAGATTACACATTATTTATCTTGATTTGTAATTTTTTGTCCTATATGTGAAAGAGGATATATAATATTGTTTGATGCCACTAGAAGACCCAAATAAGTTGTAATGATGAATGTGGTCATGGGCTGCCAAAGAATGTTAATGTTAACTAGTTCAAGTTTTAATTTCCTCATTACCATTAGGGGTTGTCAAAGAAATGGCGTTATAGAACATGATTATCAACAGCTATTCATAACTTCAATTCTCAGGGTTCTTACTTCGAAATTTGAAATGCAAAATCAGTTGAGTCAACAATGTCATGCGACCAGTATAGTCTCGACTGGGAGGGACCCTCGAAATTTCAAACGGAGGGCCGCGCACGCCCCGGAGTGTGGACCCAGAAAATGACGGTAGACCTCATTGCGAGCACAGGATAAACCTGTTTGACTGCTTGCCGATCTCCTTATGCAAATCATTCGGTTGGGACATTTCAAAACAGATGCGGCTCGAAATAGCGAACGAGCGTGCGTTCTGACGGAAGGGGCCAGTTCTTTGAATCGTTAACGTATCTCATTATTTTGGGTCTTCCGCTTGACATCCCGGTAAAATTCCTTCGATACTTACAAAAGCATTGATGCTTGACTTTAGAGCAACTAATTCGAAGATGGAAGAGTTTATGAAGCACGTGGCAGGTGTCATTTCCACCAAGTACAGGGATATATTGCGTCGTTTAGGGAAATATGACAGAAGAATTCCAATTAATAGAAATGTAAACTCCTTTTGCAAATCTAATCGTTGAATAATCCTAAAATAATTGAATCATAGAATCATCCTAATGTCATTAAATCATCTACATCATCAGCTTGGTTGTAAGTAATTGAAATACCTACTTGTTACCGTCGTTTCTAGCAGGTTGTATTGCGTTGTTTGGGGAAAGATGCCAGAAGAATTTCAATGATTGGACTTGCTAACTCCTTTTACAACTCTAATCATCAAATCATCTCTTAATCACTGAATCACAGAACCATCCTATAATAAATTGATCATATCCATCATGCCTGGCGTTGATAGTAACGTCATTGAAATACTTGTTACTGTCATTTCCCCAAATTACAGGTATATTGGGTCGTTTGGGAAAAGATGCCAGAAGAACAGCAACGATTGGACTTGTAAACTCCTTTTACTAAGTCTAATCATCGAATTATCCTGTAATCGTTGGGTCATCCGCAGTGATTGCCCTCACACAAATCCCGAAGCAAATGCACGTTGAACGTTTGGTTACTCCGTTCGATAAAGACGTTCTGTGAAGATGTAATGGAGCGGAACCGATGCCCCCTGAATGCAGCCGATGTGCACCGCCGCATCCGGTGACCCAAATGTCAACAAAAGTGGACATCCCGTTTCTCCCCGCCTGACTCGGAGCTTTAACTCGGCGAAATATCACCGATTCTAACCTGATATTGCGCGGCCCAAACTGTCATGTTATGATGAGCTGTTACCCGTTAACGTTTTCAATTTCAATGTGTACTGATAAATCTACATGGTTCGCAATCATAATTGAGGAGAACTAACAACAGGAAAAAGAGTTTGCTACAATTTAAACGCCTGGATGAGTAGAATGCCAAAGAAGCTAATCAAATCAATCATTCACCTTCGTAATCGGCCAAGAAAAAAAATTGTAGGTAGGCACGTTGTCCAAGATTCGTATATTACAAAAAGTGGATTTAAATGAACCATCCGAAACTTTTCGGAACTTCAGTAGCCAATATTTGTTTCAAAAATCGAACATTTTTTTCTGGCACCGTTCGTAAAATCAACGTAGGAATGTAAAAAAATTATAATCAAAAATGAAATAATTTGAAACAATAAAGATTAATTATTTTGGTTCATATTATTCACAATCAATGTTTTGAAATTAATAGCATCACTTGGGTTGCCTCTAAAGATTTAAGTAGAAAAGAATGTTTACTACGGGCATTTACTTAGTGGATAATTTAATCTTTATCGATAAGAAAATGTTTGCCACCATACGCCCACGTGCCATTTATCTCTAATAAATTTTTGTACAACTTACTATGTAAAAATGTAATTTACAGGATCAAATAGTATTGTTTTTTTTTTTTTTTTTTTGAGAGAGAGAGAAAAAACATTTATTGATCATTATATGGGGTGGAATGTTGGATTAGTTGGGTTTGTGAAAAGTATAAATTGATATGGCAAAAGCTTGAAGTGGTATGCCAGAAGTTGAAATAGAGTCGACGGAAGTTTAAATTAAGATGCCTAAAATATTAAAATTGATTTGTGCCAAAGGTTCAAATTAATTTGCCAAAATTTTCAATTTTGTAATATGCCGAAAATTCAAATTGATTTTGCCAAACTAATCTGATTTTGGCGAACATTGTGAAACATTGTTTACCACACCATGGCGTATTCGAGTACAGATATATTGAGGTATTGTGTAATAATTTGAAGCGTTGTGATTTTTACTGCCTAAAACAAGCACTCGTACCTCTTGAATTCTGGTAATAGGTAGTTTTTCCCGAGCTAACTATGACGTTTGTTCCGTCTCTGGTTTGTTCATCTGCTATTCAAGAAACAGTCTCAACATTCGTGGAAGATTCTCGATTAGTTCATTTGTCTACAACTGTGAATGAATGAATGAATGGATGAGTGAATGAAAAACATGTATATTAGAACAAATGATTACAAAATAAATATAACATGTACATGAATATGGCTATGGGCTGTGCCCGTCTGTCAGGGATCTGCCAACAACTGACTTTTCTTTTCTTTTTTTTCCTTCTTTTCTTCATAATAGGAGGATTGTTTGGGAAGACAATGTGGAGTAGTATCGTAGCTTTCAATTCTTCATTAACTCCAGTTGAACTCGAATACCAGCTCAGATCTGTACCACCATGCCGCCTCACAGTATCTGGCTAAAGCCAGCCAATTTGCCCCATTCAGCACATCGATGAACGACTCCTCCGAAAGCTCCGCCGATCCAAAATAGGCCACACGAAACTCCCGGAGGACCGGGCATCGCGCCACAAAATGCAAAATGCTCTCAGGCCCCCCCACATTGCAGAGCGAACACATCATGTGCAGACTGTCCGTGAGGCCGACAATTGAGCGTGAGTAAGTCACCCCGAACCTTACATACCCATCGCAGGACAAACATGGAGGCCTTCTGGGTATCAATGGTCAAATCAACAGATCGAATGTCCAAATTCAAGCGTCGGTAAACTCGTGTCTGCGATGCTAGAGCTCGTGCCAAGGTTGCTTCTTTCCATTCCATTTCCACCTTTTCACATAGGACTCCAAGCTTAAGCGACCATGATTCCAGGTCATCAAATGTGGTGTCAAGGGTGCACCCAGTACGGTCTACAATTGTGTAACATATGGGTTGAAAAACTAGGTTTTAAAATGAACTAATGAAAAAAAGCCGTCCACTTATAGTGTGAAACTATCGATATCTCGATATTCCTATCGACTATCGGCCTTCGCTAGAAGCGGGTTTCCCTCACTCTTTCCTGATGATGCTGCACTGCCTGTCCCCTCTGGCGTTAGTCACACTCCACGATGGACCACGTGGTGGTGCCAGGTTTTTAGGGGATGCGGTACTTATGAGAGACATCAGTTAATGACATCTAGGTACTGGTCCAGTAAGAAAGTGAAAATGAATGTGGAAACAGTAATAATCTTTATTAACGCCAAAATAACTTTCAAGAGTTTTTTTCTAAAAATGATTACCCGCTTCAAGTCTACCCTGTTTTGCAGTTCGTAGTCGTGTTACACACTACAAATTCACCACTCATTCAATTTTATGTCTCGCACTGAGTGAGGGCATCAATATTATTCGCCTACTTAAGTAAATTGAACACCTATGACTCTCAAAAAATCGGTCTTTACTTAAGCAAGTTATCTGAACCAGACATATTAATAAATTATACGACGGAAACAGCAGTTAACTAAAGAATCGAACGAGAAACAGTTAATTAAGTCCATTTTATTATTCATTAGCGAGGTTCCATCTCAAAATTCAATAGACTCATCCGAATAACGTGTCAGCTCTATAATGACATAACCATGATTGTTCGCGTGTCCCGTTTTCTGGTCAAACATGAGTCTCCCGTACAATTTCATTTCGCTTCAAGTTTAGAGAGAAACTGGCATGCGTTGTAAAAGAGAAACCACTCATTTTCACCGAAGAAGAACATGGGTACTGTTTGTCGTTTGAACTCCCTTCTCATTGTTAATAAAGGGCTAAATAAGTAGGTGGACGTAGAACGAACGATCATTTAAAAAGTTGATTCGTTTTGCCTACGAAAAAAAAAAGTTGTTGGTCAAGGCGTGATTCATTATGCTAGTCACGCCTTTGTCAAGGCTCTATGATTATAGGTTCCACCTACTTGGTGGCATGTGACGCACTAACCACATACCTAGGTGTGAAATATTAAATCGCTGGTTCATAGACCGGCAGCAAGCGAGCCCCACTGAAACGGTTGATAGCGCCTATGAAACTCCGGTTCAAATAGGTTTGCTATACAAGTGATAAACACACGCCAGGGTTATCTTTTACGCGCCAAGACGGACATTTGTCAAGAATTAAATTTGTTGTCTTCTCGACTTAATGTCGCTTCACTGGTCTTAACCCGCTCAATTTACAGTACGAAATCAGCATCAGCAATATTAATAACAAACTAATAATCCTTCCCTCTTGATGTCAAGATCTTGTTTCCTGTGAAGCCAATGAAAAACCTTATAAGTAATATTTTGGGAACCGCCTTTTTTCATGTTCCTCAAGCCCAAATTACTCCGCATGTAAATTTGATTATATAGGTATGCTTAAAAAACTCGAAAATCTCCGAATTCCACAATCGTCAACAGTTTTATTAACTCATTTAAAGTCAAAGTTGATAAAGAAACACACATTCTGCAGAGCATCCAAAAAAGGAAGAATTGAGTGCGAATGGTAGAAAATTCCAGTTCGTCTGGTGGAATCTCTCGCAGAAGCACGAAATACTAGCTTTTGTCCGCTGCCAACGAGTCTTTGATCAATTACGGAAAATAATAGGCGGTTTGAATATTTGGTGCTTGAACATATAGTTCAGAAGTAATACAGCCTCCAGTATGCTAGTGTAGAATTTAGGGATTACCGGCCCCAAATGGCCTATTTGTTTGGTTTTCCTAACCATTGACTTTAGACGATTAGTGTAACAATATCGCGATTTTTGTCGTCTTGAATGTTGACATTCGAACAGTCGAGACAATTAAACAGTAACTTTGAACGTTCGCAACAGACTTTCTCGTACGTGAGCCTGGGATTTTAGAAATTCGTCGACTGGGTCGCCAGTTCAAATCTCCGCTTCAATTTCATTAAGATCCTGAGGTATAAAGCTGGACTTCTTTCGCGAAGCGATTATGTCAATAGTCTAAATTCGACTATAGCTTGCAATAAAAAAATCGCTTATATCCCCCATTTTTCATTAAAATAAATGAAACGTGAAGTAGGCCTAAACCAATGCTCAACAAGAGGTGCGTACAAAGTTTGTTTTGTTTGTGTGTTTAGTTTATCCTTTCTGAAAAACGTCAATAACTCTTTTCAAATTACTCTGTAAACTCAAGGGATGATACCTTTCACGGATAACATTTCCTACCTGAGAAAAGTTGGTCATGGTAGGAGAAGATGTAGATTTCAACCCTCTAGCAAAAAAACATTGATTCTACGATTGTAAAATAGGCCACTCTGGTGAAGATGTGGAATTTTATTATCGCTTTTCCAAGTCGAATTGAGAATTTCCCAAACCAAAAAGAGAATTCTCCAAATCGATTTGAGAATTTTCCGAATCAATTTGAGAATTTTCCAATCTAAGAAACTTTTACTACTAAAAGGAAAGAGGAAGTTTTCCAAACCGAATTGACAATTTTTTATTGACCTTTATTGAAAACAAAATTAATGAAGCAAAATGAAAGAATAGCACTTTATGAACAAATTAACATTGAAATCAAATAGACAAAATGAACGAAGAATACTTCATAAAAATTACGCTCTTGTTAAGCACAAAAAAAATCGAGGCCACTCTGCGCTTGGCTGGTCTATTGAAGTCTATTGATGGATGTGTTCCTACAGCTAACCAATGCAGCTAGGTACTGGGAACCCTCTTCACTGAATTTTCTCCTAAACAAGACCCCAAATTTTCATGTCATATTTACGATGCATTCTTCGTTCATTTTGTCTTTTTGATATCAATGTTAATCTGTTCATAAAGTGTAATGTGAAAAGTAATTTGTTCATTCTTTCATTTTGCTTCACTAATTTTGTTTTCAATAAAAGTCTTGGATTGCCTTGAAAAATTGTCAATTCGGTTCAGAAAACTCCCTCTTCCATTTTAGTAGTGAACGTTTCTTAGATTGGAAAATTCACAAATTGGTTTCGAAAATTCTCGAATTGGTTTGGAAAAATCTCTATTTGGTTTGGAAAATTCACAATTCGACTTGAAAAATCTATATTAGGTAGTAATTTTGCAACTGGTTGAAGCTCTGTTACTCGATCAAACAAAATTAAAATTTTTCTCAACAAGAATGGTGGTCCCTCGTATGTCCGACGTTATTTAGGAAACTGAGTTTTCCACTTCAAACAATGATTTGCATCTGACATTACCACTAGCTTGAAAATCAACCCTGTTTCACTTTATGTAAATGTTCGGATGTCACTGTTTGGGTTGGTGCTATTGGTTGTAGTACGGATAAGTTGAGAAGGCTTCTTCTAATTCGACATTTCAGTTTCATTAAGGGTTACAAGTTGAATAAGTTTTATTCATTTTAAATAAATGCTTCAAGATATTTTGTTGTGAGAATGACATTAAGAAGTGCATCTCTTCCATGGGTGTTGACGGATAAAGAACGACTAGGGCTCATGAATCTCGGTGGGAGGCGTTTTCACATTACAGGATATGTGATACATATTAATGGAATTTAAACAATATGCACTCAAATACTCCAACGCAACATCGGTTGGTGGTAATATCACAATAGGATTAACAACTTCCGCGTGGGGAATCTCGACCCCAGTAATAACATATTGCTCCATTGTCTTCGGTACGCATATTATTGAACTCATAAATTGAGGTAGACTTGAGTTTTCTCGTGGAAAACGTTTTAACACGTTCTTTCCCATAACGGAGGACATTGTAAAATTCTGTGGGTAGGTTTAATGAATTTCACGAAATATTGAAGGTTTTCACGTACAGAGCTAAAATTTTAAAAGGGAACTTGATTAACGACAGAATAACAGTGATAAGATTCATAGAGTAATGAACCTAAATTAGCTGATTCAAGCTAATCATCACTTTCCAACCATTTCTGGAATTTCTCAAGTTTCATTTATCACATTACCGTACACGATCGGAGGATTGACAGGTCTGTATTCGATAATCATTCTTGGTAATCGTCGGTTTGCCGCAAGATGGTAGTTAATGTCAACGCTGCTCCCTCGCAATTTTCCTGATCTTTGATCCTCGGTTAATTACTTCAGCTCGCATCGATATGGATGGTGGCACTGCTTTGGCACTTATCAGGATTCCTGAGGGGAAGGCCTTACAAGTCCGGCAACCTTGAATAAATTACAGGTTGCTTTTGATGTTTTCGTATGATATAGTGTACGGTTGGCCAACTCAACGACCCGCTGCGAGCGTTCAGGGGGGATTCAACGCCCGTATCTTTGCTTTCTAGATTCATGAAGCAACGAAATCACTACAGAACGTCTATAAGTGAACGGGGGTTAAAACTTCTGTAAATTGAAGGAATAGCAGCAGACTCGTCGTTTTTCTTTAAAATCGTACGAGGTTTTCCGACATCTCTCTAGTTTTCTCCTGACGGCACCTCAATACTCCATGCGCTCTCACCGACTGTTCCACGTCCATGTTACTTATTAAATAATTCCTATGAATTATGACTATAAATTTTATAGTCATCGTCCTATATTGTCCATAATCCTAAACCATCGTAACGTTATCATTTCAAGTCGGAAAACTGTATGTTTTACACCCTGAATGTGAACTCACTGCTTCATATGTTCTTTTTAAAATTAAAAACCAACGTATGAAAAATGTGGTATACAATGTTTTACATTGGGAAAAATGGGGGACATATTGAATGTTGTACTTAAACATGCAAAATTTTGTTTATTAGAGTTCAGTTTGGGACAACATATCTCATTCATAAAGGAATGAAGATTGTAGGGCTGGAATTTCTTCTAAGCCTGTTCTTTCTTTGATTTGACGGTGGAAGTCTACAGGTGTAGCACTGCTAAAATGAATCAGAGGCAACGAAAGATATTTTATCAGGTCTTCCTCCTGCGACATCCTTATTGCATATCGCAAAGCTAACAGCTGAATGCCACTCATTGACTGACGACCCCTACGTTGCGAGAGGAGGCTTCCACGGACTAGCCTGAAATCAATAGCTATCGATGAAAATGCTCTTGAGCAACAAAGTAGTGTAGATAGGTGCTCACTAACAAGCCCCCGACCTAAAAACACAGTGTTAATCATACTTGATGAAGGATATCGAAGTTTGCTCAGGGACTATGTTTGAACTGGAGGTGATGCAATTTGAAGGGAGCTGTACCCGATCCGCACACTCTCTAAACAACGCGCCAAAATCGGCTTGACGGCGGTTTTGCCCAACTAGAAATATCGAAAACAATCGTAAGAAAGTGCGGTGAAGTGAAACTGTAGTTAAAATAACAGGTACAAACGAGATTTTTTAGGATGTTCCAAAATAATGATTTCGGACTACATTTATCGCAGACCAAAAGAGTTTATAACGTCAGCCTATCATTGCTTTTATTCGAAACGAAAGAATCATCTTAGCTCATCATCAGAATGAAAGCTAATCAGAGCTTAAATTCTGAATAAATACGTTAGATAACATGTTTGTTTGTTAGTCAGCTTCAATGGTGTTCATATAAACCTTTGCTACACATGAAAGGCCTGCGATTGCTGTAGAATTTAAGGAAACGCACGTCTATGGGTAACCGAGAATTCTTTCTTCCGCGCATAACTATAGTGATTTCCCTGGAATCAGTTATGTTGGGCTTCGCGCCGTACACATTACGCCCCAATTTCATGCTATCGTATGGGGCTGTAGGGGTATGGCTTCTGAAAGTCGGAAATGACCTTCTTAGTACTATGAACTTTGGTTAGCACTCGGCAGGTGTAAACGAAAAATCATTAAAATACTCGTAACTATTCAACGTCTATCGTATCCCAATAATTTGGAAGTTTGTTAAGTAACACCTCTGGTCTTGGTGATTCTCCAGAAATTACGTTCCCTCCGAATCATCAGTTACGCGCTCGTGCACAACCACACCCACCCAACGTGAAATATGCTAACCTACCCAAGAACTCATATTCGACAAGATGGATATTTTAAATTAAAAATTCCAAAATTGTAGCATTTCAAGCTATTTCAATTCTTTCACAGCCGCTCAGAGCTTTAGGAATGGGGTGATCGGTCTGAACATGACGAAAATTTGATATTGGATTTAATTGTATGCTTCAACCAGAATATAATTTCATGTAATTTTAATATTTCACGAAAATCTTAACGGCAACTGACTACACTCCGTTTCAGTTACCGGTAAATTTTCCTTTCAGTTAGCCTAACGGCTTTGGTTTCACTTTCGGGGGATGTGAATTTCTGTCTATTTCACATCAAAATTAAAAACCCTACTTGTAGTATTTAACGTTTTATATCATTTTGAACAACTTCCGTTTGTTTGTCTGTCAGTTTTGTTTGAACGAACAGTTTTTCGATCGTCTGTCAATTTTGTACTGGTTCATGTGGCTGATTGTGCTATTAACAAACTTGATGTCTACAGTGTTCATAAGATTCTGATAGTCTCATCAAAACTATTTGATCATTTCACATAAAATTCTTATTATACGACTATTATTATTATTAAGGGGGGGGGGGGGGGCATGGCAATCTACATCCATGTAGACGAGCATTGATGGCACGGAGGCAATACCTCCATTAACTAAGCCACTTCTAGAAAAGCATGGGCCTGTGGCATTCAACTCTCCCAACACTCAGAAGGACTGAGGAAAGTTATTATATCAACATCTAAATATTTTCCCGAGCCCACCTCCCATACAAAGATCAAGGTATAAGTTTCAATTACTCCGCAGAGTAACTCCACGATCCGTCTCCTTCAAACGACTGAACGTTGTTGGAGAAGCACAACCACGCTAGATAAAAACATTATATTATCAGAATGTTTATTAAGAACGGTTACTAAGTGCTACTTCTATACGTGTTTTACGTAGTAAGTAGGGAATATAACCCAAGCAATTTCAATGAGTTAAAAAGTACAGTGGTGCCCCTCCCAGATATTTTTCTATGGCGTTTCCTGTGCCTCTCTCATCTTATTTTACTTGGAACACATTGCGTTGATGAATTGGACCTCAGACCCCTCATTTATGACTGAGAACTGAAACTTTTAAAGAAAATTCAATTGTTCATCTTAGGGTAAAGGTTTTTTTTAAACCCCTTCTCCAAATTGATAAGAATAACGTTATTGCGTACCTAAATTATATCAGCGTAGAACAGTTCAAGTGGTTAATGCATAGGTAACGTATTCAATTAATGTCGTGGATTATCCTCACCACCATATATTGAATAAGGGTTCTGAAATGAGGTGAAAATTATATTCTAGAATTATGTTTGTCATCGTCAAATCGAATTTGCTGAATCCATTGCCACCTGATCATAGTCACATTTATCTCAATTATTTTTATTAGAACAAACAACTTGTCACATATTTATACTATGTAAGGATAGGGAGTACACTCATACAATTAAAAAACTAGTGTGCGATGGCCCATTTCCAAACCAGTAAACAAACATCTAATCATCTCGTTGTCAATAGATCGGTTGAGTTGCAGGTGTGTTATTATCCCCGCGAATTCGTTACGTCTTCGTTATTTTACAACCTTACCGTTACCATCGCCTATTACTCCCTATGTATGTAGGGATAGATAACATCAAAGCCCTTATGTATTTATTTGCATAACCAGTCGTATGGTCAATCTAATCTGAAACATACGAGTTGCTGTCGAATATGTAGAGGTTGATTGTAATAATGTCGTAAATTGTAAGAATTTATTGTAATGTGTAAAAGTGGAAACCAAAATTACAACTATATATGTGATATTAGGATTGGTGGTCATATCTAATGAATCGTGTACTGTTATGAGGCTTAATGTATATAGAGTCTATGTATCTTGTACCGGGAGATCCAATGTTGAATTTAAATTAGATAACCACTTATTATAATATTAACTTAAAGTAACCTGAACCAAACTTATAGTAAATAGGATTTTAATAAGATGAGAGAGGAAGGGGGAAGAGTTGACTATCTACCCCCTCCCCTCACTCCAAAACCTACCGCCCATTCTGGTGAAATCGATTCATCCGCTCCTAGATCTCCCACCCCACTATCTCATTTTAACAGGTGCTATAAAATTAAAACAAAATGTTCACTATCTTAAAACCGCTATTCTTTCATAATAAGAGGTTGTAGAAACCCGGACGTATTGTTTCATTCGTTCTCTTTCTTACAGGTTCATGCACATTTCATTGATCTGGATCTTGCCTTACTGGTATCGGGAAATCAATTAATAATCGAAGTAAGTCGATTCTACCTATTTTAGTTCGAATATGCACACGTGTATGCACTACGATGTAACTGTAATACACAAATTGCGGGTTCATGGGTGTACTTTTTATGGCATACATCTTTTTTCTAAAATAATAATCAGTGTATCCGTGGCGCATCAATTTTTCTGTAGTAGTACAGATGCTCATTAAATCATTCAGTCGTCTTCTTCAACCTTCAGGTGGAAGGTTGGTATATCTCTGCCTTTCTAGGAATCTCATGATAGTGCAGAAAAGTCTGGAGCTTTGGAAAGATTAACAATTACGGCTATAGGTAGATGAATTCGAAAATGTTACCTCATGAAATGTTCTTGGAGGAGGTCCATAGTTGAAATCACGCGGAAGTCCAGCGCGAATTCGGAATCAACCGGAATTTACCAGTAAAAAAATTCAACGAGGAATCACGGAACAAAAATATCGCATATGTAGCAAAAATAAAACGAAACAAACAAAAAAAAGTCGAAGAAAACTTTTTCAAGCAGAACGCGGTATCATCAAGGCGGACGAATGAACTGCTGTGCGGCGGGTAGACACTGAGGCGAGTTGGCCCCCACCTCCAGGTTCGGGGAGAATTGACCACGCCTACCCCTCGGCGAGAAGGTGGGGGCGAAGGCCAATGGAAATATATCGGCAGCGAAAGAGGGTAGGGTTGAACGGGACAGGAGAGAAAACGGTCTCATCCGCCCCCACTTCACGCCACTGTCTTGGATTCTCCATTGTGTTTTCTCTCTCCTTTAATGAACTTATTGGAAGGCACCTTATTTCCTTCATCCCCCTTCCACCAACGTACGTTCCCTGCAGCCTGGAGAGTGAGGAGCTTGGAAAACTATTCAGATGGGGACGGCTCCATTACGAGCCGTTTTAGTTCCCGTCTGAAAATGTAATACCTATCCTGGATACACTTCACCACAATACGTGAACAGATTTCTTTGAAGTAGTCTACCAGATTCATGAGCTTTGTGTTAGAACTCCCCTCGTTGACTTCCTATCCCAGGTCAGGTGTTCTGCAAATAAGGCAGATCTATGATTCCTGTGCTGCCAAGCTCTTCGTCCATCCCTCCACTTTCGGATAGCTCAACAAGTGTAATAGTCATAATGTTACAAACATTTATATGCTGTGAAGGCTGAACATGCACTTTATTCACCCGTTGGTTCAGTAAACTAAAACATAATGTAGGTCAGCACCCTGCACATTATTGATAGAAATTATGATTGAATTAGACAAAAGAGGTCAGTTCCCTGCAGCCCGGAGAGTAAGTAGCTTGGAAAACTATTCAGATAGGGACGGCCCCATTACGAGCCGTTTTAGTTCCCGTCTGAAAATGTAATACTTATCCTGGATATGCTACACCACGATACGAGAACAGAGTTCGGTACTATTGTTGTGTGTTACCTACGGTGCCTATGGTACCTAGAGGCCTCCGAGCGGTGTTGTTACTTGTCACCCACATAATATTCTAAATATGTATGAATAACATCTATAATCATACCTTGTCAAGAAGTCTCTTCTGAAGTGAAGATTGTCAGATGTTGAGGGATAAATTATCTACTACATCAAAGATGAATCTTTCAGGACCCTGAAGAAGGCGTCGAAAACATTTGTCTGGTTGCAGGATCGCCACCATTCTTCAACTAACTGCCGTTCCAGGTGCTTCGTGGCCCCACAGCGTTTTATTTTGTATTTTTGTTTCACTTGATTCCACATCGATTCAATGGTTTGCGTATGGGCACCGGTAGTGGGATCAACAAAATTTTCGGAGTGATTGACCGTTTTGTGGACAAATCCCCTCGATCCCAAAACATTATATGCTCGCCACATGTCCGATATAATGGTGCTGCCGACTTCAACTTCATTTTCAATTATTGGTAAAAAGCGTGGCACGATTCCTCTTTTCAAAAACAAAAAATCGACGTTCCAAAACCCCGTCAGCCCGCTTTGAACTTTACTTTTTACTGTTTACGTTTACTCCCCCAGTTTTTCCCTGCGATCAAAACGAGGAACCCGGAGGAAGGGAGAGTTGCTGTTTACTCCGGTCCAGAAAATGTGATAGTTGCCGTTTACTCCAGCCTGAAGTGACAGCTCCACGAATTTTCCTTTCCACTTCATCAGACTTAGGACTGTCTCCAAAAGTTGGAGGTGTGGTTAGAAATTTGTGGTTTGCATCATGTCCTTTGCCGCACAATACCACCTACCACCTTTCACCCGTCGCAAGCTTTTTGTGATAATTAAATTTAAATCCTTCGTGGAAAATCAACTTTCCTCCTCGTTTCGATCCACCCGAGACCTGAATTGTTGCCATCACGCAATAAAACTGACTCGTATCTATCCGCAGTGATAAACAAATGTGAGCCGGAGTAAACGATAACAACGTTGATTTTTGACCTGCAGGGCGTAAACCGCAATCGCTGTTCGCGAGCATTGCTGTTTACTCCTCAGTTTCGATCGGCCGATAGTCAACGATCAAACTCCCCTTTGAACACAGTCCAAAAACCCATGGACCTTGAACCCCGTCTCAATAATTGCTATTGGAACGTAGCACTTGGCTCTCGCCGTTTTCGTCATAGGTGTTGCTACTGCTGCTGCCGTCGCTGATATTTTCAGCAATACGTCTTCGGGGGTTTCTGTCACTTGCCAATAGTCTCCCTCTGTTATACTTGCATTTTCCCTGGAAAAGGGACTCGTCAATTTGAATTTCGACCCCTACCCCACCCATTTTACCACGTTTTTGATAGGCATCCATACACACGTCCCCGCAAAAATTATACCAGTAACAAACCGTATGCGCACTTCTATGCGTCCATTTAGCCGCATCGCTCACCCCAACTAAGTTACACCAGAACCACACCAATTCAACAATCTCAGACAAACTTAGATTACTATTGCACTTCCCGTTCACGTCCACGTAAGTCAAAAAATTATTTGATTTCGATTGGAATGGTAAGTTTGACAACCACGTTTCGCACAGCGCATATATTTGATCTTAATAGGTTCCCCGTCAGTATTACCTTTTTTTACCGTTTTGAAATACTCTTTGAACTATTACGATTCATTTTTTTAGAATGTTGACTTCCTATTTTTGTTCTCTAAATAGGCAGATGTATGATTCATTTGAAGCTCTTCGTCCATAGTTTGAATAGATAGTCATAATGTTGCAAGCATTTATGTTGTGTGAAGGGCGAACATGCACTTTATTTACCGCTAGCTCACAATTTACACTTCACCAGAATACGTGAACAGATTTTTTTGAAGTAGTCTACGAGATTCATAAGCTTTGTTAGAACTCCGCTCGTTAACTTCCTATTCCTGATCTGCTAACAATGCAGATCCGTGATTTCTGTGCTGACAAGCTCTCCATCCATTCCTCCATTTTCGAATAGCTCAACAAGTCAAGCGCCACAATTCACAAACATTTATGTACTGTGAAAGCCACTTCATTCGCCCGTTCGCTCAGGCAAGTATAGCACACCGTAGGTCAGCAAACTGCAAATTATTGATAGAAATTATGATTGAACTAGACGAAAAAAAGTCAGTGTCAACCGCATTTACTTGATGTTATAAATATGTTGTATTCTCCCATGTTTATACTATCTCCTTTAATGAATGTATTGGTAGGCACTTTCCTTCCTTCTTCTCCCCTCCATACGTTCCTTAAGGGCACTCGGCGGTTTTCCGTAAAGTCCCCCCTCCCACCTATAATAGAGGTGTTTTCTCGGCGATTTCTCAGGAACTACTGAACGGATTGCCATGGTTTCTTCTTATATTGATCAGTATATAGTCGTATTTCAATTGACGGGTCCTTTCATCTTTATCTTCAATCAAAAAATTGGTGAGCCAGATTTTCTGAAAACTGACTTTTCCGTCACATCAGAACTGACATACTGAACTCGTAAAAGTGAAATATCGCCAAATAAATACCTCATCTTTTAGGTCTCCTTTGAGAGAAAAAAAAGAAAAAAGAAAAAAAAAAAAAAAAGAAGTAATTTGGATCAGTGGTTACCGAGAAAAGTCGCGGAGAACATTAAAATTTAATTTAATTTTTCAAAAAACGTGAAAAATTAAACTGATCACGATTTTGCACGGATTCAAGCCGATTTTCGATTCCCGATTACTTGCAATTGACTACTTAGATGTATCAATTGTGAAGACGAAGTGAAGGTTGTTGTAGCTTATCACTCAGGTTATTATTGTCTACTATTTACGATCGGTATATTTTGTGTATTCTCATGGTTCTTTGTTGTGCACTCTGTCCTACTTCGGAAGTGATATTGGAGCCTTCGTAAACCATTTTTCAATTTGATTCTCATTTTTTATTGTGCCTCATAAAGTTATTAGAGAAATAAAACAATAAAAAATCGAAAAATAATTTGTTTTTTGAGGTTCCCTTAAAGCCAGGAGTGCAAGTTAGTTGGACAACTAACCCCATCCATTGTAGAGCCCCCGCGAGAAAATAAAATGCCAATACGCAGTAGGTGGGCAGATTTCTTTCTAATAGTCTACGAGTCGCATGACTTTTGTTATGACTCCCCTCGTTCTAATACTGTGGTCAGGTGTTTTGCAAATAATAGTGCATCATCATTGTAGTGTTAATGAGCTCTTCATTTATGCTTCCAGTTTCGAATAGTGTAACAAGTGTAGTAGTTTCATTACTATTCAGCTTCATTTTATGCATGTAGTATGTAGAATTGTTGAAGAGAACACTGAACTCGAAAGTTATTTATCCCTGTACCCAGACATCTACAGCATTATGAACTGGTCCACACCGTTCCCGTCGAACAGCATTGATAAAAGTGATGCGTAAAAGAAATCAGACTTCACTATCTAGTACCGCCGCCAAGATGCTGTCTTGGATTCGGCATTGTTTTCTCTCTCCTTGAATAAACTGACTGTTAGGCGTCTTATTTCGTCCAAAGCCCAAGTTCCAGTCAATCTTGAGGATCCTATTCACTACAATTCGTGAAACAATAACTCGATGAAGTTCAAGAGTCCAGTGATGAGTTTTGCTGTGATCTATCCTCGTTGACTTCCTAACGGTAGGTCATTGCTACTCGTAATCTCCTCCATCATTCTTGCATACCCGGGCTCTTCGTACACATGCTAGCGTAACAAGTGTAATAATTATTATCTACACTATAAACATATGAACACGTATTTTATCGTACATATCTACAAATAGTATACTTTCTTGTAGTTACCCCCTTTTCGCATTGGTTCAAACCTTTTCACTTTATTTGATATTTTACTAATTTATTTAAACCTTTTTACTTCTATTTGAACATTTTTTTTACACTGAATTAAACCTTTTTCTATTCCCAAGCAGGAAAGTAAACTCTTGGACGAAACGACCGCATGAAAACTTCATTTTACACACGAGTAAAAATGAAAACATTATTTAAATATGAAAAACTTAAACAGCAGGTCGTCGTCGTAAGATTTCCGCTGTTACCTTCAAAATCAGAACCACATAGATTTTTGCTGCTGACGTTGCTGACCCTTTGCCTCAAAATAACACCCTTCACTCTTGAGCAGCCTCAACTCAGTACGCTCCACTTTTCAGCCACCAACTTCGTTATCAAGCCAGGGATAGGTTATACGAATAGCTTTCGGCCACCCCCGAAGTTTCACCCCTTGTAAAACCCTTGCGGTTGAGGTGGATCGAAATACGATGACTTCCAATAAGTTTATTCAAGGAAAGAGAAAACACAATAAAAAACCCAAGACAGTAGATCTACTGTCTACAGTAAAAAGAATTTACTATCTATAGTAAAACGCTGCAAATTCTTCACTGGGGTTTATTATTCAATTGGCTTGCGTTCCTGATTTTAATTTCTACTAAGCTTTGGAGCGAGCGTGTTTCACAGGTGATAGAGCGATTATTGGATTTTAGGAGATATGCATAGAGCACGTAAATCTATTCTCAACCAAAATACCTATTTGGATTGATCAGTTGATCATATTTGTGTACCTCCTGAAATTCAATAATCACTCTATCACCTGTGAAACACGTACACTTAGTACACACTAGTAAACACTCCAAAGCTTAGTAGAAATTCAAATCATGAACGCAAGCCAATTGAATAATGAACCCCAGTGAAAGAATTTGCAGTTTTTTTTTTATGGTTATCAGAATG
Organism: Creontiades dilutus; assembly: GCA_031894815.1. Taxonomy (NCBI): domain Eukaryota; kingdom Metazoa; phylum Arthropoda; class Insecta; order Hemiptera; family Miridae; genus Creontiades; species Creontiades dilutus. Next base: position 146,252 of record JAVIWC010007501.1, read on the forward strand.
CTTCAACCCGTGTATCGGCTACAAATCCTTTTAGGAGTTCATTACAGTATGCACATTACTACATCACTACATCACTAGGTTACTGCGATGAAAACATAAACAATAATTTAAAAAAACGCAAATGTTGGCACCATAAATCGGGCAGTATATCGGGAATGGTTTAAGCTACCTACCTGGGGATGGGCTCATTCGATTCCTCATGGAAAGTTCTTCAAAAAGAGTCCAAATTTTGGCCGTTCCGACTTTTTTTGGTGTTTTTAGGGATTTTACTAAACTTTGACAACCCTTATAGGGCACTTTAAATTAAGTGAGAGAGCTGGCTAAAGAATTGGGGCATTGTCGGACCAATATTGATTTTTCCTGAAATTTCAAGATATTTTGCTCCAGCTGTTTGGGAGAAATCGTGGGTACGACGTACGGCGGACGGACGGAAAAATTTTTATTGCAGATTTGGATTCTACACCCTTTGCAACGTAAACCATGAAATTTTCAGGGGGAAATAGAATTTTTTTTTTCCAAGAGCGATTACAATGGTTTATTATTGAATAATAAACCAAAAACAAGATCGGTTGAGACTGAATTCTTTTGTCCCGCTAACTCATAAATGTTACCAATCCCATTCAGAGAATTGTATGTTATGGTACAAACGTCTGAGCCCATGAAAAAATGAATTGCAGGTGCGATTCACACACAAGAGTATTTTTCCTTTTATTTAAACCTTTTCACATCTATTTAATTTTTTTTTTACAATTTAAATTAAATTTGTTTAAACTTCTATTTAAACTTTTTTACTTTTATTTAAACACATATTACGTTAAACTATACCTTAGAAGGGGAAGCCATTTTTATTTCATTTGATTGCTATTATTTTATAAAGGATGTTAAGTTCTTCTAAGATGATGTACACTGCTACAGGCAACTATATGGATTCACGACTTGCAGATAATCTTTTGGTAGGCAATAGGATCAAACACATCGAACCCCATTGAATAGATCAAAGTTGTATTTTTCCTTCAAAACCTCCATATCTTGTAATTGCATTCAAGATGAAAATACTTGAGCGGTCTCGCTCAGACCTCCCGTTAAACGGCGTTGCAGCACCTGGCCGTAGACGGCCGATTTTCATTACCTTAGAAGAGGTTTTTCAAATGGTGAGGGAACGGATGGTCGTACAAAAACCAGAGTGGTCTCATTCGATTCACGGAATCGATTCCTGTCTGAATCGAACAAAAAAATTACCCTCTTATATCGTATGTATCTATCTTGAAACGTAAATGTACAACTTTTAAGGTTGACAAGGGACTCACATTTTTTTCATTGTTGATTGTAAAGGAAAAGTAATCCGAAATTGAAGCGTTTGGATGAGACAAAATGGAGATAGTGTTCAAGTTGAGAGTATGGACAAAACTCCAGATCGCTCTCCTGCAAAATTCTGAAGACTTTACTTGATCACCTTTACCCAGAACCCCTGGAAATGACAACACTTCATTACAAGATACAAATTAAATGTCCTTGTGCAAAGCGATTAACACATACGACAAAATTGTATTATCAATCATCTGCGATTTTCTCGTTGAGTGCATTGTACTTACTTGTAGATTTCTACTTTTCCCAGTATCATTTTTATTTTTAAACTCTTGCAACCTAAGCCTGTAGTAAATAAACTAGTATAACACTCGTATCTCCTACTTATGTTTGTCAGTAAGAACACGTTTGACTGCTCTTAATTTAATCCGCTGAGACAAGTCTACTCAGATTCGAATAAACTTATTTTTTTTCTCTCTACTCTGAATAGCGAAGAAGAGTCTTCTCCCTCCTTCCAAGTTTTCACACCCTAATGGCCAAAAGACCGGTTTTGAGCTGCGTCCCTTCTCAGTGAAAGGCTGTTGAAAGCACCCGTAACGTGCCTTATGACTTTTTTGAGGTCATTCAAATTGTAATTTGATACGGATTTGAACGAAAAAAGCTGTCCCCTGCGGACAATTCATTGAGTCGCAACAGTTGAACTGCTTTGGACCTAGCTACAATCCGTTATCTCCCTCTTTGTAAATGAAAATGTTGCACACATATTCACTAATTTTATTGTTAACACACGAGAAAAGAAAATAGCTACAAAATTGTTTTTTCAAAGGCGCTTTTCAGGCTTTTAATGCACACAAAAACACACTTGGTTTAAAAACACGGGGATATGAGTTTTCTTTTAGTCAGTTAGATGTACTCGTATTTTCCTATTGGTAAATTCTTAGCAGTAACAATCAATTAGTACCTGTCCTTCACCAAACTGACTTTCCAAGGACATAATACCTATTCAATAGAATAAGCGCAACAACAACAAACAGACTTTAGGTCTGGTGGTTATATTTGGAATCAATCACCGCCCCCTTTAGAATAGACGGTCGCTTTTATCAATCGAACAAAACCGTCTTTTTAAAGGGCCCAGTGAATGGGTTTGGACTTGAAGGAAAACTACTTAGAACGACTCTGCCTTCCTCCCATTATGTTGCCTTTCTCCTTTTCGAGTATTTCAAAATCATGAACATCTTTGTTCATTAGAATGTAGATATTAATTGGAAATGGCAATGGCAACTGATTTCCAAAAACTGGTGTTTCCAACTGGAGTTCGCTTACATTTTTAACCTTCTTAACCAACCACCCTGAAGAGGATCAAGATGACTGGTTCTACTATAACTAATGGCAACATCTTATATTTCATACCTGACGATGCTGATACAAGGGAGAACGGAGGGCCTCCCAGCCGGACATTGGATCATTTTAAAACCAGAATCATTTGTTTGTACTACCCCACCGGGTATCACAATATAGAATACGTTCTAAATACACTGTTGCGCAATAAAGAGTTAAAAACTGGATGTACGGAATAAAATTAGTAGACAATTTGCCCCACAGGTGGCTGTGGCGAGTCCGGGCCCGACCAATCATTGCGTCAGATCGTCCTTACAATACGCCAGGGGAGACCGCCTCCGGACCGACCAAGACACCCGAGCCGAAATTGAACACAGAAAAATCCATACAGCCACACAGTCAATAAATTGCGAGTACAAATCACATTCATTAACACTGCTCAACAATAAAAAGGGATTTTGTATAAAGGAACGTAATAATACGTACCTATAAAACAACATTATCTTAAAATTAACCACATTAATATCTTAATAAAATAACGAATACTTTTATAAAAATTCCTCGAAAGCTGACTAATGTGAAATAACAGAACCAGGAGTATTTAACCAGTAAATAAAATTAGATCAAAAATCAATTCACAACTTTCGATTTTTGACGGTTCAAAAAAGTCATCAAAACCAACAGGATCAAGTCCTTGTAAAAATGTCTATACAAATTGATTTTTATCATAATTTCGAATGCTTATAGGTCATTAACAAATGCAAAGCATTGACAAAGTTAACGCACCACCACCTTTGCACATCAGTGTTTAGGAGTTGTGCTATTTTCCGGTCGGTCTATGTTAAACGTTCGTTGACAGTTCACCAATAAAACAGATGGACTCCTAGCGGAGATCCTTGTGAGCTAGAAGCAGAGCACACTGAGAAAATGGTCACAAGTTTAGGAGTGATTGAGTGAGTTCACTTTAATTACAAGATTATGAAGTTACGCCTTAACTTGAATAATTTTCATGACAGGATTGGAGAAGTACATGAAACATCAAGATTGGGAACCTTTGACTCAATTGAGGAATGTAGAGCTCCAAAAAACTTCAATTGTAGGTATAGACTTTTAGTTCGAAGTATGTTAAGGTTTCCCAAGTCAAATTGAATATTGTCCAAATCAAATTGAGAATTCCCCAAATTAATTGGAAAACAAATCAATTTGAGAACTTTTCAAATCCAATTGAGAACTCAGAACTTTTTTTTTACACAGGCTGAAGATATTTGACATCTATTTGATTTTTGTAGAAGAGACAAAAATTAAAAAAAAATAAAAGAATGGAACTATAAAGTGTAAAATTCATTTTTTTTTTTTTTAGTCATATTACAATTTTGAAAAAGTACCGACGATTTAGCCCCGAAAATCGGGATCGGTGCGGGATCGGAAAGGGATGGTCACACTTGTCCCGCTTTGGCGCGTCCAGCTTCCCTCCGACCTCCAGTCGCCTCTCGAATGTTAACGGTGTCCTGTGACTGTGAAGGAAAATGTTGAAGAATTTTAGCAACAGGGCACAGGGCCATGGTGGCACTTGCACTCGATGAGGAAGGTGAAGAGAGAAACGCAGATTCTGGGTGCACGCTGCTTGGAAAAGCAGACCTGAAGAAGGAGAGTTTTCAACGTTGCTACCTCATCTTTTGGACGATGAAACCAAGTTCTATCAATATTTTAGAATGTCGATGTCTACTTTCAACTTGTTGGAAGCAAAAGTAAATAAAAGGTTTGGTCGTACAGTACCGGATATTCCCTCACACACTCAATTAGCTCCTCCGGTTCGATAGACATTGTTATTTAATTTTAGTTTGGAAAAACCACCACAAAACGGCACGAACAAATTCACTAGAGCTTGGAAAATGAGAGCACGGCCGTCCTGCACCCTTCCCGCAAGCTGAACAACGAATAGATTCCGATTCCGGTGCAGGATCGGAAGCGAAATCGGAGTCGGAAGGGAGTGGGATCGGACGTGTGTCGGAAACCACAGGGTTTCAAGTTCGAATACATTGCCCTCTCCGACACCCGTCCGACTGCATGATCGGAGCTGGATCGGAAGAGTGCAGGACAGGTGAGTCCCGGCCTTAATTCCTGCAAATGGACAAGGGGGCAGTACGGTTAACGAAATATAAGCCTAGCCAGTTGGCCATTATATGCTGGTATTTTCTAGGTTTCAAAAATATTAATTGTTTCAAAAACAATTATTTGGCTCTAATAGAACAAACGGGAGTGCTTTGAATACATTGAATGATAATGTTTCGATCTTCCGAGAAAAAAAAAAACGTATCGCTAACTTTGGAACAATTTTTGACATCTCTGGAAAATACATGATTTAGGAACCATAAACTTGATTTTGGTACCTTAAAAAAATAGACTAAAATGGCTCTTCTATTCATTCTGACACACTTTTTGCCTTAGCTTCATGAATTTGATATAATTTATTTATATTTGATATTATTTAAAAGACCTTAGGGGACATGTTGGTTCGTAGTCATTGATAGCAGAAGGTTCACTCGTCGGTGGGATGGAGTTATGGAAAATATGCTTCAACAATACTAACCTGCATAATGCGTTTAAAACCCTTGCGGTGAGTTCACACAGCTCGGCGGTTTGCTCCTTGAAGCATTTTCGTAGGGTTCGACCTCGGTTTGTTGGATCAACAATAAAGATGTTTTGGCTTCAGGCAATCGAAGATGTTTTTTCCCCGGCCTCTAGCGGCTCTAAGGGGCAAATATCATAATGGGAATATTATAAATCCCTATGTTCAACACAATAGGGGAACAATGCCTTCAAGTGCTAGGGAGGACAAAAGGAGTTGCTTACCTGAGGTTTCAAGTGGTCACTCACACAGCTGTTGTTCGTGGAAACCACAAAACCTGTATGCGCTGAACGCCTTGCCGACAATGTAGAGAACTTACAATAATTCCCATCAAGGCTATGAACAATATTTCCCGAATGAAAACTTCATCTAACGTATAACCTGCCGCTGCACCGCCTACCCAAGGTGAACATTTTCGCATACCATTATGTTGACAGAAGTGGTCGCTCAATGAGGTAGTACAGCTCAATGCAATAGAATAGCCGGAGAATGAAAAGTAGTAATTGGCAAATGCGATTTTGAAAAAAGCTGCACAAATTTGAAAATTCATTGCGTTTTGAAATGGTTTGGGAATGTGGTGTTTAATCATGATTAACTTAAGTAATGATGGTCAATAATGATCATTATTGAATAGCAAGAGTTCGACCTTTCCCTTATTTCCCACTTTCCAGCAGTAGCCACTGAGACTAAGCTCCTCTTGAAAACCCGTTTTTCACCTTTGGAACAGTGACGTTTCGTCGATTATTCCCGGGTATGTAGTTGTAACAACTTCCCACTCAGCATACAACACGGCCATTGTTAATTTAAAAACGAGGAAACCATCATGAGCCTATCTTGTACGATCCCTTAAACTTATTAGCCATTATATGTTTCACAAAGGAAGTCCGGAGTTCCACAGATGTTAAGACTCACTTGCAGCAAAGTACCTTTTGCAGATTTCCTAGCACGAGCCATCTCTTCTTCATAAACCATCAAAAAAGGTTGGAAACGAGAGCTTAACCATAATCCATCCAAGGAGTTAACTGAATGATTTAGTCAATCAGGTGTTGTGATAGTTCATACTAACAGCCATTCTGTCCAGCCATTCGGTTTCAGCTGCGATTCAGAACTGAGGAACCTTTATGAACAGTTTGCACGTTATTATCCAAATAAAAATTAGTAAATCAGAGGCAAGTTCTCTGTTAACAGTGCGAAACAACTTACTAGCAGACTTTATGAAGCAAGTTGACGATCTCTTCGACGAACACCAAATGCAGTCCATTTCTAGAACAAAATTGTAAACACTTGGAGACCGATTCCGGTTTTTACACTACCGACAGTGCACTAAATGGTTGCCAATCTTTTATTTACTGTTTTAAGATGAATTTCTTGTATTACCACATCTGCCTTACGTTATGAACTTTTCAATTACAAGTTGTAGTGCTATAGATCTGCTTGGCTTTCCTACTCGAGTCCTATCTAACTGCTCGACTTGTGATTTCAGTATGAGATAATCTTTCCTGAGCATTGTCAATTTGGTTTTGTCGCTTGAATCTTTAGTTAGGAATGAACCTATCATAGCTCATTCAGATTCCATCCTTTTTTTCTTTGGTCCACTACATACACGTTTTCGTTGTTGAGCGTACCTAATTCAATAAAATTTTTACGCTTCAAAATTTGTTCATTAACGTTGTTACTAACTCAACATATACCCACTCGAAAAATTGAAACAATCATCACAATCATGAGATGGATACAATGATACTATTAGCCACTCCTAATTTATCAGGAGCTGCCGCATTCTGTAGAGTTTTAAACCAATAAGAACCTAATTATCAGTCTTATTCTCTCATATCTTTGCTTTTTGATGTAACAATTATGAACTGTTTTCATTAGCCATTATTTCTCCTATTTCACTCATCGCTGCGTAAACACGTTTTCGTTGACAACCGTCTCGATCTGCATTCCATTGTGTAGCGTTCCCCAAAATAGTGATTGATCGGAATCTTTGCCCTCAAAAGAAAAAAAATACACTTTATTTAAAATAATATTATCATTGCAAGGCGAGAGAACTTTGGGAGAAAAAGGGTAAGGAAAGGTCTGGACGGGGAGTTGTTATTTTGAAATAGGCCCCTGTTTAGATAGGTGTTGCTCTCCGAGGCAAGTTCAATGGCTTCCTCCCGCCTTCACAAAAGCCGTTCCCGAGATTATCTGCCACCGTTCTCCCTCTAAAGACTCCTCTTATTATCAATAATAACACTCGAGTCACTTCTCGTCTTTTTTGGGGCCTCCCTGAAGTTTCTTTTCCTCGGCTTATAGTCAGTCACTTTTGAAATCGTTGTCACCTCCTACCTTGTGAAACACAGAGTCTACCAACGGCGCTGTAACTTCTTTATATCAAGTGAGGGTTTCAACAGTTCCTTTTGAACCTTTTCTGTCATTTAAATATTGAAGTTTTCAAGTGGAAGAATCCCGCTGCAGGGTTAGATGAAGTATGCACAGTCGGTACGAATTTGGGAAATGCAACGTTCTGATCAATACGTTACAACTTCTACAAATACAAAGATGGTATAGAACAGCAGTAGTTTAAAGATGTATGAACGTTAAACTTAGAGAATTTTAAAGTACAGCAATAATACTTTCTACCACATCATCTTATGTTTAACGGCTTTGAGACTGCATTTTACACGATTTCAAACTTTAAACTACATACTTACAGACGTTAGAAAAAATTAGTTATATTCTCGCAGTAATCGAATGGAACAACTACATAGAGTCAACATTCCCCATCCAAATACTATTATCTATAAAAATTAGGGATTAAAATCATAAACCATTAGCGTTGATTTAGTATACTGTAAAATATAGATGAGATCAAATTCTCCTGTGTTATCAAAACCAAAGGTAACATATCGCGTATCTGAAGCTCATCTTGTTTTCACACAAGAACACTTGTCACAGGATATAAGATAAGCCTTTCTGTAGGACGTAAAACTTGAAATCGATCATAAAACCCCAGTTTTGCTTCATGGATAATTTGAATTCCTTATTTTATTTCCTTATAAAACAAATGTTTGAATTAAGCACCTATAGCTAAACCAAACAGACTAATTGCCAATAATTAGAACAATGAGCAGTACTAACTGGGGAAAATTATTTTAAAAAATGGAAAATTCAATGCGTTTTAACATTTTGGTTTATTATTCAATAATAAACCATTGTAATCGCTCTGGAAAAAAAAATTCTAACCCCCCTGAAAATTTCATGGTTTACGTTTCAAAAGGTGTAGAATCCAAATGTGCAATAAAAAAGCTGCAAATTCTTTCACTGGGGTTTATTATTCAATTGGCTTGCGTTCATGATTTGAATTTCTACTAAGCTTTGGAGTGTGCGTCTTTCACAGGTGATAGAGCGATTATTGGATTTCAGGAGATATGCATAGAGCACGTAAATCTGTTCTCAACCAAAATACCTATTTGGATTGATCAGTTGATCACATTCGTGTGCCTCCTGAATTCAATAATCGCTCTATCACCTGTGAAACACGCACACTTCAAAGCTTAGTAGAAATTCAAATCATGAATCATTGAATAATAAACCCCATTGAAAGAATTTGCAGCGTTTTTGTTCTATCACATTAAATTTAGTTTTCGTAAAAAAAAATCGATAAAAATATTATTATGTAATTCCTCCTTTTTTTTGTCCCTGATGTTCACTGTTAAGTAGAACATCGATCGTTCATAAACTATCACACATAACTGCCACATTGATACTTACTGGAAGCAATATATGAAATCTGTTGACCAACCATCACAAGTGTCCCGAGAGTTGGACAATGGACATGATTTCAGACACATGGTGAAATTTACTACTCCCAACGAAATCAATTTCATAGTAGGTGAAACCCCGTGACTTAAACAAGCCTCGATCCACAATGGAGGTCTCTTTTGTCGAATCTCACTCCTCACTTCCCATTTTAGTCATACCTGAGAGACCTTTATAAAGAGCTGGGCGACCAATACAAGACTTTCAGAAAAGCCTTTATAGCGGGTGATACGACTTGAAAACCTTGTTTTCTGCAACAGGAAACTGTCGCAAATCAATTCCCTTGGAATGGATGAAAACGGAATGGCTTGCTCCAGACAGCGTGTCAGAGTGTTTACATGAGACGTTTCAACAAGAGAAACCAAATCGGTTCCATTTTTACCTCTTGCTTTTGTGTTCAATGCATTACTCGCTAAAGAAATATTTTCATCACTTTTCCATTTCGTACTATAACAAACGTCCTGGGCACACCACCGCTATAAGACAGGTCTGTAAAAAAATTAAAATAAGTATTTCTTACGAAAACATCATAGATGTAAATTTTACACTGTAATTATACCATTCGGTACAACAATCAAACGTGACATAAAGTAGGAAGATCTAGATAACTGAAATTCCTCATCTCTTTATTGAAATCAATAATACTATAAATGCTTTCAAAGTTGGATCTTTTGGTCATTATGTGTGATCGGAAGTTCTTTGTTTTCTCTGCAACGTTGTGTCATCGTCTTGATATGAATTATCTTCAAGGTTCTTTACTTTTCCTAAAGGTGGAGGAAGCTTTGTTTCCACATTCGGGAGATGTCACTCTTTTCTCAAAAATCGAAATTTTAACTGGCATTTTTCTTTCTTGATCATTCTGAATCACTTTCACTGTGTGACCGCCTGTGTATAGGCAGACCCTTGCAACAGGTACAAGGTAGGTTAATTCCTACATATTTCATCTGATTTTTAAATATTTTTCGGAGAATGTGCGGGTTAGACTGTTCGTGGTTCTATATGAGTTCCATTGTGAGAAATCATTACATTAGTCTGCGCATGCGCAAGAGTAAAATCCACCAAGAATCATTGTCTCGAATTCTAGAGATCTAATCGCGCTCGAATTTGGAGGGTGTTCGGGTAAGAAAGGTCTGATAATCACATACCAATTTTCGAGGGATAGTATCATTGGTAGTTACGCAAGCGCGAACGTGAAATCCTTGCAAAACGCCTGAATCATAAAGTTTTCCTCTGATTTTGGTGAAAATTTCAGGGAATACTGTCAGAGTTACTCATTAGATGATCTCCTATGAGTTAGTTTCTTCGCTCACGAAGCATTACACTACTATATGCATTCTCAAACGTAAAATCCACCAAGTATACCATTCTACGTTTCTGCTGTACCACTAAAGCTCAAACTTTTAAGGTTGTAAGGGAAGAGCAGTTTAATAATAGCATATAAATTTCAAAACGATCGTATCTTTACCCTACCTGCTACAGAAGTAACGCGATATACCCGTTATGTGTCTCCACTAACGTTTTGAGGGCCCTGCGAGAGCAAACCCCATTGAATTTACGTCCCGTGAACGGTAGCAACAAGTTTATATTGTGCATCTTAGGAGATTATCTAAACGTTTCAACGATCTATACGTTCATCTTACCTAGACGAAGAAGTTAAGTGAAATACCCAACTTTTGTAATCTTAGATGTAACACCTTGAACAGTTTGCAAATGGCATCAGTTAGTATTCAGGGGGAACGTGAAGACGTAGTAGTTGTACAGTTTCATTTGAGCAGCAATCTGCTTTTCTCAGAGACCATCGACTATTCTAGGAAATTGTTTCGCAGTTACAACTCCATTCCAACTCCTTCCATGTTTGCATAGCATTGAGGAAGGCCCTTCGTTGTTCTGTTCCTCTGATCAACAAAAGACGAAGGGTCCATTTGGTCAAGCCAGTTAGCCAAGTAAGATTGGAGCCTTTACAAAGCCATCTGAAGCAAAGTTGAAAATCACTTTCAGCTATTTCCTATCGGTTCCTTCGAGGCGGGGAGCTGAGTACTGAGGGGTTTCAAAACGAGATTCATCGGCTCATTGAACGTAGAACTAATAGCACAAATAGCAGCTGCCATGTTCACCATCTTGTTTCATCAGATAGAATCCTTATGATAACACGGTATTTCTCCAAAACTGTGGTCTTAGACTCAAAAGTAGCCGAATCAATTGAAATTTCTTGATTTCAACACGTTATTTCCAAAAAAGACTTACTGTCGAACGTTTCACATCGGTAAAATCTACTTTGAAGTAAATACATCGAATAGGGCGGTTAGATTCACATCATTGTCCCTACTGCAACCCGCGCATCGTTCAGATTTTTATCATTTATCATCATACACCAGTCAAAATAACAGGTAATTTTTATGTATTCTTGATTCATTAAAGTTTTGCACAATTATCTCGTTCTGAAGACAAATCACAATGAGTTGGGGTTGGGTAAATAATCGTTTTCTCCCTTCAGGTAATATCCAACGGCGATCGATATCTGAGGTCTCCACTGCATAATGAATCAATTTCATTTGATTCGACAAGTTTGCATTCCCTTAATGAAGTAGCGGAGACTCCCCTACCATAGAACTCTCAATGCGGCAAGACCCTTCAGAAATGGAAACAAGAAGACTTGCAAGTCAGGACTGAGTCACTAGAGGTCATCTGGGCCGCTTCCCACCTGGGCGATGACCGAGCAAACTTCCTCCATGCCTGCCGTTCTCGTCAATGATACTATCCCAAGCCCTTTTACCAGCTTACCCCAAATATAATCTAGTCCATCCTTCTTCTACCTTGCCAATGTTTGTTCAGTATTTCATTTGAATATTCAAGGGTCATCTTCAAGGTCAATACAAGCATGTTTGTCCTGCGTCTTGTCCTACGATCAATATACCAGAGGACGCTTCAAGTGATAGTGTTTCTCGGGACTCAAGAATCTCTTGAGCTATTGTGTACGCTTAGGTGTTTAAGGGCCGTCTGAGCCTTCACAAATCGTGTTATGAATATTCCATGAATCCCTTTCCTTTATTGGATTTCGCATCGACTTCGGGCTTAGTTGAATATGTAGCGATATTTATATTTGGTTGCGTCTGCCTTAGTTATTTCCCCTTTCAGTGTTCAATGTCAACAATGCTGTATTTAATTGAATATTTATTAAGCTCGTTATGCGTGGAACCATCATTGAAGATAAGACTTCGAGTAATAAAAACGCTGCAAATTCTTCCTCTAGGGTTTATTATTCAATTGGCTTGCGTTCATGATTTGAATTTCTACTAAGCTTTGGAGTGTGCGTGTTTCACAAGTGATAGAGTGATTATTGAATTTCAGGAGGCGCACGAACATGATCAACTGGACAATCCAAATGGGTATTTTGGTTGAGAACAGATTTACGTGCTCTATGCATATCTCCTGAAATTCAATAATCGCTCTATCACCTGTGAAACACGCACACTCCAAAGCTTAGTAGAAATTCAAATCATGAACGCAAGCCAATTGAATAATAAACCCCAGTGGAAGAATTTGCAGCGTTTTCTATGGTTATCAGAATGCTTCAACCCGTGTATCGGCTACAAAGCCTTTTTTAGGAGTTCACTCCAGTATCCACAACTCGACGCTATCGGCCGGACATCACTAGGTTACAAACAAACAATAATAACCCAAATAACGCGAATGTTGGCACCATAAGATCGGGAATGGTTTGACCTACGGACCTGGGGAGGGGCTCATTCGATTCCTCGTGGAGTGTTCTTCAAAAAGAGTAAAATTTAGGCCGCCTTGACTTTTTTTTGAGGTTTTTAGGGATTTTAGAAAACTTTGACAACCTTTAAAGGGCACTTTAAATTAAGTGAGAGAGCTGGCTCAAGAATTGGGGCGTCGCCGGTCCAACATGGATTTTTCCTGAAAATTTCAGCTTTTTTGCTTCAGCCGTTTGGGAGAAATCGTGCGTACGGTGTACGGCGGACTGACGGAAATTTTTTTATTGCAGATTCGGATTCTACTCCCTGTGGAACGTAAACATTTAAATTTTCAGGCGGGTAGAGTTTTTTTTGTTCAAGAGCGATTACAATGGTTTATTATTGAATAATAAACCAAAATCAGAGAATTTAGGCTATAGGCAATGCTATTCATTCCTAATTATGCTTCAAAGCTTCAATTTATTGTTCTACCCGGCCAACCATTTCACGAAACTTTTAGATAACTTCGCGTGACACTCGGTCGTTGTTCAAAAAACAAGGCTAAACTCGGCCCGAAGGTTAAATGTCGAGAGTCGGATTATAACAAAGTCCCGTATCAAGACAAGAGGATCTCACTTCTGCCGCGGCACAAAATGATATATACCTGTCAGGGAAGAGGCATAATGAGCCACATTCAAATGAACCAACCCGCACCCCCGCTGTGAACCCCAACATGGCGGCGTCTTTACTCGGATTAAGGGGGGACACCTGGTCGTACCCACTGCTACACCCGCATTCCGTTTGCTCGCACCTTGTATACTTATTTCTACATCCATTCTCTCTATAGGTTCTACCATTGAGTACTAACTTCATACTGGTCTGGTGATTTTCGTTCATAATTTGATAGTTAGAAAGTTATCTTGAAACAGATAACGGCTGAGAGAACAGAGGGAATCAAATTGTAGATTACACAGTTTCGGGTTTACAAGTCAGTTGTTGTCAGATTACAATAGATGTTTGCTTGTTGGCAACAACTTGTTTGGTGGCTACTTTATTGCCACGCTATTGTCCTTGATGTGGTATGGTGCCAAATTAATCAACTTACCTCAGATCCTCTTATGGAATCCAGGGTGGCTTAAATTCGTCAGATCCTTCAGATCATTAACCATCTTTTTTTTCCACTGCATCTGAAATAGATTTCTACATCAAAGTCAGAAGATACCTTTGGCGACCTGGTTCCTTTTCGTTGCAGCCGTTAAATTCATCTTAGTTTCCACCGATTCTGGTGAGAATGGACAGACTGGACAGCACTGGAAGTGTTAGAACTACCAAATTCCAGAAGATATGGCGTAAATACATTGTTATGGATAGTTTATAAAAATTAAAAGTAAGAAAAAACTCCTGGCTGGGCCACTGTGTCACACTATCCTGCTCGGTCATCGATTGTTATTCAATTGAAGAATGAAACATGTAAAATGATGTGATTAAACTATCCACGTATCTAATGTTTCTCTAGTTGTGCCACAAACTTCTATAATATAAATTTTTATTTAGTATTTATGCTTGATTCTATACATTCAACTTTCATTATGAAAGAGGGTGAATGGAGGGGATAATCGCGATAAGTCGTTATTTATTCACTACTTCCATTTGATTTTAATAACTATTTGAAAAACATTTATTTTTACTCCGATTTTAGTAAAGTTGTGCTACATGCCTCGATAATTATCAATTTCCCGTCAAGAATGGGAAATGGAGGAGGTAATAGACATGCGTTGCTCAAACAGCTTACACTTCCGATTCTCTTGCATTTTTTTTGTTCGATTCATAACTTTGGTCTAGTTTTGAATCACATTCCAGGTCTTTCAAATTAGTTAATGAAAAGGGGAACGGGAAATGGAGTGGTAAGACATCTCCACTATGATTTTCTTGCTTTTTCGTTCAATTACGAATTCGTTCTAGTTTTTAAAAATACTCTTACGTGTTTTTAATTATGTTTAAGACCGTGATCAAATAAAAACCCGACATTCGGACGCCCCTGTAAAGCATGCATTTCTCACCAAGAGATTTGTTCGTGCATATTAAAAGTATCTATAGTCTTCGAAATGCTGTATAATGCGTTGGGAGGTCTATGTCAGAAATTCAATGGACGAGAAGAAATGTAAATACACCTTTATGGGTGGATGCAATGGTCATATGGGACAAATGTAATTTAAATGTAGTTATTTACCATCTAACTGCTAGGTTCTACAATGGCATATCTACAGAGCTACCACAGTTAACGTCCACCAACTGTTTTATCCCCTAAATTGCACATGTTCAGGTTATTTCCCTTCAATTCGAAAACGAACACTTGCGTGCAATCTGAACCCCCTTCCAACTCCGGCTTCTAAATGTCTTAATTTACATCCGCTAGCCTCCCTCAGAACGAGTTTATGGAGTTTCTTAAACACCCGCTTTATACGCTCCTTGCCTCGCTCAGTTTAACACAAGTAGTCCAAACAATCGTATTTTCTTGAGGGTTTTTACACAGTTCGTTCTGGCCGACGAGTTTGCCCTTGTAATTGCCTTCTTTTTACTCACTACGTGGTATTATTATGCTATCATACGACGAATCATATTAAACTTGAGTGATGTTTTTTTGCAATTCCGCCACATGTGTTAATAAATAGTCGAATATGTTAATAACAAAGTCAGAATTTCTCTAACTATTTTATAAAAGTCATGCGTCGCCTTAAATAAAGCAGTATGATCATAACATTGGATCGCACGACACTCGTTTCATGAAAAAGTATCAAGGTCCAGGAATCGTTTCAGCATGCCACACATGTAAATTATTTTAGTATATATAATATTCACGAATATTATTCATAAATTATTTTGAAACTCTTATTTGGAGCATAAGTATTTATTTTCTTCATCTTGGAAACGTTTCATCCTGCAGCGAGGACTTCTTCAGTCTATAACTTATTACGTCATAAGTACATTCAGAATTTAGGCTGTGACGTAGTGGTGCCACCACACATCTCTTCAGTTTGTTTGTTTACTACTTGTAGCTTGGGTAAGCGAAGTTGTAAAATTGCTCCCTCATCCTTTCCCATACATACAAACTGGTCATGATTAAAAACTTTGTTAGTCGAAACTCATTGAATTCAATGAGTTTTAATTTTTGCTTGCAGCTCTCCTCTCTCACCTTTGTTATTCATTAATTTTTTTTTTTTTTTGAATAATTAACGCAGTTGAGACCAACAAAGTTTTCAATCATGACCAGTTTGTATGTATGGGAAAGGATGAGGGAGCAATTTTACAACTTCGCTTACCCAAGCTACAAGTAATAAACAAACAAACTGAAGAGATGTGTGGTGGCACCACTACGTCACAGCCTAAATTCTGAATGTACTTATGACATAATAAGTTATAGACTGAAGAAGTCCTCGCTGCAGGATGAAACGTTTCTAAGATGAAGAAAATAAATACTTATGCTCCAAATAAGAGTTTCAAAATGAACGTGGTCACCCCACTACCCACACCCACTAATAAATTATTCATTATTAACATGAAGATCATTTTACATTGAACATAGTTAGAACATTAGCAATTGGTTTTTGGTTTACCGAAATCATCACACATTTATGAAAGTTGAGCTTCTCCTATTCGTAGTACTCGGCTGTTGACTACTATGATGTTGGTTGGATACACATACTTTAATATAACATAATGACAGGTGAGAAATATTTAATTTTATTAAGAATGACAATCATGATAGAGATTCATGTGATAAAAATAGGCCTTAGTGAATATTGACGTATGTTTTATGCTGTATGCAGGACTGAAGAAGTCCCCATAGGGGGACGAAACGTTTCCAAAAAAGAAAAATAAACATAGTATACGCTCCAATTTGATGTCTTGTAGTACTCGGCCGAAATTTGAAACAACCAAGTCTCTTTGGGGATTTTACTCCAGTTGTGCCACAAACTTAGGAAATCTCGAATTCCACGACGGAAGAGACGAATTGGAGGAGGCTATGCCGGAAAGAGGCCAACACATTTTGTCGACGCTACTCAGGTTATAATTCTCAATCGATTTTCATGACTCTTATTTTGTTCGATCACAATTATAGTCTAGATGTTCAAAGAATCCAAGATATTTCGCTTTTGTGGGAAGGAGGAGGTATTAGCCAATCCATTCAATCGCTGCTAAGCTGAAAATTCCCGACCGATTCATGTCATTCTTTTCTTGATCAGTGAAGATTTTGGTAGTAATTTCGAAATACTTGAACATATTCAGATTTAATTATGAAACGGGGTTAATGGTGGGGGTTGAGTGATAAGTCTTTATTCCTTCGCTATTTTCATCTGTTTTTATTGGCTATCTGAAAAACCATTTTCCGACTCCAATTTTAGTCTAGTTGTGCAACTAGCTTATACCGTCGATTTTCAAGCAAAGTTCATTGTTCGATTATGAGCTATGGTCTAGTTTCGAAACATATTTCAGATCTTTCAAATTTAGATATGCAACGGGATGAATGGGAGCGGAGGGATCTTAACGGTTTTCATTCTTGGAATAAGCCAAACTTTGAATTTGATGTTGGGAAGTGGTTGTTGAGGGGGTAATCCATTCAAGCGCTGCTCATATCTACAATACAATACAAATCCGATATTGGTATTTTTTTCAATTAAGAACTTGGCCTAGCTTTTAAAAATATTTGTAAGTGTTTATAGTTTTATTTATAAGTGGGATAATATAAAACCGTGACATAGGACGATATCAATATAATGCATGCATGTCTTGCCAGTATGTTAGTTATCAGACTATTTATTTCAAATCAATGATTGACTGGGCTAATAATGGGAACTGCATAGCTACCATAACACATAACGACCAGCCTAAACTCTAAAACAGAGCAGAGAACCTCACTCCCAACGTTTCTAGTTGTCCTGATATCGGAGGGCATTCGAACCGTCGGCGGATCCCTTGTATCGATTGATTTTGCACGGTAAGCGCCGCGCTCGATAAATATTTATAACCTTCTTGTACCGCCTTAGTGCCAGTCGATTGAAGGGTGAACGGGGCCGGGAAGAGGCACGTCACGGCGGATTTGTTCAATCAGGGGAGAGCTCCCGTCACGTAAGATTGTTAAACAGAGATTACTCGGGTGTTACCGTTCTTGGTCCGCGTTTTGTGAGGCCCCTTCGTCTTCCGAAGAAGACTCTCGCTCGCTTCAATAAATTTCTGAAGCGAAAAAAAAAATAGGGTTGAGGCAGTAGGGCACAAACCTCCCCGTGCACCGTTAATAGATCTGTACGCAGAAAAACTCAAGGACATACAACGAAAAAATCCCTAGTTTAATTGTTAAATAACAAACCCCTTTTTCTACTAGGGTGTCTTCCCTTTCCGTTCATATTAATATCATCCTGGGAAGCGATGAATAACAATGCCCTCAGAGGTACCTTACAGATATTGGTTCCTCCCCTATTGTACCCTTTAATCAAGATTGGCAGCCGCGTCGCCTCCGTTATATTTTCATTTGAGATAGGGCCGAAAAACACCTTGGCGTTGCACCCTTTTCTAAACGAATGATCTAGTTCACTACTTGGGAAACGCCTCATGAGCACCTTGTTCCTTCCAGATTTATTTACGACTTTCTTTACGAATACGCTACCTGATTCCACGCCCGTGGTGCCTAACGTGATATTTACGAGCGCCCGTTAACTTTTCAATAAGGGTTATGAACGATAAACCATCTCTGCATCGATTTCACCCCTAGCGCGGCGCGATTTGTTCCAACTACATATTTCACGGCGTTTCGGATTGAATGGGAGGAAAGGCACGTCCTCTCTCGAATTATGACATGTGATTCATTTTCTCATGAATATTCAACGATAGCCAGGGCTTTAGGAACCGGAGTTTCGGGTTTCTTTTTACTATATTGGAGCTTCTAACTCGTTTTCATAAATTCATATAATTTTCGACCGTGATAACCATGTGTGACGTTGCGTTCGGACAAGAGGCTTTCTGACGTGCCGACCCCTGAAATCCTGCGGACAAGCCATAGTAGTGGGAGGGAGAAGAGATGTGATCAAAATTGATTCACGAAGAATGTTACTTCATCCTTTCACGGAATTAGCGTTGAATTCATGAATGAATATCTATAATTGTTAAACTTAATGGATGTGTTTGAACTAATCATTATTAGTTAACAAAATGTGCTAAAATAAGTATTTTTGAACCTACAAACAACTGCATGTCGTAGAATTGCAATAACGAGAGTTCATGAAAGCAAAATCATTAAAAGGCGCACATAATTTTAATCCTCCAGTTCGACCTTTTTCCTCTGTAAAAGGATTTTGGTTGGGAATAAATATTGTAGTAATAATAAAGAAGAAATACAAGAAGACGGTAGACCAATAAAAACCCGGTGGCTTGGTACACAAGGAGCACGTGCAGCCCTCATTGCTTAGTAAACAAATTCACATGTCGCTACAGCGACCAGCACTAGCAAACTCGGTGAATATTTAACCAGCATCTTGAATAAAATCAGGGTCAACGGTAGGGTGAGATGATAGTAGGACTTCGAGAACCTCGTGCCTACCTATTGTATCCGCTGTATCCATCATCATGCAATTTCGTTATTGTACTGTCGCGTATTGGTGATTTGGGATGTGTAAACCACCTGGCTCTCGAACGAGCGTGACGAATATTGAATAGCCTTGCAACATAATGCAGATGAACAGTTAGGATCTTCGATGAAGCTCACCGCAATGTAACCTTCATTACCATACGAGGGAAGCACACGGTTATTCGATACACTTTGCATACATTTGAATTTACTTATTTCAACCTGTCGATAGCACGCGCCGTTACGTCGAACAGCAGGTGATGGAAAGTGTTAGCAGAAATGTATGAAGAATGCCTACGCCGAGGACCCAAATATATACCTGTGTTGATTAATAATTCATGTGGTATGAATTCTTAAGGAACCGTTGGTAGTTTTCTATCAGCCAGGGCACCAGAATGGACTACTTATTACCGTCTGCTGCGTAGATACATTAAAAACCATTGACGTCAAATTAAAAAAAATCCACTAACATTATCGTTGTCACAGAAACTGCGTACCATCCTTTGTATCCGCATTAAAAAACAATGCAAACAGACAACTTGATTCACGTATTAAATTATTGGTTTATTTTTCAATAATAACCCATTGTAATCGCTCTTGAAAAAAATGTCTAACCCCCCTGAAAGTTTCATGGTTTACGTTTCAAAGGGTGTAGAATCCAAATCTGCAATAAAAATTTTTCCGTCCGTCCGCCGTACGCCGTATGCACGTTTTCTCCCAAACGGGTGGAGCAAAAAATCTGAAATTTTCAGGAAAAATCCATGTTTGTCCGACAACGCCCCAATTCTTAGCCAGCTCTCTCACTTAATTTAAAGTGCCCTTTATGGGTTGTCAAAGTTTTGTAAAAACTCCTTGAACTTGTGTGAAATTAGAAGTTAATCGAATTATGCCTTTTGGCTGACTTTCTACTCTACGAAATACATTGTTGTACGCACGACCGTACGGAGATTGATCAAGCTCACAACTAATAGTCAACTAGTTGACTAGTCAAGAAAGCCACACCCAACTTGGCAGACGTTTTTCAATACTGTGAAAGCTGTGAATGGTGAGAGAGCCCTTGAAGACCTTTCTCGAGTTTCTTTGCTTTCGGATCGAAGCTAGTCAATGTATTTCAAGACCTGATGAAACCTACATAAATGTAATTTTTCGTTCCTACCGGTATGACTAGGTTGTATCTGAGAAAACGTAGCATCATTCATGCATATGAACGGCTCGTTTAGAGGTAAACTGTTGAGTATGAATGAAAGTCAAGACTTATTACGTAAGAAAAGGCAGAAATAAAATTGGATTTTACAAAACGAAATTCAGATGAAAGACAATGAGGATACATAAGAAATGCAGATACTGTATTCAGGGACAACAATGTTGAATCGACATTTGCTAAGCGTCCAATGTAATCATTGCCATAATTTGGGTTTTAGAGACCGTCATTTCGAGGATTGACCTCAATTCGGTATAATATTTACAATAAAAAGCATATTTAATCGTACCTGCAGCAAAAATTGTTTATCACTCTCCCTCGAACTTTCATTTTACGTTTAAAAATGTGTACTTAAAGGTACAAATGTCCGTTCGACGTAAAATACCTCAGAATTGATGTCCGAAATCTCTTTTTTCTCACATGAACTCCATTTGGGGGCTAGTTGGTCCTACTTGCTAGCCAGCCCGATCGCCTCACACGCATAAGCGCTATGGGACCAAAAATGACGAAAAACTTTCCAAATATGTAGTTTTTCGAGGTTTGTCTTGACATAGGCCAGCGAGGTGTCAGTCCCAAGTAAATTTGACCCTCAAATTGATTGAGATGGGTCTCAGACCGACCCGAGCTTACCTGACTTAATAAATCTCTATTTAAGGGTGACGATGTTAAAAACGGGTTTAACTTTCCATTTTTCAAATCCCGATTTTTTTCATTTATTCGTTTAGCCGGCTTGGCAGTAAGGAAAAGTTGGGGTAGTGGGTCGGAGGGGGGGTTCAAAAATATTAAACTTTTGTGAAATAATTTGCTGCTTTTTCGTCTTAAGGGAGGTAGTAAGTGTTTTGAATCTACTTGCAAATTTAAATTATTAAAAGTATTGGGTACAAAAATTCACTATTTAGTTCATTTCTGTAATGACAGCTTAGCGGTGAACTCTTGCCCCTTTCATCATACCCTTTCACTTTCCTTGTACTTGATTCGTTGCTTCTACCAGCACTTAATTCTTTCTAGCAATGGGATTCCCACATGCTCCATTTCAACCATGGCTCTATAATATACCATATTATGGTATTTCTTTTGATATAGATTTCGTTATTGATTGTTAATATTGATTACTCAACCGAAAGAAGAAAGCATTAACACTCTATGTAGCTCAGTGCAAAAAGATGGAAAAAACTATGTACATAACCATGAAACTTATACATTCAAAAAACGATGCAAATTTTCACTGGGGTTTATTATTCAATTTCATTCATTTGGCTTGCATTCATGATTTGAATTTCTACTAAGCTTTGGAGTGTGCGTGTTTCACAGGATAGAGAGATTACAATTTAATGCGTAGAGCTCTATCAACCAAAATACCTATTTGGATTGACACACCTGTGAAACACACATCGAAATCTTAGTAGAAATTCAAATTATGAATGCAAGCCAAATGAATGAAATTGAATAATAAACCCCAGTGAAAGAATTTGCAGCGTTTTTTATTGAACCTCAATACCCCCCTCCAAAATAAAAACATCTATAATTTATCAAGTCACTTTAGCACTCGTATTGGGTTAAAACTTCCCCAAATCCAAATTTAAACGATGTAGCCAGAGGTAGACTGATAAAGAGGAGGCACACAAATATGATCAACTGATCAATCCAAATAGGTATTTTGGTTGAGAACCGATTTACGTGGTCTATGCATATCTCCTGAAATTCAATATCGCTCTATCACCTGTGAAACAGGCACAGTCCAAATCTTAGCAGAAATTCAAATCATGAATGCAAGCCAAATGAATAAAATTGAATTATAAACGGCAGCTAAAGAATTAGCAGCGTTTCATGCATGTCAGTGTATCGGCTATAAACCCTTTTAGGAGTTCACACAAGTTCAAGGAGTTTACAATGGGGTTTACAGGTGGAGTTTACAGGTGAGGATAGTGAGAGACCTTCAGGGCCTATCTTTCAAAAATTATGTGCCATACTGTTTGGTTTCCTGTTTAAATGAGATCAGTTAAACTGTATTTGAAAAATTACCAGCGGTAGTTCTGAAACATGATGTTTTCACTCGTATTCGTTAAAGCAGCACTTTATCAATTCCGAGGTACCGCACCACATTGGTGCAAAACTTCTTTATTTATCGACAATTGTATATGTAATGTAATGTATACTTTTTCCTCTGATTCATGAGCTAAACTGTTAAGGTCTTCTAATAATAATAGTTTTAAATTCAAATGATTAAAGGAGTATTATAATGAACGTAATACTAAACAAAAAATAGCATCAATTAGAATTTTCTTCTTTCTTTCTCTCTCTTTTTAATGTATTGCGCAATCTTCCTGAATTCTGTCATCAGTCATATCGATTTCTGCAGTGGGGACTCACTCTTTCCGCTCACTCTCTCTTACCGCGGGAAGTAGCCCATGTTGGGGAACAATTTTCCACCGTATGTCAGGGAGTCCAACATGATTTCTGTTACATTTAACCCTAACGATGTATACTACTGTACCCATTTTGTTTAATGGAAATAAATTATGGTTGTGGCTATATGCCGGTACAGTACGGTCCTTTAAAAGTCTATATGCCGGTACACGAGAAAATTCAATTTTTCTTGAGTTAGATAGCAGATAGGAAGATAATGAAATGGCGTGTTGTGTTTCTTGTTGAATAGGCGAAGATCATCTCATTTTTCTTGAATCAAATAGGAAGATAATGAAATCGCGTGTTGTGTGTCTGTTGAATGATAGGTGAGGAATATAGTGCGAGATAAGGTTCCGTTTTCCCCATGTGTATATTAGTTCAAAGTTACTTAAGACTTTAGGAACGGATCGATTAGAGTGTCTATACGTTTTGTATAGTTTTCATTGACTATTCACCGTGTACCGGTATATATACCCTTTTAGACGGTATATACAGCCCCCTATATATAGCCTTTTAGAGGTCGGTACTATACCGGCAAATAGCCTTGTAGAAGTCGGTGTAGTACCGGCATATAGCCACAACCATAAATTATTATAAAAAGGAAATGTTTTGATTTCAGAAGAAATGTGTTGCTGCTACCTTGGTTGATTCGGAAGTAGAATTAGTTCATTAGATCGAGTCATTAATTTATTGCTAGAATTTTGTTATTCTGTTCTGTTTATCACATTTGAGTCGGAATAGGCACATACGAACGAATTTGTGAGATGTTTTTTACTTCTTCACTACTTTTGTTGAAAACGTTAGCGTTCCTGGTCGTCGTACGGTGATCCTCTGCCTCGAAATGCCCGTTACGTTATCGCGGAGGCTACTGTTACGTCCGACAGCCCAAGGGGCTCAGCGCGACTAGGAACCGTACAATAGTTTTTTTTTTTCACCCGGAACTCGACAATGGAGTTCTGATTAGTGACAGGTTGCGAGGACGACTCCGAGAGAAGAAGACACTAGGAAGGGTTCACAGGGGTTGCGACCCCATTGAAATCAGTTCAAAAAAGGAACAGGTGAAGGAGCGGCGGGGAAGTGGAAGCGATTCATATTTTTTTACGACCGAATTCTCACAAGTCGTTCCGACGCAAAGGACCCTTTTCCTAAAGGGCAAATTGTCAACCTATTGTGACCCATGGGCAATCCACGTCTGTTCAACAAAAGGAAGCAACATAATGTTAGTTATTGTCGTCTCTTATCGGCGATCTTGTAACACCAGAAACATGAGCTATAAAAATCAATTTTCATGTTCTAACCTTCAACCCCTTCTTATTGTGAAATATGACCTTCTTGTACTGACCATTTTATCATCTTATAAAGATCAAGGTTTCAGGGGTTTCACTAACTCAACGTTTTCATAGGTTTCATTATTCAAGGTGACCTTGAAATTCAGAAACAGTGCGGGCTCAGTTCTTCTAGGCCACTGGGTAAGTACGTTTTATCACCAATTAAAAACCAAAATGATTAAATTAAAAAAAAGATAATTGTGATAAACATACTGGTAAGTAGGTGCATGCATTACGGAGACCGGTTTGCATACGATCAGTTTATAAATTCTTTATAATCCATTTCTATTTTTTCTTACACGATACTTACCCCTCCATTCACCTCCTTTTATAATGAACTTTGACACAGGGATGAGTTCCACAACAAGACAAAGTTATTAATTGAACGGAAAAAGAATAACACAAATGACTGTAACGTATTGAAGACATAACGATTTATTAGAATCAACCCCCACCCCCCATTCACCCCCTTCCATTATTATATACGAAAATTCTGAAAGAAATTTCAAAACAACCCCAAATTTTCTAATTGAACAGCTGCATGAGCAGCGCTTGAATAGATCCTTTGTTACCCCCCTACCGATAGAACTTGAAATTTCCGATGTTTGTGGCACATCTAGACTAAAATTGGGGTCGAACAACAACAAAATTTTCGTGAAAAAATCATATGAATAGTGTAGATGGGTCATTCTCTGGGAATAGGTGTAAACTGGTCTGGTGTTTGGGTTAGACTTGCATAACTTTTGAAAATTTCCCTGTCATATTAGCAACTGTCTAGCAGACTTCTGCTCGAACATTCTTTTTCATAATCATTATTTACTACGTAAGATGAATGCATTAACATCGAAATGCTCCCTACCTCACCATGTCACATGAATACTGACTGAACGACTCTATTTTCAAAGTTTAACAGTTATTCAGGAACGAGGATTTATGGCTATCGCCCCTTCCATTCAGCTCCTTTCTTAATGGAAGTTGAAAGTTCTGAAATATTTTAAATTACTAAATCAAAATCTTATTTAAACGAAGAAGAATGGCTTGAATCGGTCGAGAATTCTCGCATGAAAAGCGACGGAAAGAATTGTCTATCATCCCCTCCATTCCACCTCCTATTTGAAGCTTAAAAGCTATTTTGAAGGTACTTCTAAAACAACCCCGAAGGTTCCCTAGTACTGAGCGTATTGACGAGGCCTAGGTTTTCACTATTTAGCAACTCTATGCAAAGAACGCTCTAATATACTTCCAGAAACATAGTGAAATATTGGATATAAACAAGCATAGTTCATCTAAACAGAGAACCCGTGCAGTGAGACTCACAACCCAAGCAGCGTTAACCATCCCACTTCCATTAGCATTAGCATCTTGCGAATAATGAATTCCACAAATAAATCAATTTCGACGGTTAGGTCAACATTAGTATCGAACTGCTGATTCACAAAAATCTTACTCTAGTAAGGGGGTAGTTTCCAAAATTCTAAAAATGTAGTCTTCGATGAATATTTTGATGATTTTGTCAAAGCTGAAAATCGTTAGCCATTGATGAAATAAAAATTATTAGTTTCTACTCCTGCGATAATAATTCTATGATTCCAATTAAGAAGTTGAGTGTAAATGGTGTTGAAATGAGGGACACAGGAGCTATTGCTATCCTAATTCGACATGATATTATCAAAAAACATTGTTGGGAAGTAGTACCTGATAAGCAAGTCATGCGTGGTTTCAATGGCTCTAGGGAATGCATAAAATGTTCAACTACACTATCCGTAAAATACAGAAATATGAAAGTTAAAACGTCAGCACACCTACGTTTCTGTTACAATTTTGTACGAAATGATTTTTAGGGATGCTAACCCTGCTTATATTAGGGTTTTCACTAAAACTTGAACCAAAACAGCAGTGCACAGTAACCCACTCAAGATTGATTCAGGACGGTCATGATGTGGTTCGTTTTTTCCTTAAACAGACTAGAGAGTTTCATTTAAGTCAGTCGCATTTGGTTTAATGAAAAGCGCAACAGCGGTAAAGAGAATGACGTGATGTCATCACGTGAAAAATATCTTGGGACTCAAGAGGAAGTACAAGAACTTCTCCATGAGAAAATAATTCATTTTCGACCTCTAAATTCTGTTCTCTATGCGTCATAGTTCCCAATGCTTATGGATCCTGGAGGCTTTGCCAAGATTGCAGAGAAGTAAACAAATCATAATGCAATGATGATGTCCTAACCGTCGAAACCGATTTATTTGTGCAACTCATTATCTTCGTGGAAATATAGACAACATTCTGTCTTACTCCGTTTTTATTAAAATCGGTTTCCACAACTTCGTCGCGAGTGACTTAGTCAGAGTTCGCTCTGGCCCACCCTCACTACCTACATCAGCAGATCAGTATGCAAAAAGTTTGTTCTCTCGTACCCCATTGAGGCCACTTCCTGCGATATCCTTACTGTTTAATGAATAATTTTTTACGTTATCACATTATTTTTCTGTTTTTCTTTTAAGCATGGTAGGTAGGTGTACAGGTATACGTTAACCAAGTTATTTATGAAACGATTGTAGATGAATAGAGAACCCAAATGTACTCATGGTATAATGGTATATAAAAAACGCTGCAAATTCTTTTACTGGGGTTTATTATTCAATTTCATTCATTGGCTTGCGTTCATGATTTGAATTTCTACTAAGCTTTGGAGTGAGCGTGTTTCACAGGTGATAGAGCGATTATTGAATTTCAGGAGGCACAAAAATATGATCAACTGATCAATCCAAATAGGTTGAGGACCGATTTACGTGCTCTATGCATTATCTCCTGAAATTCAATAATAGCATGTGATAGAGCGATTATTGAATTTCAGGAGGCACAAAAATATGATCAACTGATCAATCCAAATAGGTATTTTGGTTGAGAACCGATTTACGTTCTCTATGCATATCTCCTGAAATTCAATAATCGCTCTATCACATGTGAAACACCCACACTCCAAAGCTTAGTAGAAATTCAAATCATGAATGCAAGCCAAATGAATAAAATTGAATAATAAACCCCACTGAAAGAATCTGCAGGGTTTTTTTTCTGATTTTATGAGTTTATGGCACTTGTGACACGTACATACAGCGTTTTGTTTTGTCTTGGGCCTAGGTGTGTCTGCGGGGCAAAACGTTTCTCTAGTGGAACTGTGGTTGCGAGTCGCGCACAAAACCCTTGCGCTACGGGTTTGTTTTACTTAGTTTATTTATAAAATTGAATAATAAAACCCAGTGAAAGAATTTACACCATAAGATCATGCCATACATCGGGAATGGTTTGAGCTACCGACCTGGGGAGGGGCTCATTCAAAGAAAGTCCCTACTGATTTTTTTGTCTGAAGTTTTTAGGGATTTTACAAAACGTTGACAACCTTCAAGTGGCACTTTAAATTAAGTGAGAGAGCTGGCTAAAGAATTGGGGCGTTGTCTAACCAATATGGATTTTTCCTGAAAATTTCATATTTTTCGCTCCAGCCGTTTGGGAGCAAACGTGCGTACTGCTTACGGCGGACGAAAAATTTTTTGGTTAAAAAATGGATGATTTGGATTCTGCACTCTTTGAAACGTAAACCATGAAATTTTCGGGGGGGGGGGGGGGGTTTAGACATTTTTTTTTTCTTTCAAGAGCGATCACATTTATTTCTGTCAGCGATAGCGAAATTTCCAAGGTTTTTCGGACAACTACAGTAAAATTGGTATCTGTCACAAAATAATCATAAAAATCGGTTAAGAATTGCAGGCGTCGACATTTATCACACACACTTACACCTATCTTTACTGAAACGAATGGTATGAAACGGATTTGTATTCGTTCATTTTTTTGTTTTTGGGTTGTTCAAAAACCATGGTAATTTCGCTATAAATTCACCCTCCTGGATAAATTCTAATAGGATTCCTGTCGACGAAGCCTTGTTTAGAGGGGCCTTCTAAAACGAATAGGATAGTTACAGAGAAACACGCAGCAGAGTCTTTGTAGTATGAATTTGAATGAACAAAAACAAGTACCTAACTATGAGTCTATTCATTGGGTAATACAAATATATGCCCGTTCTTTTATTATGAGCATTTAATCTTAACGTTTATTCACAGGGTTAGCTGACCAGTTCCGAGCGATTGTCCTACTGTGATGTAACACGACCTCTAGATTGCTTAGAAACCAATTATGGGTGGTTCAAGTGAAACGAGGCTGTCTGGTTAGAAACCTTCATTCATGTTTGATGCTTCAAATTATGGAAATGGTGCTTTGGCTTTGCAACCGCTAAAACCACAATTACGGCTGCAATGAACTTCAATGTTCAACTTTTTGGGCAGAGGTTCATAAGTGACTATGTTCATAAGCTCCTCAGTGGCTCTGAAGATCTTAACCGCCTTGTGATCCTTAACGAATCTCAATGGCGCGCCAAACAAGATAGCTCAACCACTGTCTAAGAAGTGGCATGGGAATTGCCAATGCCAAAATACCTGGAGGGTAAAATCTGTTTTCATTAATAAACAATATTCGTAGTTTTTATGATATTTCATGTAAATAACAATCAGATTAAGTAACCTAGATTGTTTTTTAAAATATATACAATATTTAAAATCCTAAGCTTAGGAGGTTCTATTTACCATTCTTACGGATCACATTGTGGCTGATGTTCTAGGTGTTAGAATGCAAACCGTTCATTTTCGCAAATAATTGGTTTGTGGCTAATTCTCCCCTTCATTTCTAACAGATGGAATCTCATAAGGTCTGCTGAAAGAAATGAAAAAACAAATTTAAAGTCCAATGCACCAGAGAGGTAACCCATAAGAATCCACTCCTCAAATCCACAACTTATCAAAACGAAAAGGTTTGTTTAAATCTGCTGTTGGACAAGCGTCTTAACAAGTGTTGATGTGGGGGTAACTATCTTTCTCTATAAGTGGATTTTGGTTTCAACTACCAGGCCAATTTCCCGAACCCATAGGACTAACATGAATGGAATTGCTGTCAATGCCAAGATACATGAAAAGAGATATCTTTTATCATAATGGCACACATTTACTACTTATAACTAGATTTAAAACTATTCCAATTGATCTCAAGAAAAAATCGTTCTATTGGTTAAGGCCCAGTTGATCGAATCTCCTAACAAATCCCTCAACAACTGATGGGAGAATCGAATGCTCAAACGATGATACTGAGTGAGAACAAAATATTTCATTCTAGTGGATGGTTTCTGCTACCGCAATGGGGCAGATGTTGTATCACCCATCAACGAGAAACCATACGTGAACATGCCTCCTTCATCCACCGAGAGCGGGTTGCGAAGAGCTTGCGTGAATACCGGGAAAGGATGATCACGCTAGCAGATTCCTGGTGAGCCCGACGGCCTGGCACAATTGGAGCAAGAGGGAACCAATCCTGAAAGGCTTGGAACCCAGAGGAAGAGAGGACTGCTGGGGGGGTGGTCGCCCAATCGACAATGTCCCATTCCCCCGACATTGTCCTTCGCCAACAAGGGCTTCCCAGTTCTCACTAACTGAATGCTCCCTTTGTGTTTCTCTTCGACTCCCAATGCTCCACTTGACAATGGCATCGTACCATAGAACCAATACAGAATGCAGGTACGGCTTTCTGCCTATTTTCTTCCTCCTGTTTTTGTTTTTCTCCGTTTTTTCCACGTAGAAACGAATCCAGAAGGGAAAAAAATTGTGTATCCAGAATCGGAGACCGCCCCGATCCGACGAGACCTACTGTGATTTTTCAATAGAGGAAAGTGAGTTTTTTCATACTGTCATGGCAGAACAGTTTAGTCTTTGCTGAAGAGAGATGTGCAATTTCTGGGTTCTGAAACAAATACATTCAAGCGCATTCAGAGCCGGTAACGATTCATCCCTTTCATTGTGCCAGTCTCCAGAATGAACAGGTATTAGAAAAACCGTACCGTTCCAATGTTCGTCATCTTGATGAACGCCTTTTTAGAAAATTCATCGATTCGCTGAAAGCGTGCTCATGACACTCCAACAAAAATGATCGAAACGCGATCTTCCATTTATTGTACTTGTGATGATTCAAGAACTAGTTTGTTGGTGTGGTGCTCCCTGCAATTTTCATAAACATTCACGAAATCTAATTATCTATTATAGAAATCAGGATTTTCAGGAATCATATTGTTGTAAGTTGCAATCGTAGCTATTGTACAATGGTTCATTCGTTTATTTTCAGTAATACATACAATTTTCTATCACATAAAATTGTATAGAAACAATTTTTATATCAAACCTTCAAACTTTGTCGCTTCAAGATTCAAGGTGCTTAGATTCAGAATGTGATATGTCCGTCCACCGTATAAGCCATAAAAGGGCTTAGAGTCGATGTAAAAATCCATTTTTTCGCACTAGGACTCCATTTGTAGTTTTGTTGGTCCTAACTTCAAGCTAGTCCAATCGCCTCACACACTTGGTTGCAAACAAGTGGTTTTGGGGTTCTATTTTTTCTGATTTCGGCTGTTCATATGAAGTGTTTAATTTCGATTAATTTTTGTCCATCCCATTGCAAAGCGACTTCTCCTCTCAAGACAAGTGTAACTTAAATAGGAGAGTACAATTGTACATCTGAAAAATTGTTTTACAGATAATTATTGTTACTATTCATTACCTCGAAAAAAATGTTCTATTTAAAATATGATGATGTAATTATGTTTAAAAAATTGGTTACGTAAATAAAAGCGTTGAAAACAAAAACCTTCTCACGTTACACTTGTAGATTCTCGTTTATTCTTTCGGCTACCATATTTCCAAGGTTAGTTACCTGAATATGGTGTAGTTATTGTCTATTTCAATAACTAGTTCAGTCGTAACAGACGTTTGGCGGCTACGTGCGATAAAGGTCTGGTGTATCCTGGAAGATACTGGATGTTAGAGCTGAATTTATTCAAAGTAAACCACTTTCCACGCTCTTGGGAATGATTTTTGGTAAATCCAGAATATATAGAAGCTGAATGAAATAGGGGTAGCTGGGAAAAGCGGGAATAAACTGTGATGAAGAGTTACATAAATTACTTGCATCTCAACAGCTGAGTGGCTAGGCGCCAAGTCGCGACTGGACGTTTTGGACGTAAGAAACACGCTGTTCTGATAAGTCAGGCTAACGTGTACCTTACCAAGGTTAAATTTTATGCTCCATGAAGAAGCTATGACAAAATTTTTCGTCCACCAGCGCTGTTTTTCCCGGTGACAGGACTTGGAAAACTATTTATCCTGGAGGATACCTCAGACCTTAAAGGGTTAAGTACTCTTTGAGTGGTATAAAGGTGACTGTAGATGCAATTTTGAAAAAGATAGTTGATCCTATTTTCTATGTAACAGAATGAATGGCCAGGTTGTAAGAATTTGGACCTCTTCACTATTCGGTACAGTAGGCCTTCTAACAGTTGCTAATGGTTCTCCAAACCACCTGCTAGAAAATATTTATAAAAAACTCCCTCTAGGGCGGCCAGACTTTTTTTATTTTGTAATATTTTTTCTATTCGTCTTGCCACCTTCTGTAACCCCCGCTGCCTTTCACTGAATGGAGGACCCCGCATCTCACACGGCTGCTCAGGTCCTCAGAAAGCCGGCGACAGTTTTCACGCTCCCCCAACTGAAAGAAACAGTGTAAAAAAAAGTCCACCTATGGCTTTCTACTATTATCAACAACACCACATTCATATTGCGTTCAAATGTGTAAATGATAATGTGTAGAGCAAGAATATTGTGTGTAAATGGTAGTCCAGAAGGGTTTAAGTGTGTCAGGAGAGAAAAAGTCTGCCAAGTTGGGGGTGGCACATGGCTTCTTCGTCTAGGCTGGATGAATGTGTTGCTCGTTATGAAATGCTTTAAATAATCCCGAAACAGAACTGCTTGTGTGTTCTTAAATTCTGCTGCTAACAGAATAGTAGTAGGCTGTTTTTACCAGTATTGCTCCATAGTATTGATTTGTGAGCAATGTAACCCATATGGCACCATCTACCCCATATTTCATCAAGATCGGATGAAAACTGTGTTTAGGAGTTGAGATTATTATATGGAACTGAGGACGTGGCCTGACATAAGTCTATTTAAGAAACATCGGTTTTTTTTACATTGATTCTAATTGCTTTTATGACCCGTGAGGCAGACAGACATTGCAGATGTTGAATCTACACCTTGAAAAGTAAAGTGGCAAAATTTGTGGGGGTGTTAAAAAGCTTCCGCTCTACGATTAATATCATTAACAAGAACTCGTTTTATCTTTTGGAAGAGAATGCTTTTTCGTGAAGACATTTCATCCGCTAATTGGAACCAAATCTGTTACACCTGGGATCAAAAAGTTCAATTGATTGGAGTCAGCTGATGTGGAAAATTCCTGTAACGTAAGACAGCAAATTGGTTCCCGAAATCCTTGGTTGGTTGTGATCGTTTGCGAGTGTTCCCTATTGACAAAGACATTACATATTAATCATGCAGTGCTAAGTTAGGAACTATTTTCATCTGTCTTTACATCGGGAAGTTTTGGTTTTGTAAATACGTAACGACGGAATCGGATCGTTAAATAAATAGTTAATGGAGAGAACTGTTTGATGATTCTTCCTCCTTGAAATTTGAGTACGATGGGGATAGGAATTTACTGATTTGTTCCGTGCCGAAAGGGGCTGAATGTGTTTTGGTGTCTCATTACACTCTACGTGTGTTACTCAGCACTCATTCATTTCCTTGAAGCCGTTTGTTTGCCTCTAGAGAGACAGAGAGCTGAGGGGTGTGCCTGGGGAATGAGGGAAGGGCGGTTTTCATTAACATCCCTGTTGACTTAGAGCCGGGTGATTGGATTTGTGCCCCCTCTTCCCTTCTGCGCATTGTCCTATCTGAGGCTCTGGCAATGAACTGGCTAATAGGCTGTCACCGCCAGTCCCCTGCCCTTCCCACTGGGGGTACATCGGGGACTCCCCCGAGGTCGAGCTCTATAAAAATACCGACCTCTCTCACTTCCCCCAGGAGCCCATGGTTTGTTTCTCCTGTTCCACACCGCTGCAGCATTTTGTTTGCTGTGGTGTCGGAATAGACCGGCAACCCCCTGGAGTGAGAATGCCTGGTCCTGCGGGGACCCAGAGACAATACAATCTCCTATTAGGTAAATAAAGAGAGAACCCGTTCACCAATCCACCACTCACTTGCGCTCTCTCGCCCCCACTGACGGAGGCCTCCATAAATTAATCCTCTTGTTCACGCTCAATCCATTTGAGATTGAAGTGAGCGCCTTTATAACATAAAATTGAGCCCCAACTTGAATTTTAACTGTCTTATTTGAATATGGAAAGCGTGAGACATCAAAATCTTTCGTTGCCATATCAGAATGATTAACAAGTTGGGTTTAGACAATATCTTATTACATAGTAACAACCTCCAACAACGTTGTTGAAGTTTCTTCAAAGATAAAATAATTCTTTGTTATTTATAACTATTGTTTTTTACAAAACTTTGAATTCTAATTTTTATTTATGAAAGTATATTTTTAACTCCAATTTTATACCTACAGGTTGTACGTGATGAGGAGCGTACCAACTACTTTACCCACAGAGTCGAAAATCTGTTAGCCATAAAAATCATATTTTACAGGGCTTACTAAAAAAATGGTTTCCTTTAAAGTATCTAAACAGGCAATGAATCTTAATATGAATCGTTGAATTTCCCGGCCTCTTAGTATCCTACAATATTTTTTTAAGAGATCTTGGGGGTGAAAAATAAGACCGAAGAGTTAATTCGATCAAATGTGGAAAATTACTATTTTTGAGTACGCTCATTAGTCCGCGTTGTTCTAGTGATGACTGATGGGCCCGTAGGCCTGGAATATGGGCTTTCCAACGTTATAGCCAGTTTTAGTTTCTTAGAAGAAACTTTCACGAGAAAATTAAGTTTGACGTCTACTTCTAGGCTCTTTTGATTCGGGGGAAAAGGTCTGTACGACTTAATGAATTTGGAGATGGATCTTTGTATTTTTCACACTGAATCGAATGGTGACCCGGACTTCCCCAGTGGTGGTTGTAATTTTCATCCTGAATAATATAATAATCGCAATTACATAATGCTATTTACACATTAATTGAGGACATTTTTCAAAAATCGATGTCGAAAATGCGATTTTGGTTTATTATTCAATAAAAAACCGTTGTAATCGCTCTGGAAAAAAAAACGCTGCTAATTCTTTCACTGTGGTTTATTATTCAATTGGCTTGCGTTCATGATTTGAATTTCTAAAGCTTTGGAGTGTGCGTGTTTCACAGGATAGAGCGATTGAATTTGTTATTTGAAACATATAGCTAAAATTCAAATCATGAACGCAAAATTGAATAATAAACCCCAGTGAAAGATAGCAAAAATATCATGTTACTCAAATTTTTGATTGAACGTTTTAGGGAGTGTTTTTAAAATGAGAATTGCGATAGCGATAGCAAAAATACATACTGATCAGATGCCTTGGTAAGTTCATACCCAATGTGGTTTTTATGTTGTAAGGAACGAATGGTGACGCTTCTCACCAACTGGAATTGCGAAGCCTCGCACTCAATGGCATTTTGGTATTTGAACATAACTTTCCACTCTGTTGGGAAAGTAGACAAGGCATTTGACTCCTTTATATTTTTTCTATTGCCAGCGCGATTCCCATTCTACCATGTTTTTAGGTCAATGTGATTTTTCACCCATGTTCCACGAATTTTTATGCAATATTTTTTGAGAAAATGCGTTGAAGCACTATTCGTGCAGTACGTTTTTTCGATTATTTCTGGTGCATTCCATCCTCGTTGATTGTACCAAGTGTCATGCTAGCGAGCCAAGTGAGCAATCAAGTCTCACTAACATCACAACTGGATGAATCACAGTAAACGATAATTTTGACTCAGTTGGCTTAGACCTAGAAAAAAGGCTTCATGATGGTCGAAAAGCATCTAATTTCTGCGAAAATTCGACACTTGAAAACAGCTGTACCACCATTCCTTTTTATCCTGATCGTCTCTAATATTATAACTGACCACATCCAGGAAGAGGTGTGAACAACGTTGATTGACGTCTGTTGGCAGAAAGGATCATATGAGGGGGATGCATTATTTTTCTGTAATGAATTCCAGATTATGTTTTCTGATTGTGCTGAGTACCCTTCTGGTTAGAATGGTACGCTGACTGCCGATGGTCTGATTTGTGTTCCACGACTGGGAATTTCAATGAGTGGATCCGCGTTATATGTTTCTCCGCATATAATCGTGGAATGGCTCGGGCTTTCATCAGAGACTTCGATACCAGAACTTACAAGAACCTAGATTGCTTTCTACAGGTCCGCCACGGTAATTTCCAGATTAGTGATCTTGTGCAATGCTTGGAAAGATGAAAAGGAGGATTGTTACGTTCATGAATGTGAAGTTCTCTCAGAATGGTTACATAGAAAAAAATCCCAAGCCTTTTATCCATAATATACAATAGCGGTATTAGATTGGTGAAGCGTGTTGCACCAACAAACGTTTTCAAATCGCGTAAACAAGAATTACTTTCGAGTTACCCTCTGATCCTCCTAATCGCGCCCGACAGAGGGGGTGGGCACAATAGTTTATATTTTTCCGTTTGTAACGCGGTGGTGTTCGGCCAGAGTCACAATACAGTACAAAACCCCTCTAACTCTAACTGGATTACCGGGTGCCCGAGATGCCTTATCGGACCCGACTGCTGTACTAGTAAAAAGAGGCTTCCAAGTAGAAAGGGATGAAATCCCTTAAATCCATCACCCGCTTCAGTGGACACATGCTAAATCCTCTTTTTCCGAAGATAAGGGGTCTTTTAGTCTGGCAAGTATATTTCTGGGATGTTTCCTATTCTCTCACAGGATTCTACACGGTTCACGTCGCGGGCTCAAAGGACCGTGGGTCGAGGGATGATGCAGAGGGAGAAAGAAATGAAACCACACCGTGACTAGATGAAAGGGCAAAACTAAGGAGGAAATAACACGGGAACTAACCATCATGATTGGAACACCTAATCATTATTCCTAGTGATTTGTTTGGACTCCAAAATATATTCGCCAATACCTGATAAAAGAGCTTTCTTTTATTTTCAGTGCTAAGGTATATCTTATTCCGATTCATGAATACAGCTTCCTGCCAACAGTGACAAGTTATACGGAATTCTCTTTTTAGGATGTCAATGTGATAGATAGATGTACATCTATTACTATTGATACAGGGGTTGCGGAACAGCTCAAGCACGAAGAAAACTTGACTCAATACAAACTGCACTAGACTAGTAGGTATGTTTATGATTGTGTGAGTAACATCAAGTCGTGGTCGTAACAGAGTCATTTCGCAAAGTGTGGTGCGGCAGACATTGCTACGGAGTTACTCGAGTCGGGCGTATCGTCTGGAGAGTTTCGTGGTATCACTATCCGTGTTCCTCGGAGCTCTAACTGGCTCTTATTGGTGGTAATTTTTTAGACGCACTTCAAATCAAATTTTGCATATTTGTAAAAGAGGACAGTTTCCAAATTAGGTACATTAAGGGGCAAAATACATATTATTATTATATCATGAAGCCAACAAGAAATGCAAAATATAGATTAATCTGCCATTTTTAAAATCAATTAATTGAATTCGATTAAAAAATAAGAAAAAATTAATTAAAAAAAAAAAGAAACAGAAAAACAATTAAGTAAATTAGATTTTTAAGGAAAAAAAAGTAAGTGAAATACCCCTTTCCTTACCCCTCTCTCCCTCTTCTCTCTTCCTCAACTTTTCTAATCCTCCGTTTAGTTTAGTTTACTATTGAGCAATTTATAATATCATCGTACCTTCTTCACTGACAAAAATCATGAGTTGTTAACGGTAACGATGTGAAATAGGCACTTGGAAAAGAAGAGTTTGAGGTGGGGTATTTACATTGTGATGATTTGAGCTCTGGTAGCTAAGGGTATTTACTAACACTGTGATTGTAAAAGAAGAAACCCCCCCCCCCCCCACCATGTGTACCCCCTCCCCAAAACAAAAATGTGAAAAATACAAGTAAGCACCACTTATTTTATTTAAAACTAAAGGAAGATTTATACATATAGCTATTCAAACCCAGTTAATAGACAAAACGGACAAAATTTGAGCACTGTCATTGTCATTTATACATTTCAGATGGAAAACAAACCATTTTTAAATTGATTACTGGGTTCATTATAATTCACGTTCTATCTCGTGATGTAATAATATATTTTTGAATATGTCCCTTAGCCCCCCCCTCCCCCCCCTGTGGGTACCAATGACTAATTGTTAAGGTTTTTTGTCTTGTGCAAGTATATTTGACCTTTATTTGAAACGATCTCATTTTCGCTTAATTTAAGGTCCCACAGAGCTAAGGTGATTGTGCTGTCTCCAGCTGTTTCTTAGTTTCCTTAATTAATCAGAACAGCCAAGGCAAAGTTGTTGCAGAAATCCTTAACAGAAATATTTTCGGATTATTGAACTGTGCGAGTATCCATGTGTGTCTGCCTATCAATTTGTTTGGCTCTGGGAGAATTAATGTATTGTTTTCAATATGGTTGCAATAATTATTCTTAGGATTTCGACTAGAGTTTCTAAGCGTTCTGAAGGGGCAGATCAAAAATGTTGTTGGCAACTACCTTTCATTACGTGCTACACTATTGGCGAAGTTTTTCGTTACCGGTACACAGTGGCTTTTGAGTCTCCAGTCACTCATTCTTCACAGTGATCAGAAATAGTTCTGCTGATTCTTCCAGTGTAACTCCCGCACAAACTGATATTTGCCCTTACCTACAAAGGGAGGAATGCGGAAATTGCGTTTTTTGTTTCAAGAGTTAAGAATCAAGTATTGATTAGTTTTGTAAAATACATGTCCATAACAACTTAGCCATTAAGCATGATCTTGGCTATATTTTAGTAGGTGAAAGGTCGTGTTGTAGGAGGTGTTTATGGTCTGTGAATCCAGGAACCATTTAGTTGAAATTTTCGTTTTTTGATACTTAAAACAGGAAAAACAAATAGTCTTATAAAATGAAGCATAAACAAATATATCTGAAACTTATTCAAGATATTAGCATATTCATTATTAAAGAACAACACACTCGTACAATAAGCATTCGGGCTGAGGGCTTTCAAAATCATTCACAATAAGATTTCATTAGTCGAAATTCTATAATTAGTCTGCGACAAGAAGAATGCTCTTTTGAGTACGGTTTAGAGGCCTGCGTTTTCACAGTTGTGAGTAGACGAGGTTCGTACAAACCTCCGAGATGGCACAATGCTCGAAAGCTAATTGGATCGCCACCCTCTTTTCGTTCTTTGTAGACCGAAAGCGAAGACAATCATGTTGTTGAGGGACAACGAAATGAGAAGAGTAAGTTTGAAGAAAGAAGAGCCAAAGTGAACAAGTTCCATATTGACTTTCTTATTGGTTGACTGTCACAAAGGGAGGAAGGCATCCATTGTAGCCAGGAGTATTGTTGCCGAGGTTGTGATTGCTATCGATTCTGCCGCTAAGTCCAATTTGTGCCCGAGACTTGGGAGAGGACCTCCACTGGGCCTATTACCTACAACTTACTATCCCCTTACGACGTCATTGTCAGATTGTCAATATGCCTTTCTCTTTTTTACTAACTCGGAGATTTTTCGAAGCTGACAGCTCACCCTTTTTTACTGGAAAAAAAAGGAAAGCCAAACCAATCAATAGTATGAACGGTCTTTTCCACTGGGGTTTTGTAGCACCTATTCATAAATGTTGTCTAATGGCACGTCAAATAAGATTTATGATTCAGCAATAGAAGAGTGTACTAGAGAGCTATTGACCAGTAACCAACGACTCGCGTTCAGAAACAGTGAATAAAATACACACGGTATGACTATATATTTTCGCAAGCCTTAATACGTGCATTCCATCTTCCATCCCTGTTATTAAATCATGACATGGAATTACTAATAATATTTTAAGATTGTTTATCTTCAATATATTTATATTTCTAAATGTTTCTTTTACCTTCAATGAATCGGCTATTTTGTTTGGAAAAGGTGGTCATTCAATTCACTTCACTGCCAAACGTACCAATTTACGTTTCGAGACAGTACTTTCACAATTTCAAATAAAATAGAAATTGCTATATTTGGTAGAAACGTATTCAACCAGACGGGGCACATACATAGGGCGTTTGGAAGAACATGGCAATTAATATACATAAATGAACTTACAGAAGTAGTGGATAATTTCCAAAAATGTACAAAAAACAGGATTTGGTCCTTTGCATTCTTTTTCAGCGAGATATAAAGACATTTGCTCTAGACTCACAAATTACCTGCATACGGATTAAATTTTGCACTGGATAAAGGTTTTGGTATGGATATGAATAATATCGTGAAATAGAGTTAAGAATATATGGATGCTGCTTGCCGGCGAGCATGTTGTCTCTGAAATAACCCCAGTTCA
Source organism: Creontiades dilutus (assembly GCA_031894815.1). NCBI lineage: Eukaryota > Metazoa > Arthropoda > Insecta > Hemiptera > Miridae > Creontiades > Creontiades dilutus. The sequence continues at coordinate 186,041 of JAVIWC010007501.1, forward strand.
ATGCGAGATTTTCAATTCTTCGTTTGTATCAGGTACAATTCCTCACCAGCTGAAGGAGCGTTTTGTCTTCCCGATTCCCAAGAAAGATGATCTCTTGGATATAAGCAATTATAGAGCAGTAAGCCTCCTTTGCTTTCTGGAGAAAGTGGTGGAAAACTTAATGCTAACTCGCCTCATTGCTACTTCAAGTTGAACTTCTTTAATACAAGACAACTTGGATTCGTACGGAACAGGTCATGTGATACAGCATCGTTGGACATAACGACGGGCTGTGTGTGGTTGGCTATTTTGTTTACGTGGCAAAGGCTTTTGATATGGCTTTTCACTGGTCTCACTACGAAAATTGGGGCTGGCGGTCTGCTAGGAACTTCCCTGGAGTAATTTCGGTCCTACTTGTCATGTGGTCCTTGGAGGGTATGACTGAAGGTACTGATAGCCACAGTCTATCCACCCTGAATCCCCGGAAGAATTGGAATTCCCCAAGGTAGCCTACTTGGTCTCTCTCTTTCTTTGGGGCTCGTCAATTACCTCCCCAGTATTCTAATGGTGAAATATAGACGTAGCTCTTTTGAAGGCGTCTAATATGCCTGCCATTACTGGGTACGAGGTCGCGAGGCGCTGAGTTAAAATAAGGGACCACACATTATGTCTAATGAAGCTGGACCCGTGAACCATGGGTAAGAGCTACCTTTTACAAAAATAATTGTGTTTTACGTTCGTACTGACAGCTTCTAGTTACTTCTTGTATGATTATTAAATTGTAGCAACTCTTATTGATACAAGTGATTAATCACACAATGAAGCTAGTTAATGTGGTGGATTTCAAAACTCCATCCGGAAACTCAATGGGGTACAACTGGAATACCGACTGGATCAGATGGGTTCCGTCCATATGGCTAAGTTTTTCTGATCACTTCTCTCATGGTTCAATTTTTCGGTTCTATAGATGAAAGAAATGAATTGAGGCAAATTGTTCTTAAATCTTGTTTCCCGTTCCGCTTGACTCTCAACTTTTTTACGGTTTCTCCCTTTGGCAAACCTAATACTTTCCTAAATTTTGATTCGTTCCTCAACCATTCGAGCAAATTCGTGTTAGCCTGATTCATAATACATAAAGCTTTTTAAAAAATGATCGATACCTCGATAGCGTTTTCGCTTCTTAAAATTAAATTGTCCGTATAAATTTCTCTATTTCTAAGTAGAGTAAACAAGGAGGTGTCGCGGACGTCGCCAGCCTTCCTCTAGAGAGGATCGGAACCTATAACCTAACTATAGGTCTGACGATTTCGCTCGTGGCTTCCCATTGCCTCAAGCCCCTGGGTTGGGAGCGATTTGGATTCACGTGATATCGAGATCAGAGGTGAACTATCTAACGACAGTACAGGTATACAACACTTGATAGGATTTTGTTGCCTGCCGGATTCGAACCGGGCAAATCAGTACTCCCACTGAAAGTATGCAGCCATAGGACTGATGCCTTAGCTCGCTCGGACTACCTGTTCCATTCTCTATTTCTAATTTCCTTAATTTAGTTTTAATTAATACTTTTCAATGACCCACTAGCCGAGCTCTAACAAACGGTGCTGAATTTGATTGATAAATTGAGCGAGATCAACCATTTTCAAGTGTGCTTCAACGAACATTCCTATTGTTGGGTAAGTGCCCTTGCGGTGCGGTGTACGTGCACCCTTGGATGGTTTTCAGTTTTGCTAACAGCGAATTAGCTTCTTGAATGGTTAAGAAATTTTGAGAGAGTTTCTTTGAAGCTGTGTCATTCAGTTTTCTGAACTGTTCTCACAAAATTCTCAGGCACTCTGAAAAATAACCTACACCAATAATTGTAACCATGTTCTGCTACCAATTTGTGTTCTACTCTCCTATTCAATTACTAACTTAATTATTTTCTTTTGTAATGATAATTTTATGTCTCTCCGCTGCCTTTAATACAGCTAGTTTACATTGATTAATTTGAACGGATTCATAACACCTGTATGATTTATAATTTGAAGCATTTGTTATTGATAGAAATTATTAATCACACAATTAAGCTAGTTAGTGTGATGGACAACTCTGCGACAATAATAAATCTTTGCATTATAATTTGCAGCGTTTTCAAACTTCTCGGGTTAGCTACAGCATGCAATATCCTCTTTCTCAATTACTTTTGTTAATAGAGAAGAATGGATTAACTGTAATGCCAAAGCTGAACTTGTTGAATCATTATCTGTTTTTAACGTTTGAGTCTACTTTTCAATTAAAAAAAACCAGTAGGTAGTATTGATGAAGGGCGATATCTAGCACCTCATGATTTGAGAAACATATTTCCATTGAACGTGATCGATCTTGCTTTTCTGAGCGATATGACAGTTCCAGCAAACGAATGGAGTTGCAGTGAAGGCGCGATTATGCATTTGAAAGCTCCTTGGGTCCTTATTTACTCTGTGGCGCTTCACTCCAAGAGCCTTGCACCATTAGCACTCAAGATGACAAGGCAGCAGTCCTTGTTAATGATGGCTAGCACTATTCGAGGGGATAAATGGTGCGGGCGAGAATCAACGTCATTCGCAGAACGCGATCTGAATCGGATTGTGAGAGAGAGGTATAGACTGGGGATGGATAAAACCGCCCCTAAGGCTTGAAGAGATCGATTTTTTTTTCTCTCGTTTTTTTTTCCCCGCATTGAAGCTCAAAAAATGCGTTTGGTCGTGGAAAAAAGAAGATGTGGGGGTTGGGAAAATACGTAGTGGACAGAGGTCCTTTGTAGTTTAGGTGGGATATGCAAAGAGTGGGGCTTTTGTAGGGAGTAATGGCAGGATTTTCGTCCAAGTAGGGTTTTCTCATCCCATTTCTTTCATCATCTGTTCGGTCACCGCAGTGTTCATAAACTGGTTTCGTTCGACGATCATAATCTGCGCACGTCCTTTACTGACGTTTTTTCAAAAGTCGATCATTTTATCAAGGGGACATATTTTTCCTAATCATCCAATTGACAGCGGAATATTTTTTTGCATACTACAGTCTACATTGTTTCCTGCATAAACATCGAAATAAAAATGTTAAGTCTACGTAGATGATATCGTGAGCTTGGCATTTTTGTTGGTTCGGACCACCAGGTTCCCTCTACCAGAAACTCTTGGTTATAATTTTAATCCATTTAATTCATCTCAAATTACGTACTTTCAATCTCAGTGAAAGTGGTTGAAATATTTTCAATCCGTATACAGTGTAAACAACCAACAATTTCCATTTGATTATTGAACATATTAAAAGAGTGTTTGACATCACAAAAAATATTGTTATATATCTTATTGTTATTTAATAGGATTATTTTACAGATATGCAATGCAGCATAAAAAATGATAACGTACCATGATGTTTACATGAAGACAGTAGTTGTCCAAATGGAAAGTGGGTTGTAACCACATTCGTCCTAACGCTTTAGTTATTACTTTTAATTACTTTATCATTCTAGTTTATTTTTTAAATTAAAACTTGTAATTAACGAATTATGAGGAGGAATTGTTTTCCGGTCTGTTAAAAAAGTTCGTTTTTCATAATTACCGAAGAGAATAAATGGCAGTTTTTAAGTAAAACGTTTACCAGAGTTTAAGAGAACCTTAGCGCATGGTAGCAAACTCACTTCCCACAGTTTGATGTTACCTGAAATGCACAAATCTATTCATAATAATATTATCATCATATTATGATTGATTGTAAATATTGGAGGTTATTCTTCTGATAACAAAAATGAAATCGCAATGAAAACATAATGAAATTGCAACACACTCATATTAGGCAATGCATAGCAGCATTCACCACTATTTTCCAAACTTGAAAAAATTGTCTGGGAAATTTCCGAACTGCTTGCAAATGTCTTTGTGTGAACTATGGGCTGAAGCTTTAAGCTTGATGTGCGCCAGTAGTAAACGTTTTGTTTAAAAACAAAAACACCGGTTGAGAAAAATGAGCTCTAGGAGACTTGGAATTGTATAGATTAACTCGACAAATTTTTCGCGGAGCGTCGTGGTTTCAATAGAACTATTAGCTATTCAAACGCCTTGAAATTAGTTCTGGATAGCGCTTGAATTGAGAAAAACAATCGGAGCATTCTAAGGATTCAAATATGAATATTCTCCCCCAAAATCCTCGTGCTAGTTCCACTCGTGTCTTCTCAAAAGGTGTCGAGAACTTTTGAAACGTTATTATGACCCATTGTTTGGCCCTAAGGAACCATAATTAGGTGCAAGATGCTCCTACGAGGTTTTTACGGACACTTTGGGGTGATACCTGCCCCTTTTGTCATGTTAAAGCCGCGAAGGGAAAAGAGAGACCATTGTCTAACCCAACAGCTGTGACTGCCACCCCAGGTGCCAAAAAAAAGAGAAAAGGTGTTAAAATCACTCTTTTGGAATCCAAAAGGCATCGGTGCTGTCCTATTGTCCATCACTATGGGACCACCTATGTCTCTTTACTGATAATGTAAAAAGGTGAGATTCCTTCCCACCTTCTGTTCTCTCCCTTTTGCAAGAATCAGAAATCTTGGAATAGATCATAAGGTCTAACGATTATTCAGTTACTATGGAAAGAGGGACCGAAATTCTTCCGAAAGAGTGATACTGTCCTATCTGATTGCTTTGTAAGTCAAGCGACCTCTTTCGTCCGTCGTTATACGAAAAGTCGTATCATCGAAATCCTTTCTTGGACAGTATAAAGCTTTTTATTCATTTGTTCATGATTATTTCAACGTCCTTCATATTATATCTACATTAAATTCATTCAAAATACACATTTAGACCTACCTACATAATCAAAAAGTATTTACGAATGACCTAAGTCAAAAAAATAAATCGAAAGTTATAGAAAAACCCTTCTTTTACAGAGGATAAAAAAACATAAAACACAAATGATTACCTACGTTATAATATATACGTCATATTATGACAACAATATTGAGCATATTACTCGAAATGTTAAAGAAGGAGGTAAACATTAATTTACAATGGTTATGAAGTAGTTTCTATTCATTCACTCCAAAAAAGGAATCAACAAAAAAACTAAAAGGAAGGAAATCATACAAAAAAACGCTGCAAATTCTTTCACTGGGATTCATTATTCAATTGGCTTGCGTTCATGATTTGAATTTCTACTGAGCTTTGGAGTGTGCGTGTTTCACAGGTGAAAGAGCGATTATTGAATTTCAGGAGATATGCAAGGAGCACGTAAATCTGTTCTCAAACAAAATACCTATTTGGATTGATCAGTTGATCATAATTGTGTGCCTCCTGAATTTCAATAATCGCTCCATCACTTGTGAAACACGCACACTCCTAAGCTTAGTAGAAATTCAAATCATGAACGCAAGCCAATTGAATAATAAACCCCAGTGAAAGAATTTGCAGCGTTTTTTATGGTTATCAGGCAGGTTTTTTAGGAGTTCACTCCAGTATCCACGTTCACTACATTACTAGGTTACTGCAATCAAAACAAAAACAATAATAAACCAAAATAACGCAAAAACGGGAATGGTTTGAGCGAGGTCGCTCAAAATTTAGGCCGCCTTGACTTTTTTTGAGGTTTTTAGGGATTTTACAAAACTTTGACAACCCTTGAAGGGCACTTTAAATTAAGTGAGAGAGCTGGCTCAAGAATTGGGACGTTGTCGGACCAACATGGATTTTTCCTGAAAATTTCAGATTTTTTGCTCCAGCGTTTGGGAGAAATCGTGCGTACGGCGGACGGACGGAAAAACGTTTATCGCAGATGTGTATTCTACACCCTTTGAAACGTAAACCATGAAATGTTCAGGGGGGTTAATACTTTTTTTTTCAACGGCGATTACAATGGTTTATTATTGAATAATTAACCAAAATCGTGCGAAGAAATATACGTAAACTTTATTTAGTGTAGAAAAAAGGGAATTGGACAAGTCTCGTTGGATTTAACACATGGTCACTTGAAGCATTTGTGGTTTGGTATAACACGATGAAGGGTGGGGAGCAGGAGACTTCTCTGTATGGAAAAGGAGGGTGTGCCTCTCCCAAGCATCCGGAAACCTTGATTGACGATGAATAGATATATCTCAACATAATTCCATCTCGAAAGTTGAACAATGAAAGTACGAGTTAGTTAGTACTAACAGCAAAGTAGCAAAACAGCAGTACTCTGCTTCCGTCCTCATAGCAGAAAACGGGAATTCCGTCGAAAATAAATATTTGAAGATTCCTTACCTTTTGAAATGCTCAGCTTTTTGCTGTGAAAGTCCACATTTCTCTTGCCTCTCGTTTGCTTATTGTAATGTAAAAAAATGTAAATACATCAATTTAAAAAAAAACTGGGCGATGGCCGACGGAAGGATTTTTGCTTCCAGAAATCTTCTGAAAAAAGTTGCATAGTGCATCTTTTAGTGTTGTGATCTGCCAAGTGCTTCACTAATTTGGAGTCGAAGCTTTTATCCTGAATGCCTCGCTACTTGTTGGACGTATTGCGAAAATCTAATGGCGAGTTAGGTGTAAGCCCAGTCTGCAAAACACTTTTAGAGGTATTCCTCACCGAAAACCGACAGTGCAAGATGTCCTCGACCAAGACTGAGTCTTTGTGTTACACCTGGCCCTCCGTATTGTCCTTTGCTCCAAATGTTGGGTTACCATCACCTGAAAAGCAGATGTCCGAGGGAAGAATAAGAAGCATCCTTCGGTTTTTCTTTTTCGGTCTTTTCGTTTCGAAAACTATTGAAACAGGAACTTGTAAATAATTATTAGGTGCTTACTTGGGAAATTGTGTGTGGTGTTTTGTAAAAGACAAGACTGCATGCAAGTTGTATGCAGATAAAATAGAATTGAGCGACTTTTTCGTTCAAGAAACAATACTAGACGAATGGATAGTTCACCTGGTGTGAACATCACGAAAATTTCTCCGAGCCCTAGTTATTAGATTCGTTACTGGGCGTTAAAAACTGCGTATTTACCCAGGAATCTTTTTGCTGACAGGTTGCATGTACGTGCTGAATAAAATTAGCAAACTGGTGGTAAGGATGATACTTAGGACCTTTCCATATGATGGCTGTTCAACACTTGAGTACATAGTTGCAGAAATTAAATTATTGCTTTCCTGTGTGTGCCTGTACTGTTCTTAGTAATACACATGGTACGTTCATTTATTTGGGTAATAAGGGAAGGGTGGGGCAGCCCCGGTCTGTGGTAATGCCGGTCACATAGGTTTTAGAGGGGTGGAACCTTCTATTATCGCTCTTTCGGCTAGAGGCCTCTGTAAGTGTCCCCGCGAGCTTACTTGGGGGAATGCCGGTCAGAAATAGAGTTATCCCGGTCTGGCAATAAATTGACCGTCAATCACCTGTAACATCCAATAATCTATACCTAGATAGGTATAAATAAAAGTGAGTTGTTCATTAAAATGAATTAGGAGGATTTTTTTCCTTAGGTACGTATGTTGTTCAAGAAACATGTATACTACGAAGTTTATTTTTGTCTTTTACAGGTGGTTAGAAGTGGTTAGACGGTTAGAAAATGAACAGAAGGAGAAAACGAGCAACAAAAAAACTAAAGTGGCAGAGAGCAAGTTGGTCTATTCCTCGAATGGAGCAGGAACTAGCAGGTACAGGAAAACTGAAAGGGAAAAAGTAATAAATGAGAAAGCCTCGGAAGAAACCAAACTAAAGGAGAAAGAGGGGAAAAAGAAAGCCACTAACAAGGAGAGCAAGGGAAAATATGAGTAAGACTTAGACGAAACTATAGACAGATGCCATTTGCTACGACACAGATGCCATTTGTGATGATCGACAACGAATTGAATATTCCCATAAATGCTTCGAATTTGGACGTATGCTTTATTTGTACAGCCTCATTTCATAGTGACAATCTCAGTTGTCAATGTACTGGATGCAAACTCTTGGCCCTGAGAACAACCTGTGTGATCTTTGCTCCATCCAAATCCTGAGCAATTTGTCCAATATACTACTATATATTTAATATATTGTATATATAATATATTTAATTTCGTTATTTCCTTCCAAAACTAGAAATAGAACCAAATTAACAGGGTATTTACCTGGCTGGGGTTACCCACACGCCTGACCGGTACTCCCCCATGGGTGGGGAAATGCCAGTCAAAGCGGTTTTTCTTGTTTAGAACCAATACTTCTTATATTAGGTGTATTATGAAAAAAAACTAAGGTTGACTATTAAAATTAGATAATTTAGGAACATTGTTACAGGACCAATGAGGCCAAACATATGGCACTCCAAATTTGAGTGGCCGGCATTAACCCACCCTTCCTAACCTTTTACTAATGAGATACAAAATTCAATCATTATAAATTAAATATCAATTACTTTACTTGTCGCTCCACAGAAAAGCATAAAGGGAGGACTCTCTTATTAAGCTGAAGTCGAGATAGTGGAATTTTATTCGACATGCTGTATTGAATAAAATTAAAGGGTCAAGTCAGGTGAGGATAGCAGCGATAGGTTAGTGGGAGATTGGATAATAACAAGGATCATGAATACGAGTAATTTGCTAAATGCACTTTAAGAACACTATAAAATGTCTGGCGGATGTTCGTCCTTTTGAACATTCCAAGTTAAAGTTCATTCGAATAGTTCGTATCATTGGTTTCAGTAAAAAAAATCAAATAAATTACCGATGAAATTCAAAGGTTGACATTTTCAGAAGTAGATGGTTCAAGAAGTTTCAATAAAATGTAGTTAACCTTGCATTTTCGTGTAGAACCAGAACAGACTCGTCCCAATGTATCGGATATTCTTGACATGATTTCAATATCCTCAGTGAATATTCATTTGTTTAGCTTGAACATTCACTAGAAAATTAAAGTAAACTTGAGTGTGAATCGTCATCTTTATAATCAATTAAATAATGGATTTTCCTTAGGTTCATGTCTCGAGGTTTAGGTCAACTTGCACCCATAGCAGCTTGTAGGTATAATAGAGTCGCAAACATGCCGACCAACTAATATCCTGTCTGCGCATGATCTACTTTTATCCGACTATTACATTCTTAAAAAGTTGAGTACTGAATAACTCTTCTCAATTAAAAAAAAAAAAAAATATATATCCATGTCAATTTTAGCCTCTGCAACCGTTGAGTTCTTGTCTCATGTATATAAATCTTATTTAATCTTGAGAGATTTCTTGAAAATGTTATGTACTTACATAGCTTAAAATGCATTCCAACTGTTTACTCACTTCAGACTAGAGATAAGAATTATATTCTTGCAACAAGCAACACATTGCTCAATTTTAGCTGGATTTTGAGTAGCTCCTTAGTCTGAAGAAAAGGTTACCAGCTTAAACTATGGACCTACATAGAAGGACTGCTCAACTTGAAAATAATAAATAATTTCTTAGTTATTTGCAGCGATTTCATATTTGTGGTGAGCGTTGCAAATGATTTATCGATACCGTTAACAACTTGACATGATAACCATGTAGTGGGAAGAATTGTATGCACATAACTCAAACATTTACAGGCAATCCGTCATCAGTATTGAGATCACACAGTCGGTGGGTATTCGTCATGATGTATGTAATGTAGAACAGCTCAGTAATCTTGTTTGCTTTTTCTTTGTATGACCTTCGAGAGGGTGAACCCACCAGTGGGAATTCTCATCGAAAGCGCGGGAGTAGTAACGGACAAATCCCAAGATGATACAGGAGGGAAAGGTGCTAGGATTAACGATAGGGGGTGCAGAAGAAACACCCTCATTTTTTAATTGAGACCGGTCCTTCGTGTGAATCTTCCCTTAAATATATTTCATAACTCCCCCACTTCTGACGAACCTGACCCCCTTTGGCGGTCGTAACTGTTGCAGTGGGTCCTACTCCCCTTTGACACCGGATTTCAACCGCATTTGAAAACCCCCACTGGTCAAAACAACCGCGTGACCAGTTTGATAGAAAGAAGCTGTTTCACATTAGCAAAATTAAGCCGGGAAGAGGGGCCCGAAGGGCGAATTTGCATAGGAGGGAGGTTAAGCAGGCGGAAACCCCTTAGGCGGTTCAGGAAGTGGGTTCCTCTTATCCCGCCTACCCTCCGTTTTCTTCACTTTAGAGCCAGGAGCCCCACAGTAGCTGCCTCCGCTCGGCTATCCGACACCACACAACCCTTTCGCTTCTCCATTATTTCAACTTCCAGAGTTTAATCCGAACCGTAGGCGGCTCCGGATAGGATCATAGGCGCATGTGCTCCCCACCCAATAAATAAATGAATAAAAAATTAAAGTTTCAAACCTTCTCCATTCTCATTTGAAGGGTTTGAACCATGAGCGAAATAGGCGCTTTCTGGGCAGCACCTGACGAGTCGGAAGCAGTCAGGAGCAGATTTCAAATATGCTCCAAGATTACCCACTGTAAGTAAAGCGGAATTTCAGAGGATTTCCGTTAGGATTGAGGCAGCCTAGAAGATTGACCAATCAGAGTACAAAAAATTCCGCCAAGGTTGTGTTCTTTGTCAAGGTAGCGTGATCGCTCAGGTATTTTGAAATGTTCAAGATAATTTCGAAAGATGTAGAATGAAATCTTGTTACTACGATTCAATGGACAGAAATGTCACAGGATATATTCCGACACACATCAACTCCACCAAAAGGTTTGTCAACGTGCATTGCACGTTTGTAAAACCCGTTCGTGAACGTTCGAGCGCGTTCCGCCCAAGGGCTCCTCATTCGTGGCGCATCCAGTGAAAACGTCATGAAAAAGTCGAGTTAAGTCTTGTTGGCCTCCTTATTATTATGGGTATAATGCGTTATTGATTTTGCTCGGTTTTAATTGCGTTGGGACAATCTGCAAGTATTTTGCAAGAAATTTGTATTTGACTGAGACAAGCGTCTGAGGTCGCCTTTGCGACAGCCCCTAGCGACCTTCGTGCACTCCATGAGTACAGTTGCTCCAAAGCTTTTATACGGGCATCAGAAGAAGGTCTTGATGTAGTGGATTTTGAAGTCATTCCGTGCTGTTAATCCACGACAAGTTCCTCCTGCTAAATTTAGCGCTCTACTGTATATAGGTAAAGAAATTACATTCCATTTGAGGGTTGGCGGTGGGCTATACCTTCATCGTAACATTATCTATTGCAGAAATAAGCCTTTATGAATAGTTTGCAGATTTAGAGTTTTCGGAAGCTATCATTGACGAAACCATTCTTACTGTCGACAACCGGGTTCCCCAAGTAATGGAGCAACGCCCATTTCTTTCTTGAGAGAATTCCCTGAAAAAAAAGGGGCCATAGAAAAACAAAGCCCTACCGAGGTTGATTTTAGTCTTTCAGTCATCACGAGGTTTGGACAGATGGGTTATTGAAAGAGGACGAGAGATGCTCACAGCGTGGAGTCGGCCCCAAGCCGTCTGGGACTAGAAAGAATGCGGCCCCCGCTCTTCCCCACTAGCTCCGGACCTCTGTAACAATGAGTCATCAACAATGGAAAGAACCTCCGAGTCGTTCTCATCTCAACTATCTGTGGCCTTTTTCAAGCCTTTTCAAAGCCCCGAAGGCCGGGGATGTGATATTCGAGCAAATTAGGGACGTCGTGAAACTTTGTTCTGAACACCTCTCAAACGGAAAATGGTATCTAATTGTTTAAGCCCTGAAATGTTTTTCAACTCTTGCCTTCACGTTCGGTGACCATCACATACATTCTCTCTTTAGAGGATATTTATCCGAACCTGTAGTGGGCAGATGAAGAATTTTGTTGAGCGTAATCATTAATTTTTACCACGATACCATTACAACGCAGTTAACATTTCTATCATTCTGTTGCTTTTATGAAAATAGTATTAGTACATAGAAAACATCAATTAAACCAAAAATGTTATGTACCAGGAAACCGAAAAAGAAAGAATTAATTTTAATGTTCCCAGATTCTTCCAAGTCTCATATTACCAAGCAGAGATCCAATAAACTAAGCTGTTACTGTTTAAGAAGTGAAATCGCTGTTGCATTGTACTTTTTTTCTTAATAAACGCATTTCTTATTTTTCCAGAAAATATCAAAACAATGCTAACTACTGAAATCAGTATTGATCCAGACAAATACGTTAAATAACAAAAGTATTTACATGCATTTAGTTGGAGTCCCTCATGATTTCACCAACAATTGAAACGATTTTGATTTGTTCTCAAATGGGTTGTCTTGGATCATGGTTTCCAGTACGTAATGAATCTTTGTAATGAAGAAACGTCCTCGATATCTGTAAGCTGACAAGATTAAGGGCTTACTAATGGTTATCGATTTTAGATTCAATATACTAAATATACTAATATTATTACGCTCATAATATACAAACAGCAAACAAAGGGGAAAGTAGGGCGGTGTCCATCGCTCGTCACTCTCGCAGGAAGTCTTCCCCTGTCACTCTTTCAAGCCAATTGCCCATTTTCCCAACTTGTCCAACTTCAAGACCTAGGTCATCACTGTTGCTTTGGTTGAACGATGCTCTGCTATGGATGTTGCCAGATTGGGGGAGATGGGAGGGTGTATTCCCAATTCGCTGAGCAGACGTTTGCACCACTATCATCAATTGTACTAGCTCAGCTTATATCGGATTTCCAATCCAGCGGTTGATCCGCACTCAAGTGTTGCCAACTAGTTAGATAGTTCTTAATTCAATTCCAATCTTTCAAAGAGATGATAATCATTCTAAGCCAGTGCCTTTTGCTCTAATAAAGCATGTGTTCGTACCGGGTGATCCAACCAAGATCCAGAAATGGAAATCAGCACTTCCATCTATTCCTCTCAAGTATGATCCTTGAATTCGCTCACATGCAAACTCTTCTTGTGGTTTACGTGGGTTTCAGGAACTGCCTGATGGCCATGTGGAGGCTCTGATTTTGAAAACTAAATTACGAGCCAGTCTGCTGCTTGAAACTAATTACTTTCAGTACTGTGAACGCAGTCTTCAGCCCTTCCCATCGATTGTAGTTGAAATTAAATATAATTATGGAATAATGAAGTAGAATTAGCCACCTATGATAACATGAAGCAATCAATTAGTAGATCGCCCGACGTATCTTGACAAATCATCTCAAAATTGTTCGCAAACACTTATTTTGACTTATAACCATGAAAACAATTGTACAGCCATGTTTAAATTATTTTGCAGGATTCGGGTCATCACAAAAATTAATAGACGAATTAACTCTACAATTATGAGTAGAGAGTGATTTATGCCAACTTTGCTTCGACAACTTTTTGTCACAGTTGCCCCTAGCTACTTCTTTTAACTTTTCTGTGAGGTGGAGATAAAGGGTTATTCATAAAACCAATCAATGCACAATAATGTATTATGATATAACAAAATTTGATGAGACGTATTATGTTTTAGACCTTCGCTATACGGACTTGGTGTTGCTTTTGTACATTAGAGTGGCCACTGCTTTAGTTAAGTGTGATTCAATCGTTTCTGTCCAATTTCTGATTTTGTTTACATTTTTCGGAATTGAGAGGTTGGGTGGGTTGTGATGACTTCTAGAATACCCAAAGACAGTTGGGTGACTTTGTCTTGAACACAACTCTGTGAGCAACAACCTTTTCTAGTCCCAATGTACGAAACAAAAGAAGATATCAAAAAGCCTTCGATTCTATAATGTAGCATATATGGATACGACGTAGAAATTCACGAATGGAACAACTGAATTTTAACGAGATAACATAAAACACCTAACTCCACTTCACTTATCCGCAAATAACATTATATCGTTAAAATTCTATTTCAAATGTAACACTTGACCTCAAAATTCCATTGTAATTATATCAGCTGATTCCATCCTCCCATGATACTAGGCGATTTTTACTATTTCCTGGCACATTCTTGTCGTCCTTTTTTTGTGTCAAGAATTCTAGCCCTTAAGGAGAGTGAACGGATGAACGTCAAGCGTTTTGAGTGGGATCATTCGATTCATTAAAGGGATGACCATCAATAACGAACATGAAAACAATAGTGTTATTTCCGAAGTTTTCGATACGCCAAATTTTTATACATCGCCCCGTTGATTTCACCCTATAGGATTGACTAAGCCCTATGAAGAGTGTTTAGTCTTTACTGGTCTAGTAGTCTAGTCAAAAACATGATTTTTGATCCAAGTTTCATTAACTTTGGTCCAGTTGTTGTAGAGAAAAGCTTCGCATGGTGGACCGGCGGATTTTATATTTTTATTTTATATTCGAATTCCGCATATCCGAAAGGTAAAACCAAAAATTTTGAGGGGAGGTACCATTTTTGGTACTTGGACGAATACAAAAGTTAATTATTGAACATAATAAACCTGAATCGGTTGGAGTTGTCAACATTTTTCGTAAAAGTTTTTCTAGGCAAGATTCAGGGGCAGGACGAGGAAAATCATTAATAGACGAATTGGAACAGTAAGGGAGAAAGAGTGGGATGCGCGAATTAATCATTACAGAAGTATAATTTTGTCTGCAGGTGCTTGGTCACTACGGTAAGCATTATGCAGTCCACCATTTACAGTGCAGACGGAGGATTTGTAAGCCCACTGTGAAACGCTACTAAACAGTTGAACCACTGATGTGACAGATAGGAAGACACCTGTTTTGAAATGGCTCAAGTACAATGATTAATACGATGCTATATCGACATTATCGAGAGAACTTCCAATACGTAACAATAACAGACACCGGAAGCGTGCAGTACAAAAGTGACGTTCAATCGACCATGTCTAATGAAAACTGATTACAAACACAATGACTAGGGGGACGGAACCTTAAAGTGGGGAATGAAAAATGCGGAACGCGGTGACCATATTTCTGGAAGGAAACGCAACTTAAGTTTACAATACCCCCGATTTTCAGTTCCATAAATTGAAGATGAGTCGATGACAAAGGGAATATCTGTTGTATATACGACCACCCCCTAACCGGGCTACGCTCTCTTATGTTAAATGAATCGTGTATAACATGTCAAAAAGCGCGTTGTTCGACCAGCTAGCGTGACATCTGTTTGTCATTGTTCCTAGGGTAGATCCTCGATCGCAAAAACAACCCTCCTCCTAGTTTCCTTTGTTCCGCCACCGAGTGGCAAACGCACCTCCTGGCAGAGCTCCCCGTCAGCTTCCCGCCTTCAGCACACCCTCGTCCTCGACGACAACTCAGATGTGTTTTTGAGTTAAAAGTGTACATCCAGCTATTGTGTTGAGAAGTTCGGCTGCATTTTCCACTCCGGCCCTCCCCTCCCTACAAATAAATCTTCTCTGGGATCTCCCCCTTCATTACGGCATTACTGGTTATCAAACAGCTGCTTTTGAGTGTAACCACTTTATCCGACACTTTGTCTCTGTTGGTCATCAATTTACATATGAATTGAACGATCTTCCAATTAATAATGCCCTTGCAGTACAGTCATTGAGGGGCATCAGGAACGAAACCGCTTACCAATCATCGCAGTACTTTAGAACACATTAGCGCTATTTGAACAAAACTCACCCTTCAATGAGAAGGCGAATCCCAAAATCAGCTAAAACAATTTTTTATCAAAATTGCATTTTCGTACGTACAGAATTAGAATGGCGTCAGATACCGTTCTAGTGGGGGAATAAGGCTCAAAACCATCTAAAACTTCGTTAGAACCTCGACAATGTTCCAAAACCAAATACAAACCTGCGTGGAACTGGTGTAATTCCCACTGAAAACCTCCAGGTGTCTCCATGGTGCAAAAAGCTGTCCGGAAGCAAAACTTGTTTAACCCTTCAGTTCCCATAAAGCAATAGAAAGCCGAATTTAATGTTACCCATTAATTTCTAAACTGATGGGACACAAATGATGTAAACGGTGCCTTTCTAAAATTCTGTTTTTCAAATTTAATTAACTTTCCAGTGGAATGGCCAACTTTGCGATTCATTATCGATTTTATGGAGAAATTACAGTTTGCGGGAAAACATTGAGGACATATTGAAATTCTGGGCCTACTGCTTTATGGTTCTACACCACTGTGGTAGTACATGCATATCAAGTACAAATGTTTTGTACTTTTACAGAAACCATTTCACACTTTAAAACCAACTGTCCATATTTAATCATTTTCCCGATTTAAACTGTTTGAACTGCCGCCTCCGCCTCTGTTATTCTTGGGGTTGCTGTTTTAGATATTCAACATTTCTGCTCCTTCAAACTGGAATTTCTTGAGAAAATCGATACGGGATCGCAACGGTTCTGGACTGATTATAAACCGTTCGAACTTTTGCTCTTTTTCCCGTTTGCTGTTCCTCGTTAGCTATTTCAGAAGGTGTCCAATGTTTTTTCTCATTCAAACTGGAATTTCTCAATGAAATCAACTGAGAATCGCAAAGTTCACACTACCAGTGGAAAGCTGAATAAATTAGTAAACTTTTCCGAAAATTAACTGCTCCCAGCACTTTTTAGCAATGTAGTTTTATTTGTACTGGAAAAGTATTTTCAAAAACTTATTACTATTATTTTTAATGTTGTACGTTTGGACAGCAGTTAGGGCCCTTAGAAGTTAAAATTTTATCATGAAAATGCACTAGGCGTGTAGAAAATTTGAAGATAATTCCGAAAACAGAATCAAAAGTTGATGAGAAATTGTTTACAAGTGGAGAAATGTGAGTTTTCATTGCATAAAAACTGGTTTTCTTTCGGAAAAAATCATCTACCGGGACAGATTGAGATAAAAGGGTGTCGTTAGCGGAGTTTTGCTCTATTTTCGATCTTGCTCTGCTCAACAAAAATTACGTCAAATGCGGGACACCATGCGTAATATTCCTACATATATATTCATCACTGAAATGTATTTGCAAATGGTTGAATTTTTTAGATAGCTCAAATACACTTGGTTCTGAATTACACTATTTCGTAGTACCTATTCCAATCTATATTGTAGACAACGTATCTTGATTTCATTTTATTATGTTTAATAGTAAACCTCCTAAAAATTTGCAGTTTTACGTTTCAAGATGTGTGCAATCCGAAAATCGAATTAAACAGCAACCAAAATCCTTCCGTCCGCCGTTAATGAAAGCTAGGTCCAAAATCACATTTGGGTTCTAGTTGAAACTGAATTCTCGGCATCGATCTCAGTGAATCAGGGTGAAATCAAAGGGCTGAAGTATAAAAAATCTGAATGTCAAACAGTTTTGAAATAACACCATTGTTTGCCCTCAATGAATCGAATTAACCCGGACCGTTTTGTGTTTGCCCGTTCGCTCCTCTAAGAGACTTTGACAGAAAACAGAAAGGAAACACGAATGTGAATGTGAACGTGCTAGACAATCATCTAGTGTCTGGTGATTTTGATTCAAGAGTTTATTTTGAAATTGAGTTTTTCAAGTCTAATGTAACGTAATTGTTGTACAAGTGAACTACAACCTCACTGAACCTCGCTGAACTTCGGTTGTTCTGCTCGGGGATTTCTGCCATTGTAGATATAAACATTTCATGCCCTCACTTTCAGCTGAAATCTGAGCGGTGGCGTCTCTGGGGTGTCTTAAATGTAACGAAGGCCTTTTAACCAGCTGAGGGAGTCCTAAGGCTACTTTCTGCAATAATCAACTTTAAAAGCTAACATTTGAATGGAATCAAGATGATTTGAGGAAATTCGAGGGCTTTCCAACGTAAAAGGATATGGAATGACTCATGGTCTGGCGTAACCCATATGTTTTGGTACCAGTTTTTGTTTCATTTAACGTGCTGAACAATAAATAGGGCTCTTTTTACTTCATCTAGAGCAGTGTTTTTCAACCTGTGGGTGGGTCGCGGAGCCTTTGTAGGGGGGTCGCGAGAGTTCGAGAAAACTTCAGTTTTTTATACAAGAAATAATTTGTGAGACTTGAATAAAAAATTATTATATACAACAAAATTTTCATATAATCCATCATACAAGTCAGAAAAATGCTAGTTTAAAACATGTTATTACAACAACAAAAAAATATATTAAAAATGTGTTTAAATAGAATAATATGTTTGTATTTGTTTGTTAGTTATCAATTTAAAATTATATGTTTTACGTATTTAATACTTAATTATATGTTTATATCAGATTGCAAATCACGCAAACGCCTACAATTTTTGTAAGTATTACAAATTAAATATTGTTAACATACATAAAAAAAAGGGTTGGGGGGTCACGAAATATTTTTTTATACTAGGAGGGTCGTGTCATAAAAAAGGTTGAAAAACACTGATCTAGAGTTTACAAGACGATACAAGGAGGCGGCATCCCTCAATTTAGAGCATTTGCCACAGAACAAGTCTAATATACATTGATCAGTTATTTAATAAAATAATAAACCACTGTGTAATAATTTGCTGCGTTTTTCCTTCAGTGTAGCAACACGCAATAAGTTCTCAAAAGTGAAAGTCCCCGAATAGATTGACCGGATGTCCCAATTTCACGGGTATTTTGTTTGAAAATCGTGCAAGGGGAAGAGCGGACGGCTCAACTTGGAACACCAACCCTAATCGAAGATTTGACTGTAAATCTTCATTAGAGCGCTCCGAAGTTTCGACCTCCCGCCGCGACTAAGTAATGTCCACTCCCCGACACTACCAAATGGCGACTCCGAGAATAGCTTTACACCGTCGACACTTTTGATTTATGCCGAGATTTATATTATGAATATATTTGTCTTAGGTTCGTTTATTTTGTGAATCGTTCCCCCTTCGCTTTAAAGGGTGAATGCCTTTTGATCAAACTGTGAGCAAACAAACATCAAAATCATCATTATCACTGCTGCGAAACAATAAGCGGTTCCGTGTTTTAGTTCATTATTTGCAATAATGTTCCTTTGTAATCGAATAAGAAAAAAATGGTAACCCCCCTCTTTAAATTTGTTGTTTTACATATTAGGATGCGTAGAATCCAAAAATTGATTTTTTCACAATGCGTCCATCCGCTGTATGGCGTTTTTTCGAAACGCAGGATTAAAGACAATGAAACTTGGTTCAAAAATCACAAATGGGGTCTAGTTGGGTTGAGCTTGTTGTTGTTTTTTCTTTTTGTAGAATTTGTTGGATTGATTTTGTTTAGAGTTGGTAATCACTTTCTGCAAAATCCTAAAGGGTGAAATCAAAGGACTGAACTACTAAAAAAGTCATAATATTGAACACTCTCGATACATCAATAATGTTTTTCTGTTCGTTATTGATAGACATCGTTTCAATGATTCGAATGAGCTCATATGGACTGCTTTACGTTCATCGGTATAATACTTCTGCCCTGTCTGTAACTTGGATAGAAAAAAGAAGATGAACAAGTATGTGAATGTGCTTCAACTAGGGCTGGACGATATTCGATAACCGTATCGATACATCGATACATTTCGAATGTCGTTAGCGTATCAATATTTTTCCTGAAATATCGATATTCTCGACATTTTGCTCTCTACCCAGTACCTACTTGCAAAATTCCTTTAATATCATACACTCGTGAAAACCTAGCAAATTATTCTTCTACAGCAGGGGGAAAAAATACTGAGAACGTAGAAAGCTTGTTCCCCGGTTATGCTTCTCAAAACTTGATCACGAAGCAAAGGAGCAGCCTCTGAACAGATAAAGCCGAAATGCTCGTGTTTTTAAGCGAGAACTTGTGGCTTCTTTAGGGGAGAAAAAAGTAGGTCTAGGTAAATTGATCAAGGTTGTAACCGCCCTAACCGTACCCATTCGTTTCTGTTGGAGAGAGGGACTTGAAATAATATTATCCGAGTTTGTTTTTTGATATTATTTTTATATTGAATACCTACGCTTTCCTCAGTTTTGCGTTTGAACCTATTTTGCTGTTTATTTCTCCTTAAATATTTTTCAGTGTCAAGTTGGTTTTTGAATTTAAATAAAATATATTAAATAATTACTTATGGATGCATTCGTGTGGATGGCAATTTTTCTTATTACTTCCATAAATATGCTGATAACCACATTTTGGACGAGTGCAACATGTTTAATAAATTTTTGTTTACTAAAACTAATTCCAGTTCAATTAAGAAAATGCGTTGTAAATACAATATTAATTATTTAGCAGCAGATTAGTTGACTGTAATCGATCACATGACTGAATATAGATCACATGTCTGTGTTGTTGCCCTCCCTATTAATATTTGATTTAGTTATATATTTATATAATAGAATTATTGAGTTAAGTTGTTAATAGATGGCGAGCTAGAATTTTCCCTCACAAAACTCGCTTATATGGGAAATTTATAGTTTTGAATCGTCAATGATCCAGAACATATGTACGATTAGCCGGATGACTGCAACAACCTACTCAACGATATTAATATATACGTTCGCTTTACTAGGCCGTATAAGCGAGTATACAACGGTTCGGTATTATGGAAGGGAGGTGAAATCTCCTCAACATCCGGCTTAAGCACTTGGAGCGCCGGAAAATTGAAGCCACTACAATAAATTCTCTTTCACGCTAATCCGTGAGGCTCTCGCCTTTCGAAAAGACCTTCCTCAACAAAAGACAATTTGAAGTAAATTCCCTTTTTCTGCCGCCATTCAAGTTTACACTGTCGTCGTCGTAAAACGTCGTGGGTCCTCCTATAAAAACATTTTATCTTTAGTTATGAGGGAGCACTGGGATACCCGTTTTTATGGTCCTTCGCGCCCAGCCGTTTTCCCCTTTTGTTACATTTGACGCGCATTCTATTCCCTTTTTGGAAGACGCTCGGTCGTGAAGTGTTAAATTATCTTTCATCCAAAGAGGCGCATTTTCCGTGTTAAATTAGGGTGACTTTGTTGAATACGTTTTCGATACAACTTGTTGCTCATTACCTATTGGGGATCATAAGGTTACGATGGTATAGTCACTTCAACTCGCATCTACTCTATACCTTCTTTCCATCATTGATAGTCTGCATAGTATAGTATAGTATGAAATATATCTACACAAAATTGGAAATTATCCTCACGTACTAAAAATGAAATCTGGGTGACATTATTGAATTCACATATGCACATGTTCAGCTCTTTTTATTGTTCCGTCCGCTTCTTTAGCAAACCTTTAGTTCTCTCAATACTCTTTGAGACAAGGAAAGAGCTGAAAATCACCTGATAAAAGATCGGGGGAATGAGGAGGATGACCAAAAACGTCCCAAGCAAACGACTCCAGTAGATATTGCGTGGAAGATTAAAACTGGATACTTCGAGCTTCGGCGTTTGTTCCGAATCCTTCCTCTCTTCGAAGTTTGCTCAAAAATTCGCTATAACTACCTAGGCCGATCCTCGAGAGGTGGAGGCTTCTTTGGGGGGGGGGGGGGGACGCAACGACTTAGGAGACGACTTAGGGTTCCAAAAACAGACGATTTTGTTGATTATTGTTGATAAGTAAGTTTTTCAATGTTCCTCTTCACTAAAAATACCACTGACTTTGCCTCTTTGCTAAAAATTCCACTGACTTTGTAACGCGTGCTCACTCCATCTTTCCAAAACGTTCTTTTCCTTCATATACTTCTCCCAAAGCTCATCGAGTGCTTCCATTCAATGATTAGTGAAAATAGGTATACTGTCAGGAGTCACATTACAAAATTTGTTGGTTTCCTCGGAATTCGTAAGCTCTCGTTATTGTGTTACCGTTTACACATGATTTAGGAAGGGTGGCAGAAGACACTTACTGAAATTATACACTTTGTCGAAATCCCTTAACGCCCGAGTGTTGTAAGTTACTAGTACGAAACGCTTGTAGGTCCTGAAGCATCAATTTGTTTGGCTAACAGAAAAAGCCCTCTGTCGCTCTTTTTTTCAACTCCCCGTCGCATTTGTTTACGTTCTGTTTCCATGTCCTATTCTGGATTGTTGTTCATGGACAGGATTCGCTTTATGCCGGCATCAATAAACAGGGGACATGAAACTTTAATTTTCTATTAGAACATCTGAACTGCCCCAAACCATTTTTCGTCGTCCCATATTCGGGAGGTAATTAATTAATCCTCGTCTCAAAGAGTATCTGGGTGACAAACGGTTTGCTACAGGAGGCGGACCTCGAGCAGGTTGTTCAATTTGGTCGTGGACTGCTGGAACACCAGATTAAAAAAACTGTTGAAACGGTACGAAAAACAAAAGTAAAACATATGAAACATAAAATTAAATTAACGTTTTCTATTTCTACGGAAATAAATTAGTTTTTTTTAATATTTTTATTTGGCATTAATGATTAACATTTTACAGCCACATGGTTATAACAAATTATTGTATCAAAATTGCATTTTCTCAAGACTTGAACCAAAAATTAATTAAATTAAACTGAAATATTACACTGATATAAATAGTTGTATATTCCTCTATATATACTGATATTTTTGGAGCTAAGTAAAGTTAAATAATTAAATGGTTGACAAATTAAATTATTAATAATAATATTATCAAATAACATTGTCCTTTCTGTATAAAATCATGGGCACTCCATTACTAAATGTTCCAGTGTGCCTATATCTGCTTCACAAAATCTACACTGAGGTAATATGGCTGGGTGTATTCGGTGTAAATATGCCTCACAAACTCCGTGGTTTGTTCGCAGCCGAATCATGGTTCTGCAAAGCGATCTATGGGCGAACCATCCAACAAACCAGGGTCTCTTGGGAATTAGGGGGATGCACATTCTTGTAGTATAATCCGTTCTTCGAGCCTTTATACTTCCATTCCCACTTCTTTCGCACTTTCGCTTTGATGGTTGGGTAAAAATCAAATACCGGCAGTCCAGGAAAAACAATATTACCATCCACCGCTCCAGTTAATAAATTAGTTACTATGTTAAATCGATTACGAGATTATCATAAGTAATTTTTCTTAAAATATTGATAAATAAGAAATTTAAGAGAAAAAAGGTCTGCACAAATACAAGTATGACAAATTTAATATTTGACACGCACGAATTGAACGATATTCAAGATGAATTGGTATCAGTAGGTAACAGAAAATGATGAATTACAAACGTGGCGAGTGAGCAAGTTTTCTTCTCGTTCCAAGTACCACGAAAAGACTGAAGAAGGAAGAAAAAAACGGGAAACTAGCTCATTCAGACGTCGAGTGCTTTGTATGGATGGTCGGTGAAGTACAGAAGTTCACATAAGAAAAGGTTGTTGTCTAAACCATTCAAAGAAGGGCCCGATTCTTCGAAACTCATCGTTGCGACCAAAAAATTCAGCCCACGTGTGTTCCCTTGAAAGAAGTCCCCTGGTGGTCTTCCGGCTTTCAGGCCTTTGTGGTTTTTCGTTTCAGTTTTGAGGGGCTTGAGGTGTCGCGGAGCTCTAAAAGGAAGAAAGAAAAGAGCCCTTAAACGTAGAAAATGGCCTTTGTTAAGAAGATGCAATGACACCTTTGGAAGGTGTCAGAGGTCCAAAGATCCAAAGCAGGTAGTTAAGATATTGTAAAGGACAATGTTCCCCCTCAAATCGGTGCCTTGTGGAAACACAATGGAATGTAGTTATTGTAGGAGGGCTGAAGGTCCTCGCTGCATTTTTCCGAATAAAAGAATTCGGTAATCTAGTGGCACACGAGAGGATACCTCAATAAGTATCGAATATCTTCCAGGACACTGGGCACGAACGGTTCTTTCACTTCACCTCGTTTTTATTTGTACATCCGTTATAAATAGTTCACAATATTGATCATTGTAGAATTTGGGACGAGCACGAGGAAATGACTGCTGGAAAATATCAATAGTAGATGCTGGGAGTGGGTACCACCTTACTTTTCCGGTATTCCACAAATTAAAGTCGCTTCTAACCGTTGTCTGAGCCGTTCTGTGTGTTTCCTTTTTTCCGTTTCGCCAGTAAAATCGCAGTACTAGTGTGTTCCATTTTAATCTATTCCTCCCATCCATCCATATTTTTTAAACAATACTTCCTATCTCCCCCTCTTTCAAAATTATTTACTTTCACATCTTATAGGGTCCCATTCCCTGTAACGAACCTGCGACCAATCAGGCTTCTGGTGTTTAGAATTCCCAGTTCACCAAGGGCGGGGGAAACCCCAGACAACCGACGCAACGCTTTAGCAAAGCGTACCTGCCTGCCCCCCGAAAGCGGTTGGCTTCGAGGTAGCAGTGGTTGATAGCCTAGGCTAGAAGGCTAAGCTTGAAAGCTGAGGGGTAGGGACTCTTCTGGTATACTCCTCTTCCAAAATAGTTCCGGAATGTAATTTATGTGGCTTGCCAATAACTCGGGCTCCAGCCTGCTCACAACGCCTAGAACCAACTGCAGTGGCTCGAGCAAACAGGTACTTGTGTCTGTGATGCAGGGCTCTCGACTGTGGGTGTTACAGTCTCCCACGCTGTTCTACCAGGGATTTTCTTCTTTGCTTGCAAGGAGGGAGGGAGGACGCAAGCCCAGTTTGCTGGAGACACTCCCTTTTAAATCAACCCTGAGATTCACTAATCCCAGTTCAACAAAGTCAAATACCCCCTGTACAGCACACGGTTTTGCGAATTGCCAAAATCCACAATCTGTTGATCCAATCAGCTCAAAACTTAAGTGAGGTTAGATACTGGTCATTTTGATTTTGATGCCGTCAAATTAACATAAACATCTAGACCAATGTAAGGGCCCAACCCAGCCCACAATATTACTCCAACTTTGATGGTTTGATTGATTGATCTCTTTATTTGAACAACCAGGGTAAAATTACAGCCCAAGGCCCTCTCAGTCCCTATAACAGTGACCTTGGTGTTTTTTACGATTCACGCGGATTTTCAAAAATTAGTAAATACTAATATGCAGCCCCGTTGAGTGGGAGGGGGTGGGGACGGCCTTCGTATGGGGTCCCGGATTTTCTTCAGACTTTTTTTTTTTTTTCAAAAAGGGGTGGGGAGAGGCAAAATGATATCACTCTTAATTATCGATATTCCTGCCTTAATTTTCCTCCATTTTAATAGATCATTATCATTTATTAAGGTATGTATTAGGTACTATAACTCGTAGACGCTTGGTCCCCCCCCGGTTTCTCTCTGTATAGCCCTGTTAATGTGCATGATCATTTATGAGAAACAGCAAGCTGAATCAACGGTGAAGTACAATGACAAATAATACGCTGATAGTATCAGGGCGCTCACTTTAATACAAGATATTCTTTGTAATTGAGTTTATTTGCTAACGATACATGAGTTTCGTACGGTATTTCAGTTCCAGCTCTGGTCCATAGTTGAATTCACTCCGCTGGAAAACACTGGCGAAAGTTTATCCCAACCCAGAAAAAGGAGTTTTCCTCCAACTGTATAACCCAGATAAAGTGAGAAGGAAGCCTCTTATCCGCCACATCGTTTTTTTCCCCATTGTGAGAAGTGAGAAAAAAAAAGAGTGAAACGGGAAAATGGACGTTGCCCTCCAATAAAAGAAGAAGAAGGTCTGTTTTGTGCTTTTGTCACTCTCCCATAACTGTACGTAGAGAAGGAATGGGTCCTCCCATTGTCCAGCCATGAGATTCAGACGCGATGAGAGCGCATTGTCGAGGGCGGCCGCACGCCACGCCGCGTCACCATGAATGGAATGCGCAGGTACCGTCTTGTGGAGGCTCGAGTGGACCGCTGGGATTGGGACACGTTTTTGTCACTTCCAGCCAATTCCCAAGCATCGTGTTGTGTTGCCTTTCATTGAATTTCCCCTGTAGTTCTACCGTATTCATTCATATGTTTTGCGTTATGTATTTCCATTTTTACGATAGTCACAAAATTCAAGATAATGATCAATGAAATCTCCCAATCCTTTTCTTCTGTTCTTGTAACGTTGAAAGCCTGGAACGATATTGTCAACAAGAAAACTTGCGTTTGTTTTGCTGGGTTAAGTAACATTGGTGTTTCTTACTCTTAACAAAATTCTATGTTCTGTACATGTCTTGTGGACTTAATTCATGAAATAGAAGGTTCTATTAAAACCATCCATCCATGTTCCCTCAAAGTTACCGCCAAATCAGAAAACTTGAATTTTTTCTGCTGAGTTGAGTAACATTGTTGTTTCTTATTCTTAATTAAATTCCATGTTATTTTATTTGAGAGAGAGAAAAACATCTATTGATCATTATATGGGGTGGAATGTTGGATTAGTTGGGTTTGTGAAAAGTATAAATTGATATGCCAAAAGCTCAAATTGGTATCCCAAAAGTTGAAATTGAGTCGCCAAAAGTTTAAATTGAGATGCCAAAAATATTAAAATTGATTCGTGCCAAAGGTTCAAATTAATTTGCCAAAATTTTCAATTTGGTAATATGCCAACAATTCAAATTGGTTTTGCCAAACTAATCTGATTTTTTTTTTCCTAACTGTGTGTGTGTGTGTGTGTGATTTCATTCTTCTGGTAGCCAAATTGGTGCTCCGTCCTCCATCTAAGTCCTCGTACGTGTTTCCTCGGGCCCCTTAGCCCCATAAAAACCTCGATGAACTGAGAATTAAGTTTTCACTGCCTACATCATCACCTGGGAGTAGGATTTCGACCACTTGTTGGCGAAGCGTAAGGAAACGTTCTTGAGGAAGGCTTCATATTCTTTATATAATGCGCCATCGCATGAAATGACGAGTGGCGTGAAAGAACCTCTCAGGCCTTCAGCGACTCTGTCGTATGTTGCGTGCTTGTCTTGGGCTGCATGCTGGGAGATGGTAGGCCAGTCCATGGAGGAGTAAGAGACTCCGTCAGCGTTTAAAA
Source organism: Creontiades dilutus (assembly GCA_031894815.1). Lineage (NCBI taxonomy): Eukaryota > Metazoa > Arthropoda > Insecta > Hemiptera > Miridae > Creontiades > Creontiades dilutus. The sequence goes on from JAVIWC010007501.1 coordinate 212,665, forward strand.
CGCGGGTATCGAAAAGCGCAGGGCTCTCACGGTTCCACGCGCCATGGACCTTCATGTCGTGTCCGCTACCAAGCCGGGGCTGCCATCAGCACTGTCACGTAAAACTGGTTCTGTGACCACTCCGTTCCATGCAAGGCTCGCTATTTTTGCACATTCATGCACGAGGTCATGTCCCTGTTTGATCAGGCCTCCCTTCATACAGTTAAGGGCGTGATTCATGTCCATGGGACTCCCTCATCCCTTTCGGTTCCCAGTCGTGCGGAATTGGGATTGCGACAAATCGAAGTTGTCTGCCGCCGATGGGAGGTCTCTCTTGTCCTTCGAATGGTTCTTTGCTGCCTTGTGGGTAGTGTTGCAAGAAGCTGCTCGCTGGCTGCAAGATCAGTGGCTTTACGTCGTGTAGCCACATCTCGCAAATTTGACACCACAGCACCTTCATATTGGGCAACATTCAACGTGCGGCCACTTTTTATGGCTTGAATGAGTGGCGCAGTGGCTTTTCTGGATACATCAAAAGGTTTTCAGGCCGTTGTGACAATTCCATGTTCTGTTCATGTTTTGTGGGACTAATTCATGAAAAAGAAAGTTTTATTGAAGAACCACTCATCGATATTACCTCAAAAAGTTCAATGAATACTTCGGTTTCAGTCGGAATTGGGAACAATGGAATTGACCAACCCTTGGAAATACTACTTCTCTTTTGGTTTGTATTACCTTTATTGACAAATTTAGTTGCATTCTTCTTTATTGATGTTCCATAATCGGGAAAGCCCCTTTACGGAGATTCTATCTCTCGGAATCCCCGTTTTAAGTGTTTATCATATCAAATTGCCATTATCTAAATCGTAATAGTAATAAGTAATAAATCTTTGCGTGGTTTAAAAATATATTCCTAATATATATCCAACCCGGCCAACCGGTTCATCGAAATCGCGGTGGTATTTCCAATTCACACTACTATGTTGGAGTGGTACAATGGCATTTGGCTGGATGGAGCGCTAGTGAATGGCCATCTTAAGATTTTATGATTATCTTTATAAATATGAAAATATACAAAAAGAGAGTAAGGACGTCCCTCTAATGCGTGCATTGCTTACCTATGTGTTTATGAATCGACTCCATAATCGTTCTGAGACGTGAACCTGAAGTGGAGGATACCAGGTCGAGATTCAGACAAGCTGGCGGGCGGGCGATGATGGTGCCGCGCTGTCTGGGTTGCCAAGGCCTAAAGCGTCTGCCTCATCAATGGGCGGCAGTCATCTAGGGGTTCGTCCTTCTCTCTCCCCCTGTCATTTAAGAAAAAGAGAAAAAACCTATATTCTCACACCCCTTATTCAAAAAACCGCCCCAGCCCCCAGTGTCCTGCGTCCTCGCACCTATCAAACCCTTATCGAGATTTATCACTTCCTCTTCATTCCTTCGCCGCTGACCGGTTGGCGTGGGAGATAATGCGGCTTTACGGGTTGTGACTTGATTTTTTCCCCTCTTTATTTTTTCCCACTTGCCATCTCTCTTTCATACCTTCAGCTCTCCTCTCAGGACCAGTTCCTAAGATAACGAATAATTATTTAATGTATTCCCACATCATCAATAATCGGTGACCAGTTAAGGGAGATCAAATCCTTTTGATAGCTTGTACTTCTTCACAAAACCGTGTGAACTGGTTTACGCACAGTCGTTCAGGAAATCTTTTTTCAATCAATTAAGCGTTAGATGCCTGTCACTCGGATGTAAGGTGTGAACGTAAATTTCAGATGGTAACATTGAATCTTACTGACCGATTAATGCACAAAATTCCCTTAGAAATCAATCTGAACCTTGAGATAAAAGTGCTTTGATGCGTCTTAATGTTTAAATGTTCTTATTTTGACCATATTCACCTAATCTACATCGGAGTAGAAACCCTGCCAATTTTAACATATAATCGTCTCCGTTTAATTGCTTGTGTCGCAGTCATTTGTGACTACTACTGCGGTATCAAGTGTACATGCACCTGTACATAGCTTGAATCGTGGTTGTGTCACGCTGTCTCCACGAATACCGACCAGGATGATATTTTATCGCTTCTCTGCCCTGCAAACGGAGATTTGTTGACATCATTCTTTAGGAACATGAATGTTTAGTTATAGCCTAAGTCCACGAACTCACTTTAGCTTCTCCCTTCTTCACATATTTTGATCGTTCCCATTCCTCAATAAACCTTTTTTGTTCGTCGATAACTGTCACTTGTCTTATCCTATACAACACTCCTTCACGCGGCCGTCGTCCTTCACGCGGCCAACGCTCTTTCAACTTTTGCCTAAGTTTGGGGGTACTTGGTTTATAAACACAGTCTCCTCTCTTTTTCCTCATTTCGCTTTATTGAAATCACCAATATTATACTATTTCTCAAGTTCTTATACTATTTATCAAGTTGCGGGGCCTTTTTTCCGGGGGTGAAGTTTCGGGTTACCGAGTGAAAGCGGTTACAAAAGAAACATACTAATGGTACAGGTAAACTTGAGTAATACCTTGGTAATACCACTGCCACCTACCACCAACACTATTACTATGTACTTTACTTTTACAAATTTTAAATCACAGGTCACTTGCTTCTGAACTAGAACGAACGAGTACCACATTTCCATAATTCTTCACACTGGAACAGATAACTACTAACTCTCGGCCCAGAATTATTCAAAATAAACGTGAACAGCTTCGGCCTGCAAACACACAGAGTGACAGGAAGGGTGTGAATCCCCAAGTGACAATATACGATGTTAGATCGCTGAGGAATCATCCTCTTAATTCGCGGGCGACGCAAGTCAGTCAACATCAATCAACCGCACCTTCGTTGTACGTATTGAACTCGTCTATCGTTTATTTTTCTTTTGAGGTTATTGTCCTCCTTTTTTGTGTTGAGTAGTTATGGCCCATCTTACTTTTTACAACACTGCTACAAAATAAATGAAAGAAAAGGATTTACTATTTTATAGTTTCTACTAGTCGAACTAGTCTCATTTTGTCCTGCGAAATACCGAGGGTTTAATAGTGAATAATTACATGTTATTGTTCGAATGCATTTTTTCGTTGTTTGAGCATTTATATCAATGCTTATATCAACATTTTTCACTTTTTTAAACGTATGGATGAAATTTTGAATGACAATGCCACAAAAACCAGGGGGCTGTACTCCACCACCCTGTGCTTACAAGTGATTAAAAAAAGCCCTGCCCTGATGAAGGTTAAACACATTGTACTGTGCTCAAAAAATGCATAATCATTGAAAGTCAAATGGTGGAAGATATCATACAATAGTTCATTTATTTGAAAGAAACCAGTTTTTTAAGTGAAAAAACGCAAAAATACCTTTTTCTACTATGTAGCACAGTAGCCCCATTACCTCCGTACGCGATTAGTTTCTACCCGAACCTTTGTTAAGAGCCAAGTAAAAGTATTTTTTGAAAGTAAGGTGACCCTGAAGATTGAAACATTACAGCCAGAAATGCAGGTTATAAACCAATGTTGAGTAAAAAAAATTGAAAATATCATCTAATCTTTCTTGGATTCCACACATCCAATAGCATAAACCTGCCGAATTTCTGCTTGATATGGTGAATCGCATAGTTCGTGTGATTTTCCTTCCAATAAATTACTTAAATAATGTGCAGAACACTATGGAGTTATTTAAGAGCAAACTGAACTATACCATGCAGTATAGAGAGTAAAAGATTATTTAAACGGGTTGGGTACCTAAAAACAAACAAATCAGATTTTTTTAAATTTTTTTAATAAAGCAGAATTTTCAACGAACATTTTAAAACCACCTCTATGTCTGTACGACGATTACTCTGATCAATATAAATTTATGAAGCTGTATCAATCTAGCATCCGCCAGGATCGTAGGTTTTGTTGTTATGGTTTTGATAACCATCCTCTATTCCTCTTCTTTCAGACAATTATTCGGTAGATAATATGGAAGAAGGAAAAAGTGTGTAAACGAGTGAGTAACTCATGGATCGAGAGATCCAGAATCAGGGCAAGAACGGGCAAAAAGGTTTTCACGTCGCGTCGGGCGCACGAGTGAAAAACTTAAAACGCTTCTTCTAAACATTTACTTTTTCAACTACGATGACCCGTTTTCTCAGGTTCTATCTGACGGAATCTAACTTTTTTTGTTGTGCTATGCTGGTAATAAATTTCTCTTTCGATTGCCGAAGTGGTTTTGGCCAATTGGTTTTGTATCCACGTAGTACTCCTACAAAGTCAATTTTTCATGAATACTTTTTGGGTATCACTTCTTATCACTACCAAAAACCAGATTTTGCACGTAGACCAAATCCAATCTGTCTAGTTGCTCTAAATATAATTTTGAATCGTTAAAAAAAAAAAAAAAAAAAACCAGGAAGACGCCAGATAGTTTAATAAGGGAGTAAAAGGGACAAATGTGAAAATAGTGAAATTTTTTTCTTTAAAAAATATCAACTTTATCGAACCTCTACGAGGTTTGTTCCTAGACCAATTAACGAAATTGGACACTTTTTGGAAACTAGAGTTCCTGGCAATTCAAACAGTATGTAATAAAGTTACTGTATGACTACATTGACCGACGTAATTGCGGGTTATGTAAAACCATATCGTTCTGAGAAGCGCAGGGCGTCTGTGGGTCTCCAACTCCCTTAAATAAAGAAATGATAAAGAAAAGTTAGTTGAAAAGCTCCCGGATGGGCACTCATTAGCCCCAGGTTTTCCAAAGTTGAAACCAAATTTATAATTCCCTAAAGCACAGGGAACCCGAATCGCACCATTGAAGCTTTCCACGAGGCCGTTAGGAGCCCCTGTCCCCCGAGTGTGGGGGAAACACCTAACCGTGTTTGATCGAGTCAGTTCTTATTTCGCCACAAACTCAACAAGTGATTTTTAGCACAAAATTGTGATAAATTGCTTCAAATTAGGTGTTCTGGGATGTTCCTTGCCAGTACAACTCTTTCAGAGCTGTGAGTATAGATGAAACTACGGTGAAACATTATCGAAGATGACGAATGGATGGAAATGAATGAAGAAAGTTTTTTTCCCTCAAAATCGGGGGTTTCACCCCGCTGTGCAGCGGTTAAAAATATAACGTGTTAGTTTATAACTCATAATAACCACTAATGCAATCAAATCGCAGGGACGAATGTGGGGCTTCGGGGTGTGCGCTATTTGTCCGAGTAGAAAGGGGTTGTCGAGCACTTTTGAGCTCGCAATAACCCCGGTTCATTTTTCATCCCCTGCCCCCCTCCACCCGTCACCACCCCGACAGCCCGCCCACAGTTATTTGTACGCCTTGGCATTTCGATAAATCGCGCCGACCCAACATAATATGAATAAACCAGAACAAAGCCGACATGCAACTACAATCCACAATGACCCAACCTTAATGACGCATCAGGGGATCAATTGGGAGGGGAGTTTTGCATTTTAAGGAGGGTCCGACAACAATGAATATAACCGATATAATTTCCACTTTCCTCGCTTCCCTACGCTTTTCAATGAATCATCGAATGGTTTGTTAGCCAACGACAAACCTGTCCCATTGGATTTTATACAAGTACAAATGCATCCCTACCTAGCGCAACAACTAAAATAGGTATGAGTCATTCCGAAATTATGGGTTACTTCAAGCATCAATTTTCCGGCGCAAAATTTGTCTGAATTTTTGGGTTTTTGTTATGCTAGTTCATCTATGGAGATTCCTTGACGACCACCCTAACCAGTCACACAGTTCCATACGTGGTTTGTCAAATATTGAATTTATAAAATTTATAGTTTCTAGGGAGAGAGAAAAACCAAGTTAAAACAAATTCTAAACTTTATCAAAACCATGGAAAAACATATAATTATATCTATGATGAGAAATTAATTTTCTCCAGCCTTTGAATTAATTGATTTTCAGTCTTAAGATCAGTTTACTAAGATTGAGATTCAAACAATAATAATGAAGAACACGAACAAAATGAAAAATGTAATGAACTAATAAACATTTATCTCATAACTTGAGATATTAGGATGAGATATTCATTACTACATATTAGGATGCGAAGGAGGGACAACTAGGTGAGGTAAGGTACCAACAAAACATGAAAATTTAGGAACGTCTCACAAACGCAAAAAAAGTAAACTTTCAAGTCGAAAAATTGAATTAACTTAGGTAAAATCAGAAACCTTGGAATTAATAGTAACAGAGACAAATATTTAAAAATCTGCTCATTGATACTTTTCCTTTACATTTAAATCACACGGGAATGGAAAGATCATTTTTCTGCTTATGATAAGAAAATTTGGTGGCGCAATCGTTTGAATAATATCATTTATTAATCAAACACATATCGTCATCTTTAATGACAAACTGATTCAAAGAGTTTTCAAAACATCTCAGTCCATTTATCCTGACCGTATCGGCAACGTTGACTTTTTCCATACAGCATTTATATCAATAGTAATCCACTATTTTCTTGTTATAAGTGCTCTGGAAGGATAAGAGATAGGATCCCGGAATGTATACAGCGTTCTGCAATGGTTGAGTTACAGAAGATGATGGTATTGATTGCAGCTGATGGTTTTGTAGACTGGTTGCAGTAGTTATCGACAAACTCCTTTGAATTTCACATCAGCCTGCCCGAAATTCCTAAGAAGTTGTGCTGGCTGGTCTCTAAGCTGCAATTCGCAGTTCAACATTTAAACTATGAAGGGAGTGATGGATGTGGGGAAGTCTGTATGTGTTAATATCATAATATTTTTAGATAATGTTCTACAATGTTCTTACAATTTAAAATTTCAAAAGAAGATAATTTCTAAACAATTAGGTACCATGTACAAAGCCCGGTTATAATTTGTTTTTTGTAATTTGATCTTGGGTAGCTTTTAGCATTTTTCATATGGCTCTCTAGCGCTGTGTGGATAATGTAAACTACGTATTTTAGATTTTGAGTACACAATCTCTACCTAGATGCTATCACGTTTCCTGCGACCACATACCTTGTGGTATAAATTGGATTTTGCTATGAAAGTATCGGCTCCTTATGAAATATTAAAAGTAAATTTTTAACATATAATTGTCTTACAGTAAACAGCTTACCAATACTAAATACATTAGTTGATGGAGTCCCAGGAGGGAAAGATAATCGTTACCTACCTACCTAAGAACATCATCTTTTTAGCTTCTGCGATTTCATCCGAGTATTGTACGCATATTGCCTTTGCCTTTGAAAGGGGAAACTAGTTCTTTCCATCACTCCCTTCTTATATTCCCCTTGGATATTAAGTATTGATTGCCCATTCCTAAACCACATACAATCAAGTTGAACCAGATTCAGTTCATATGTGCTTTAAATTCACAACACCGGTTGACATTTCATTACAGAAAAAGAAACTACACACAACTTAACATCTCTACTGTCAAAACTCATAGGGAGGCGTGGTTCTTGGAAAACGTAGGTACTTACTTCATGACTGAAAACATTCTTAGCCTTTCTGCTGCTTCTTGACCTGCCACCAGGCGCCGGTCAGGTTCATTTTTGGCAACGTACGAAAAATCACCGTCGAGTCAGGTACTTTTTACCTCTTTTTTTCTTAAAAGAGAAAAAAACCGTCGTCTTTGGGTCTGAAGAAATGCCGATTCTTTGACGGATCGTTTATGGCCCTGATTCAATCCTTTCGGAAAAGGGAACGCGGTGGTTCATTCTTTTTCTTTCTTCCTTTTATTATTTTTCTTGAGGTTCATGTATACTTTCGGCGACTTGACAAAAGCGTGCCCTCAGAAGCGACCTTTTACGGCGTACCGCGTGAAATCGGAGTTTCAAAAGTCAGCGCGCATAACACCGCGACTTACGGAGAAACAGACACAATAGTTTAGGGTTATTCCTTCGACAAATCCCATTTTTTTATCGCTCTGAAAAAGAAAGACGTTAAACCCCAAACGGCTTACTTACCCCCGCCACGTTTTGATGATATCACGGCATTCGAAGGGAAATGCCAATTGATAAAAAAATATAAAACATGCGCTTCCCCGCGTTCGTTGTTTGCACCGCGGCTTACTTCTCGATCAATAAAAAATTAACAGCTACCTCTCTTACATTGTCGGAGTTCGATTGAAAGCGAAAAACAACTGAATACAGGAGAGAAATAAGAACCATCAAAATCTCTGAACGTACGTGTTGTTTATAGTTTAATTTAGTAAATTGAGACCTATTATATGTATTCATACGAGGAAGGGATCTTATATTTTCGCGCAGTGGAGGTGTAGAGGGCCCATAACCTAATAGAAATATAGATTGAAAAAAAGACCGAAACTAACCAAAGGAAAAACGGAACAAATTCGAGAGGGTAATAGTATCTTTTTTTTTAATCAGTTAACTGGACAACAGAATGAGTGAAATAGGTCTTATTTGAAACCCATCAACGGCTGCCGCGAACAACATAGGCAACCCGCATATATAGTAGATAATTGTTGAATAGTTTGATCGAACTATTCAACAATGATTATTCTCAGGAGTCTCCTTCCTTCTTCTTGCCGACGACCTCAAGGTCTTCAGAATTGTTCTCTCGTCCGAGGATTGCCTTCTTCTTCAAGAGAATATCAACAATTTGGCAGAGTGGTGCAGGCAAAATAACCTTTCTTTGAATGCGTCGAAATGCTACGCGATGACCTTCCACCGTTCTCATCAGCCCATCGCTCACCATTACTATTTAAACAATCACCAGCTGCACCGCTTGACACTCGCTAGGGACCTTGGAGTGCTTCTTAACTCTAGCCTCTCATTCTCCACCACATTGACTCTGTGGTCTGCCGTGCAATGCGTGCCCTGGGGTACCTTAAGAGGAATATCTCAGATTTTGACAGCATTTCGACTCTGGTAAACTTGTATTCCACACTTGTCAGACCCATAATGGAATATTGTTCAATTGTATGGCCACCGCTCTACCAGATTTACAGGGAGCAACTGGAAAGAGTTCATAGGAGATTCCTGAGATACATCGGGTGGAAGTTGCGGATTCCTTACAAGGAGTTTAGTTCGCGGGCTGTTGCTGATCTTTGTGGCTTGCTGACCCTTGAAGCGCGTCGCAGTGTCGCCGACATGGTATTCCTCTTCAGCTTGTTGAATGGTCGGATAGACTGCGCGGAACTCCTCTCTCAAATTCGCCTACACGTACCAGCCTTTTACTCCCGTAATCATCCGACTTTCCAAGTTCAGTTCTGCACAACAAACTACCTGCAAAACCAACCACTAAACCGGATCCTCGGCTGGCAAACCACCTAACCCAGTGCAATCCTGCCCTAGACTTCTTCCAGGAACGGACCCTGCAGTCCTTTCGTGCGGATGTTTCTCACTCCCTCCAGTTTAAATAATTGTTTTCTGTGAAATTTCCTCTTATTTTCTCTTTTAAAAACAAACGTTTATTGCACCTCAGCACTCCACAGGAACAACTTTTTTTCTCGTTTGTAATTGGGCTCCGCCCGTTTTGTAAATAAATAAATTATAAATGATTCATTGTTCTGGTATAAGGGCAACGTACGGTAGAATATTAACAATAGATAGAAACCACAAAATAAACGACCAGTATTTTTAGTAATTAGACTTGCCTATTGCAACGTAAATTTGCATAAACTTTTCGATTGATTATAATCAATTATTGACAAATTTTTCTTGGGAATGTTACATCTTACATGAGATTATTGGAAAATTATTTTAAATGTTTTCTTCTTGCATTTATTTTCATTACAAGTGAATGTGAGGACGGTTTAGCTCCAGGATAAAGGGTGTGTGTTTTGCTGATGGTGAATCAAAATACAAATCGCTGTTCTTTCATCTTCACTCACAAGATCCGGTTACTAGTCGCAGATGACCTTGTTCAATTTCATCTTCTCAGGAGGGACGGGTGTAAAACGATAAAAACAAGTCTGTTTTGATTAATTATGACTACGATAATCGATTAATCTGCTAATAGGAAAAAAATTGAACTATTATCACGAATTGAACAATTTTCGCCCGTTTTCGCTCTATTAGTGATTTTAATACATTTTTCAAATTTTACCAACTTTCTGGGCTGAAACAATGCAGTACAAAGAACTTATTATATCTTTTTGAATGATTTTTCTTTTTTTAGCGATAGATTATCGTTATAGTTATCATCTGAAATGAAACAGAAAGATACACATACGCAAGTACATCTTTATAAATAAACAACACCACCCGCAATTTTTTTCAGAATTCCTCACTACGGAACTCTGCACAGAAAATTTTCGGCAAAGTTTTGGGGCTGTTGCAATAGCTATTCTAAGAAAATTCGACAGAAGGGATTATTGGAAAAACGGAACCCGTCCAACTGGACAATAGCCTGTTCATCGTATTCATCTTTAAATAAATATAAAAAATTGATTAAACGAGAAAAAGGAATTGTTACAAAAAAAATGCTGTTTTGTATAGCTCTAGTAGAGTGTAAATAACAAATAATGATGTAATAATATGTAACAGTAATACGTAATTGATTCTCCAAGGGCTTCCCCAGAGCTCATTCTCCTTGATGTGACAGACCTGATAAGCCACCAATTGGGATAGGACATCTCCATCGTTCCGTTAAGAACTCTTTTTCTCTTCTAGTTTGAAAGATGAAAATTATGGCCAATAACCTTGTTATTGAACCCAATGCTTCGATTAGGTGCCGATTAATTCAACCTGAATAATGTGGATTGAAAAATGATTGGGGTTAGAAATAAAACATCGATTACTCCTATTAATCGATACCCATCCCTACTTTTCATTTGCACAGATGAGCTCAAGTGAGCAACGCTTTCAACTGTATTTTTATATAGCGTTGGTCCTCACATATGTGAGTAGAGTATTCGATAACAATAATAATAATGATGACGATAATAAATTAGTTATCCCATAGACATAGAAAGCTGGCTCCATACACACAGTACTTGGTTCGAGTTGCTCGGTGCTCATACAAATGAAGCAAACAATGATCTATCAGACTGTTTGTATGATTTGTTGTGAACTTGATGGTGTTGATGAAGTCTTGAGTTAATGGAGAATATAAGAAAAACTGAATAACGCCCAAGGTATCTCTTGGAACAATGAGCCAGAGAGACACCAATCCTTTGCGTGATAGCTTCTACTTGAAAAAAATCCACGTGATTAGAAAACGTACCTCTTGCTCCAACTCATAACTCCGTTACTTCCCAGTTCTCCGTATTATTGTACTATTTGAAATACGAAATACACACAAGGTTCGTGTTACCAACATTTGATGAGTGGAGCAAACCAAACCATCTAAGACAACCCGAGTACAATATGCGTAGAAACCACCTAACAGTGAAATGATAGACAGTCCATTTCTTCATTCTTATCATCCAGCTTGGCGCAGACCATTGGGAGGGAGAAGGGGTGTGCTCAGCCTGTCTCTATACGGTCTACTAATGAATACTGTTTTTTTATAAAATCAACTTGGTTCTTATCGTTTTATAAAGCGTACTGGGCTTCGAAATTTAACGGTAGAAGTCGCTTTTTTCGCCATTATCATTTGATAACAATCATTTAAGTTGCATGATCTCTTTTTTCCTTTCCATGAACTTTTACATGATGAAAATGAGATTCTCATGTTGTATGAATTTCGGTCAACGTACAATTAAAACTGAAAAGGGAAGTGAAGACCGTCGAATAGCGACCTGTTGGGATATCTCAACATGATTTAATTCGTTTTTGCTCCAGCATATAAGTAAAAATTAACAGTGGTGTTTGGTTTGTGATCAACTGGACCATCTGGTTGTTGTTGACATTGCTGACGATGACAATTGAAAGATTGTCGAAAGCTCCAACGAATAAACCGTTTTAAAGAAGCTATGTGTATGTGTCTCCCTAAAAAATAGTATAACTACAGGAAGGTCCTCACTAAAGCAGTTTGAGTAAAAATTAGATTGAAGAATTTTTTGTCCCTCATAAGTTGCCTAACTATAGACCGTCCATCGCGATAGTTAACAAACCTATGTTTTAGTGTACACGTACAGGGGGATTGCATATTCCGTGGTGGGTGCTTACCTGTGAACTAAGTAAAGAACTAAAATCGTGGCTAGTTTTATTTCGTTCATTAGCCAAGATCGCGCGGTTGGTTGCCTGATAATATTTTTCAAAGAGGAACGTAGAGTAGAAGGTGGTCGGTGTTGCGACATCACATTAGCTGAAAAGACGGTGTCGCAGGTGTTGTGTTCCTTCGGGGTTAACCATAAAAAAAAGTCTCCATGAGGGTGGATGGGGGTGAGAAAACTGGGTTGGGATTAAATTGCGTGCTGTGGGGTTTGAAGTAGGATCTACATTTGAAAAGGACCCTATTATAAGCAGAGGGTGGGATGGGGGAGCCTTAATATTCGAAATGCCTTGTCAGAATAAAATGGGCAAAAAAGAGGGAGGTGTCTTCCGAATAGCGTTTATTATTATGACATAGTTTTTGTCATGCAAAGTTCGTACCGGTAGCTTTGTCACTTAAAGGATACAGAGAGATCTATGGAGATACATCTTCTTTTGTGAAAAGTAAAAGAGTATAATGACATGAAAGGTACGCCTATCTTCTCGTCGGTATCGGATAATACATCCTTATCTGTTTGAGAGCATTGACAAAGGGTGAATATTCGTCGCCTCTTCATACAGTAGCTGCTCAAATATAATACCATATTTTCATCTTCTCTTTTCATGTTTTCTTCCTCGATAAAGATATCTTATGATTCTATACGCGTTTGAAGTTGAAATCCAAACGTCTCATTTTGAGTTTAGCTTCCCACGTGCTAAGGTACTAATGCCGATGTACCTTCCTAAATAACGCTTTACTGTTCTCAAATTTCATTGGCTACCAGTCGCTTGATGTTAATTGCGCCTTGATATATATCTTGCTCTTCATCTTTCATTAATATTGTTGAAAATTGGAAACTGTGGGTATGTTCAGGGTCACTTTAGAGGAAGTACCCCATTCAGCACATAAACCACCTTTCATTAGAAGCCCGTAACGGTAAACTAGGAAAACACAAAAAGATTATCTCAACAAAGATTGAAGTAAGTACCTACTCTCAAAATATAATATGGAAAAGCTGGAAAACCCCCTTATGTATTCAGAGTGGAATGGAAGTACACAAAACTTTGCCCTACATAATATGGGTTAGATACTATCTTCAATATATAAAATTTCCATGTCACAATATTAGTTACCGAACTCCTCCGAAACAGCTATAACGATTTTTACCAAATTTTATATGCGTATTCAAAAGGCCTGAGAATCGGCTACCATATATTTTTCACACCCCCAAAAGATAAAAGTTGTTCACCCTCAAAATTTTTTTGTTTAATTTTTGGACGAAATTTCTTGTTTTTATTTTTTTATGAGGCATTAAAAAATACATAAACCCTAGATTTTTACTTTTTTATCGCCAACCCCTATTTTTCTATAACCATTTTGGTAATTTAATCATTATTACCCAGCTCGATAACTGATCAATTATAGTGTTTTTAACAGAACTTCGATCAAAAATTCCCTTTTTTTTTAAACAATTGAAAACTTTATTGTCAGTATTGACATTACAGTTGAGAATAGTTATAATATAGTAGGCCAAGCATAATTCATGAGTTACGTGTATAAGGTGTAGCCCATTGGCTGGTTTGGCCCATTTTGTTAATGAAAATTGATGAAATTAACGCTTGCTTAAAATCATCTCCATTGTGGCGTAATGTAGAAAAAGTACATCTGAAAGTAAATATGCGCGTTCAAATGCTTCAAGATCCATCCGCTGAAACATTCTCAAAACAACTTTTACGTATCGGTGACGGAAAAGTTGCTACAGATGAGACTGGATACGTAAAATTACCGACCGATTTCTGCACAATCGCTGATTCGCAAAATACTCTCATTGAACAAATATTTCCCGATGTACACGCACAGTACATAAATCATGAGTGGCTTGCAGAAAGAGCTATTTTAGCAGCAAAAAATGCAGACGTTGACAATTTAAATTTGAAGATGCAACTTGGTGTCATACAAATCTATTGATAGTTTGCGATGCCAGCGAAGCTGTCAATTTTCGCACTGAATTAATTCACTGGATTTGCCACGGATGCCACCGCATAATTGACTACAATTGAGGAGCTTACTTTCAAAAAGGCACATATCCAAATCTGGGAGAAAACGCTTTTTTCTCAATTTTCTATCTCTGAATATGAGTTGAATCAGATCCCCCTATCATTTCCGAACAAAACAGAACACATCCACTTCAATTCCGGGGCTAAAGTTATGACATAACACATTGTGTTTGCATCAAAAGGTAACAAATCCGTCCCCTACATTTTTTTCAGTGCCTTGCAATCCAAATGGCACATATCCTCCGAATTTCGTCAGGCGATAAGTCGTAGGTTTTCAAAAAGGCACATATCCAAAAAGAAGCATTGCGCCTTCGTCTTGACGTTGAATATTTACACAAGACTCGATAGATGGCAGACATGACAAATGGAAATATGGAGTCAGGTAAAGTTTTCAATAAAACCTACAGAATGGAGAATGAATTCTTTTGTTTTCAAAAAGGCATAAATCCATGAGTTTTGATCAAAAGGGCACATTTCAAAGTGAAAATGGATATATAGCCTCGTGTTTTGGAGAAAATTGATTCATATTCTGAGGCATCTTTATCTGTGCCTTCTCACACATTACTAGGATGAGAAACTGCAGAAAAACATCTCCACTAATCTGCAAATGGTTTTTTTTCACTTCCTGAACATTTTGACGGAATGGATGTGTGTCTGTTTGAAAGCAAGCTCCTCAATTGAAGGTTGGATCTCCAATTATCTTGCTTCGTAATTTAAACCCGCCACGGCTGTGCAACGGTACGCGATTAGTCATTCGAAAATTGATGAAAAACGTTATCAAAGACAGCGTTTTAAATAACAAGTTCAAAGATGAAAATATATCAATACCACGGATTCCTATCATCCTATCATACAAACGAATTCAGTTTCCGATTAGATTGGCATTTGCCACATACTTACACACTTATAATCAGTAAGTTACTTTTTGTCTACACTAGAATTTATCTAGACCGGGGCAGCTAGAATCTTATACAAATCGCTATGATTAATATCGCTATGATTAATCGAGCACAACATTCGGTACAATATCACAAGGCACCACTTTTAATTATTTAGGGGTGCTTGCAGCGGTAATGTTAGAAAAATAAATTGAACACATTGACACCTGTCACCTTTTTACATCGTAATTTATTACGTTTTTAAAAGTAAAGATGTACCTACCCCTAGACACTTGGGAGACTTGCTTGAGCCGTTACAGTAAACGTTCGTGGATGGAAACGTTCGTGGATTTAGTCTTGCTTTTGACTAAATATTCCGGGTAGGTAATTTATTATTTATCCAAACGGATGGATTCGGAAAGTAAGGTCGCCCTGCGTCATCGCAACCCGACATTTCTGATCAACGCCTCTAACAGTGAAAACTACTTCATTATTGAATAATATTCAGTAGGGTGTAACAATCTTCACTAAAAATCGGTGTACAACATTCTTGTAGCATTGAAAACGATTGTAGTTTGGTTCACATTTTAAAACGTCTGCCAAGTGGGTGTGGCACATAGCTTCCTCGTATCCGTAACATGACTGTATAGATCATTGAAAATTTCATCGAAATCGGTCAAGAACACTCGGGGTTATGCTTGTGGCAAGGATTTCAAGTTTGCACATGCGCAGAGACTACTATTAATCCGGGGGTCATGAAACTTATAGGGGACCATCTACACATCAAACCGAACAATCCCTGAAAATTTCATCGAAATTGGTCAAGAATTCCTGGAGTTATGCGCGTAACAAGGATTTCACGTTTGCGCATGCGCAGAGGACTACTACTAATAGGGGTCATGAAACTCATAGGGGACCATCTACCCATCAAACCGAACAAACCCTGGAAATTTCATCGAAATTGGTCAAGAACTCCCGGAGTTATGCGCATAACAAGGATTTCACGTTTGCCCATGCGCAGAGGCTACTATTGATCCGGGGGTCATGAACCCTATAGGGGACCATCTACACCCTAACCCGCACGATCCCCGAAAATTTCATCAAAATCGGACTATAACTTCGTGTAGTTTTGCCAGTAACAAGGATTTGCTGACAGACACACAGACAGACACGGAACCAAAATTGTTCAGAAAGGTCTAAAACGCAAAATGCGAGTGGAATTTTTGATTTTGGAGACAAAAAAAATGTTCACAATCCGAAAGTGAAAACAATGCTTCCGCTACCTTAGTAGACTCGGAAGCAAAATTACCGAGTCTGTGGGCATGGCAGAACATTGTTTTTCAGCTTCTTGAACAAGGAAGAAATTTCCTTATATATTTGATTTACAATGGAAAAGCCGAGAAAGTAGCCAGTCAAAGGAAAGGATTAATGGAGAACGAATTCCAATAGAAAGTTATCACCGCCAAGATTAACAAAACACCGCCGCTGATGAACAAACGGCTGAAGCTTAAATTGACCCCTATAGTGAAATACACAGCTTCATTAATTTGCCAAATTCTTTGCTCCAACGTTCGAACCAATGGGTCCAGTAATGTGTTCAACAATCTCCATGTCTGAAGATTTTCGGGAAATTATGTCTAAAGGACTTTCATCACAATCTCGCTGACTAGCAGAGCAACTGAATAACAGAACGCTGAATAACTTTTAAACACGAACCTTTCCAAATTATGATATATTCCAAATTTTTCACAAAATTTACTTCTGCATACTTTAATTTTGCAATCTCGTGATGCAGAAGCGCCCATTCTGTTCTGAAGCCGAGGATTTCCCAACGTGTTACTTAGAAATAGTACAGTGGACATATTGTGCCATTGTCGAACCCATAACAGCATTGGAAGCAGCCGAAAGTCTACCCTTATTGTGATGTAGCTGTTTGCAACATGCATTACATTAAAAATACAAACGCATTTGCCGACAAACGAAAGAAAGTAACAGAAGCAATAAATCGTCGATGCCCATGTTGAAAACATACTGAAAAGAAGGAGGGTCTAATAGTTTTATCACTTTCCACAGAAAACTCTCAAGAATGGTCGAAAAGGTCTTGGGATCCACCATAAATTCCTTTTACCACTAACATTGTACCCTGTCTTTGTCGTTCAAGTCACAACAGACCTCAATAGTGAACAAAGCGTTTGTATGTCATATTTATAACATTGAAACCCAGCCAAGCTAGGTACCCGCCCGAGCCTGGGTTCAAATATTGGGATCTATGTTTTTTCGAAACATTGAAAATATAAATGGCCCTTTTTTTTTTAAAGAAAAATATCCCGCAATACGTGACCTGGATCCGGGATACAGCCCCTAGCACATATATATTTTTGAAGGTTTTATGGTTTTTTTCTTACCGTTCCAAAGAACTACAGGAACATGTTCGTTGTCCCATCCCCTGAAAACTATTGAACTTTTACAGTTGCTTTTGAACATACCGCGAATATACGCATGTCTGTTGTAAAATCTAATTCAAACAACTCTTTGAATTTTCCCGCATGTTCGTTCATTTTTCACCCCTCTCGTTTAGTCTTAGTGGTAATGTGAGTGTATTAACGCTCCCGTCTGCAAGTCAACAGCTCTCTTCCTCAATACAATTAAAGTCTTTCGTGAAAATAATAGGTATATGGGTCATTTCAAAATCTCGGTCACATTTATGTCACTGATCAGTATTGCCGACAAATCTCAACTAAATACAGTTTTGTAAGTGTTTTAAAATTTTCTTCTATGTGGATGTACATGTTCCATGGAAAAGTATGTAAGAGTTGTGCCTACAAGACCCAGGATAAAATACCATAGTCCGTATTTCTCACTCCCTACAGCTGTCACTAACCAGAGGTATACAACTTCCATCGTCACTACTCAGCGAAATATTTATTGGGGCTGTTATATCCACTTACACTATGAAAGAACATACCATCTATAATGGATATCCGCCTCAGGAAAAAAAATTGGATCAAATCACTCAAACGGTTTTTCCTCGCTCCCTACAATGTTTTGAAAAGTAGCCCCCAACTGACAGGAAAGGGTGTTTATGAAGTTGCTTCTGTTTTGTTTGCATCCTTTATTCAAGATGGTCCCATCGCTGATGGTTGGATTTTGCCTAGACCTTCCCAGTCAGTTCTACCGGGAAAACCATCCCTGGAGGCAGCAGAGTGGGTTTTTTAACTCTCACTCCCTGCTCCAATAACATTCTGACTGTGGCAAGTGAAACTTGATCGCACTTGTTGACAATTAGTGTAGTTGTTGTAAGTTCGTTGACAACATTTTGGTTCTACCAGTTTCAATTGATTTGTGGCCTGTAAAGGCGGTGAAAGGCTATAACCTCACTACCTACTCTCCTCACTTTCTACAATATCCAGCCAATAGCCCCTTAAATTGTAGGGAGTGAGATCTGCTTGTAGCAAGTGAGATTTTGGCAAGGAAACCTTAGTATTTACCAAATCTAAAATAAAGCTAATTTGAGCTGTTCCACTCACCTGAATTGAAAGACTTGGGCCGCGATTCCCAGGGAGGTTGGTGGCACAAGAGGGGGAAAAAATAGTAATATATACCTCACTCCCTACAAAAGTTTTTTTTTTCAAAATGGCGTATCAGCAGAACGGTTCAAGATTATGTGTGCTCACTAGGGTAATATGCCGAGAGAACCGCAGTGATTGATTAAGAACAAGAAAATTGATGAAGTTTCAAATTTTTTTTTAGAAAATTCGATATCCAAATCTGACCGAAATTGTGAAATTACCCATATTGCAACATGGTAGACATCTAGTGACCATTCATCTTGACATGCACTTAGTTCTTCATTTGGCGCTCGTATTGTCAATTGTTAAATTAATACTTGTACCTTTAAATCATTTTCCCAACCCAACCCCCTACATCCTACAAACATTCGTTATTGCATTTTAACATAGAAGTTCATGGAAACTATAAAATGCACAATCTAAAAAACTATTTTCAACGAGGTCAACCAACAATAATTTATTAGAAAATGAATTAAATAAAAACTTTCAAATATTGTCTCCATTGAAATCCATTTTGAGACATTTTGAAGCGATTCCTGATTTGTAACTCTTATATGTTTATATGTTATACTTTTTTTTATGTATATACAGGACGGTTTGTAATGAATTTGTATTTATTCTAATTTCCTTACTGTAAGAAATGTTGAAAAAAAAGAAAAGAGAAACACGTGTTAATTATTTTCTTTGTCTTCGTTCAACAATGCTGTTTACATTTTTGTTTTTTTTACTGGGGCAAGTTGGCTTTGTATACACTAACTTGGTTTTTTCTAAAAGGGAACGATATTTTATAGTTTAGATATGGCTTTCATTTCATGAAAATTTGACCCCTCAATTGGTCCCTTTTGACCACTGAATTTGTCAAATTGATCCCTAACTGATTTTTTGATCACTAGGTTTCCCCAAAATGTAGATGTACCAAGTACCCAAGCGTGAAGGATGATATTTAAATAATTTTTACGCTGAACCATATGGTAATGCATTTTGATAAAATTATTAATGAAATATAAAAATTTATGAAAGGAAAACTGCCGTGTAAAAGTGCAAACTCGTCCTGTCTACTTCAGAATTTCTTCAGATGATTCGCCTTCTCTTCTTTCGAATATTGATTCACGGGACGGTGCAACATGATGCTACCAATACAAATTACGATGGAACGATCTCGTTTTATTGGAATCTGAATTTAAATTGCCACTTGTCACGAAATTTTTCCTCTACAAGGAGTTCGGCCAGTACAAACTGAGATCAGTTGATTGAGAGGACTGAGATGCGGAGTGATGACTGAGATATCGGGAAAAAATCTAGTGAGAGGCGACCCATCATTTCGGAATGAGGTTGTGAATCCGTATTCAAACTGAGTGGAGGCGAATACGGCACTAAAGAATTTTCCAAGTAGATAGAATTGTTTTGAACTTAGAAAAATCAGTTTAACGTTTTTTTACAGTTGAATTGCCATTGGCAATTTAATTAAAATGCAATCAAATCAGAAAGTCGTGATTACCACGTGATCCAGCGTAAAAAATATAATTCACATTTCAATTTTATTTATGGAAGTGGGTGAATAGAGGGGTCGATAGTGATATGCATGAATTACTTACCAATCTGTTTACCACCACATATTTATTTTCCTATTGAAATTCTTCCATCAGACTCAATCAGAATTATCAAAGTGGGAGTCCCTCGATATGAACGTCTCGCCTCCACATAGGAAAAATAAAAACTGCCCCGCACGCATAGATATAATTCATAATTAGCAGGTGTGCAGGCTTTGGCTCACGACGGGGGTGTCGCATTGGCTTGCTCCTACCGGATCGACATTTTCCCATTGTCCTTCAGTTCATAAACTAGGCTCATTCTTATTCCAACGAGAACGTTCTTATTTCAAAAGGATGATAAAATGAGGTTGCAGTTTCTAATAACGACTTACTACCTCCTCCGTAGAGAGTAGTGGCTGTAAATAAGTAGTCTTGATCTTTTACCCGTTATGTTGACATTTTAAAAAAGGTTTCTATATGCGGTAAAACGAACTGAAAACGCTGCAAATGATTGAACAAATGTTTATTATTTCGATGTTGAACACCTCTTCCATGAGGATCTCCGATTAATCCTCCTTAATCGCCTAACATTTTTAGTATAATCAGCTTTTGTAATCGTATGACGAAAATCCAGACGCCAATCATAATCATAAAACGTGAGATCAAGTGAAATTCAGAAGACAATGCTGCTAACTAATAATGGTAGACAAATTTAAAATAATCAAAATTAATTTAATATTTAGCATGAATGGAAAGAGAAACTCTTCAAAATGTGCGGAAGTAATGTAACTGCGTTTGAACAATTTCTCAGTCGGAAAATATAAAATATTGAATAGACTTGGTGGGGATAGTCACAGAAGTTCTCGTAAGATAGGAATGCTCTACGACAAGCAAGCCCTGAGTTGTAAAGAGAATGTCTCATAGACCGCATTATGAGTGGTGAGGTGAATTTTCTTGCTGGAAAATTGTGATCAAGTTCCTTAAGTTGGGAATTGTGATAGGAGTGTTCTTCCTTGTTCTTAGCGTCGATTTTGTTAACTGATAATTTTTTAGTTAATTCAGAAACAGCAATTTTTTCATGCTGTTGTATACGATCACGATTTAATAATGTAGGACAATCAAAATGTTATGTCTAAAATACTTTCATGCTTAATTATTCGGTAACTTTCTACTTTAACTCTGTCGAAAACAGTATTAGGTACCTATTTACTTTTGGTTGTGTATAATGTTTTTTTTTTTTTTCCTTCATTTGGCATTAGCAAGCAGCCATAGCCATGAAGCCTTTATTGCAAAATAACAACTGTATAAAATAACAACTTTATAAATTGTTACCTATTAATTTTTGTTGTTTTAAATGTTTGTATTGAGTGTTTTAATGAAAGTGCATAGTTCTTTGTACACGGATAACAGTTTGCAATGGATAATTTGTTCAAAATATAGTGGATTTTCCAAATGACGACCAACCGAAGTCAGCATGTGTTGTCTTGCCAGCCAGTTCCTTGGACAATCCATGAAGATGTGATTCAAAGTTTCATCTTCCCTGCCACAAGCGTCACAACTCGAAGAATCCCTGACCCCAATGCGATGCAGGTATGCCCCGCACAATCCGTGATTGGACCGTAACCTATTGATCGCCCGGTTTATCGTGTATAATGTTGTTTATAAGCAATTCTTCAATATCTGTTTTATTGCAAGTTAGATACGAATCAAAACTATTGATGTCATCATTTCGTGGAAAAACTCCAGTTTAATCCGAGAATAGCTTAACTGGGATTTGAAATGGCGCCTGCGGCTTGTGACTTCTTAGGCCACAGTGGCAATCCTGTCTGTGGATTTCTAAATCCGTAAACTACCCTCGGAATAGTCGTAGATTACTATAATGAACGTTCAAAGTCACAGTTTGGTTTTCTCGACTGTTGGAATAGTTGTCAACAGTGAAGAAAATTAAAAACTTGCTAATAGAATACTGGTTATTTAAGGATAATGATTAGCAAAAGTGAACAAATCGGCCATAAGGACTCCAAAAATCCATAGGTTCGAGGTTAGCGAACACCCCGATCCCCTGTACTTCAATTTCAAGTTTTTGTACAAGAGCTAAATATTCACACGTTGATTATTCTAATAAGACTTGATGATTCCTGTTGTAAGTTAATAACCGTTTAAACTGGATGAAAACTAGTTTTTGATTTTTCCAAAAGGGATTCCACTGGAACTACTTGAATTACCAAACTCAAACTCATGTATATACCTTGTTGGTCCTAAAGCGCCCTAAAATGGCAGATATTGTTTAGACCGCACCGTGGCGTGGGGTGTCGTGCGGGAAAAGTGCCGAGATTCAAGTTAGATATTTCGTTAGGAGTGCTTCGTATTTTCACCACCCGCGTTCTTCGCATCTCTTTCGTTAGTTGGTGGTCACTTTATAGTGTCATTTCCAGAAAGATTAATTTTCGCATTCAGGAAATGATTTGTCGATGACTTCGTGACGTAGGAGAAACAAAATATCTTATATGAAAAATTGCATGTTTAATTATTGTGTAGCTTTCGAGCTTAACTCTGTTGAAAACAGTATAAGGTACTTACTTCTGTAGCTTACAATTTGTTGGGGTCTAAAACTACTAAAAAGGCCCTCCTAGTCAGTCAAACTAACCAGCCGAGTTTATACTATGATTAAAACTAGGTGTCTATGTAGAAATTAATATAATCAACTTGTTCTATCTAATGTTTTCAAATGTCATGAAAGAAATGGTGTTGTGCACCAAAATAAGAAAATCAATAATAATAAAATTACTGCTTGTTAGTGGGGTGGCCATCAACATCCAAACAGATTTATTTTTACGGGTAAAGATGAAGAACATTTTCTTTTAACATATATTATGTTCATCATTACTTAGACCACGATACCTTTGTGTGATATCACAAGAGGTTTCTAAACAATTTATTGGTTCGTATTATAGACGATAACGAACTGTCGTTCCTACTCTATAGATGATCATTGAAAGTTGGCTGTACATGTACAGAATGAAGCGTAGGTGGGTAGGTAAGTTATACCTAATGATCACAACTCAAACCTACACTGGTAATACGCTCCGCTGACTTGGCAGGTGTAGAAACGCATGTTCCAGAAGCCATTTCACGCCCCATCTTTGTTGTTTTCTTAGGGGATCAAATGAGCTCTTCACACCTGGTTTTTTGATGTTTTTGTCCTAATCTAAAGCGGAATATAAACGGAACTAACTCAAGGCGCGAGTCAAAATAAAATAATACTTCGCCTTAACCCGTTAATTAAGGCAGTTTTGTATTATGCGTAGGTACGTTTATATGAAAAACCTGGAACCTCCGAGCTTAGGGTCCCTTTTTCTAAAATAAATCGCAATTCACCTTCTTTTGAAGCTTTTTTTTCAAAATTATTATTCCGCGATCCACCTCTGTACCGGCGCGAAAGAAGGACGGTAGGCAGGAAAAACGCGGCTAATTAAGAGAAAATCTTCACCGGTAAACTAATACCTAGTTGATAGTTCCGCCCTTTGCATTGGGAGTGGGGCACTCCACCGCATTTCACCCTTAACGTGATCAAACGCTGAGTCACATCCAGGCTTGTTTTCATCTTTAGAGAAATCGCCCTAACATCGGCTGGCGGTATAACATATAAATGCCTGCCTTTTTTTTAAATATTTTTTTTTCCACCCTCCTTTTTACCCCCTCGAATTCCTCCAGTGGCCACTTATACATTTACAAACGTTGAAAGAGAGGTTAGAAACTGAGATAGGGGGTGGATTAGTTGAGAGTTTTTTTTAATTGCTCATGGGTGGTAATTTAATGAAGAGCTCTCTCATTTAATTGGGGTTTCTCAAACCTCTTTGTACAGCCTGCCCGTCTTTTCAAAACTCCGAGCCTGTTCCTTTTTCCTTTTTTTAATATTTCTGCGCGCTTTGGTTTAATTATAAACATAAAAAAAACCTCTTAGCTTTTTTTTCTTTCTGAAAAACGGCTTTGGGTTTTTCGTTCATTGCCCCATCCCTTTTTTCCGTCTACCTTCTGAGCGCGATTCTAAAAAGACTTAAGGTGTGAAGAAGCCCTTGAACGCCCTTTTTGAATAGTGAGCCTTTAATGAAGTTTAATTTATCCAAAGTTCTTTCGGATAGGGTTGGTACGAAGAAGGGAGGAAAAAAAAGGCGATTTAACACTTTTACCGGGAGTCCAGACAACCTCATTTTATTCAACGTCTTCAGTAAAAGATTAAACAGATAAACTGAATTATTAATAAAAAGGAAGTCTAACGGAAGTGCCTTTCAACTGGGAGTTTATGAAAAAGAGGTTTGTTTGTTAGAATAAGTTGTTAAGGTTGTTAAAGACCAGAGGGTTTCACGTTAATATCATTTACAGTACACGAGGGCGTAAGGGTGAGAAACTTCAGAATGAAAAGAAAACTTTCAGCTGGAAAAGAAAAACATATCTTACGTGTAGGAATACACACACTGATACGGGTGGCCTTAGACCACGAGAAGATGTGGAAAAGCTTAATCATTAAAAAGACATGTTTAACGCATACACCGAGGTTAATTGTTTTCATTTTGAATAAAAATAACACTGTTCTTGACTCGATCAATAAAACCAACACACTGGTGCTTACATTAAAACTGGAAGGAAACCGAGCTCCATTCTACAAATTATTTGAGACGTTTTATCACTTTTTTACTGCCCTTAAAATCTTAGTTATTTTGTTTTTTTAGATAGATTTTTTTCCAGTTTTCTTCCGTCACAAAAACGGCGGGAACTCCCAATTTTCCAGATTATTTTTAAATTGGAGAAGACCTTTGGAAACTATTATAAATTTTCTAGAGATTTATTATTTTTACCACCTTTAATTGGTCTACAAAAAACGCTGCAAATTCTTTCACTGGGGTTTATTATTCAATTGGCTTGCGTTCATTATTTGAATTTCTACTAAGCTTTGGAGTGTGTGTTTCACGGGTGATAGAGAGATTATTGAATTTCAGGAGATATGCATAGAACACGTAAATCTGTTCTCAACCAAAATACCTATTTGGGTTGATCAGTTGATCATATTTTGTGCCTCCTGAAATTCAATAATCGCTCTATCACTTGTGAAACACGGACACTCCAAAGCTTAGTAGAAATTCAAATCATGAACGCAAGACAATTGAATAATAAACCCCAGTGAAAGAATTTGCAGCGTTTTTCAGTTGCGTGTACACCTCGGGGAGGCTTAATCGTTATTGGCAGGAACGTATTGGGTACCAGTTGGTAAATAAAAACGAAAAAAAAAAATCAATTGAAATAAAATTGGGTAAGGTTCACCCATCGCCCTCGGGATTTCAGGAATGGAGGGAATAATAATAGAATGGCCACCAGTTTAAGTGGAATTTTTCCCACATCGCCATGACACGGTCGCGTCCATAAGCCTGATATTACGAGGTGCCACTGATACTTGCTCGGAAACCGTTTGCTGCAGATCGATCCTATCATATTTACTTATTTTAGCTCTCCAGGTCTGCTCCATGTTCAAGCAGCCACAGACCACCTGGACATCCAGGATTGAGCAGACGCATCGTGCTTGACGGCCACGATACCTGGCTTCTTACCCCGGTCACTCGGCATGAGAAACAGTCTCTCTCTCCGTATTCCAGCAGCTGGATTATAATGCACCTGCTATCTGCTTGGCAATCTCATAATGACGGAGAATGCGGCCACCAGGAGGTCGTGGACACTGTAGCACCACATGGTACAGGTTCTCATTTTTACCGCGACAGACAAGGGAATCGTTAATCACATTATTTAGTATCTCAAGAATGATTATTTACTAAATATTTACCGCATCAATTCCGTTGACAGGTTTCTGGCC
This sequence comes from Creontiades dilutus, assembly GCA_031894815.1. Classification (NCBI taxonomy): domain Eukaryota; kingdom Metazoa; phylum Arthropoda; class Insecta; order Hemiptera; family Miridae; genus Creontiades; species Creontiades dilutus. Next base: position 238,648 of record JAVIWC010007501.1, read on the forward strand.
ACACGTACACATATATTTATATTGCCCCTTTACTGCAGAGATTTTCGATTAAGAAGCTGGTCATGGCTTTCCATTCATTTCTAGCTGACTGGAGTAATTTCTGGATTCAAAGTTTGACGAACAAGTAATTAGCCTTCAAGCAGCCAGCAGTCTCATCACCTCAACGTCATGCAACAGACGCATTGAAACACAAACAAATTTCAATATGTAAGGAATTGTTTCTCTGGTTTCTCACAGCTCATTCCAAAAAAAAAAATTGATGCATCATTAATATTCCTTATGGAAGACTCAAAGCAAAATTCTCTTGAAAAGTAGGTAGAGCATATCCCAAAAAGATCACATGTAGCCCGACTAGACTCAATTTTCAAATCCAAGGAAAATAAATTCAAAGGTACTTGAATAATTTTGAAGGTTGTCTTAATTGTGTTAATTGAACATTTTGCCTTTTTTGGGTCTATTTATGTTGTAGAGTGGTTATTAAAACGCTGCAAATTCTTTCACTGGGGTTTATTATTCAATGATTCATGATTTGAATTTCTACTAAGCTTTGGAATGTGCGTGTTTCACAGGTGATAGAGCGATTATTGAATTTCAGGAGATATGCGTAGAGCACTTGAATCGGTTCTCAACCTAAATACCCATTTGGATTGATCAGTTGATCATATTTGTGTGCCTCCTGAAATTCAATAGTCGCTCTATCACCTGTGAAACACGCACACTCCAAAGCTTAGTAGAAATTCAAATCATGAATCATTGAATAATAAACCCCAGTGAAAGAATTTGCTGCGTTTTTTTCAAGAGCGATTACAATGGAAAAATATTCTATTTGAAAACTTTTGTAAGACAGAGCATGCATATCAGAATGGTCCACCCCGTGTATCGGCTATAAACCTTGGCTTGGCTTTTTATGAGGTTTTTAGGGATCTTACAAAACTTTGACAACCCTTAAAGTGCACTTTAAGTGAGAGTGCTGGCTAAAGTATTGGGGCGTAGCTGGACCAATATTGATTTTTTCTGAAAATTTCAGATTTATCGCTCCAGCCGTTTGGGAAAAATCGTGCGTACGGCGGACGGACGGAAAAAATTTTATTGCTAATTTGGATTCTACACCCTTTGAAACGTAAACCATGACATTTTCAGGGGGGGTTAAAATATGTTTTTTCAAGAGCGATTACAATGGTTTATTATTGAATAATAAACCAAAATCCAATGAAATCAGTGGCCAGCGTTTCTTGAAGGAGGTATGAATTCGTAATTCATGTTTTTGCCAATCCCATTCCTTGCTTCCATTTATCTATCAACATCCTCTTAACCCTTTCTATAAAAGAGGCTTCTTAAAATCAGAGGTATACGGGTGTAAAAGTTGGAGGAAGCTTTGGATGTAAAATATAAAATTACCATTGAATCCTCATTATTTTTGTTCAGCCGAAAGGACAAAAACGGTACCCCGATATGGGATCCAAGAAAAAATATTTCATCTTTCTAGGGGCCCCGAGAAAACCTGTTTGGGCGATATCTTTTATCGGGAGTACGCAGGAAAAAGGGACCCCCGACCTGTAAATTCGGTTGCTTCTGGTCTTGTTAAATACCTGTTGGGGAATCAAAGGAAGGAAAAGGCTGTCGGGTTACCAGGAGTGGGCTCTGTAGGCGTGAGCAAGACAATTTATAGGGAAAGAAGCCGGTGGAAGGTTCGTATAAGTCAGGATTTAGCTAGCACCTCCATTCAACAGACCACTCCCTCGTTAAAATGTAAATTACTTTTTCTGTGAGAGAACCCGGTGGTAACAGAAGGAATCTTCTCTTCGGCAAATATAACGAAGCTGAAAGAACTCTACCGAAACACAAGTTGGAATTATCCGTCTATCGGATACCCCCGTAAAATTTTAAGATTGTAACTGAACACTCAACAATCGCCTGAATTAGTTTGTGTGAAAGATAGGCATTGTTAATAATTCTTCTAAAACATTATAAAACATAATTCTTTTAAAAACATGATTCTAAAGCATACGAATCAAGTAGTTGTTCAAGATTTGGCGAGGGTTATAGATTTTCGTTATGTAGATGGTTTTTGGTATTCCAATTTTTCAATATTCACGTCCTCTGATTTCACTCTTTAGGATTCTATATCGTTCTAGACCAATGATTCAGAACAATCCAGCATCCATTTCTGATTTTTAACACAAAATTTCAATAAATTCGTGCTTGTGGTTCCCCAGAAGGGCAACGGACGGCGTAAGGACGGTTTTTTTTATTCGATTTTTGGATTCCATCTATCTCGAAACGTAGAACGACAAATTTTGAGGAGGTCGGGGGAGGAATCTTCTTTTTCTAGGTCGATTACTAAGGGTCATATTGAAAATAATAAACCGAAATTACATAAGAATATACCTACTAAATATATGTTCACATATTATGTAAACACTGTGGAGAAATCTATGTCATCAAGGTAACCCTTTACGAGTATCCTAGCAACCACCAAATGATTCATTCATCCTCGTGAAATGTAAGATGTAGGTACTCAAATATCCATGTTTAATCCATGCGCTGTATTTCAGCAGCAAGTTCACATACTTCTACAGAGACAACTATTCAAATCGTTTTGCCTCTTCCATTATATCAAGTTAGTACATCACAATTTAGAAATTACTGCTAAGTACAGGAATTCAATTCATAATAGATACTATTTCAATTTGCTCCACATAAAACTAAACTTACGATAATAGAGAAAACTAGAGCTGCAAAGGTGGCACAATGAGCTGGAGTATACGTCATTACTCAACAGCTACCTTCCTCTTTTACCGGCTGATATCATCCGTCTTGATTGCACTCAGGCCTTTGATCACGACAATTGTGCTTTCAAAAAGAAGGGGGGCACCACCACCGTGCTTCATGGATACCCTCGCCTAATGAAGCTGTAAACACTATTTTCAGCTTCGTCATCAAATGATTTTTTATAATCCCGGCCTCGCTCTCCTTTCTCCTGAAGCCGACACAATGGGCCGTCGAATTGTACACACTTAATGTATTTCGAATCACCCGTCCGATGACATTTGATTCAGTGCTTTCAGTGGTTTCTTGCCGCACTTGTACCCCACCGCTCCGACACTTTTATTTCAACCGGATATGAGTTTCTCCGAATCTGACAATCATTAGGTAAACACGACCTTAGGTGATGTCTTATTCATATATCCTATACACATATTCATACTCATGTTTGCTTTCTTGAGGGAACTATTCTTTTTTTCAAAGTTCAAACACATTTTGTGAACAATCGGTAAGTATTTAAATAAAAACAATACTTATCTAAACAACGACTACTTCCATGTTTGATATTCATACACAAAGATTAACGTTTTGGTTTACTATTTTCAGAAACTTTCTATAATCGACCGAGAAGAAAAACCTCTTGTTGGTAACACGAATGTATACATAATATGAACGTATATATAATTGAAGTGTTTTAATTAATCTTGAAAGATGTTGAATACAAGCTCGTTACAAAAAGATTCATGAGTCAGGAACGCCGTAAGACCCGCAGACATCAACGCCGCAGGGCTAAGAACAGGTCAGGGCTGTCTGCACGATACATTCTCCAGCAGTAGTGATCGAGATGTGACTGCGAGTGGTGCTGAGGAACTATATATTTCAGCAATTTAACCTTTGCGTCCAACCACACATAAATGCGCACAAATCCGCGACTTGTAAGGCACCGATATGCAGCCCATTCGTCTGAATGTATGTGTGATCCGGCAACACATTCTCGCTCAATTATTGGAAGAAGAGTGGCCTTGTCGCGACGGGCAACATAAAAACATCTGCAGTCATTTCCTTAGTTTATTCCAAATACTCAGGGCCCATTTACCCGAGCACCATGGTTTCGGTTGTTAACTAAGTCGGCATCAGAATCCTCCGATGATGGTGGAGCGTCTCCAGCTAATAAACGACCCCGGTTGTACTTTCTTCGTCCCCCGAAACAGGTTCGTCAATCTGAATCGGCTTGTCTTCGGTTCCCAACATTTTCCCTTTTTTAGCCAAAACGGCAGTGCAAACTTCCCGGCAGAAGTTGAACCAATCAGTCACGCACTCTCTGCCTCTTCCAGTCCGTTCCTGTTCAGTGTCGAAGGGCAATTCTAGTACGAACTTGAAGATGAGTCAACTTTGACCTGTGTACCGATGGCAGATAGGCAAACAAAGGATAGAGCTCGACAGGACCCTTAGAAGGCAGGCGGGTCATAGAACGCACACCTAACTGGCACCAAAATTTCTTTCGAGAAGTATGGATGGATGAGGATAGTTCCCTATTTACGTTTCTTGAAACAGATATGTCAGTTATTATTGATGCCCCAGCTTCATGTTTATCTTCCGAGCATGGCGGTTAAAATGCCTCAACCACTGAGGAGTTCCTAGGAGATACACTAGGAATCTGGCAATGGGTAAATAATGGATTAGTTCCATCGGATTCAAAATAATCAGATACCATTGGGTGATTGGGAAGGCTTAAAATCCGTTCCTGGAACGAGTCTGAGGATCCGAATCCTTCAACAGGATGAGCGAACCCGGACACGGCCTGCCAAAGGAACGACTTTTCTCATCACAGCCTCAAACCGTAATAGGTCCGTTTAAACAGGTCTCTACGTGAGTTAAAACTCTCGTGTGCCTCAAGCTATTGTTCTTTTCTCGCCTTCACACCTTCCTAAATCTGGGAGCAAAGTTATTCTTCTTCGATAAAATCAGTTGTATTTTAATGTTTGTCCCTATACGACTTGAGAAATTGTGCTAAGGCCTAGTTCACCAATTAGCCCGTAATTATATTTCTCCTATGGCTGAACAACTTCAAAAAGACTCTAACAGCCAATATGAAAACGCTGCAAATTCTTTCACTGGGGTTTATTATTCAAATGGCTTGCGTTCATGATTTGAATTTCTACTAAGCTTTGGAGTATGCGTGTTTCACAGGTGATAGAGCGATTATTGAATTTCAGGAGATATGCGTAGAGCACGTAAATCTGTTTTCAACCAAAATAAATATTTTGATTGATCAGTTGATCATATTTGTGTGGCTCCTGAAATTCAATAATCGCCCTATCCTGTGAAACACGCTCACTCCAAAGCTTAGTAGAAATTCAAATCATGCACGCAAGCCAATTGAATAATAAACCCCAGTGAAAGAATTTGCAGCGTTTTTTCTATGGTTATCAGAATGCTTCAACCCGTGTATCGGCAGTATACAAAGCCTTTTAGGAGTTCACTCCAGTATCCACATTACTACATCACTAGGTTAATGATATCAAAACAAAAACAATAATGAACCAAAATAACGCAAATGTAGGCCCCATAAATCGGGCCATACATCGGGAATTCTATGACCTACGGACCTGGGAGGGGCTCATTCGATTCCTCGTGGAATGTTCTTCGAAAAGAGTCTACATTTATGCCGCCTTGACTTTTTTGAGGTTTTTGGGGATTTTACAAAACTTTGGCAACCCTTAAAGGGCACTTTAAATTAAGTGAGAGAGCTGGCTCAAGAATTTTGGCGTCTTCGGACCAACATGGATTTTTCCTGAAAATGTCAGCTTTTTTGCTTCAGGTTGGGAGAAATTGTGCGTAGGGCGTACGGCGGACGGACGGAAAAATGTTTAGTGCAGATTCGGATTCTACACCCTTTGAAACGTAAACCATGAAATTTTCAGGGGGGGTTAGAATTTTTTTTTCAAGAGCGATTACAATGTTTCATTATTGAATAATAAACCAAAAGTGATTCGGAAATGATGAGAGTGCAGTTCTAATTGAAGATAAAGGTGACCTGTACTGCTGAAAAGATTGAAGGAACTCGTCTTTTCGTATTTGTACCTCTTGTCCATATGTGTTGGTGAAAGTAAAAGAAAAATACGTATTGTTTACCAGAAATTTCATAAAGTGTCAGTCGAACCACAGAGATAGGAAAAACATTCATCATGAGACTGCGAGGGATTCTAACAATCCTTACTGAGATATCAAGCACGAGGTGTTGCGCGGGCATCCGCTTAGGTCCGCTATTGTGCCGTGTGCCCACTTCCACCATCTCATTGTTCCATTGTTTCAGAATAGGACAAACTATCGCTACTTGTCATACTCTCGATATAGATCGGTTGAATATCATCAACCAGAAGAATAATCATATCCCCGCCTTCGCACATCCGTCACAGCTGTCCAACTCATTTTTACGATCACGTCGTCCGAAGGTCGCCGTTGCCGTTGTAAACCCAAACGGCCTCTGATCTGATGTTTACGGTTGGGCTTGAAATTTTTATTGAAACACTCACTTCCTTGTCTACTGTGATATCAGTAACGAGGAGCGCGGTCGAGCTCAGTTTTGACACAAACATAATTTCCATTCCATTAGAGAACTCATCACTTCTTAGCTGAATGTAGAAAAAGAAGAAGAAGAAATATGTTTTATTGAAAGGAAAAGTACATTACATCAAATAATATTCGTATAAAACTAATAGGATTTGGCGGATATCGCCAAGAATCCGGATCTGCCGGTATAATTATATAAATTAAACATATTCTTCACAAACTCAGTTTTAGATAATAATACAAATAATTGATTTATACCAATCATGACAATTTGAATATTTTCCTTTTTTTGGGTGAACAGATTATAACGATGATGATAAGGATTAATAGTAGTTTATCCATAATTAAATTCAGATACCAAATACTCCCAGTAGGCGGACTGGCGTCTCTCAAAAATTTGTACCGTAACGTTGTTTTGTTTTATTCAGTAGTAAACCATTGTAATCGATCTGGAAAAAAATTGTAACCCCCGCTGAAAATTTCATGGTTTACGTTTCAAAGGGTGTACAATCCGAATCTACAATAGAAAATTTTCCGTCCGTCCGCCGTACGCACGATTTCTCCCAAATTTTCAGGAAAAATCCATCTTGGTCCGACGACGCCCCAATTCTTGAGCCAGCTCTCTCACTCAATTTAAAGTTTCCTTTAAGGGCTGTCAAAGTTTTGTAAAATCCCTAAAAACCTCAAAACAAGTCAAGGCGGCCTAAATGTGTACTCTTTTTGAAGAACACTCCACGAGGAATCGAATGAGCCCGTCCCCAGGTCCGTAGGTCAAAATATTCCCGATCTATGGCCAAATTTATGGTGCCAACATTCGCGTTATTTTGGTATATTATTGTTTTTGTGTTGATATCAGTAACCTAGTGACGTATTGATGTAGTGATGTAGTAATGTGGATACTGGAGTGAACTCCTAAAAGGCTTTGTAGCCGATACACGGGTAGAAGCATTCTGATAATTTTCAGGAAAAATCAGAAATTTTCAGGAAAACGCTGCAAATTCTTTCACTAAGGTTTATTATTTAATTGGCTTGGGTTTATGATTTGAATTTCTACTAAGCTTTGGAGTGTGCGTGTTTCACAAGTGATAGAGCGATTATTGAATTTCAGGAGGCACACAAATATGATCAACTGATCAATCCAAATAGGTATTACTCTGAAATCGTCCTCCACAAATACAAATACCCATCTCCTCATCACCAAATCACGGATGATACCGTTTAATCATCACAAAAAATAGAGTTAACAGTTGAACAGTTTATTCTATTTTCTGTGGCTCCCGTCACGCAATAATGAGTCCGTATCGGTTCCTGACTAGTAACCCTTGCACTGAGAGCGACGTCATTATCGGTTAGCGACGGAGTTCATGTTTAGCAAGGCTGGAAAGGTAATGGGTCAAAATTTCACACCACACACACACACATTTAGGAGGAAAAATCAGATTAGTTTGGCAAAATCAATTTGATTGTCTTGATTTTTTGGCTGATATTTATTATCAAATTGTATATATAATTAAATTAAGGCAAAGTAAGTTTTGAATTCTTTCTTTGGCATAAATAAACTTTAATATTTTTGGCATCTCAATTTAAACATTTTTGGCTACACAATAATTCAAATTTACACACACACACACACACACATTTCGAAAAAATCAGATTAGTTTGGCAAAATATCAATTTTTGGAATTATACGATTGAAAAGCAGACAAGTAATTTGAACCTTTGCATAAATAAATTTTAATATTTTCTCAATTGGCATAAACTTTTACACAACCCCAACTATTCCAACATTCCACCCCATATAATGATCAATAAATATTTTTTCTCTCAGAAAATTGATCAAGTTTCAAAAAAAAATTTTTTTTTTTTTTTTAGATCATCCAAATGTGATCCATACAGGTAAGTCTGTTCAAGTGAAAATGACGTGATTAGTAAAAACTAAAATTTGGATTAAATAAACTCATTATTGCCGATTAGGAACTACACTTTTGTCTCATCCTGAAGGAAATTAGGTCTGTCTTACTTACACACTGTGATTACATAGTATGCCACACGGTTTACCTTCCGCGTATGCCAACACGCAAGCCAATTTGAAGATAAAGATGCCAACCTGAGAATGCCTCTTCTACCCAATCAACAGTGGTTTTAGTAACATAATGTTCCACGTATTTTTGTTGTTACACACCTAATTTTCGGAGTAAAACAAAGCAGAAAATGATACGGTTTGATCGATTTTCAAACCACGTTTCTTTAAGCCCCAGTGTACAACATCGTATTGACATTGTAAATTAAATGTGAAATGAAGATTCTCAGAGCTCAATCAGTTGAGTTCATCATAATCGTTTCTAGGAGGGAGGGAGAGGGATGTCGTTGGGTAAATGTTCATAATCCTAATAAATGACCAATTTACATTATTTTAATCATCGTGAAAATCTGTGTGGGTTTTTTTTCTGGAAATGGAAAAACCTTTTTTCATAGATTATATTAGTTATCTATGAAAAAGAATGCCATATACCTTACCCAGGGTTACACAAGAGTCGTTTATTTGAACAAAGCCCTATCTTCATTAGCGCTGAGCATTATTTCATCTTTTGATTTTCCAAGCTAATTACATACATGACACGGGACTAGAGGCCGCACGTGTACACACTTGTTTGGACCGTAGAAGCCAACTACATGATTGTATTGGACTTCTCCTGCGAATTTCCACTAACAAGGATCAGTTCTGAAACTACCAACAACTAACGACATGAGCTCACGCCGATCCAATTAGGGATTTTATAATTAATACAAACCGTTGTAAGCGTTATCCGTATCAAACGTGGTCCGATTTCATCACAGTTGAAATATACCCACTACATGTGGTGATTCAATTTCTAAATCACGGCTTCATTTCTGATCAAGTTATTGATTATCATCAATACATACAACACGCCAAGTACTTTTGTTAACATTAAAAACGCTGCAAATTCTTTCACTGGGGCTTATTATTCATTTGGCTTGCATTCATGATTAGAATTTCTACTAAGCTTTGGAGTGTGCGTGTTTCACAGGTGGTAGAGCGATTATTGAATATGAGAAGGCACACAAATATGATCAACTGATCAATCCAAATAGGTATTTTGGTTGAGAACCGATTTTTGCTCTATGCATATTATCCTGAAATTCAATAATCGCTCTACCACCTGTGAAACAAGCACACTCCAAAGCTTAGTAGAAATTCAAATCATGAATGCAAGCCAAATGAATAATAGACCCCAGTGAAAGAATTTGCAGCGTTTTTTTTTTTATTGAACCTCAATACCCCGCCACAATAGAACATCTATAATTTATCAAGTCACTTTAGCACTCTTATTGGGTCAAAACTTCCCCAAATCCAAATTTAAACGATGTAGCCAGAGGTAGACTGATGTGAAGGAGGCACACAAATATGATCAACTGATCTATTAATTAGTAGAAATTCAAATCATGAATGCAAGCAAAATGAATGAAATTGAATAATAAACCCCAGTGAAAGAATTTGCAGCGTTTCATGCATATCAGAATGCTTCAACCCGTGTATCGACTATAAATCCTTTTAGGAGTTCACTCCAGTATCCACATTCAACACATCACTAGGTTACTGCGATGAATACAGAAAAAACGTTGTGTTTGTTTTGATCGCAGTAACCTAGTGATGTAGTGAATGTGGATGCAAATGTTGGCACCATAAATCGGGCCATACATCGGGAATGGTTTGAGCTACGGACCTGGGGAGGGGCTCATTCGATTCCTCATGGAAAGTTCTTAAAAAAAAAGTCCAAATTTAGGCCGCCTTGACCCTTTTTTTGAGGTTTTTAGGGATTTTAAAAAACTTTGACAACCCTTAAAGGGCACTTTAAATTAGGTAAGTGAGAGAGCTGGCCAAATAATTGGGGACCAATATTGATTTTTCCTGAAAATTCCACCTTTTTTTTCCAGCCGTTTGGGAGAAATACAGCGTACGGCGTATGGCGGACGGACGGAAACATTTTTATTGCAGATTCGGATTCTACACCCTTTGAAACGTAAGCCATGAAATTTTCAGGGGGGTTAAAATTTTTTCTTCAAGAGCGATTACAATGGTTTATTACTGAATAATAAACCAAAAGTAAATCCAATGCCAATTGAACTCTATAGTACAGAATGGGAACTGACATATTCGTTAACTTTCTCTACTTATAAAACACTGTTGCAAATTATTATTGTGATTTTTTTATAAGAGATATAAGAGTAACCCCTATTCATTCAAACCACCATGATCCTGGAAAGAAACTGGCGTAAAAATTCATTAAAATGTGCCGAAAAACTTAATGGCCTCCAAAAAAAAATTATAGAAATCCAAAAAAAGTGTTCTAAAGCGGAATATCTTTTCAACTAAGATCATTCGCCATAAAATGTATAATCAAAAATGGCTTTGCAACCAAAGTGCTAAAATTTAGTATCAGTTTAACATTCATTTCAATTATCGGAATCCCCCCTTCCCCGCTCTATAATACTATAGATTAATCATGTGTGCACCAACGTAACATGTACAGTTCTAACTGTTCAAACAACTGTTTCTTAAAAATGTTTCTTAATATCCACACTGAAACTGACACAAACCTCGGAAAGTATTTAACCCTCAGTCAAATGATGTTCGTCAACCTCTTAATCATCTTATCCCATTATAAACTATATAACCTCTCTTTTCTTGAAAAAGTGATGATGAAGCTAATCGCCTTACACTGCTATAAAGAGGGAAAAGGAACGATAAATGTCATTCTCCACACCAATCTATAAAGACACAAATATTTTCAATTTTAATTATATAGATTGAAACAGTTATTGAACGTATGAGTACAGAGAAAGCGAGGAACCTCTACAAAAGATTCCCAATATTTATACTTACGGGACATCACAGAAAACTGGCGATAGAAATCACCCTTCAACTCGGACCATGGACCTGACACTGACAGACAGTATCGTGCTCGGATCTTTCTTTTCACTTCCCAACTCTCTTCATTGTGTCTGAACGCGATCTCTTACAACGAACGTAGTAGCTGATAAAAAGGCCAACAATAAGTTAGTACCTATTGAATCATGTTCTTTGACAAAAGATACACTTGCAACGATGAAACCTGGTTTTCTCTCAAATAAATTGGAGGGGAGGCGGATAGGGTGAAAACGAAAATGACGAACAAAAAACAAGAAAAAGGAGAGATGAGGGAAAAGTTTGTTGTTTCCTTTTCTTTTAAAACAACTTGAGAAACCTTTCAACAACCCCGCTGTGGAGGAAAGATTTTTAAATGGACATAATTTATCTCATCAAAGACAATACTTCGACAAACTTTTCGTTCGGGGTATTCTCCCATACTAAGCGTTGCTCTTCAGCGTTCCCAAACCCAAATATTTCCGATCCCTGGGACCTAGAGTATTTCAAATCCCTATGATATCCCTGGGAGTTCCTAATGCAACTATTTATTCAACTTTTCTCAGGAAATTGAATGAACGAACAACACCCTGATGACACAACTGCAAATCAAAAAAAAAACCTCTGCCAAGTGGGTGTGGCACATAGCTTCCTCGTATCCATAACATGACTGTATAGATCATTGAAAATTATTATTGACTTAAGAACTTCGTTCAATTATGCGAAGTAAATATTGAATTAGGGTAAATTTATTGTTATGCGGGAGCATAACTTGAGAAAAATGGTAAAGGTAGGCATTTTCAACTATTGAACAAACTGTAAAATATACCTAATAAGTCCGAACAATCCCTGAAAATTTCATCGAAATCGGTCAAGAACTCCCGGAGTTACGCTAGTGGCAAGGATTTCACGTTTGCGCATGCGCAGAGGCTACTATTGATCCGGGGGTCATGAAAAACCTATAGGGGACCATCTACACATCAACCCGACATCAAACGATCCCTGAAAATTTCATCAAAATCGGACTATAACTTCACGTTTGCGCATAGTTTTGATCCCGTAACTAAGGACCATCTACACCCTCACCCGCACGCTGAAAATTTCATCAAAAGACTGACAGACACACAGACAGACACAGGACACGGAACCAAAATTGTTCAGAAAGGTCTAAAACGCAAAATGCGAGTGGAATTTTTGATTTTGGAGACAAAAAATGTTCACATTCCGAAAGTGAAAACAATGCTTCCGCTACTTTAGTAGACTCGGAAGCAAAATAGCCATTACAATTTTTGAGACGCACGAGCTTTTTCGAGATTCACAGCGAGATGGTGCTGCATCTGGAGAATAAAGCTAAACCCTCAAAAACGTACCCTCATGCAGTTTGTCCATGAAAGCAAGACATCTCCTCACATCTCAACATATCTCCCCATCTCCGGGTGATTGACGATACCATATCTCACCAACAGGTCGTCAGATACCTCGAACGATATATGTACGGCATGTAGTAGAAATTTCTCGACGGTTAGACGTTGTGCCCAGGAACCAGGGTCTTTGTTATCCGCATTTTATATTTAATGAATTGAACCGTCTTTTTGAACAATGTTGTCTTCGTGTCTTTCAGTCTGTATGTCCGCTAATTCTTGTTCTGGAGTAAACTATCAATGCGAAGTTGAAGTCTGATTTCTCAGAAGTATTGAGGTTTGAGTGGACTGGAGACGACACGGAACCCTACGAGTTTCATCACCGTTGGATCAATAATTGATTGATAGTTGGATCAATATAATTATTATAGTTTCAGTTTATACAAACTTAAAATCCTTGTATCGAAAATTCCTCCAGTCTAAAGGGTGATCTGGAAAAAGGCGTGCAAAAATGGTCTAGTTTACCTTGTAATACTCTTTGAGATTTTATACTTTCTCTCATGCCATTTTCGTCTCCTTTAGTTAATGAATGAACATTTTTAACAATACTACGTAAAAAATCATTTGAATCGTGATTGACAGTGGAAGCGCTTTAAGATCAGTTCAACGAATAATTTATTTAGATAACATGAATGAAGTAGGTGAATTTGTACTGTGTACTGTGAAGCTCGTGACAGTTAACTTCTGTTCGTCTTACATGAAGTTCTGAGCTGGCGACGGATGTCAAACTTTGTCCCGATATCTGTAGTGGGTTTTTAAGAGTCGTTAATCGGGCAGGAATCCATTCAAGAGGACAAATACCAACCAAAAGTGAACTTATTGGAATGATGCATGCATTACGAGGCATCTCCGTGTTTGGCTTACAGTAGTAAATGTGGACTACGCTCGATTCTTTGACTCCAACCAAGGGCGCTCCTAAGCTTACTTCTGGGGGGGGGGGGGGGGGTCATTGTTAGAAAATGTAATACATTTTTTTATCAAACCATAGCCAAGTCCTTACCTAAAGACTCAGTTTAATTCGTATTTAATCACTTCAGTTGACGGTTTTTTATCCAGGTTAAAATTAAATAAAAACATAAATACTGTAGTAAAATAATTGTCTACTAAAAAAAAAGACAAAACTTATATTACAAAGTTTACAGAGTTTGATTTAAAGATTTTCAATGAAACTTATGTCTATCTTTAACATTTTTTCTCATACAATAATTATCAGAGGAAGAAAAAAGAAAAAGTGTGTTTGCAAAATAAGCTCATTATAAACCATTAAATTAAAAGTTTGGGGGGGGGGGGTATTTGACCCCCCCCCCTGGGACCGCCCTTGACTCCAACACCGGGACAGTGAATCATTAGTTTAGGTGATTACTCCACGACTACTCGTAATAACAAAAAGAAATACAATACCTAGAAATAAAAACGATGCAAGTTATAATACAGCGGTTAAATATTTCTGTATTAGATTGCCCTTTTATGTACATCACTGATTGATTTATATTGGACGTAGTCTGTGGCACATTATCTAAACTCGGCACCTCGCTACTAGGTATCTTGCAATTGCACTCAAGAAAAAATACTTGGGCTGCCGAAAGTTATACTCACGCATCAAGAACACGTTTTTGGGTTATTATTCAATAATAAACCATTGTAATCGCTCTGGAAAAAAAAAAATTTTAACCCCCCCTGAAAATTTCATGGTTTACATTTCAAAGGGTGTAGAATCCAAATCTGCAATAAAACATTTTCCGTCCGTCCGCCGTACGTCGTACGCACGATTTCTCCCAAACGGCTGGAGCAAAAAATTTGAAATTTTCAGGAAAAATCCATGTTGATCCGACAACGCCCCAATTCTTTAGCCAGCTCTCTCACTTAATTTAAAGTGCCCTTTAAGGGTTGTCAAAGTTTTGTAAAATCCCTAAAAATCTCAAAAAAGTCAAGGCGGCCTAAATGTAAACTTATTTTCAAGAACATACCATGAGGAATCGAATGAGCCCCTCCCAGGTCCGTAGCTCAAACCATTCCCGATGTATGGCCCGATTAATGGTGCCAACATTTGCATCCACATTCACTACAACACTAGGTTACTGCGATTAAAACAAAAACAACAGCATTTTTTTTTTGCAGTAACCCAGTGATGTAGTGAATGTGGATACTGGAGTGAACTCTTAAAAGGGTATATAGCCGATACACGGGTTGAAGCATTCTGATATGCATGCTCCGTCTTAAGAAATTTAAAATTTTCAAATACAATATTTTTCCATCGTAATCGCTCTTGAAAAAAACGCTGCAAATTCTTTCACTGGGGTTTATTATTCAATGATTCATGATTTTAATTTCTACTAAACTTTGGAGTGTGCGTGTTTCACAGGTGATAGAGCGATCATTGTATTTCAGGAGATATGCGTAGAGCACTTAAATCGGTTCTCAACTATTTCGTTAAAGCTGTCTCCAATTCCTTTCTTTCATCATCGTGAAATTCCAAATTTCCTAGGTTTTTCGCGCGGTTAGAGTAAAATTGGGATCGAACAAGAAAATAATCACGTACATTCGTTGAGAATTGTAAGCTGGGCAGCGTGGAAAACTTTATCACAACAGAGATGGATAGATAGGTACTTTATTTACATCATTTTACATGTAACATTCTTGAGTTTAATAATAACTGATAACCGAGCTGGATAGTGTAACACAGTGGCCACAGCCCGGAGTTGGTTCTTACATCTAACTTTTATAAATTACGTACCTATACCACTATATTCACTCCACATTAATTATTAAAATTTAGATTCCACTTCCCTAAAATGGAGTATGTACAGGCAAAAACACCCATCGTTTTTCTACTGATTCAGATAGGTAGAAGAAATTCTTCCAATTCTTTTTTCTTGTTTGAATTGTCCCACGGCCAATCGGATCAATTCTAAAAGACGTCCCTCTACTGGGAAGTCTTGAGTCAATGGGACGTCCTAAAAGCAAGTGAGAACCCGATCTCTCGGGCCAAATTACGCACTAACCTCCAGAATAGGGTTAGATAAACCTTCGTACAAGAGCATCTATCGGCTATTAAAGATTTTGAGAGAAATAGGACAACTAAAAAACGCTGCAAATTCTTTCACGGGGGTTTATTATTCAATTGGCTTGCGTTCATAATTTGAATTTCTACTAAGCTATGGAGTGTGAGCGATTATTGAATTTCAGGAGGCACACAAATATGATTAACTGATCAATCCAAATAGGTATCTTGGTTGAGAACAGATTTACGTGCTCCATTCATATCTCCTGAAATTCAATAATCGCTCCATCCTGTGAAACACGCACACTCCAAAGCTTAGTAGAAATACAAATCATGAACGCAAGCCGATTGAATAATAAACCCGAGTGAAAGAATACTTAGGTACTTACCCCACTAATAATATTGAATAATAATCCCCAGTAATAATATTTACCTATATATTATCAGCGTTTCATACATATCAGAATGCTTCAACCCGTGTATCGGCTATAAACTACAAGTATCCACATCGGCTATCACTCCAGTAACCACATTCACTACAACTCGACTCTATCGGCATCACTATCTTACAAACAAACAATAATAAACGAAAAAACGCAAATGTTGGCACCATAACTCGGGCCATACATCGGGAATGGTTTGACCTACGATCGTGGGGAAGGGCTCATTCGATTCCTCATGGTATGTTCTTCAAATAGGAAAATATTTAGGCCGATTCGACTTGTTTTGAGGTTTTTAGGGATTTTACAAAACTTTGACAGCCCTTAAAGGGCACTTTAAATTGAGGAGAGAGCTGGCTCAAGAATTGGGGCGTCGTCGGACCAAATGGATTTTTCCTGACAATTTCAGATCTTTTGCTCCAGCCGTTTCGGAGATATCGTGCGCACGGCGTACGGCGGACGGACGGAAAATTTTTTATTGCAGATTCGGATTCTACACCCTTTGAAACGTAAACCATGACATTTTCAGGGGTGGTTAGAATTTTTTTTTTTTTTCAGAGCGATTACAATAGTTTATTGTTGAATAATAAACCAAAACAGATTTAAGTAGTGTACATGAAAAGATACACATTCCACTACACGTGCAAGCGCTGCAATTTTGGATTGAATCGTGGGATTGATTTACCTTTTACACGGTCAGGTACCAATAACAATTTCCATAACCGAATTGTCACCTTCATGCATGGAAACACTGACACCAGAATGAAAAATGCGGTTTTTCCACCTTCACTACGCCATTTCAACAGAGATTTGATTGATGATTGTAATTTGTGGCGAGGTAATGATGCGTAGGAGTGGGCTCATTTTCGGGGGAAAGTCGTAACACCGTGCGAGGCTTCCTCTCATGATAAATAGATTCTCACGGTTGAACAAGGGTCCGCTTGAACGTTATTCAACGTGATTCAACATTCAACCATGCGAAGTACAATGAAGAGATAGGGTAAAAGGGAAACCACGAGAACAACGACCACTACAAAAGTGATTAATGTTCGGGGGGAAGCGATCGATTTTAGGAGAATTGTAAAATTAAGGTATCAGGGACTTACTCCGGCTTAGAGGCAGACTTGCTTCAGCATAAAGAGCGATTCTTCTTTATTAAAAAGATTTAAAAAACTCCGCAAATTATTACACAAAGGCGTTTTATTTTTGTATTAAATTTCCCTTTTAATCGAATCACTAGGCTACAGAAAGTTACTAAACTCTGTGAACATCACTACAAAAACGTAGTCACCAACTTCTCCCCGACCAGGTAAAATTGTTAAACTGGCCAAAAATCAACGTAACAGCAAAATAGAATAAAAAATTGTTTGCTGCGGCCGTTTCAAATTGGGGATGAAATACTTTCAACAGAGAACGTTATGTGTAAAAGCTAAATCGGTAGTCAACGATAATCCCCCCCCCCCCCATTCACTTATTGAAATAAATACAAAATACAAAATAGAATACAATGCGTTATGCATCCAGGTACACAAGTAATATTTACAAATACATTTTTTACGAAAAGAAATACAACAAATAAATGAAATAATTTGGCATGACCAACAGAGAACGTTATCCCCCATTTGAGGAAAAAAGCTGAATCTGTAGTACACTGGCTGAACAAAAAATGACAAATTAAACTATCGATGTGATTGAAAAAAAAAAATTGTCTCTTCCGAAAGGGTTTATATTTGCAAATGATTAACGGAGAACAATTTTTTTCATAAAGCGGAGTAGTCATTAAACACACGGTATAGACTTGATTTGATATAGTACTATAATAGGCGATATAATACTATCGATGATTATGATACTGTGTCATAGCGACCCTTGATTTGAGCCAAACAAATGTATCTGCTTTAGAAAGCATGTAATGTAAACTGTTATTCTTTTGTGAAACAATAAAACAATAAATGCGATAGCATGAGTAGTTCCACGGATAATGGGCCAATCGAATTGAAAAACATAGTTTTGAGACAAACGCAATAAATTAAACAGGTACTATGGCACAATTACGTACGTCATGATGACAACTTGTAGTAAAGAATGTTAACCATTGCACCACAGAATTTCTATCGCAATTGATCAAATACCTTTGTTGTATTTGGACTTTTAGCTCGATGTGAAATAATCAATATGATCTGATACGCCTTCATGTATTCTGCAGGGTCTCCCAGAATTAATGATCCAAACATTAGAGGATCGCTTGTGTAACTAATTTTCAACTTCGGTGCTACATTTTTTTTTTCAAAACTGATTTTTTTCCTGTTTTTGACCTTAATTGAATATCGAAACTCCCAACTTCGAAATTGGATTCAAAGCTGAGGGTACAATTTAAAAGATTATTTCTTCTCCCTAATCTTCAATGCATAATCGTAAAACCCTCGGCAAAGTAATTTAGTTAGGTACTTTTCTGTAGAACTTGATGTTTTTTTTTTAACTTTTTTTTCCACACCCAATCATTCTCCTCTTCGGGATATTTTCGTAATGTTTTGAGAAAATGACAATTAAACTCAGAAACACCTGGGTTTTTAGTGTGGAATCCACGTTTTTCGGCCAAGACTTACTTGCTACGCTACGAATTCTTTCACTGGGGTTATTATTCAATGATTCATGATTTGAATTTCTACTAAGCTTTGGAGTGTGTGTGTTTCACAGGTGATAGAGCGATTATTGAATTTCAGGAGGCACACAAATATGATCCAAATAGGTATTTTGGTTGAGAACCAATTCAAGTGCTCTATGCATATCTCCTGAAATTCAATAATCGCTCTATCACCTGTGAAACACGCATACTCCAAAGCTTAGTAGAAATTCAAATCATGAATCATTGAATAATAAACCCCAGTGAAAGAATTAGCAGCTTTTTTTTTTTTTTTTTTTTTTTTTTTTTTTTTCAAGAGAGATTACAATGGAAAAATATTCTATTTGAAAATTTCAAATTTCGTAAGACGGAGCATGCATATCAGAATGCTTCAACCGTGTATCGGCTATAAACCCTTTTAGGAGTTCACTCCAGTATCCACATTCACTACATCACTAGGTTACTGCATTCAAAACAAAAAAAAAAAAAAAAAAGTGACCTGTTGTTGTAGTGAATGTGGATGCAAATGTTGGCACCATAAATCGGGCCATACGTCGGGAATGGTTTGAGCTACGGACCTGGGAAGGGCTCATTCGATTCCTTGTGGAAAGTTCTTCAAAAAAAGTACAAATTTAGGCAGCCTTGACTTTTTCTGGGGTTTTTAGGGATTTTACAAAACTTTGACAACCCTTAAAGGGCACTTTAAGTTAAGTGAGAGAGCTGGCTAAAGAATTGGGGCGTTGCCGGACCAATATTGATTTTTCCTGAAAATTTCAGATTTTTTGCTCCAGCCGTTTGGGAGAAATCGTGCGTACGGCGGACGGACGGAAAATTTTTTATTTCAGATTTGTATTCTACACCTTTGAAACGTAAACAAGGAAATTTTCAGGGGGAGTTGAAAAAAAAATTTTTTTTTTCACGAGCGATTACAATGGTTTATTATTGAATAATAAACCAAAATGAACTTATCATCGGATTTCATGTGTATTTCTTCTATGAATCGAAGGGCGACCCTCCCAAGGAGTTTTCAGACCCTTTCCCTTATTTGAAATTTTCCTTAATATTATCATTTGAAGTTTTTAACTGTTGAATCACCAAATTTTCAAGTGTTTTGAAAGTTTTTATTTACATTTTTGGTATTTTAGTATTTCAATAAAAAGATTAACACACAAACTTACAAAATTCAGATAGGGGTCCTAAGGGGCTTAATTTTTGTTCATTTGGTCGATTATATTACCAAAACTCTGCAATTGATTGCATAAACATGGGGAAAAATTCCATAATTATGAATGGGCAAAAGCTACATCTTATCTTGAATTATGAAATCCATAAATCGATTTCTAACCAACCAAACCAATCCTCCAAAAACATCATCAAGGTTGCATTTACATAGACAGATGTGCAGTACTGCTGCTGTACTTCTATTTATTTGTATATTTTATTCTCGTATGCAGTAAACGTTAACCTGAGTAAATTCATTAGACAATTCAAGCAGGGGTGAACCATAACGACTATTCGATTAAGTAATTGAAAGGATAATGGAAGAATGGAACAGTTATGCGTTAAAATGCTGGGTAGTTGATGGAATAAAACCTATTCAATGATCGAATGAACCAAACACTCATTTCTTGCCTCAGAGGCTCTCGCGTTTATGAACAAGCCAACCTTAGGGCAAATAATTGCATTCAGCTATTGTTAATACGCCCATTGGAAGAGATTTGTATCGCGGTACCTACGCTCAATCAGAATGTATTGTCCTGAGCAGTGCGATACGTCCGATTCGTGACTGGCGATAACAGAGACAAACAAACGGCTATTCTCGAAGTCAAAACGAGTTGTAGGGGAAATCTCCTCCAGAAATCAGATTGAAGGGAGAACTATTCAAGAAGTCGTACGTATAGATCGGCAAGCCCTCGCACCGCTTAACACACTCTTGAGAACATTGAGGTTATGAATGAGTAATTATGACAGGTACTTGGAAACGTCATCGCAGTGTAAACAATGATTACCGCCGCCTTCACGACCAATAGCGCAATGAGGGCTGCGGTTGGTTGCATTGTATGCTTAACCCACCTTGTACTACTCCACTTTCACAGGTCCCTGAAGCCAAAGTTGTTCAATAACTCACGGCAGTAAGAGGAAGGCATTTTTTGTATTAGTAATTTGTATTAGAATCTCGGAGCCTTTAAAGATTCTTCACTTTCAACTTATACTCGTCATACGTTCCACTAAAACGAAAGAATATTTCTACCTACATCATGAAATGTTATACACTGGTTTTTGATTATAAGTAACGATGTACGGATATTTGAAAAGGATACCTTCCAATGTTAGCGTAGAATACGCTTTAGCCATGGACTAACTAGCCAAAAAAGGAACGCTTGAGCGTAACGAAATGTGACACGGAAAAGTCTAGAACGTTCTGGGCTGCTTTAGAAACAGATCATATGAACATAAAACACCGATAATTGATGTTTATAAGCACATTGGGTAACTAAAGGCGATCACCAAGCAACAACTTGCATATTTACATCCGTAAATTTACCTTAATAATTATTAATTAAACAACTTGCATTTACCTTAATAATTTTATGTTTCATTTTTCAATAAAATAAACCGTCATTTTTCTATTGATTTGCGCACGTTTGTATTGATTGTCACATACAAGAATGCGGATTATCGTGGTGGATCGTGCATTGATTCCATATTCGCCCGCCATATCAATAACATCGTTAGTGTACGTTACTTAAACGCTAATACACGTTTCATAATCACCGTTGAACGTTCTGCAGTTCAGCGTCCACTCGAGGCTAAAGCGTATTCTACGTTTCTATACTTGTAGCAGCAGGCTATAAATAAAAGCAAAAGGGGGGTCCAGGGGGCGCAGCCCCCGGCGAGGCGCGTAGCGCCGAGTTTTTTCAAAATTTTCGTACCTATATTCACCTTTTAGAATTTAAGATGGAGAGATAGTGAGAGAGAGTTGAAGCGCTTTTATTTTGGTATGATGACATGAGGTTACAAGTTTAAATAATACAAAAAATTCATATTCTTATGAAATACATGACCAGGTCAAAGACAACAAAAATTCATACTTCAAAAAACCAACCTACGACTAATTTAAATCAAGTTACCCTTCCACATGCGTACTACTTTTTTCCCATCTCTTTTTATCTATTTACAATTAGTTTTCACGCTCACACTGCTGGTCGTTTTGACCGTCGCAGGAGGTTTACGCCGCTCTATACTTTTCCCCATCACCTTGTCCATCAGTTCATTCCAACTAAATTCTTCACAATTCTAAATTCTCTTATATTTCAAATTCGATATTTGAAAATGAACTTCACACAAGTATTTTGAGCTAGCTGCAACTTTTAGTGCATTTCACATGACACATGAAAAGCTACTGCACTATAATTCAATATAGAGAATAACAATGATCTTACTAGTGTCTGTCTAACATTCTGTGGCATTCGATCGAACGTCAGTGTGGAGAGAGAGATAGAGAGAGAAAGAGAAAGAGGGAGAGAGAGTGGGAGAGAGATGTCTTGCACTTCAATAAATCGAATTTGGGAAAATGTGTGTTCGGAAATGTAGCTGGTTTTCAAAAGAAATTGCACATTTATATTCCAGAAAGTGTCTGGGCTGGGAGAGATAGGTATGCATAAATAATGAAAGATGGTGAACCCTGATTTCTAAACATGATTAAAAAATCAACGTATTCACTCAAAAGAGAAAAGCGTTAAACGAAAATGGGGTGTTGAGGATCCCTCGGGAATATGGGAGGGATTTGAGAAGCCCGTAACGTATCCCGGGGGAAACCCCTCAAACTGACCCTAAATGAAGTCCTTTGTGCTTTTAGAAGCTACAATAAGAGAGTTTGAGAGCAAAAGGGGGAGAACAAGGAACATAGACGGCCCGAAGGAAAGGGGCTATTGACCAAAACTAATACTACTTCGTACGGAGGAAACAATAGGATTCGACGGGGTTGTTTCAGAAACTCCATCAATCACTGTGCATCAAGCTCAAAAGCAAAATCGATTTTCACTTGGGTTCTCAAACTTGATGGTTTAGGTTCGGAAACGCACTTTTATTAGGATAACCCCCTATCACATAATAGGCCGGGAGCTCCCAATGTTTGTCCACCCACCACGCTTCACTCGCTTTCCTTGAACCCGGGGTGGGATATAATTTGCGGTTTTGTACTCGTGTTGGTCGATGAGTGTGAAAGGATGAAGCTGTTTCTTCAACCCCTCCGAGCACGTTAGTGATTCGATGAGGCGAAAGGGTGACAGCTATTCCACCGAGTTCTGAACTCCCTCCTGGCCCCTCTTTCCATGGGATTGATTTGTGCATTAGCCGAATGGTAGGATTGAAAAAATTGATAGTCTTGGTTTTGTTCGATCACACCTGAAACGTTTGAAACAAACTATTGTCAAATTTAGCATAATCGTTTCAACAAATCCCCAACACCTAATTGGTAGGTAACAAAGAAATCTTTTATACAATTCAATAATAGAGAGTGCGTAATCACGAAGATTTGAGTATTAACACTCGTATTTCTGTTGCCAATTAATCCAGAGGAAAATTGCTGTATGAGAATGGGAGAACATCAACCTGTTTCTCCAAATCTGTTGTACAGGTTTTCAACTTTCTTATTGATTTGCATATCCCTTGAAAGACCAACCTGAAAAATATCCTTTGCATGTGCTGGATTTTTATAACCTAATGAATTTATCAAATCTTGACTGGATTGATTCAGACCACTAAATGTTTACAATTTCAGGCAAATGATTTCATAGCATTTATTTGGACAGTTATGAATGATCTCAGCGGTTCCTGACTCACTTGTCCGACCAAATACTGAATTCGTTATTTGAAATAATGGTGGTTGCATATTCATTTTACATGAGAATCAGTAGTGGAGAGTAAGTAAACATATTTAGGATGATGCAGCTGGTCCTATTTTGGTTTCTTACATTCCATAACCATATTAACAAAAAGTTATGAATTTTCACTGGAAAAATCTTATTATTCAATTTGCGTTCATGATTTGAATTTCTAGTAAAGTAAACAAGGAATTTTTGGATCGTCGTCCGACTCCGGAGGTGATGGACGTCAATTATTGAATCTAGGGAGGATCACAACTAAAATGATCGAAGGATCAATCCAAATGAGGTTTTGGTTGAAGAACCGAATTGGGTCTGGCAATAATCAAATCTAAGTCAAACAGGTAATAATATTGAATGAATCGCATTTACCTATATATTACGGTGCGGTTTCATGCATATCATGCAATTCAAATGTGATCGGCTATAAAGTTAATTCGATCATGCCATCACTAGAATCGTGATGTACATGAAACTCGGGACACAACGAGAATCACTGGTTACAAAACATACTTAGACGTAATGTAAAAAACCCAATGGCGGTTTTCGTCAAACTCAAACAAAAATGGGTTTTTTTCTCATGTTGGGAATCGTGTTCCATGTAATTTTGGACGCTGAAGCGATTAGAGTGGGTCCCAAACCTGTGCTATTGACCCAGAACGGGGAAATCCATTTTCATTAAAAATGACATTACATTTTCGCGTGACTTGTTTTGAGGCCCCATCCCATCTACAAAACTTTGACAGCCGTTAAAGGGCACAATTAAATCGAGTGAGAGAGCTGGCTCAAGAATTGGGGCGTCGTCGGATCAAGAATGGATAAACCCTGAAAATTTCAATTTTTTGCTCCAGCCGTTTGGGAGAAATTTACGGTGTACGGACAAATCTTTATTGTAGATTCGGATTCTACACCCTTTGAAACGTAAACCATGAAATTTTCAGGTGGGGTTAGAATTTTTTTTTTCAAGAGCGATTACAATGGTTTATTATTGAATAATAAACAAAAAAGTTATAAATTTGCAGGGTCTCCTGGAAAAATCTCTCAACTAAAATTTCTTTGAAGATTAAGTAAAGTAAGTAAGTAAGTAAAAGTCGGAAGTAAACAAGGAATTTCTCCTTGATTGTCATCCGATGGCGGAGGTGTCGCGGAAGTCGCCAGCCGTCCTCTAGGGAGGATCGGAACTAGGTCTGACGATTTCGCTCGTGGCTTCCCCTTGCCTCACGCCCCTGGGTTGGAACCAATTCGGATTCACGTGATATCGAGATCAGAGGTGATTCGTGATGGTGAGGTGGTGTGGTTGTGTCTAACGACAGGACAGGTTAACAACACTTGATAGGATTTTGGCCGTAAATTGGTGCCTTCCGGATTCAAACCGGGCTAATCAGTACTCCCACTGAAAGAAAACAGCCAAAGGACTGATGCCTTAGCCCTCTTTAAAGATTACAAATAGAAGAATTTATCATGAACTCTTGCATTTAATCACTTGGCAAGAAACATATACAAACGCGAAAGCATTGCAAACACTTTATGGAGGTTAACATATTTCCTTCAAATACAATTTTCTTCTATATTAGATCGTTGGTGTCTTATAATGTTGGTCTCTCTATTTGATTTTAATGAAATTGTCAGGTACAGTGGGGACATTGAGTGGTTTTTTTACTGCTTTCCGAGCTGGGTTAGTTTGATCTGCTCCGGTTATGGCAGCTGTTGTGATAATCACCACAGCGTTGTTGGGTCTGATGATGGGCTGCTGATGAAATAATGAATGGAAAATGTGGAAAACTGAGTGTATACAGGAGAACAAAATGACAAAACAATGACTGACCTCCCACACGCAGCATGTCTCAACCCCGCCACAATGAGGCTGCACAAGTCAAATTAGGACTGTTTCCCTGACTCTTGGGGGATAGGGGGGTCGACCGTCGAGTGAAGGCGGGATTTCGAATTGGGGTAGCTCATGCCGAGGCGGGGGGCGAAACGTTCGAAAAGCCTCCGCTCTTTGTCACTAAATACGCGAACGTGTATTGTGTCCGTCCGTCGCGTCGGAGAGTAATAATGGCAACACGGTCCAGAGGTAACCCGGCACAATGCTCCTGCCGAAACCCCCTTCCCCGAAGAGTTTCCCTGATAATTGCCGAGCGCTGGTGACAATGCTGGAGGGGCTATCCGCTGGGACGAGATGCGAGCGGATACGCGAGACAATTTATCAAAACCCGAGTATCCGGCCCCTACGCTAACGCTCATCCTACTGTAGTGGTTTCACATTGCAACGTTAATTGGTTAACTTGTTACGTTGTTATTTGTATGTTGAACCCAACGACGTAGGTGCCGTTCAACTGTACAGAAACTGCAGTAAGCCTTATAAAATGGAAAGACGAATGAAAATATAATTTTGTGCTGTCGCAGGTAGACAGGTTTTTCCAAATGTATAACAGCAGTGCCCATCAAGCACGTTTTCGTAACTTAGACACTCAAACAACATTGGTTGGATATTCGCCCTATTCAGACCAATAAAGAAAGCCTGGGAACTAAAACTTTCTGCTGGCCCTAGTCCATAGTTTGAACGTAACATGATTTGCTGACCGTATCAAACCAGAATGCGTTTTACTGCGAAACTTTTGTGAGTAATTTCCTTGTACCTCCTCCTGGTGAATCGTTCTTGTAGGGTTCAAATACAGATCTGTACCCAGTCAGACAAAGAATTTTCCAGGGATTTTTTGGATTTGAGCCTGGGGCCTCCGATGAGGTTAATATTTTATATTTTTTATATGTTACGATCACATATTACCCAATATTCCTTTTACATCTCAGAGTTCTGGCACAAGAACTAGGAATGATGATGACACTCTAGTAGCCGATAAAGAGACCAAACAGTTTAATGGGTATATTAGATATTGGTATCTGCTGCATTTTATCTGAAGGGGTACCACCAGCCCAATAACACCAACATTGGTTACAAAGTACTGTAACAAGAATGACCTCAGCAGTTTCGATCGATTCCAATGAAATTTCCAGAATTCGTTCGTGTTGGAGCCAGAAAACCCCAGAAGGTATTTGCCAATAACTTCGTTCTACTACTCAAAGGTTCCAAAATTATACCACTCTTGAACAATACGATTTGCGACTCATGGCAGCTGGATACTTCTGAAAACGGCTGAAGGTGCCAGTCAAACAAAACCAAAAAAACGCTGCAATTCACTGGGGTTTATTATTCAATGATTCATGATTTGAATTTCTACTAAGCTTTGAAGTGCGCGTGTTTCACAGGTGATAGAGCGATTATTGAATTCCAGGAGATATGCATAGAGCACTTAAACCGGTTCTCAACCAAAATACCTATTTGGATTGATCAGTTGATCATATTTGTGTGCCTCCTGAAATTCAATAATCTCTCTATCACCTGTGAAACACGCACACTCCAAGGCTTAGTAGAAATTCAAATCATGAATCATTGAAAAATAAACCCCAGTGGAAGAATTTGCAGCGTTTTGTAGTTAATATTATTATTTTATAATAATAATATTTACCTATATATTAGCAGCGTTTCATGCATATCAGAATGCTTCAACCAGTGTATCGGCTATAAACCCTTTTAGGAGTTCACTCCAGTATCCACAATACTGCATCACTACATCACCGTCACCATCGTCACTAGGTTACCGATATCAAAACAAAAACAATAATAAACCAAAATAACACGAATGTTGGCACCATAAATCGGGCCATAGATCGGGAATGGTTTGACCTACGGACCTGGGGAGGGGCTCATTCGATTCCTCGTGGAGTGCTCTTCAAGAAGAGTACAGATTTATGTCGCCTTGACTTTTTTAAGGTTTTTAGGGATTTTACAAAACTTTGACAACCCTTAAAGAGCACTTTAAATTAAGTGAGAGTGCCGGCTTAAGAATTGAGGCGTTGTCGAACCAATATTGATTTTTCCTGAAAATTTCAGATTTTTTGCTCCAGCCGTTTGGGAGAAATTGTGCGTACGGTGGACGGACGGAAAAATGTTTATTGCAGATTTGGATTCTACACCCTTTAAAACGTAAACCATGAAATTTTCAGGGGGGGGTTAAATTATTTTTTCAATAGCGATTACAATGGTTTTTTATTGAATAATAAACCAAAAGAGTAGATGAGTACAAAGATACGGTAAGAAAGAATAGACTGATAAGAATTTTCCCTCTAATGAGTCTTATCAAGTATTTGCGTAATTGTAGGTATGAGTTACTATTCAATAAATTTGGAGCAAACTGACCGGGTTCTTTGCAGATTTGACAGGGACGCGTTACAAGTTAATAGTTCTCAAATCTCCATTCTGAGGGAAATTTCCGAGGCAAGATGTCGTTAAAATTGGTTTCGAAGCAAGTACGATGCAGCTTGCACGGAGAGATGAAGTAGGTTGGTACAATTTGCGGTAGGTACGAAGCAGGGTTGTTACGCTGCCTCCAGATTCCCTGAATCTGAAATGAAAAGTTGAAATGTGGTTGCTTCCTTTATGAGCATCGAAAGGCCGAAATTGATTCGGTCCAAGAGCGACAGAATTCTTGAAAACTTACAAATTTAGGAATATAATGGATTACGAAGTAGGAGTAGACCACTGTGTTTAGTGTTTCAAACCACTCAGGGCAGGAAGGTAAAGGAACCATAGGAATTCAAGTTTTCATTTTCGCGATTCACTGGAAAATTTTTGGATTAAGCTGTTGATGTAAATGAAGAGCATAAGTATATCGTGGGTGACGACAAAGTCTGGACTGCTAAGACAAACAGAAACAGGAAAAGGCGATAGAAAACTTACGTGGATTGTTCTTCACACAACAACGACGCTTCATGTCAGGTTTTAATGAAGCAAAAGTTAAAATTTCCGCATTTTGGAGAATCTGCGGAGCACAATTCTGAAAATGGTACGAAAAAAGCACCTTTCCCTTATAATTTAAAATCTATGCTAATAACAATATTGTCGAACCAATACGCGGTTTCGAACAGTGCTTCTTGGTGATTCTAAATCTCGTGAACATCTCTTTCGTGTTTCCACAATTTCTTTGCTCTAAAATTCAATATTTTTGATGTATACTCGTACAAAAACATTGTCAACTGAGCTGCGTTTTCTAGGAAAGAGACAAAACTCTTCACAATGTGAACAATGAAGAACCCTCAACTGAATCATAAAGGAATACAAAGACCAGAGTTTACGTGGATTCACTTAAGAATGACATTTTATCATCAGTTGTGAAGAGGGTAGCCGAGGAAGGGCCCGTGTGAATGGATAATTAAACGCATTGAGAGTGCGAGGAGGGAGGCGGTGTGATCTATGGACTAGATAATTGATGTAACGCGTCCTTGATGGGAACACTTTTGTTGTTGTTGATATTTGATTGATGTGACTCGTCTGTTGGATGTCATTCGTGTCCGGGTGTGGGCTTTTCTTGTCCAGAACGTCGGCCCTTGATTATTGAATGCTCGCAATATGTGTTACCGATTCTTACACCACATTCCTCTTGAAAATGCAACGAAAACCTAATATTTGAGAAGAATGTCATTTTGGATTAACCACTACCAAAAATGCTCTGCAAAATCAAAATGTTCAATGTTACCTGATGCGTTTCAAAGATTGCTGATCGATCTTGGTTTACTATTGCTTAAGAGTCTACCAAGGTAGCGGAAGCATTGTTTTCACTTCCGGAATGTGAAAATTTTTTGTCTCCAAAATTAAAATTCCACTCGCATTTTGCGTTTTAGACCTTTCTGAACAATTTTGGTTCCGTCTGTCTGTCTGTCTGTCTGTCAGCAAATCCTTGTTACGGGCAAAACTACACGAAGTTATAGTCCGATTTTGATGAAATTTTCAGGGATTGTTCGGTTTGATGGTGTAGATGGTCCCCTATGAGTTTCATGACCCCCGGATCAATAGTAGCTTCTGCGCATGCGCAAACGTGAAATCCTTGATACGCGCATAACTCCAAGAGTTCTTGACCAATTTCGATGAAATTTTCAGAGATTGTTTGGTTTGATGTGTAGATGGTCCCCTATACGCTTCATGATCCCCCGGATCAATAGTAGCCTCTGCGCATCCGCAAACGTGAAATCCTTGTTACACACATAACTCCGGGAGTTCATGACTGATTTCGATGAAATTTTCAGGGATTTTTCTCAAGTTATGCTCCTGCATAACAATAAATTTACCCTAATTCAATATTTACTTCGCCTAATTGAACGAAGTTCTTCAGTCAATAATTATTTTCAATGATCTACGTAGTCGTGTTATGGATACGAGGAAGCTATGTGCCCACTTGGCAGACGTTTCTTCAATTATAAGCTTTTGTAATCACATTTCAACTCCAATTTCCCTTCAAAATTTGTTGTTTTACGTGCGTTAATCCGAAGATCGAATTTGAAAAATCAACAAACTTAACGAAACTGGGTCAACTATAACAATTGGGTCCCGTTTGTACTGAGTTCTGGTTATCAGTTTCTCTCAAACCTTAAGGGCGGAATCAGAGGCTGAAATTTCCTAAATTCGGGATATGTTAGCTGTTGATAGAAACCCCCTTAATAAATCTGATGGACCCAATAGGACCCTTTTTTGTTTATCCGTTTGCACTACCTAAGGGATGGAACGTAGAGAGAAAATATGAACGTCAACACGAACGTGAATCTGAACGCCTTTGCAACTCAATCGTCAGACGTAGTTCACTCCAGAGAACGGCTGGCGACGTCCGCGACACCTCCGGGTAGTCGGACGAAAATCCAAGGTGAAATTCCTTGTTTACTTTACTTTTACTTTTACCCTGTTCTGTTCTTTTGCCAACTCCATCATTATTGTAGATTCTCGCCAAAGTCACAATGTAACATATCCATGACCAGGCTAAAGAGAACCTACATGCACTATAAAAAATGCTTTCCACTTGAAATGGAAAAGAACTCGTTGACAACTTCACAAAAATGAAATGAAGCGCTTGTCTAATGCTGTCAGCACTCGCTATTCTTAGGTGAGTGGAAGTACTACTGAAAATACTTTTGTTGAGTTCACTACGATAATAAGAGTTCACCCTCACCTTATTGTGACTCTTTTTCGGCAAACCCTTTTATCACATCTTGAAACTTTTTGGCTTCTTTTCGAAATGAGCACAAAAGGTTTCACAAAAGACACCTTTCAGCCTAATAATTAATTTTGTCGCGGGAACCCGATGTCAACTGTTGAAAGAAACGGAGGGGTTTCAAGTGTCCTAGAAAGGAAATAGGGGAGGCCAAGTCCTAAAAGTGAATAGAAATAAGAGAAGTGTAAAACGGGGGTGGTTATTTCTTGAACGGATTGCTCTGAAGGGGCAAGATTGAAAAATGAGCTCAGCCCTTTCCTAACCCTACGCGCCTTTGTTTCCCACCCAGTTCTCACCCCATGCGAAGTTGTAGGGCTTAACTCTTGTTTTGTCAATAAAGGTTAATTGTGTGGACCTCTCAGTACCCTTTTACCGGAAGGCGCTGTACTTTTCATGTGCCGGTTGAGCAATTGGAGGGGTAGATCTCGACCTCGATCCCCGTTTCTCAATCTTTTAGAAGAAAAAAGCCTGCAAAATTATTACACAAAGGTTTATTATTTCTGTATCAGATAGCCTTCCAACACTGATTTCCGGGCTACCATAACTGGATTGTACGAGCAGAGACAAAATTTCTTAGTTTAACTCGGAAACACACATAAAAATCCAACTGATATTTAACAAAATGAAATAAAAATCTACGCAAATCACGGATCTATGCATATAAGACGAAGTGGTCCGTGGTCATAATCTAAACTCGGCACCTCCGACCTTCACATCTTGTATTTGCACTCAAGATGAAGATACTTGGGCTACCGCCAGCCACGTGGTCTAGCCCAAACCTCCCATAAACATGCTCTCCATCCCGACCAAATACCGTACAGCAACCAGACTAGTCTCATTTGATTCAGGGAACTAATTTTCATCTTGATCCAACAAAAAAATGAACCTCTTACTTATGATAGAAGTTTTTGAAATTTCAAGTTTTTGATAGTGTCAATTGGATTTTTGAGCCAAATTTGATTGTCTAAACATGATCCTTTAGTGTTGATTGAGCAAGATGCGGAAATATCTTTGAAATCTACGTTTCTTGAAAAGTAAACAAATAAATGTTGAGGCCTAAAAACAATTGTCGTAAATATACATAACTTAAATCAAGATACAACTCGATTTCGTGCCATAGAAGTTTTCATTTAATAAGATAAGATGTTTTGATTTCATAATTTAATTGCTACGATCGTCAGGATTTTAAGGACTTTATTATACAAGATTTTCACTCAAATTTTTTATTTTTTATTTTAACAACCACTCATAAACACAGACATTTAGGCCATTAGTTTGGCTTTAATAGCTGAAAAAATATTAACATTCCCAGAACACACCAGATTAATTAATAATTCCTTTGGAATCTATTTAAATTCAATGTATAAACTGGCGTTAAATGCATTTAATATTGTGTAAGTACAAGATCACATTGAAAATTCAACTTTCAGCTTACAGATTGTGTATTGGGATTGAAAATGAGGCCAAGAATTAAGGATCACTGCCTGATTTCACATGATTTTAGTTAATTTCCCATAAAGGTTGGCTTAGCAGATTACAAAAAAAGCAGATAACTGGATTTTTTTATTTTTCGGTTTCCACAGGAAGTCATCCAGATATAATCAATTCGTGATCCCCACGGAATGGACCGTATGGGATACGAATGTAAACGAATGAAGAGGGCAGGTGGGAAGAGTTGAAAATTATACTCAACCGACTGCAAAGATTCATTATTACTCTAAATGAAGATCTATCAACA
The DNA here is from genome assembly GCA_031894815.1 of Creontiades dilutus. Classification (NCBI taxonomy): domain Eukaryota; kingdom Metazoa; phylum Arthropoda; class Insecta; order Hemiptera; family Miridae; genus Creontiades; species Creontiades dilutus. The sequence goes on from JAVIWC010007501.1 coordinate 271,120, forward strand.
AACTTTTAGACTACACTAAGTGTTGTCCGCATTCTTCAGACTCTATTTGTTGTGCTAATTTTAGGTAGAGTTAGAATCGCGGGTGTCTTCTCTTTGTCCGTACAAACTTGTTGCTTCAAGAAAGATCCAGAATGAGCGTGTATCAATTTCGTTGGAGAGTTTTTCAAATGGTAGCAGCAATCTAAACGGGAAACAACATGCGATTGGCTGTTATATTCATGTTTACCTACAAGTTTTTGTGTCAAGTTAAGACAACCAACATCAGGTCCACCTCGTTCTACAACCGACCGGCGCAGCTTATAAGCTCTTTCACCCCTCAAGTAAGTGACACAGATGGAGAGCTCTCTGTGTACAGTGATTTATGGGCCATTTCAGAGAACATGTGCGTCCCTAACCTGACCGTTGTCTCTTCATCATCAAAGTAACGAAGTCGGAGTTTGTTGACAATGTTGTAGGTTCTTTGCTACCTGGGACGGGTTTGTGAACAGCCTCATTCACCTTTTTAGAAGAATTCTGCATTCTGCTGCTCTGGTGGGAGGTAAACAGCAGGACTTCTTCTTTAGTCTTTAGAGATCGTCTAATTCAGAGTATTCATTGGGAGGCCCGGCAGTTCGTTTTTCTTTACATACAACAACGTTGAATGCAATCTAACTCAGTACCTGTGCACCCGCACCTGTCGGTGATTTTGCGAGGGAGTTTTTGGGTAGCGCTTTTTTGCAGCTGTTTCTCAATAATTCATTATTGTCACCTTCACAATTTCTACTTCGCAGCAAATATCGACTGTGAGGGCCAAACCAATTTGATGTGTGGAATGATAATTTCCCACCACTTTCCGTTAGTCCCATCATATATACTTGAGTGTTGTAACAAATTGTCAACATCATTTTGAATATCAAAAACGCTAGATTGAAGAAAACAAATTTTATTATTGGGTTATTATCTCCATACTGGTGTTACTGCATCCCAAGTTTATAAAAAAGTAATCTTGCGTCGCAAACTTATTCATAATGATGCTTTATGAAATAATATTTTCGGTCTTGCCTAATTTTACACTCCCTTTCCTCCCTGGTATTCCGCAAGCTTCAATTGTATCGAAGGGTTCGAAAACTCGTGCTTCTTATCTGAGACGTGCTACCTGAATTCCAATGATCCTCGCAGAAGTGTAATAATATAATGTAGCGGTAAAAAACTAGTTTGATTGAAATTTCATTTCATGTCATTGTTTTAGAAAAAGAGTTCCTACCTCCACATTTCCACACTTATTAGCTATTGTTGGCTACGGAAGACTTGTGATACGAAAGTGTCGACATGAGGGGGAGTGGTAACACGCGTTACCTGAAGCGGTTACTATCGGAATAGCGGAAACAGCGGAACTATCGATTAAAAAATCGTATCACAACCATCTGACAATTCCTACACAACTTATTTCTCAAGAAATCCTGCCATTATGAACCTATCTAAGTTCATACTGAGATGAGCCTCTCTACAAAGGGCAACTAAAGGTACGTATAAACTGGATTTGTGCATTCATACACTATACTGCAGGAAAGTTGCGTAATTTTGAAAATACGTAATTTATTTGACATTAAATCCAGCTGATCTTCTCATATCAGGTACACATTTACTTACTCAATGCAGTCTGTTGACTACAATGAAGAGTTATCTCGTCAGCCTCTCCAACCAAGGAAAAAGCACAGGCCCAAATAATAATATGATAGTTTGACCACTTGGCTAGAAATAAAATCACCATAGGAACGTTACAATGAAACATTGAGTCGCCAGTTGTCAAATTTCAAAGACCATCATGTAATGTACGCTCTAATTGTTTTGCCGAATCCTGCCTTTTTAGAGGAACATTAAATGTAAACAGATAATACACACATGATGTCATGATGTAACACACGAACATTCATTTATTTATATTTATATTTTCTTATCTAGAATTCTAAATCATTCAATGTGAAGAAAAATTGAACTTGATTGAGAATTGTATTCCTATATCAATTAGTATATAGTGAATATATCGTCCCTCAATCAAGGATCGACGATTTGTACTCTTAATAGACGATCAGGTATTCACAGCACATCTTGTAATAAATTGGGCTTTGACTGACATCAACTTTGATAGGAACGCAACCAATTAGCCAACCAAACATAAACAAATTAGTGTATATTTTACATGACTCAATTCTTATTGGGAATGAATCGTTATTACAGAGATCCACCCAGATCAATAAAGACAGAACTTACCAGTCGAAGTCTAATTCAATTCAATTAAAACTATCATTGATGCAACGTCCCACCAATTTTTGATCACCGATTGGTTTTATAGAGCATAGTTATTCGAATATTATATCAAGAAGTATCGACATAGGTCCAGCAGACAGTCAACCTGATCTAAAAGTGCCGTAAGAGCCCTGATGAGGATGCGAACGATTTTTTACTCACCCATCAGTTAATCAGTTAGTACTCTACACCGGTCATTGGGAATATTCAAATGACAATAATGACACTTATGACTATATATAAATTATACCGTTCATGAAAGGCTTCCACTAATATGTCCCATATACAATTACAGTATCGTATGCACAATGTTCTTCCTGCCATTCTTGAAGTACCTTGCTTGAAATGATACGAACACCAAAACACCAGGCATTGCACCTACACTAAAAATTGAAAACAACGGCTGTTTATGCATGCATGTTCTCACACAATCGATATTAATAAGTATTAGGCACATTTGATTCACTTACCATTCGTGCCGTCAACTGCATCTTCTTGACCACGACCTATATTAACAAAATGTTAGACTAAGGCAGTCGGTCGATAACCTGTTTTATAATTCCGTGTTTCATTCATTACCAGCGAAATTAACCTGTTACGCTCATCTGGATAGCCCAATCAACCAGTCGCGATTTCTTCCGCTAAGCCTCCGTCGTCAAAATGAATTAACCCAAATACCCTGATTAGTAAATACATTAAATCAACGCACCTTGTTAATATGAAAGTAAAATACGTCCAGGCTCAGATTGGAATGATTGAGAAGTAAATAACACAAAACAGTAAATAATGGGAACAAAAACAATTTTATTTTATGTTTTTCTCTTTTTTTACAAATTATACAATTTTGAACGATATGACAAAGTAGGTTTATATAAATATTTACATCAATAGATACTTTGGCGAAATCTCACAGAAAGAGAGTATACATTATGTACATCGATAACTTTACAATAGATAACAAAAACGTAACTTGAGATTTATTGATTATAGTGTTTCAGAATGCTATCAATAACAATATCCAATGAGATAATCAAATTACACGTACGACACTTCGATAAACTTTATAATGATTAATATTTTATTGTTTAGGGAAGGGAATTTCCAAAACCTACTCTAAGACAACATCTAAAGCATGGCAAAACACTAGTTGCTCTCAAAATTTTAAATACGTATTTATGATCTTTGTTAATTGAGTTTAATGAATTGATGAATAAATTTCTTATAAAATTTCGTAATTGAAAGAAGGGGTATATTTCAGTTGAACTGAAACGCGTGAATTAGTGCAGAGTAGTTGAAAATAAATATAGATAAGTCTTACCTCATTATGAACACATATCACATATACGTTATTTTTTATACATTATGTAAACACAGCGAATGATTTACACTTAATAAATGACGGACACAGGTCTTCGAAGGTTCTCGATGTCCATGGAGGGGGGCGTGGATGTATTTGTGTTGTTCGGTTGATCGGTGGGGCTCGATCCGGGGCTCTGATTGCCGCCGAAGAGGAAATGCGGCGGCGGCGGCTGAAACAGCGCGCTGAGCGGCGGCGGAGGTGGCTGGAAGGATTTGCCCTGGGGGTATAGCGAGCTGTAGAACGAGCTGACCACAGAAGCGTTCTTGTGCCCGGCTTCACTGCCGGGGCTTTGACTCTGCACAAGTTTGCTGAAATTAACGGCGTCGAATGCCGAGCCGAAGTACGGCGGCAGGGGCGGGTAAGCGGCTCCAAGACTTTCCAGAGGATGAGGATGATTCCCCGCGAAGTAATGGGGCAAAGGAAAGCTAGGGAAACCTCCTCCCGATGTGGGCACTGGAGTCGTACCTGGTTTCATCATTTGAGGATGTTGACCTGGCGCCTTTGGTTTCCTGCGGGGGCGGTATTTGTAGTCAGGATGTTCCTTCATGTGCATGGCCCTCAATCTTTTCGCCTCGTCGATGAAAGGTCGTTTCTCGGACTCCGTCAAAAGCTTCCACTCGGCTCCCAATCTTTTCGATATTTCCGAGTTGTGCATTTTCGGGTTGTCCAACGCGATCTTCCGCCTTTGTATCCGGGACCAGACCATGAAGGCGTTCATTGGCCGTTTGATGTGCTGTTCCGACGGCGACTGGGGCTCGATGGGCATGGAAAAACCGTAACCGTGACTCGCCATGTCGTACTGTCTGAGGTCTACACTGCTCTGAATGCCGCCGGACCAGGTCGGGACGAAGCGCTCTTTTCCCCCCACTACGGCCCTTCGGGAGCTCCAGAGGGCGGGATGTTTCTTAACCAATCGAAACGCAACCACGCCTCCCCACCACACCATCTCAACCCTATTGTCCAACCCCCCCACTCCCACTCGAGTGAATAAAGGGTATCCGACAAAAGGACAATCATAAATCTGGCTTTACCTACTCTCCGAGTTTACTTAGCTCAGAATCCTTCCTCTGTATTATGTTCTTTATTACACATATATGTTATGCTCCTCCTACACCGGTGATGTGACGTAAATAAATTATCGGAAAGTAATGGATACGTCCCGCAGCTTAAATCACGACGTCGTACTGCACTTATAAAATCTTTAACCCGTAAAATTACCTGCATTCTTGAAACCGGCATAACACCATTACTGGCAAGTCACTATTGTCTCTTTTGAAGATGCCTCCACAAACACATCCAACATTATAAGTAAATAAATAAATTAGCCTTTGATGACGTTCACCCTCACCATTGACGCTCAATTATCAATGATCTGTTGCCTACAGAAAAGTTAGAAGTTCAGAATTATATGACTTTCTAAATAATAATACGAAATTTGGGTATCTGAAAATGACCCCACGCCCACAACCTTGCTACTTATTGTTGAGTAGCAAGTTTTAATTTTCAAAATACCTTCATAAACGCCAATGTTGAAATTCTTTGTTAAATATCTAGGTGTTTTTTACTTTTTTTCAACTACCAAGTTATTAAGGACTTTAACATTAGTAACAAAGAACTGTGCTTTACAGTCTTACTTTGCGCAATTTGAGTAGGTACTTGAAGTTACGCTCTATTATGTTGTAGGTATGCATATTTGAATGGATCTTCCAATTAGTTTAACCAGAGAAACTATTTTAATGGTGTATCACTACAGGCAATTTTTTCATTGCAACCTAGAGCGAATTAGAACTATTGACGTCATCATTTGGCAGAAAAAGTCCTGCTTCAACTATTTAGGAGGTTAACGAAATCCGGAACTTGAACTGGCGCCTGCTGCTTATGATGTCCTAAGCCGCAGTAGCTACCCTATCTACGGATTTCTTAAATCGTTTGTATTACGTACGTTCAAACTTACTGTTTTGCTGTCACGGCTGCCAATAGCCGAGACAACACTCAGTAACTTTGAACTACTCTTATCTGAAGATAATGGTTAAGACAACAAACAATGAAATCGGTCGTACGGATCCTAAAAAATACTAGTTCGACTCTAGCGTCCACGGTGTCGATCCTCTTAACTGCTATTTTTTGTTCAAATGCCAAATATTCGAACGTTGATTATTTTCAAAGCCTCCTCTTTTCTGTAAAGGATTAAGATTTTTTTTAACCTTATAAAAATTAGTTTTTGTGCTCCTGAAAGAGAGAAGAACTTTTTTTACTGATCTTATATAGTTTTTTCCAAAAAAAAAAAAACTATTGCTAGCTGAAATATCACCGTGCCACTAAATCATGCAATAGCTTTATTTTCAAAGGAAATTTGCTAAAAGCGGATTATGAAATTCACATAGTAGGAAACGCTTTTCCAATGATTTTCGTGGGGAGGAAATTGAAGCAGTTACTTTTCCTGAAAACTTTCACCAGCATGTCAACCAGAGAAGGTACCTATAGCCTTGTTGTACCTACTCTAAAACTGGAGATATTACCGCCTAGCTAAATTGTAAAATTATAGGTACCGCTAGTCTATTCAAAACTTCATGCTATATGCACTTGCTGTGCTGTTTAGATATACGTGCCTAAATCCTTCTCAACTTTCAAGCTGTACGTAGCCTAGCCAAATTGTTGCTTTCGCTAGCGGAAAACTCGCCATTCATGCACCACTGAATCATGCATTACTGCATTATCCATGAATATATACTGAAAACAGAAACTACGAGATCTATTACATTGGTACCTCAGCCCAGTAAAGTTGTAGAACTATAAGAACCGATAGCCTTCCCAAACGTCAATGCTTCAAGTACCTATCGCCTAACTAATCTACACAAACGAATCAAAATTAGATAAGTTTTTATAGGGTTATGCAAAAAACGCAAGACCGTCCAGTCTTGAATGAGGGGATACCTCCGCGCCTGATTCGCCGTCAATCGATTTACGTAACGAAGCGAACGGGAGCTAGATGCTCAACTTTCCGTAATCCAATATTTGTAATTTGATTTTTGTCTCGGCGGATTATTACCTCATTACATTTACGACCAATAAAATGAAAATGTTGACTTCACACGTCATAATAGCTCGTTACGTCTTGTATTCATAATGACTCTATCTAGTAATGAGCTGAATTTTAACAATGATTTTGGGCTAACAATTGATATAATACGCATTCTTATCGATTGACCTACCCTGTAATTTTAAAACCATGAAAAAAAGTTAGTGACACAATATAAAACATAAATTAATATTTATTTACACATTGTTATCAAAGATACAAACGAGCTTTCCCATGTTTTTTTTTTAGAGATTTTAACATTAATGTTGATCGAATAACATCGATTTTGGACGTTATATCATGTGGTTTCCTTCAGGGTCCCCGGGGAAATAGTAAACAAAGAGTTTACTTCTCTCTCTGGTTAGTTATATACTTTTGGTTCAATTGACTTAGTCTGACTGATCTGGATGATATCTAAGATGGCAGGAAATCGATTTGTTTTAGTTGGTTTGTTGGTTCATCAGTATGGGAAGGGATAACTGAAATGACCATTCCATTGACAACTGTTCGTTCTTTCCAAGAGCGAAAATTATTTTCGGGATAATTAAGGTAAATCTACGTTAGCAAAGTTTCGAACCTTGTAATTTTATTCTAGATGAGTTTCAGAGCTCGATTTAAGCACCGCAGATAGATTAGGAAAAAATAGTCACGAGGATACTTCAGCTACTCAGTGGGTCTCCTTGTAAATGTAATTGTATCCAACATGTCTCTGGGACTCCGTCAAAAATATAACTCCGAAAACGCAAACACTTACTAGTTTACGATACAAACGCCGATATATAATTACCTGCAAAAATGCAATGTAGTGTTTAAGGGGGGGGGGGGGGGGGGGAGGGGGCCCAGGACAACTGAAAACATAAAAATTGTATTTTCGGTCCAAAATAATGTTAATAAAAATGACCTTTGTATCACAGTTATTGAATATTATTTAGGCCTTCAGAAAAGAACCACTTTTCTATCAGTTTTTTTAGTGCTACAATAGTTGAACATGTGATTTTCGACACCTGATTTGAAAAACTTTCCGGACCCCCCTATGAGTGGGGGGGGGGGAAGGAATAACCCCCAGACCCCCCGTTTTCTCGGCCCCCTCCGAAAATATTACATATATACGCCACTGTAGTGTATATCGGCATAGACGCAGAAACTTACGGATAAAACAACAAAAATTTGCTAGTAAATATGTAACTTTCTAATGAAATTGATTTCAAAGGAGCTCCTGAAAGGATGACAACATTGTTGAATCCATCGCCCAAAAATCTAGTCCCACCTAGACCCCCAAATTGATTTTTCTACCCAAGGTTGATCATGTTTGGTCCAGTAACCCAGGAGACGACCTTCAAACTTTTTTTAACATGTTTTGAGAGGTTTAATTGTCTTGGTCAGTTATAAGGGTTCATTTCACATTGAAAATAACATACCAGTTCTACCTGTTTTCAAACATACGGAATTTTGGGGAAAAGATAGTGTTCTAGAAAGGGAACAAGTTCCATGAATTTGTACGAATGGGTATGAAACCATAGCAGACTTTGAGAACGTTCTACATTCCTTGAGTCTACCGAGAAAATACGTTGGAAGTTAGTGAACGCTGTCTTTCGCACTTGCCTGTTATTTTTAATGTAGGGGACAACTTCCCGCTAAAATATTTCCCCATTTGAGGCTCAGTAGGAAAATTTTTCCCCACCCAAAACGTCACCGAAAAACTTTTCCGAAGGAGAACCGGGCTACAAAGACGCTTTTGAGAATGGTGGGGAGTAACGTGGACGACCTCGGTGTTAGAAGCTTTGTGAACTTATATTTTGAAGTGAGAAGTCTTTTACCTGATATATGTAGAATGTCACATGTTTTCTTATTTCCCTGAAAATGGGCTGGGCGCTTTGCATTTGGGGATAATCTCGAAAAATGCAATGGGTTCGGAGGAAAAACTGAATTGCGTTTGGGGAAAACCACCTTCAAAAAACCGATAAGTTTGTGTAGAGTGGGAATCTTAAAAATCAACCTTCTTGAATAATGTAACTGATTATGAATCCTCCCTCCAATTAGGGAGCGTCGAGGGGGCTCACTGGAAGCGTTTAAGCACAGTTAACAGGTTGACGTTGTAGAAATATTAGGGTTGGACAAAAAGCAACACGAACAATTATTTCGTCCACAGGCCAATTGAGTTTTTCTCAAATCTGTATCCCAATAAATATATTTTGAAACATGCATCCCTGTGTGTGCGAAAGGGTAGTAAACACTTTCTTAATTGTTGCCTGGGCGCCTTTTTCGCAATATACGTGAACATGATAATATTGTTTTCCCAAATCAACGGTTTTACTTGTGAACAATCGCATTTCCTCCGTGGGGCTCATCGAGTCTTCTTTGCTCTAAAAGTATTAAGCTCGATAAGCGAGGAACTTCGAAATGCAGCTATGAACACTTTCACGGACGTGTTTCTATTAAGAATGTGTGTGCATCTCACGATGATTAGTTTTATGAAACGAACGAAAGAAACGGGTAGCGATTAAGATGAAAGACAGAAAATGTTCACCGCCAGAGAGTGTTGTGAAGCGATTGTTAATTACGAAAAACCATGTTCACTGTCATATAGCAGCCAAAAATCTCACTTTTAAGAAGAAAAATACACTCCTGGTCGCCAGGGATTGACTTTAAGGTAATACAGCTGTTCGCAAAGTAATCACTAGATACCTTGCTTTAAAAAATGCTCCCATTTTCATAAATTATTTCGTTATTATCACTCGAATGTTCCTGAAGAGTTGATTATCATGCATGATTATGTACATGTACAATATTGCCTAGGAAAGTATTTTCCGTGGTGACGTTTCGGGTGTGGAAGTATTTTCCAATTGAGTCCCAAACATGGACGTTTTTAATGCATACTGTTATTATAGGTTAAGTTAGCAAAGGCCAAGTCAGCAACGGCCCATATTTGTATTAATATTGGTACGCTCCTATAAGAAACTATTCTTCAGTACCCATCTATACTTTCTAGAACAGTCTACTTCGACTTGTTATGTTAACTATAAAACTTATGTATCGATGAAAATATATTCGCTTCACAATTTGCGCAAATAAAAACGGTTCTCTTATTTTCTTACAGGTAGGCTCGTCTGATGTGGGCTTTTCTCATCGGAAAATGTATTCCTATCCGAACACATATGAGAAGAGGCCCTAGAATAACAACACCACTGTTGTACCATTCTGGTCGTAAACCCTTTCAACGAAAATTCAGCATAACCAAAATACTCATTGTTCTTTTCTAATATTGCTCTGCAGTTGAATGATTTAGGTCCTTCCCCATTGCACCAAAAACACTTTTTATATTCTCGAAATTTTTAGACTTGAATTTTGGTTGCAATTTTCTTCTGCCAACGAGTGAATAAAACTTCTGCCAAGTGGTTAGCCAGACATTTCTTTTTTCTACTTTTATATTCTTCCAGAAAATTGATTTTCAACTCTTCACAGCTTAATTGTTTTGTGTTTCAATCATAATTCGAAACTGTTCGGATGTGTTTCTTGCGTCCTGATATTGCGCAAGCAATAAGTGTACTGGGTCAGCTCAATTCAAATTATGAGCAGCATCAATGGAAGTCTGGGAAGAGGGTCTTGCGATACCTACGAAAAACGCAAAACTTTAAGCCCGCGTTTTCTAAAACCGGTAAACCTTTGATCGGGTACTCAAATGCTGATTGGGGTGGGTCCATTTCTGACAGCAAATCGTACTCTGGCTACGTTTCCAGATACAACGATGCAATGAGCTGAGAATCACGCAAGCAGTGGGCAGTGCTGTATGAATCAAGCATCAGAACATGAAGAACCATATGTGGCCATATCAGAAGCATCTAAACAGGATATATGAATTTCAAAAGGTTCCTAGAAGAGTTCAGGGGAAGACAAGATCTGATTTAGCTTTGCCCGAAGCGTTCTCAACAACCCAGTATTTCACCCGCGAACCAAGGAAATTGATCTTCGTCGTCATTTTGATAGTGAGGCAGCGGAAGGAGGTGAAATACAATTCAAATACGTTGTGAGCGGTGAGATAACAGCAGACGTGCTGTCATAGAATTAGCCATCACCTCAACACTTCAAGTGTGTCAAAACGTTGGGTATGTTGGAAAAATAACTGCTTTTTCAGCGAATTCAACAAAAACTTCAACGATCGAGTTTTTGTGGAGGAACTGTTGGAAGTTCTAACGTACTTTTCATACTCTCTGAATCAGTATACTTCGACTTGTTGCGTTAACTACAAAACATGTGTGTTATTGAAAACGTGTTCATTTCTTAATTTGTGACGATAAATACGTGTCCTTATTTTCTTACAGTTCCTTGTAGTTGGTGTAGAAAGTTATCAAAGTGGGCAATAATATCCTTTTCGTGCGATCGTATGAAAAAAAAAGTTAACCAGCTTTCCTCTCTCGGGACACTGTTTTTCTTCCGATCCCGCTGATTTCCAACTGTGTTCTCTGCATATCAGTCACTAGTCACCTACGACAAACAACAACAAGGAGGTTCAAGAGAAGGAACGGTGGCTGGACGGAACCTAACAATCCTCTCATTATGATTAAGAGATGTATTTGATCAGCAGACACAATCAGAACGTGATAGCTTGTAAATGTCACTAAGTCATTGAATTACCTGACCTACAAATTGCTTGTATGCAAGAGCGAATTACATTACTCACAGTTCATACGTGTACGTAACATAAGTAATCGATGTAAATTGTACTGAGAATCGTCTGACCCCGTAACGATCCTGTCTCAACTTTTTCGTGTTATCTTCGGACATCGTAAATATTGAAGTTCAAAGTTTTTCTTATCGTACCGTATTTTCCCCCCTAATGCATTTATTTATTTTCCGAACCTTTTAATCGTGATCTGCGAGCGAATCCTAGCTGCAGCTTTCCTTTACCTACCTCTAAGCACGTTTTTATAACAATAAATTCCGTACTCTTCATCCCAGTGCGTCTTTGTGATGAAGTAATATCCTCCCGGGAAGCCGGTAGTTTATTGCTTCGGCAATAAATCCCAACTTCTCTTCGTATCGCTCGTTAATGTTTGAGACTGTTGTGTTTCCTTCGAAACCGCGTTTCAGATTGTACACAATCACAGATCCGATGCAGACCACACGGAGAACCCTTCCAGGATTTCTCTCTTTTTTTTTGCAGTTCCTCTTCCAAACAAAACGTGGTGGTAAGACCACCGATTGCGATCGTTATATTTACTGAGGTTATTGACCTGTACCGAGTTCATCCGGGATGAGTCCACACCGAAATGTTGACGATGGGGAAACCCCAGTAAAGGAAAAACGAGCATTTCCTTTGTGATCGGCGTTTACTGAAGCAACCTGGGGATGCCGTTACAGATTAAAACCATTTTAGACAAGAGCTTAACGGTCAATGGACAATCACCTGAAAGGTGAGTGTAAACGGACAATGGTATGGGTTTTCCCCAAATCCTTTCAAACCCAGGTAACAGAGCAACCTGCAAGACACCACTTCACTAGGTTTTGTCGGCCACATGGCTTTTCTCCAACCCTCATTAGAACTATTTTTTACTTTACAATGTCTCAATACCACCAATAGACCATTTCAAAGGCCTCCACCGCGATAGAGTTTCCTTATCACTGTTATTGAAGTATCCACGCTGCAATCGATTTTCGCACCAATTCTGGAAAGTGGCATTCTAATTCAATGTTTTCCCGCAATGCTATATCAATGCAGATGCATTATCGAAAGTAGAATCCGTCAATAATGGAATATACCTTGGTATACTTTGTATCATGTTCTTTATGTGCCCTAGAACTCTGTATGGCTAGTCAATTTGGTATAATGTTGGGTATAAGATGGGCAAGAGATACCTTTCACTGGTAACATTAATTTAAAAATTATACTCTGGTCCTTGGATATGGTCATTGTTTTGTGCAGAAGCGATGGCTGCCTGCCGTTCAAACATCACGAAACACTTAGAATCTTCCCAAGCCTTGGAATTCGCACCTTTTTTCAACTTTCAATTTGTTGGTGTCAATAAGGATCTCAGCATGCTGCAAAGAATCTTGTGGAGATTATTCTCTTCTACAAGAAGTTTCACATTCGCAGAATTATCGATCATCAATGTAGTTCAAACAGTTGGGTCCTATCTGGCATCTAAAAATTATGAAACTCAGTGGATAATTGAGATAATTATATACAATCGACAGAATTATTTGTGGCCCTTAAAAAGAACACTTGTAGAACATGTATTCGATAGGAGAAGTTTTTGATTGTTTTTAATAATTTGTTAACTGTAAAGTTTAAATTTAAGAAATATTTTTTTTTTTAAACCTCTGAAATCGTTACGATATATAATGTTCCCCGCTTACCTTGAGTTGATACTTCCATCGAAAAACGAGCTATTCGAACACATGGGTTCCTTAGTTGTTCAATAAGGCGTGATTGCTTGTGTAATTTTAAGGTTTTGGGGGATCCTGTTTTGGGGAAATTGTCTGAAAACGCAGTGGCGTTTGAAGGAAAAAACTGCGACTTTAGAGAAGCGGTCTGAGAGGCTTTAGGGAAACGGACTAAGAGGGTATTCATATTCATCCACAATTATACTTAGGTTTCGGTCAATTTTGAATTAGAAAATGAGAACACGACCGAAACACTGAATCCATTGGCTTTCTTTTGGATCGTATCAAGACTTGGGGGGGGGGGGGGGCTAGCTGAATGTTACGTCAATCATTACTTGTGATTTGTCCAGGCCTTTTCATCAATCCTTTCGAATCGGATGTTCTATTAAACATTGCTGGTTTCTAATAACTGCAGCTGTCTTCTGATCAATTTATGTGGCTTACTAAACCCATCTTCATCAACTTTTCCTTTCAGCCCACTGCGCACCTACATGAAAAACAAAATAGTTAGGAATATGGGAAATTGAAAGAGTATGGCGGTTTACACCAGCGCACTACACTGATATTCACAACCCTCGCGTCTAAACGAAACACAGCCATCGACCGTCTATGATAGGAAAATTTATAATTATCCATAACTATTCTCCAAAGACTACACCGGCCTTTGAGCACTAAAAGCTTAGCCAATCTTTGCCCCAAAACATTGTGTCTACTGCTCCCTTTGACTGCCCATTTCCCCAAAGTCAGTATCCTCAAAGTTTCGTAGGGGGGTGTAACTTTTTCGTTAAAAAATTGCAATTATTTTCTATGGATGAATTTTCACGGAACTGAAACCTATCATAGTCGATTTTCCGTCCAAAATTACTAGGAAATGACACCCCACTGGCCTATGCCAGTAAAAACCTAGAAAAACCACGTTTTTGGGACACTTCCGACCAGTTTTTGGCCGATTTGACCTATTTGTCAGAGGCGATCGAGCTGGCTAAAAGTTACTACCAACTGGTCTTCGGAAGGAGTCATTGGGGGCTCCCGTTTCGGCGAATGGCCTAAAATTGACAGCCCGTTTGGGCGAAATGAGCAACATGCAGTATTGGTCAAAATTGGAAGAATGATCACTCACATTGCGTTAAAAACTGCGCGTAGTACGCTGCGTCAATTTAAGAGTTCATGCGTTGGTTTCTTTCAGCATCATCAAGTTCCTCGTTCGGCAAGTTGTCAGTGGGTTTGTAGCGATTCGCAACGTCAGAGAGAAACTTCATCAAATCTCTTGCGAGTACGAAAGTTTCCCAGCATTCCAGAAGAAATACATTGTCTTTTTGTACTGTGCTCCTCATGGGATTGTGACTTCCTTTCAGTATACTTTCAATGTCTAGGTTTCTTTCTGTTTGAATTTCTTTTAATACATGCCCGACTAAGTGAATGTTGGGGTGAGGTGCATTAAAACTGTTTATTATAATCCGCATGAAATGATTCTGCTCCATTAGTTGTGCGTATGTGGTTGTCTGGAGGAGGATTTTTGAGGAAGTGTTTAAGTAGTTTTTTGTCCTTCTGGATTTTCCGGTACCCAGCCTGGTGAAGATGAAATGTGCAGCCAACCATTTCGCACTCAGTGAACATTTCTTTTGCAGCTGTGTGGGCGTCCTTCTCAAAATCTACATGGAGCCTTTTCAATTCCAGATTCTCACCATTCATTCTTAAGCAAAGCTCCTTAACAGTTTCCCACAACTGCACATATATTTCCTTAGTTTTGTTATGTGAATATGCGAAAACTACGGGCACGTACGAGTCATTGTACGAGAGAACGGATTCCTTACTCCATTCTAAGGCCCGTACGGAGCAAAGTGGGACCAAATGGCTAATTTTGGGAGAAGACGTCCAATTGCAAGAAACCTGTCATTAAATCATCAGATTGCTATATTTCTTGGGTCGCTGAATCGGTTGGAATCAAGTTCGAAACCAAAAAATCACTAACAAAGACGTAAAATGAGTAAAAGTAGGTATTAATTAGTGAATAAACTTTCACTTTGGTGAAATATTATTTAACGACATCTAACAATTAAGAGCAATCGACAAAAGTATTAACAATTGAGAAATTAAACTAAAATGGGTTTCCCAATCAATTAATTAGTTATTATCTCGTTCGAGGTAATTAAATATGGTTGACTAATGTTGAATGACGAATTAAAATCAATTTAATAGACGTAAGCTACCTACAATTAAATTCAAAGCTTCAGCGATTTCTTTTGTTCTCCGAATGAGCTAAGCCTGGAAAAAATTTCCTGGCCTGAACACATCGTCGATTTCTCATAGTCGATAAAAAACTGATGAAGTTATGCAGTAGAAAGAGTAACAATGTTAAATTTATGTTCAAATAGGTTTGCGTTGATAGCAAGAAAATGTCAGTGATGACAAAAAATGCGACTTTTGCGCGTATGCGTTGTTTACTACAACTTCAAAACGCTGCAAATTCTTTCAATGGGGTTTATTATTCAATTGGCTTTGGTTGAATTTCAGGGGATATGCATAGAGCACGTAAATCTGTTCTCAACCAAAATACTTATTTGGATTGATCAGTTGATCATATTCTTGTGCCTCCTGAAATTCAATAATCGCTCTATCACTTGTGAAACACGATCACTCCAAAGCTTAGTAGAAATTCAGATCATGAACGCAAGCCAATTGAATAATAAACCTTAGTGAAAGAATTTGCAGCGCTTCATGCATATGAATGCTTCAACCCGTGTATCGGTTATAAACCCTTTTAGGAGTTCACTCCAGTATCCACATTACTAAATCACTACGTCACTAGGTTACTGATATCAAAACGAAAACAATAATAAACCAAAATAACGCGAATGTTGGCACCATAAATCGGGCCATAGATCGGGAATGGTTTGACCTACGGACCTGGGGAGGGGCTCATTCGATTCCTCGTGGAGTGTTTTTCAAAAAGAGTACAAATTTAGGCCACCTTGACTTTTTTTGAGGTTTTTAGGGATTTTACAAAACTTTGACAACCCTTAAAGGGCACTTTAAATTAAGTGAGAGAGCTGGCTCAAGAATTGGGGCGTCGTCGGACCAACATGGATTTTTCCTGAAAATTTCAGCTTTTTTGCTTCAGCCGTTTGGGAGAAATCGTGCGTACGGCGTAAGGCGGACGGACGGAAAAATTTTTATTGCAGATTCGGATTCTCCACCCTTTGAAACGTAAACTATGAAATTTTCAGGGCAGGTTAGAATTTTTTTTAAGATCGATTACAATGGTTTATTATTGAATAATAAACCATAATGAACTGTGAGCCTGAGGTCTAAAATTTTCTTGGTACCTTTCACAGTACTTGCACATTAGTACCGAAATGGTAAGGTAAAGTATTTCGACATACCGTTCAACAACTTGATTGTCGCCTCTCAAGATTTATAAACTTATGGAACATACTTGTAGTGAAAATTGGGTAAGTTGACATCTTCGGATTTCGGCAGGATCTCTTCAAAAATGATCACGAAATTGATGTTTTTAGCGTTACTGAAATAAGGTCGCTCTTACTGGTCCTAAATAAAAATTCATGACAAAAACCGTTATGGATCTTCATGTTTGGGGTCCATGAGTATTCGAAAATGCCAAAAAATTTGGGCGGATGTAATCTTGTTCCCGTTACCAGAGAAAGTGGTAACTTCGTTCCGGAAGGAGAGAACAAGCTGTGTAAGTTCGTTCCTCCTAGTACCTACGGCAAACGAATTTAGTGGGGGTTATGTTGCTGAAATTCATGGTTTATTGTTCATTTACTGTCGTTGCGTGTGGTTAAAAATCACATTAGCACGTCGGAAATTCTGCGCGGCATCACATGAACTGATTTCAACAGGTGTCAGTTTGCACTTCTTTTGCTGCTTAAAAAAAAAGGAAAATGTGGGGATTGAAAGTGTGCGTGAAATTATTCCCAACAGTTAGTCTTGGTGACTGCGGTGTCCGAATTATAGGGTGCCCATATTGAGGTGGAAATATCGCCTCATCTGAGACGTTAGTGTCGAGGAAGTATTCAGCCTACTTGACTGCACCGGTTGTGTCTGGTTGATCGAGTACGGAATCGGTGCAGCCGTTCATGCCGTCGTTGGGTTCAAGCATAGAGAGACCGAATGACCACTTCAACCATGGCTCTACCGAGCTCTCATCATCGTTGTAAGCCGGGGGCTAACCCAAGGCTTCGAATTCAACTTCATCAGCCAACATTTTGTGGAACGTGAACTTATAACCGCCGACAAATCGCACATATCTTCCACGTACACTTCTGCCCTTTACGATGGAATCCAGCTCTTCAGAAATCGTTTGTATTGCCAGAACGGCCTTGAACACACTCATCTGGAGTTACTCATTTGGAGAGGGCACGATTTTAATTGTCTCTTCGATTACATGGACTGACTAATGGACCCGAGGCATTCGGGAACGGAGTTCCATACGCCCAAAATTAAGATCTGAACGATTTTGATTTTGTAGGTTTTTCCCAAGTGCGGATACGACGATCGGACTTTGCATATTTGGAATCTACGAACTTTCAGACGTAAAGTGACAACATTTGTATAAGGGGGGGGGGGGGGGTTTATACCAGGGATACCCCCCCAAGCTACATGACGCACCCAAAACCCCCATGTGAGCTGGTACCCAAAACAAATATTAATAATATCGTAAAATACATAAAAACATTAACAGTTTAAAGTGCGAGACCATCTAAAAGTTATCTAGGCACCTTCTAAGCTTGTTAAACATATCTCTTTAAACCCTTCATAGCAGTTTTTGTCTACGGGATGAGGAAACATGAAAATCTTCCGATTATTTCTTCATTAAAAATAGACTCAAATACAACTTTTTCCGCTACTAGAACCATTAGATTTGACAATCATGAGTCTCGCATAGCTGATCTGAGTCTGTTTTTGACAATGTGAACTCAACTTATTGCTCTTTCCACGGAACAACTATTAATTGCTAAGGAGAGTAAAGTTGTATAAACCACTTTCAGAGCAGTTCTATCTATTATTTACGTTCTATCTAGTGATGTAATATATTTTTGAATGCCGTCACGTTAAACAATGTTCCAATCAACTTTGCCCCCCCCCCCCCCCCATAATTTTTTCAGGAACCGCCCCGAGAATTTCAATGACGCAGTTTACGTCATAGCCCCCCCTTGTGGGCACCCCTGGTTATACTATTGCAAAAGCTTAATATTCAAGACGGTAAATCCATGTCGACGATAAGAGACCAAAATAACCGATAAGATGGGGAAGCGTAATGAAGTGATCAAAAGGAAAAACGTAAACTTCTCTTCATCAGGTCTCATCGTGTCCCCCAGTAAAGAGGTTGGGCTAAAGGTTTGCCCTGCGAAAGCAAAGTTCCTCAGAAACACCTTTATCAAACCCACCCATTCAAACTTGAATCCCAGTAACTTGAGAAATCAATTTTTTTCCCAGCTGAATATCCAATCTGGCCCACTGTACCTCGTTGACACTACTATACGTGTCATTTGAAAATTTCGGTCACATTTATGTCACTGATCAGTATTGCCGTCAAATCTCAACTAAATACAGTTTTGTAAGTGTTTTAAAATTTCTCTCCTACGTGGATGTACATGTTCCAAGGAAAAGTATGTAAAAGTTGTGCCTACAGGAACCAGGAGAAAATACCAAAGTCGGTTTTTCTCACTCCCTACAGCTGTCACTAACCAGAGGTATACAACTTCCATCGTCACTACTCAGCGAAATAGTCATTGGCGATGTTATATCCACTTACACTATGAAAGGGCATACCATCTACAATCGATATCCGCCTCAGGAAAAAAAATTGGATCAAATCAAGTAGCCTTATCAGCCCATTATTTCAGTGTCACACGGTTTTTCCTCACTCCCTACAATGTTTTGAAAAGTAGCCCCCAACAGGCAGGAAAGGGTGTTTATGAAGTTGCTTCTGTTTTGTTGACATCCCTTATTTAAGATGGTCCCAACGCTGGTGGTTGGATTTTGGCTAGACCTTCCCAGTCAGTTCTACCGGGAAAACCATCCCTGGAGGCAGCAGTGTAGGTTTTTAACTCTCACTCCCTACTCCAGTAACATTTTGACTGTGGCAAGTGAAACTTGATCGCACTTGTTGACAATTAGTGTAGTTGTTGGAAGTTCGTTGACAACATTTTGGTTCAACCAGTTTCAATTGGTTTGTGGCCTGTAGAGGCGATGAAAGGCTAGAACCTCACTCCCTACAATATTGTAGGGAGTGAGATCTGCTTGTAGCAAGTGAGATTTTGGCAAGGAAACCTTAGTATTTACTGTTGCTTAAATTAAGCTAATTTGTGCTGTTCCACTCACCTAATTTGAAAGACTTGAGCGGCGATTCCTATGGAGGTCGGAGGCTCAAGAGGGGAAAAAACAGTAGTATATACGTCACTCCCTACAAAAGTTTTGCCAAAATCTTGTATCAGCAGTTCGGTTCGAGATTATGTGTGCTCACTTGGGTAATATGCCGAGAGAACCGCAGTGATTGATTAGGAACAAGAAAATTGATCAAGTTTCAACTTTTATTTTTTAGAAACTCGTTAAAACTCGTTTTAAATGTACCTACTACTGAAATACGCATGCTCAATATGGCTTACGAATAGAGAAGAAGTAATACGAATTTAGTTGTGTTTTATTGAACGACTCAGATGCAAGTAATCTCAGCGGGCATAATAATGAGAGCAGTGGTTCCACTCACAATCTTCTTTTGTGCATAACGCATTCATTCGTTTTCTTTTTCGTTAGTCATCCAGTGCAAAGCTTTCTGGCACGACCATATATTCTGGAGCGGTCCTCCCTTAAAAGCCCTCAGTAATCTTTACGTTCAAATTTCAAAAGAAAGAAATAGGAAGATGGAGAAAGGGGTGAATACAAAAATCTCGGAGAACACCTATTCCGCAAAAAGATTTTGTGTGAAGAAAGGGTTAGGAGACGCGGTGGTGTGATGAAGAATGCGTCTTACTGTAGCAGGAGGCCATTGGGTGAACAATCTTCCAGGTTGGTGCCATTAGTGAAATGAACTGTGCTCCTTTGTGGTGAGGAAAGACAATCGCTTTTCGTCCCCACCTACTCTTTTTTTTCACGTCAATGAAAAGTGTTTTCGCTTGTTCAGAAAAAAAAAATCCGAAATAACTAAGGTACAACGAAAAAAGACCTCTCTCCCTCCTGCATTTACCAGTGCGGCTCTCATTCAAGGTTTTTTTTTTTAAGGTAAATGGTACAAAAACCTTCATCTGCCAGCTAGGTGTCTTTGTATGATGAAGGAACGTCAACCGCTCGCCACTGTTCGGTTCTGTGGGTTTTTTGAAGATTCCTCACTACCCCTTCGTGCATCTACGTTTTGTACAATTGTCGGCTCAACGTTTTGCAAATTATTGTCCTTAGCACAAGTGAAGGAAGAACGACGAATCCAAACCTACGTTTCTGTCTATTCGAGACTCGCCCATGGATGGCTGCGGAACAAAACCACTCCCGAGGCAGAGTCTTTTCGGTTGAATGTTGAGTTGAAAAGGCGAATGAAAAATAGAAGCAAATGCTTGCAAACAAGCATTAGCTTGGGTATCCCTACTTTCAATCGTGTGCTTGTACGTAGTCTAACGTTTTTCCATCTACTGTGCTTATTCTGCATTCAACTTGAAGAAAAACTCAAGCTGTTCCTTACATTTTAAATTAAGCGATTTTTGCAACGTATATTTTTTTCTTATCCATTTTGGATAATTATTTTCAACAATATGGCAAACATTTTGTCATTGTTCACCCCCATCAAGCTTTGTCATTTTATGTTTCAAATTGGGCAGATTCCAAATTTGCAATGTCCGTCCGTCGTAATTAGTCCACCATTCGCCGTACGGTCCATAAAAGGCTTTACATTTGATGTAAATATTGTGTAATTCTTTCGCACATGAACTCCACTTGGTTACAACTTCAAGCCAGCCCGATAACTTTACATGCATGGATGCTATGAGTCAAAAACGAGGATTTCGAAGTTTTTTCTGATGCAGGCAAGCCATTTTCATAAAATTTTGGACGCATAATCGATTGAGATGGGTCCCACACCAGTTCGAGCTCATCTACCTCAGGGAATCTCATTTTTAAGGGTGAAAAAGTTGAAAATTGGAAAATTCCAAAATCCCAATTTTTCAATTTTCTCGTATTGACGATTTGGTTGTTGAGGAAAATTAGGGGGATTCATAAATAATGAACGCATATGTTGGCATCGATTGAGATGGGTCCCTGACCAGCCCGAGCTCATCTGACTCAGGGAATCTTTAATTTTTAAAGGTAAAAATGTTAAAAACAGGAAAATTACAAATTTGAAAATCCCAATTTTCCCATTTTCTCGTGTTACTGATTGGAGTTTTATAGCTCTAGGGGAAACAGATGCACCACCACAACCAAGTTTAGTTCCTTCACATAAATGGGGCAACCTCATGTCGTAGTAACCCTTCAAAATTTGTATATGGAAAAATTTGAATATTTAATATGGAAGATCAACTTAATGGTACACACGAATAGTTAGGCATCCCTATCTGGACATTAAAACTAATTATACGAGAGAATAACACTAAATATACTACTACCAATTGATAACAAAGAAATAGAAGCTGACTACTTTCAATCTTATGATTCAAAAACTAACCTTTACTACCAATGTTGAAGAAATATTTGCCACATATTCACGATAAGATATTAATAAAACAATGGATACCAGCAGGCTCCTGTTCGATTGGTACTCAAAGTATTGAAATTAGTATGTATACTGGTGAGTTAACTCGTATGTCTTGGTTTGCATCGCATACGCATTTATTTATTTATTTCCAACCCACTCTAAATTTACTAACTAGATGCCAATAACCTTGTGAGGAAATAATTTGTTTCTGTGTATATAGAATGTAGTCTACGGCAAGAAGAGATGTGGGTATTTAGGTTTTAGGTTATATATTTAAACGAAAATGGCTTTAGACACCTTGCAAAAATTGAAAAACACTGCCATTTCTAACACGTGGTTTTATTATTATTATTATTATTTTTTTTTTTTTAATAATGCGTGATTATTCGTGCTAACGTGAAGTTTGTGGGGTCATTTTCCGTTATTATTTGGCACTGAAACCAGTCCTGTACTTGCCTATCTCAGTAAAAACCCCAAAAACACTCGTTTTATGCCAGCTTTTAGTCGATATTTTTAGTGTGGGGCGATTGTGCTGGCTTGAAGTTAGAACCAACCAGACTCCGAGTGCAGTTCATGTACGAAAAACACATTTTTTACTCCGATTCCAAGGTCTTTTACGGTCTGTACGGCAGATGATGGACGAACATGGCAGATTTTTGAATCCACGTGCTAGCAAAGTTGGGTTAAAACAAATTTTTGCTATACTATTGCAAAGGCTTATTGTCGAAAATAATAAATCAAAAACGGTTATGTAAGGAATTGAAGTCCACAATATCGTTCGGTTTCCATAGTAGTATAGAAGGGAGTAGCACAACCTAATTCGGGATTCAAGAACAAAGGGTTGATTGAAAATAACCTCTACATTTGTAGCAGTCTGATAGTAGTTTGCCGTATTATTAAAATTAATAAAAAGCACCTCTCTCGCTAATCAGCCATTGCCGAAAATGGGCAAACAATACGATTGATAAACCGGTCATTACAATGCAAGCTTTCTGTTATGCTAGTTACTGAATGTTATCCATTCCCCAACTACAAATAATTTAAAAAACAAGCAATGTTTGTCATTAGTCGTTAATGACGTTGTCAAGTAGAATAAACAGATTCCCACCCTTGAGTACGAAGATTGTGAAAAGCTTCTTACGAATGCAGTCGATTGTGATGTGATGGTGAGCAAGAAAAGATTATGGGTACAGTGGAGTTGTTGGTCCGGGCGTAAGCGACAAACGTCGGCTCATCACGGCTTGAACAAACGGACGAGAATAATACGCTCTCTGAATTAGGGTGTATAGTAGTATGGTTTAGACAGATAGTCATGAAGGGGCAGGGCCGTCACTGGAAGGACGGGGGTGGAAAAGCGGATTGTCTGATGAGAGAGATGGCTTTAATTACAAGGTATTGTGGACGATGGAAAGCGTCGACGCACAATGGGCTCCATTTTGCGTTGGAGTCTCCTCCAGTTCCCCTCCCTTCGTCTCCGCGTGCGCTCGCGCCTTTGCCCATTGTTTTCCACGCCCCTTGTTCAGAGTTGGTTGCCTGATGAAGAAATCACGTTCTGGCACAGAGAAGCTCCCGGTCTGCTAGGGGAGGCGGGTGGGACGCGGGTCCCGGAGAGTGGGGTGCGCCACCTCGCCCCAGCACCTCCGCCCAGCCCTCTCCCATCCAGGACTCATCTCGTTTCTCTCTTAATTACTTAGAATCCCCCTTCTGCTTCCATTCATTTCTCAACTCACTTACCTGATATTGCTCCATTGTCCCCGGCTCCTCTTCTATGTTCACTTTCGCCAATTGAGCATATCAACTCAACCGAAACTTTTCTTCATAATGCTTCGGACGGAGTTGTTAGCGAACTGAACTCAATTCCGCAGACACCTGAAAGCAGGATATATAACGCTATTCACGTTTTCAAGTTCTCCTACAGATGAAGGCAATTCCATTACCCCTTTCAAATATATTGGTAAGTAATGCATGCACTGCAGGGAAATCCCTATGCCCGATTTTTGTGTGATCACAGTTATAAATATTTTTGTAAGCCAGACCAAATTCTTCATCAAACCAAAAACTCTGCAAATTCTTTCACTGAGGTTTATTATTCAATGATTCATGATTTTAATTACTACTAAGCTTTGGAGTGTGCGTGTTTCACAGGTGATAGAGCGATTATTGAATTTCAGGAGATATGCGTAGAGCACTTAAATCGGTTCTCATCCAAAATACCTATTTGGATTAATCAGTTGATCATATTTGTGTGCCTCACTGAAATTCAATAATCGCTACATCACCTGTGAAACACGCACACTCCAAAGCTTAGTAGAAATCCAAATCATGAATCATTGAATAATAAACCCCAGTGAACGAATTTGCAGCGTTTTTTCAAGAGCGATTACAATGGAAAAATATTCTATTTGAAAACTTTTAAATTTCGTAAGATGGATCATGCATATCAGAATGCTTCAACCCGTGTATCGGCTATAAACCCTTTTAGGAGTTCACTCCAGTATCCACATTCACTGCATCAGTTTGAGCTACAGACCTGGGGATGGGCTCATTCGATTCCTCATGGAACGTTCTTCAAAAAAAGTCCAAATTTAAGCCGCCTTGACTTTTTTTGAGGTTTTTAGGGATTTTACAAAACTTTGACAACCCTTTAAGGGCACTTTAAATTAAGTGATAGTGCTGGCTAAAGAATTGGGGCGTTGTCGGACCAATATTGATTGTTCCTGAAAATTTCAGATTTTTTGCTCCCGCCGTTTGGGAGAAATCGTGCAAACGGCGTACGGCGGACGGACGGAAAAATTGTATTGCAGATTGGATTCTACACCCTTTGAAACGTAAACCATGAATTTTCAGGGGGGGGTTAAACTTTTTTTTCAAGAGCGATTTCAATGGTTTATTATTGAATAATAAACCAAAAGCACGAGAAACTGACCGAGAATCCTAATGCCTGTCAGCAGCGCTTGAATGAATAGTCCATTACCAACTCCACCCCTCTTCACGACATCAAAATCAAACATTTTTGAGCTATATTGCACAAGAGAAGTTTGTTAGACACAGAAGGGATCGAAATAAAGTAAAACACCAAAATAGTGCATATATAACGGTTTATCAAAATTATCCTCTCCATTCCTTTTTCCAAAATTGAATTTGAAAGATCTGAAACATGTTTCAAAAGTTCATAATCGACAGAAAAAAGATGCAGGAGAATCGGCATATGTATGAGGTGTGAAAGCAGGGCCCAAATTGATGTCCATTACCCCCTTCATCCCCCCTAGTGACAGAAAATTCAAAATTTCCAAGGTTTTTTGTACAATTAGACTTTCAATTGAGATCGAAGAAAATAAGATTCGTGGGATTGCAGTGGGCGACCAACGATTTCTACCGGTGTGGGTGAAAGGTCCCGCCCGAACGTTTTGATATCATCCCGTTATCGATGGAACCTCACTTAACGTTATCTTCTTTTGAACTATGAGCAGTGTGAAAGCTTCTCATTGACCGCTTCATCAAGTAACTTCACGATAATTACATAGACGACAAAGTGAAGTCCATTACCCCTTTCAAATATATTGGCAAGTAAATGCATGCACTGCAGGGAAATCCCCAAATCCGATTTTTGTTTGATCACAGTTATAAATTTGTTTGTAAACCAGACCAAATTCTTCATCAAACCAAAAAAGCACGAAAAACCGACTGAGAATTCTAACCCTCCTTCAACTTGGGCCTCAAAAACAAGTGCAACCGATAGAACCATCAATGCTTGTGAAAGTTTTCATGCTCACTTAAAAACAGTATCACCTCCCCCCGTCCAAACATTTTCATTTTCATATACTCGGTTCTGTCTGGTGAGGTGAACCCACCAGAAACCAACTTGGGTCACTATGCTAAGTTAATATCAAGACGTGGAAAGGTTCTTGTAATCTCGAAATACGGTCGTCTTCATGACAATTTTGTTGTACGTATTTATATTTTACTGAAAGATTTTAAGATATACATTACTATTACAGCTGTCGGGATATCGATATGTTTTTTGACCTCTGCGAGGATATCGATGATTCCCCAATTGTGCAGGCTGGTCGGCGTCGACAAAACTTTTCGCTTTTTTCAGGGATTCATCTTAGAATGGTCTGAAAAGGATTGGCATTCAGTTATTTTTCTCATGTTAGGGGTTTCCCAAACTCCCCTCGATCAATTCTAATATGGATCCCTCCACTGACGAAGCCTTGCTTCAGAGGGACGTCCTAAACTACTAGTCTGCCATGTGGGAAGGTGATTGTACCTCACTTATTACATACCAAAACATAAAACAGGTAATACAATTTGAGAGTTATTCAAAATAAACCTGTCCGCTCGATGAATTGATTGCCTACCTACTTGTATAATAGAGCAACTGGGGTCAAAATAAGTCTCATTCAGTATTCAAGTCAATATCTAGTTGGTGCTACAATCAATTTCTCGAAATTTCATCAAAGCTGTACAAAAACGTTTAATGCTATGACTCCAACAACCGATGCTATGTCCGCACATACTCGGACAAAATTTGAATGAATTTTGGCAACTATTTTGCTAAAAACGGTGATTTCTTGAAAAATCATGTTCTAATGATCTAAAGACAATGAAACTCTCAGTCTTGTAATTTCCAACAAAATAGCTCTTGAAAATTTGCGATTCAAACATCGCAAGAAACCTTAATGACTTTGCGAAAATAGTGCAATGGTTTTGGGCCATAGCTTTTGAGCTTGTTTTACGTTTGAGCGGGAATAAGGTTTATTTGTGTCCTCATAGCGATTCTCCAATTTATTGAAGATCCTTTTCGAATTATGTCGAGAGGATTAGTTATTGTTTCGAGAGATTATGTGGTTGATTGTTTAACTTGAATGGCAGTTACAATAATGTTATAAATGGGTGAAAGAAAGCTACATACTGGGTTTAAACCACCAACACAGCACCAGTGTTCTGAGTTCTATGTCAGAACCGAAGAGAAGGGAGTGGCTCTGAGGTACCTGCTTAAAGGTTGTTGACCTCGGCCTCGAAGGGTTCTCCGTGTACATATCGATAAATCCACACCAGGGTTTCGCCAGAATTCAGGCGAACGAGAGTAGTTCAAGTGGTTGTTAGGATAGTATTGCTCCATGGGAGCTTGAATGAGATGTCGATTAAACTATTTGAAGTCAGACAAAATGTAGTTTTATATTTCTGAGTCTTCAATTTGAAACCCTATACCAGAGCCTATGAGAGCCTTACACTTTCACAGTGAAACAGAAGATAGTGGTGTACTAACCAATCCGAAGGACTAGGTATTGTGTAGGTAGTGGTTTATATCCAAATTTCGAGACTATTGCAACTACCTTGTAATGTCAAGTGTATATGTTTGTTATTGGTTGACGTCCTTTTATAAAACGAATCCCCCAAGCGCATTCGTTCTCTCTCTCATCACTATGATAGAAAATGTAAACATGAAAGTGAACGTGTTTGTACAAATCTAGGACTGAGTTTTTCCACTTTCAAGATTCTTTTCGTGTTTCATATCTTATCTCACTAAAATGGCCATAACTCCCTTAAACTTCTTTCTAAAATCAATTTTGATGACACATTTGATAAAACCCAGAAATTTCCTACATCCTTGAGAGAAAATAGAAAAATTTAACAAGACACAATGTGACAAATGAGTCCTAAGAGCAAATTAGAGAATTGATGAAAAATCAACTTTTTTATCCATGTTTTTTTTCCTCATAGCTAACAGGTTTCGCAATTCCCATTCCCAGGAAAACTTACCCTGAATTTCAGTTTTTTCAACGGTATGAAAAATCAATTTTCATACGACATTTTTTGGAGAAAATTGCGTTTGAATGCGAAAAACCGTGAGTTTCTTGGGCGAAATTGACCTCTTTTGGTTTATTATTCAATAATAAACCATTGTAATCGCTCTTGAAAAAAAATTCTAACCCCCCCTGAAAATGTCATGGTTTACTTTTCAAAGGAATCCGAATCTGCAATAAAAAATTTTCCGTCCGTCCGCCGTATGCACGATTTCTCCCAAACTGCTGAAGCAAAAAAGCTGAAATTTTCAGGAAAAATCCATGTTGGTTCGGCGACGCCCCAATTCTTGAGCCAGCTCTCTCACTTAATTTAAAGCGCCCTTTAAGGGTTGTCAAAGTTTTGTAAAATCCCTAAAAACCTCAAAAAAAAAAGACAAGGGGGCCTAAATTTAGGCTCTTTTTGAAGAACACTCCACGAGGAATCGAATGAGCCCCTCCCCAGGCCCGTAGGTCAAACCATTCCCGATCTATGGCCCGATTTATGGTGCCACATTTGCGTTATTTTGGTTTATTATTGTTTTCGTTTTCATACCAGTAACCTAGTGATGTAGTAATGTGGAAACTTTAGTGAACTCCTAAAAGGCTTTGTAGCCGATACACGGGTTGAAGCATTATGACATGCATGAAACGCTGCTAATTCTTTCACTGGGGTGTTGGTTTATAATTGTTTTTGTTTTGATAGCAGTAACCTAGTGACGTAGTAAAGTGGATACTGGAGTAAACTCATAAAAGGCTTTGTAGCCGATACACGGGTTGAAGCATTCTGATAACCATTAAAAAAAAACGGTGCAAATTCTTTCACTGGGGTGGAGGAGGCACACAAATATGATCGACTGAACAATCCAAATAGGTATTTTGGTTGAAAACAGATTTACGTGCTCTGTGCATATCTCCTGAAATTCAACAATCGCTCTATCACCTGTGAAACACGCACACTCCCAGTGAAAGAATTTCCAGCGTTTTCTCAAAATCTCCTTTCTTAAAAAAAAAATTGATGGAATTTATGTATCTTTTTTGCCCAATTGAATGGTGACTCTCTCGATCCTCCACACTCAACAAATGAGCGATCAAACAACAGTTAGAAATTTCAATTAATGTTTTTCCTGTGATGTGGGAATTAAAAAATCTGTTTATTATGAGAAGAGGAAACATGGAATAAAGGTGTTTTTTTTTTCGTAAATTCTCGAAATTTTAACTCCGGACTAATTTGTCACTCTCGAAGTTATTAGGGGTCATTTTACCGACATAAGGCCAGAAACGCGAAAAAATCTTGAAAGTGAAATTTGATAAGAAGCTATTTTTTGTAGGAAATGACCTCTAGGATTGATTGCTGGATTTTTGCCCATCAGGTCTGTTACGCCCTCTGTAGAGTGAAAATATGATCCAAGGTAGCTGAACATTGATCTTAATTTCAATCGTATTTGTCCTGCACACTTAAATTTGAAATTTAATTTTAATTTCCTGATAGGTTAAGTGACTAAGCTTAATTCCAACCTTATGCCACTTATGCCAGTGAGTGCAGGCTACGGAAACTATTATCATGAAACAGCTGATAAAATGCTATCATCAATATGATTAGCACGGAGTGACTTCACATTGAATCAACTAACAACAGTATAGGCAACTTTGTAGCTTGATGTTTTAATAATAAATATCTTAAAATTTTCGTTCAGTAGAAGCTTAAAATCACTATAATAATTATAGCGTATCAATTATTGATACTACTGACAACTTATTAGATAGGTGCACTTTGAAGCTAATCACTGTTTATTGTAGTTGTACTTAGGCTGTGAAAACTATCTTATCGAGGAGTGAGAAACGGGGGTTTAATTTTTGCAGTCTGAGTTTCTTAACATGTCTTCGCCATAACTGTTGTTTCCGTAATTAGTAGCCGTAAACTATTCTACTGTCCCTACAAAAATCAACGAATAGAAATCAAACAAAACTTCCATCCTCCCATTCAGAGAATAAACAACGAAAAGCTCGGTCTAATGATTCATCACTGCCAATGCTTCCGCCTGTATCAAAACCCCTTTTGTTCCCGTTTTTCATTTTTAGACAACAACTCCGCCCGCTCAAAACCTAAAACCTAATATAGAAATCCAATACAGCTACACACTACACATCCAACTCTCTTTCCCCTTTTTTCCACGGGAAGCCACTCCGTTTTCATATAGAAATAATAGTGGACATCGTTTCCTCTTTTGTCCGTCGAAAACCATTGTCGTCCATTTTTCAATTTATATTCAATATACCCCCTTTACCCGTGGAGGAACCACCAACACTCCCCTTTCATGTTCTGTAAATATAGTAATAGTTTGCGGTCAAAATGCTAAAAGGATTCGACTTCAGGACTGTCCCTGGCATTCTGTATTGTTACATCCAAACTTGTTTATCTCGTCTGGTAACATGTGTCCCGTTTTGTGCCTCTGCCGTCCCCTTCTGCGGTCTGCATTAACTTCTTTCAGTGTCAGACAGCGTGTCTTCTTTTCTGAAACCTCCCTATCGTCCTTTTTCTCACTTCCACTGGCCATACTTTCCTTCATTTTTACCTCTTTAAAAAAATGATAATAATAAATAAACCCTTCACACAACTCTGTTTTCAGGTTTCTTTCTACTTGTTTTTCAATCTTTCAGTGGCATATGTTGGCAAGCTAACAGTGAGAGATGGTGAAACTGCTCGTTGTGGTGTGTCCCACTTCATATAATGCACAAGTTTTTCTAATCGGAGGAATAGAATCAAATACAATGTTGAAACCACAAATACAGCGCCGTTGTTGTATAGAAGAAGGTGGATTTCTTGTGTGAAAGAAATATTGAATTTCATAACTTTCATATTAAAATCCATAACTTCGGAGACCTTTTGTTCTTTAAAGCAGCCATGGCTGATCCAATCATGATGAATATGGTGGAGAATCGTCTTGATGCTTTAGTAGGTATTACTCATTCAACTATTTTTCGTATTTCATATTTTGGGCGATAACACTTATGGAGAACTATCAGGAAGTAAATACATTCAACATTCATAAAACGGTGTCTGGTTCGGTTCATTAATTGCTAATATTTTTCCTTGATGACCTCATCAAAAAACGAACATGTGCAGTGTCTCATAATTAAACACGTGCGAATGAAATTATCAGAAGTGAAATAGAGGCAGGCCTACCTCCTCGTAAAAGAATACCTACTAAGGAAGAAGAAAGAATTCTAAGGGATGACTTTTTTCGTTTCCTTGGTCGATTACTAAAGACAGTTTTGAAAACTCTTAATCAAATTCAACCCTAAAGAATACAATCAATAAGTTATTAATATAATAGTTTTTTCCCAAAACTAGTGAACCATAGTTAATGATTATTGGGTAAAAAATCACGTTTGGAGTCATTTTGGGACTGAACTTTCGGTATTGATTTCAGTTGATAAAAAAGGGTGAAATCCGAAGAGAGAAATTTCTAAAATCTGAATGTCGAAAACTTTTGACCTAACACCATTGTTTTTATGTTCGTTATCGACGCACATGCCTTCAAAGTTTCGAAAAACCTCACGAGGACCGCTTTACATCCACCCATTTGCTCTCACTAAAGGCTGGAACTTTGAATGAAAAGGCCTCACAGTTAACCTTGAAGAGGAGGTATGTTGAATGTATCCCTGTATGCATATTGGAAAAACCTCTATATTTCAACATAAATTTAAACGTGAAATCCTTGTCAATTTTTTCCATGATGTTGACAAATGCTTGCATACGAGTCTGCAACACATTGGGACATTTTCATGTGTGTTTTCTTATTTTATTTATTACTAAGCAGATCTCATCCGTGCGTTGCACGGCGGGCCGTACAGATCAATGGGCCATAAGCCCACCCGTGGGTACTTCATTGAATTCGAGCCAGGCTAGATCACCTACCCCAGTAGGTATTATTGGTATCGCGTGAGCAAGTTTTCGTGACGATTTTTCAGTTTATTTGCCAAAGCAAAGACATGAAAATGTCAAAATTAAAATTGAATCATTAGGTCAACGAAAAAATTGAAAAAATTATTCAAGGATGCGAATGGACATACTTAGTAAAAATCGCCTAGTACCATGTGATGTAATTGTAATGACATTTTGTTTCAAAGAGGATATTTTGAAATCAAGTTTTTCAAGTTTTATTTAATGAAATTTGACATGTGGAGCGTAGGTTGGTGTTCTGAGTTTGCCCTATTGGCGGTGGAACGAAATTTTGGCAGGGGGGTCAGAAAATGTAAAGGTCTAAGGGTACGCCCCTTAAATAAGTTTCCTAAGGTAGGTTTAAAATAACATATATTTCGTATATTTGCAAGTCATATACTAATCATATCATAAAAGTAATAAATTTATATAGGCCTAATATTTGACTATCCTCTAATCTATGTTGGACCCCTGAGGTCTTTTTAATAATAGACACAAGCACGCAATGAAAATGTAAAATAACTCCATTTTATTTTACATAATTTAATAGATAAATAATATTAAAAAAGGATAATAATAATATATTTATGATACCTACTTGTGAGAAATAATCACTGACTCAAAGCAATTGTTCTTTATGAAGAAAATTCTTAGGGTTTTATGTTGCCAAAAACCAAACTTCGACTTTCTACTCTACTCACAAAAACACTTGCAATTTTCTTATCGTCGATATTACTAGAAATGTCTTTGTGTACAGATAGGATGGCAAGGTGGTTAAGCCTTTTTTGAGTCATAGTGGAACGCAGCCACGTTTTTAAACGACGTAGGCAAGAAAACGTTCGTTCGGCTGTTGCTGCAGATGCTGGCAATACTAACAGAAACTTAACAAGCTTTACAATTTCGGTTAGAATTATTTTATTTTCTTGCGGTTGGCTGTTTAATGCAGCAACCAACTGACGAACAAGAATGAAGTAAAATTCTTGTTTGGTAGATCTTGCAGTAACGGTGGTTCATTTCACTTGTAAATCAATCAGTATTATATTTCAGAACTACGTACGCAATTTTTACTCCAATATTTCTTTGACCCCCTTGACCCCCCGGTTCCGCCGCCAATGGTTTGCCCCACTCCATAGAATGAAATTACAAGATATGAAGGAGCCGAGTTAAGGTCACACACGTCTACTTAGTTCAGTAAATTGAGGGCTACCCAACGTTACATTTTAAAGGATATGGAAGACCCCACAACGAGCAGAACGCGTGCAGAGTTTAATCAGCTAAACGTTCTGACATCAGCCTTTGTTTCGACCAAAGGGACTTCGTGAGGGTGATGGAATGGTATAGTTGCCCCTTCCGAGCAGGTGGATGCATTATTATACTCTGCCACGCTCAGAGGATGACCCAGACGCTTGCAGGCGTCCGATTCATCTCCCAAGGAGACTTCTAAAATCGGGAAGGGGCCAACTAACCATATCCATCACAACTTGTAAACGTTTGTGTTCACGGAGATATATCTAAGACAAAGTCATCCAATTGTCTCCGGACAGTCAACTACAAGGTATGGAGATCGGGGATCAGCTGTGAAGGTCATTTTGGCTAATTTCGTTCGTAATCGATCTAATCGTGTGAGACTCTTTTTATCGCATATAAAATGCAATTACAAGATATGGAGGCGGGAGACATATTAGAGATTAATACTTTCTGTAAGAGATTGAGAGAATTTATTTTGTTTTACACCAATTTATCACTAACAAATTTGAATTTTAAGTGGTCAGGACGAAAAACTCCGACGCGGCTGGACATGGGTGTACAACTGCGCGACTACCGAATGGTCATTTCGCTCTAAGTTTCTTCTTTCAATAACTTGGGTTGATGACAGATTTGAAGATGTCTCATTCGTAATGCATCATTTATTGAACTTCATAATATTTGCATTATTGATTTTCCTTGTCTTATCAGTATGTATTATAGCAGGTCGCGCTGCTTAGTTCCAATCCCATATCTCGTTTCTCTGCAGTTAGGTCTCGCCAAAAGCATATTCACGCTAAAAAAAAATCCTTCCGCTTTTCCACAAAATCAATCCCTCAGCTTCAGGAGAACCCCCTCAAGAACCCCGGCCCTCTCCAAGAACTTTAACTGAACTGGTTAATCCGTTTCCATAACTAATGAGCAAAATTTCTTTGTTTGCCATCTTGTGTTGTGTGTCAGGTCTTAAGAACCTCTGAAGACTCGCAACTGCCTACAGGGCCTTGATTCCTGGAGTTCTCTTCAAGTCTGCTCCAACATTTTCAGTAGAACTAACAAACAAACAAAACAAAACAAAAATCGAGTCCCTCATGATTTATGACACCGGTTTTTATGTAGCTTCTTGGAAGGGTACATCTCCTGACTAGATACTCAACACCTAAACTCTAGGAAATGTAAATCACTTCATTGAAGTCTATCCTCAGTGGCACTTTAGACAAACTCATTCTAAGTAAAAATAAAGAAACTAAATGAGAGACGGAGAATAACATTACCGAAAATTCCTTTTGTCTTCACATCATTGTCAACCCTGTCTTCCCGCCTTCTTAGAAGCGATGTTGCCTGACAGGTTCCAGCAGGAACTCCAATTTTAAATGGCTCACTCCCAGCTCCTCCGGGTTATCAATTAGAAAATAATCTCATAGGTCAACTCCTCCGGAATGATACAAACGGAGATAAGAAAAGTGACCATCTCCTCCGTCCGTTGAGCAGGTCAGTTGTCGTTTTCATCAGTGATGGATGCCCCATGCGAAAAAATACTTAGCCAACTTGGCAATTCGGAAATCATTCGCAATAATTTCAAGTTTCACAGAACTGAATATGTGAAATCGATAAATGCGTGGAAGTGGAGGTGTTCTAAAAAAAGTGCTTTGCTAAGTTATATGTGTCCGAGGATGATGTTATTGTTTCGACCGACGGGGAGCACAATCACCAAAAATTAGCTGACTGGCAAGTGCTAAGAGAAAAAATCTCAAACTCTCTTGAAAGAAAAGCAACCGACGATCTGACTGACAGACCTTCGAAAATCGTTCGTCGAGAAGCCTTCCACTCAAAATTTAATGCCCAATTTTCATCACCATACCCCAAAATTTTTATTTTTTTGGGCGTGCTGAAAAATATGTTTGCTGACACGATTGTCCTCATAAATGGAGTAAGCCGGAGGAGTTGGTAACAAGTAATTACCGCGGAGGAGTTCTCCCGGAGGAGTTTGGGTACAACCCGGAGGAGTTGGCCGTCCCCCTTTTAAATCACTTCACTGAAGTCAATCCTATGTGGTTAGATTTGCCTTGACTTACAATCTCTTGTCTGATGAAAGCCACATTCCTTACAAAAATGACTTCAATAATGACAATTGAATGAACTCTAAATATGACATTCTAATCCACGTACCTACCTGAAGCTCAGTTGTGAAAACCTGCTTGTAATTGGTCATTCACAGTTAAGCAGCTCAAGGAATTAAGGTGACCGTTTGTTACCTTATAAGCCATATTTAGAAATGGCTTTGAAAGGTGATTTTGTTCAGTAGAAAGACATTTTTCGAGGAGTTAAATCAAATTGTTGACGACAAAAATAATTGTTTCGTGAATACATAACAAAGAAAGCAGTAGAATTATCAAGTTGTGATGCATCTTGCCATATTCTTAACTAGATTTAAAGCAAACCCATTTAATATGACGTATAATTTTAATTTGTATCAACTACTGATGAATAATTCCTTAATTTTGTGAAATTTTACACAAAAAAACTCGCAGGTAGCGTATCATACTGTAATTTAATGATACAACTTGCTATCAAATGTGTGCAACTTCCGTGATTGACGATAATTTACCATTTTCTGGGTCGAACCACATAATTGTTTGGGTGGACGGTTCGGACGCCCTTGTGTGGCTGCCACCCCGTATTTCTCTGATAGAATGATCTAGGTATCTAACATTAAACATTCTCCGAAAACACTAATGATTTTTATAAATTAATGACTTTTGTGACAAATTTTAGGGATAAACAGATATAATGTGCTAAGTACCCTGATTACATGAATAATGTGTGATAAAAACCAATAAGGCTTCAGGGCTACCAGATAACTGGCTTTGTTGTATATTATTGTACAAACCAATAAATTTTTTTGCGAAGAATGAAACTACCGAGGTAAATAGTATACTATGGTTTGCACTCTAATTGGGTGATTCTCATTTAACGGGACAATCGAGGTTGATTCTGACTAAAAAATTTTGTTCTCCTAAATTTATGATTTTTTTATTATACAATCTAGATGTCACTCTAATGGTATAGTGATGTACAAGCACGTATGATTTTCGTTTGTTTGCTCAAAATTCAGGTTTTAAAATTTTATATGTTACGAGAATGGTATATATCCATGACAATGAGCTTTGTCAACCAAATAACGATAGAATTACGTAAATGATGTGTAGGTAAGGTTGAATGAGACAGAATCTGATCTCAGTTTTTCCTGACTTTGTGCTACAACGAGTATCACATTTTGATATCAGTATTTATTTAGTATCAAATACCAAACTTGAAAAAAAAATTGTTTCAAACAGCTATGACGGCTTTTGTGTAGCCACAACAATGAAGTTTAAAATCGCCACGACAATGAGAAATCAACATTAAACCTTCTGCAATTAGGAGTCTAATGAACACTTATAGAAATTGAAACTTGCATTAAATAGAATTTTTACATCTCTATCCCAAAATGAATGCTAAACGGATCAATAAAATTTTGTTAAGAGTGATTTTCAAACCCATAACAATGAGAAGTATGAAACGTACACACCTGTTTTACAAACGGCTAACTTCATTTTTGAGCCCCAACTGTATAGAAATGGCGGAAGCATGGTGTTTCCTCAAAGGGCAGGGTTACCAACGCCGAAAAAAACTTGTAATTGCCAAAAAATGCCGTCATTTGAGAGTTACGATGATTTCCTTCAAACCCATGACAATGAGACAGAAGGTTTGGGACAAACTTTGAGCACTTGATTCGTACAGACTATCTAAAAGTTAGTCCCCCTTGTAAGCGCACTACATCAAGTAACTAATTCTAAAAAAATACTAGTTAAAATATTTCAGGTAAAACGTACTTTGAGCGGATAAAATTTCGGATTAAGTTCAAATTCTGACTCACGGACAGACCATGACCTGAGAGATGAGATTAGAGGTACATTTCGATCAATTACCGGCATGTACAATGAAGAGTAGCCGAACTTTATGACAGCCATAAGTAGGC
This sequence comes from Creontiades dilutus, assembly GCA_031894815.1. Lineage (NCBI taxonomy): Eukaryota > Metazoa > Arthropoda > Insecta > Hemiptera > Miridae > Creontiades > Creontiades dilutus. The sequence goes on from JAVIWC010007501.1 coordinate 307,922, forward strand.
CTGGTTACCACATAATAATTGCAAAAATAATTTTTAGGAAAAGTTGAACAGAAAATTATTTATCAACGAAGGACAGCGATTGTCCCGTTAAATGAGAATCACCGAAATGCAACATCCATAATATTGGTTGTATTTTTGGATGTACATGAAAAGGGAGTGCTCCTCGGCTATGAAATATGTTGAGTTAGTGTAATTTGCAAAATACTATGTTTTCCAGATAATTACTATATTATAGTATGCACCCTGATTGCCGCATCCAGAATACTGTTCGTTTTTTGTGTCCATGAAAAGCTAGTGCTCCTGGGCTATCGAATCGAAGCGTTTGAAGTTGATCGGAGGGAAAAGTGTTTACTATGCAACTGGAGAAAAAAAGAATCATTGTCATATTTTTGTGAGTGTCCAGAGTTATCAAATTTACGACGCACACTCCTTGTTCAGCCGTATAAATGAGGAACATATTACAGTAAATTTGTCATCAGGAAAAAGTGTGGCTGAAACACAAATGCTTTGCGCTTATTTTATAAGTTAACAAACGCCGTTTGAAAATTAGGTTACTTGAAGAGATTGGATTAAATTAGAAATTGCCTCATTGAGCATGTCAAAAAATTAATATTATTGTCTTTGAGTTTAAAACCTAGTTCTAAATTAAGTAAAGTGAAGTATTATACCTATTTGATTATTTTATTTTACGTAAATTAAGTCTCATACTAATAAGGTACTTTCAAGAAGAAATATGTTGACTAACATATATAGGTGCGTTAGCTAACATACATTAAATAGGTGTATTACCTTTATCAATAAAGACTGATTTGATTTGGTTTGAATCACTTACGAGTATGTTAATATCTTAGAGTATGTTTTTCAAAAACCGATTTCTTTTATTTCGAACTAATAAAATTCCAAGATATATATTATACTACTGAATGCACTCTGATTGCAGTATCCAGAATATTGCTTGTATTTCTGGGTGTCCATGACATGGGGGTGGTCCTGGGCTATCAGATAACTTGCATTAGTATATGTTTCTTTCCAAACCAATGACATTTGTGGCAGACTATTAAAATATCCAGATATGTAGTAAATTATAGTCTGCATTACTAGCGGATATCAAAACCAATCACCAGTTTCTGCGAGCATCATCAGCACCTACAGCATCAACAATTATTGCTCGTATTTTTCGGTGTCCGTGAAAAAACGCTGCAAATTCTTTCACTGGGGTTTATTATTCAATGATTCATGATTTGAATTTCTACTAAGCTTTGGAGTGTGCGTGTTTCACAGGTGATAGAGCGATTATTGAATTCAGGAGGCACACAAATATGATCAACTGATCAATCCAAATAGGTATTTTGGTTGAGAAACGATTCAAGTGCTGTATGCATATCTCCTGAAATTCAATAATCGCTCTATCACCTGTGAAACACGCACACTCCAAAGCTTAGTAGAAATTCAAATCATGAATCATTGAATAATAAACCCCAGTGAAAGAATTTGCAGCGTTTTTTTTTTTTTTTTTTTTTTTCAGGAGCGATTATAATGGAAAAATATTCTATTTGAAAATTTCAAATTTCGTAAGACGGAGCATGAATATCAGAATGCTTCAACCCGTGTTTCGGCTACAAACCCTTTTAGGAGTTCACTCATTTATACAAATTTAATACATCAGTCGTTTACTGCGATCAAAACAAAAAAAAAAAAAAAACTCTTGTGTTTGTTTTGATCGCAGTAACCTAGTGATGTCAGTGAATGTGGATGCAAATGTTGGCACCATAAATCGGGCCATTCATCGGGAATGGTTTGAGCTACGGACCTGGGGAGGGGCTCATTCGATTCCTCATGGAAAGTTCTTCAAAAAGAGTCCAAATTTAGGCCGCCTCGACTTTTTTTGAGGTTTATAGGGATTTTACAAAACTTTGACAACCCTTAAAGGGCACTTTAAATTAAGTGAGAGTGTCGGACCAATATTGATTTTTACTGAAAATTTCAGATTTTGTGCTCCAGCCGTTTGGGAGAAATCATGCGTACGGCGTACGGCGGACGGACGGAAAAATTTTATTGCAGATTTGGATTCTACACCCTTTGAAACGTAAACCATGAAATTTTCAGGGGGTTAAAATTTAGTTTTCAAGAGCGATTACAATGGTTTATTATTGAATAATAAACCAAAATTAACGATTCGATTTTGATTCAATTTTCATCTTAGCATCTACACTCAAAGTTGATACAAAATAATTGTGAAATTTATTTGCATACTAAATTTATTCGTGAGTAAGGAACAAATTAAACTCAACGCCCTCGTTACTCTTGGGAGTTTTCTTAAAGGAGCTTTGAAATGTTGTTTACCTCAATGCAAGATAGGTAAATTGATGGGAAACGAAAGCTCGCAAGTGTTGGCGTGAAATAAGTCATTTAGGCATTTGTGATTTGAACCGAATCAATTTCCTCTGCTAACCACTTGACAGATTAAATACCGTCAGTTCCGAAGGAAAAAGGGATCCAATTAAAACCGCAGATGTTACTGTTTGAACGGGAGGAAATCCAAGTCTTTTTTTCTATCGTTGTGTAGGTGTCGGGGCTCTCGGCGTTTCTTTGACAGAGAGGCGTTAGAAGGATGATCCCTGTAGGGAGTGGAAACTCCTAGGGGACTCGCCTTTTCAAATGCAGATGCGTTTATAACATTCAATATGGTCTATTGAAAACCCAAGCCCTTTGCCGAAGGTCTTGAAGGGATCTACTGTCCGGGAGCCCGAACTCTGGGGACAAAGCTATTGTAGGCGCTCTCTGCCTTCCCTTCAACCTTCCTCTGACTTGATTCAAACCAACCATTGACTTTATACCTCATTACAACTGTACCGCGTCGGTTCTTGTAAAATAGGGATAAACTCCTCACTTATAAACCATTGTGCAGAAGTGCTTGCCCCTATCTCTGAACAGTGTCGCAAGAAGGAAATTTGAATCACGAGCGGAGTGCATTGAGTAATATACGATAGCCATCTACTTTACACAATCGCAGTACATTATTATACCATTCTGTGCGCCAAAAAATTCATACATTTAGTCATTCTAACTTTAATATTATTCCATTTCTGAAAATACAGCTGTCCATCGATAATCCGTCACTTTTTAATCCGACGCGTTGCCGGCAGCAACATGCATTTCCCGTTTCTTTCTTTTAAAAACTTACATGTACTGTCATTTTGTGTCCTGGTATTAATAAATAACATCTACCTTTACTGTTTCTTCCTTTTTTTCTAACTTAATTGTGTTCAAACGCATTGAGAATAAAACATCTTAGATGATATGACATTTTTGGTAATCCGACACTCCCTCGGTCCCTTAACTGTCGGATTATCGAGGGACAGGTGTAATTAAAAAAAATATTAAGAAAGATTAAAATTGAAGAATTAGGTTGATGTCATTGACTAGTTTACAGTTTCCTGGAAGTGTACTTGTAACATTATCAAATATTTTACGTTTCTCTAGATGCCGCCGAAATAATTTTCCCTCTTTCCAAAAATTAAATTAAATTAAAATTTTTTAAATTAAATTGATAATTTTCAGTTCACTCTCTCAATTCTACTGCACATCTGTACTCCACAAGAGGTCATGAGCCTCAGCAGAGGCTAGGAACTATGAAATTTAATCATTTCTGCACAAAATTATGCTGAATAATTTGTACCAATTTCAATAACATGTGCTAAAACCGACGCAAACTATAAAAAATTATGAAAACCCAAAACCTCAGTTCAATAGCTGAATATTGTTCAGAACAAGTATTTTTTCCCAAAAAATTGACAGTCATTAATTTCTCTGCACTCAAAGTGCTCCAATTTCAAAGCATTCAACATAAGTACAGTAAGATACGTTGCAAAAATGTGGTCAAATGACAATACTGCGTGACTGACACTTTTTAATTTACACTAAATTCATTTTGTCAACGACTGATGGTTGTGATAAATATGGATGGTTTCTTCTTCCCGATTCTTGAAACTGCTAAGCCTTTTTTGCAGGGCTTCTGGATGTTGCAGGCTTATCGCTTCGAGCCTTGGAAGAGGCAGCTAGTCCATTCCATCACCTCCTTGTTATATGATAGAAGAAATCGTAGCAACGAAACGTATAAGGCTGTGATTTTATGAAGTTGGAACAAATACTAACCCAGTAGTTTGCGGAGAAGTTACTTTTTGGTAATAGTGACAACGTCACAGTGACCGGCTGGTTATAGCTGTCGGTATTTGGCAGTGGAGTGACGAAGAAGCGATCAGTGATTTCTGTAACTATCGACGAGAGTAATAGCCTATCAAGGCAACTTGGCTTTTTGGTGGCCTCTTACCTATGGATCAAGAATGGTCCAATAATTTGAGAGTTTGGATCAATCGAAATCAGTTCTGATAACTAATGATTACGCCTTTATTTGGTCAGGAGATCGGGTGGGATGGGATGGATTCATTGCAATTCAGTTGGTAGTAGAATCAGGTCCGTAATAGGTGACAAACGAAATTGTGACTATCCAGTAATGGTGATTTTAACCAGTGACGCGATTTTCGACCTACCTCTAAAAGTCTCTACCTCTAACTATCTCATTAGCAATCACCCTCAATACAACTAAATTCCACACAAGCGTTACCTTTGTGCGTTTTTGGCCCCACTTGCAATTTGGCTCCACTCCATTTCAATTTCAATAAATGAAAATGCTACAAATCATTAAGTACCGTATCAATGGAGCCTTTTCCAACAATCGGCGAACGATATTTTTAAGATTGAAAACGAAGGAGCTAAATTCTCCCTAGAAACGCTTGGTTATAATGAAAAGCTTTAAAAGAGAATCTTGTTGCTCTGAAAAAAAGTCGCGTCGTTTTTCTCGGTTGTGTGCCAAAGTAAAGACATGAAATCGTCAATAGCAATGCCACCCAAGTGAATTGAATGCATGTGGTCGTGTAAAACCTCACACCGGGTGTGTGTTTTTTTGTATTGAAAACATCGTGAATCCGAAAAATGAAAAGTCGTGAGATTTTATGGAAAAGTATAAAGGAAGGAGGATATAATATTTAGTCATTGTATCCAAGGTCAGTTATGGGCTCTCATCTTTTTCACGAGCATTCAGCGAGCTCACCGGAGACTTAGCAGACTAAACATTCAAGAAAGGTGAGGCATGTGTTGAAAAAAAAAATTCACGCCAACCGGGTGGTCCAACTACTTCGCACTTCGACTTCGGATTCTCGAAACATTCGTATTTTCAAAGCATTTTTTACGAGCGATGATTTCTGGGGCAGTACGTATTTTTAATAACAGAGGCGCGTTGTTGACACTTGTGAGTACTTCTCCCATTGGTTTGAGGCCTCATACCAGTGCACAATACCTCGCAATAGAGGCAATGTTTTGGCTTCTTGGGATGAAGTCTCGAGCTCATGGTCTTTAAGTTTATCACCATACGCATGACTGTATGTTTGTATCATTTCACTTCCGTACATTTCACTTTATTCTAATATCCACCATAGTATTTGTGATGTTGCTGGAATGAGGAAACATTTCACATTCATGACCGTGTGATGGAACGGATAGTTCCCTCGTCCTGATAGATGTGGATGGAACCCGCGCCCCTTCCCGTTTCTGGAAGCTTCTACTCCTGATCATAAGCATAAAGGTTTTCAACTTCCGGGGTACCCTCTGTGTGTTGCGGGCTCACCCCCTCATCACTTAGCAGGAACAAATAGTCCATTCTATCACCTCCTCGTAACAACTTAGAGCCTGGTAGGTAACAACGAACCACTCAACCTGTAATATTGACCATTCTGACGCCTATTTCTCTCGCACTGCCTCGAAAGGAAAAATGGAGAATACCTTTTGCATATTACCCCCTTAAAACGATACATTTACCACTTCCTTGCCCATAGCTACCCCATCCCCCCCCCCCCTCCTATATTTTGAGAGCCCCAGCAATGTGATAGTTATAGATAGATCAGTGGTGTTACAGTCTTAACGCATCACCTCTTAGAAGGATCAACTAGTCCTTTCCATCACCCCCTTGTTTTAACCAAGTAACCATAGAATCATCATAATTTTGAATCGAAAACACATAGTTCAGAAAAGCATTATTAAAAAAAGGAGAACACTTGAACATATTTTTAAAATCCGGTCCTTAGCAGACTTGGTAGAAATTGTATTTATTCGTTTTTACCTAATTACGGACTAGTGATGTGATTGAGGACCCCCGTTTAGTGTGTTGTTATGTTTTGTTTTATTAATTTTCATGTATTACTTTTTTCATTAATCACTTTTAATTCAAGTACTGATTTTTTCACGTATTTCATGGATTACTGTATCATCTTTTTTCATTAGAGGAGCAACCAGAGAGAGCAAATATAAATACGTTTCTTCGTCCATCTTCATGTAATTGTGCCAGTCTTGTTGAGCACAACTCAGCTCTTCCAAGAAATTCTTCCTGAAATTTGAAATGGTATTTGGGGCTAGAATTTCAGCCGAAATTATGGAACATCTTATAAATTGTGAAGATTGAATCACCCGAAATAACCTCCATGGAATTTTCGTTTTTAGGAATGTGTTTTGTTATAACTTTGTCGATATATTCTCAGTAGTGAAGCATAGGTATTTGTTTCATTTATCTCTTTAATTTTCAGACCCACTGTTCTTGAATTTCTTCGTATTCGTCGATAGACATACATTCCCTTTTTTGGTTTTGTAGCTTGACATCAGCTTCTGTTACGTATGGGACAGAGGTTCCCAACCTTTTTGCTTCCGGGTCCTTTTATAGATAAAATTCAGATATGAAAAGATTCAAAAATCAACATTTCCGCTCGCATTTTGCGTTTTGGGTGAGAGCGTAATGGGTTTGGGAGAATGAGTTGTATTCTATCGTCGGAAAGGCAACGAGTTTCGGAGCAGGAAACCTAATGGCTTTCGGGGTAGGGAGGGTCTGCCGCAAAGCGAAGTGCAATGGTTCAGGGGGCAAGGTGCATGTAGCTATCTTTTGGATTATCTGCTTTTCACCTATGTGCAGCTATCGCTATCTTCAGTACTACCGCAATAATGGACCGAGTATCCTGCAAGTTCCTCAGCCAGGCCCTGGAACTGGCTGTAATACATTAGGATCTGAACTTAGCGGTTATGCACATGGATTTTGAGTTAGCAGCTCATAATGCGGTTAGAGAAACTTTTCCCAGTTGTACAATTTATGGGAATACGTTCCACCTACTCCAAGCCTGGTTCAGGCGGATCAAACGACACAATGAGTTATCGAAACGTTACTCAAAGAAAGACGGCAGATTAAGACTGAGCTGAGAGAGGACGGTACAATCTAGTGTAATGACGATAAAACCTAAACCTAAAGTCAATGGATGTAATCCACCTACCCCAAACCCATAACTTTTCGTTCTACGACTACTTACACTTGACCTAAACCCTTTACTTGTCCTTAACCAAAACTCATTGCCTTTTTAACCTAAACCCATCGCGTTTTGAGCCTCGCTCCCCCTAACTCAAAGCGCCCTCAGGTGATTTTGAACAACTTTTGTATCTTGTATGTTTGTCTGTGTGTAAGTGTCCTCACATCCTTCAAACTAATCTTAATTCCTGCTGTTTTCATCCGATTTTTAATGAGCTTTCATAGAATGTGCGGCTAGGGTTTTAGATGGCGCTAAGAGTTTAATTCCCCACCAATCAATACCTCACCCTGTGCAAGCGCAAATGTAAATTCAACCAAGAATCGTTTTCTCTGATGAAAGAGATGAAATCATCATTCTATTCGCTGTAGACTTATCGCAGCAGACTCGCAATAGCTGTAGACTGTCTTACGACACTTATGTTCCGTCAATCGTTGTAACAAGCTTATATGCAACATGTCTTTCAAAATATCTAGAAGAGAAAGCTATCTGTCAAACTTTACTTTTTTAACGCCCCCAACCCTATTTAACTCGGTGCGAACATCATTTCCATTATTTTTTCTGACCACCACAAATTGAGATACAAGAATCGGTATTATAGAATGCTATTGGGAAGTCGGATTTCGGTTAGAATAGTCTCATACAACCTACGTTACCCATGGTTGGTTACTGAATGTTAAACCGAAAAGTCTCTGCTGAATCCAGAGCATACACAACCGTTGTGGGAGGGTCCTGTTGAAAAGGCATTGACGAGCGTGCAGTTAGAATCGGTTCGCTTGTTGTAAGATCTGAAGAGGAAATATTGAAGTACATTGAGAAAGGTTACTTGACTCCTTCTCACGTTATAGTTCATGCAGCTGCGACTTCCAGGAAGGGGCTCGGTGAAATTTGACTTTGTTTCAAGTGGGTTCACCGTGGACTATTCCCATTGTTTTCACGTAGAGGGCTATTGGGCCAATAAGGTCCGAGGGTGCCACCGTTTCTTGGTCGGGAGGGAATGGGGCCCCTTCGTTGAGATTTTTATCGGACGGCCCTTGTATTTGCCCTTCACACGCTGTTCGCTCTTCTGTGAATGTTGTTTCTGAACATTTGGGTTTCCGCATGCGGCATTCTATTGCCACACATCAGTTCGAGATAGCTACCCTGGAATTCAACTGTAGGTACATTGTCAAAGGAATTCAGTGATGAAGATAGCGTTGACGAATGCAGTGCCGCGAAATTGGTCAACTATAGCTGAACAAATGTTCATAACTCAAGTTGACTCTCTTTCTTGCTCCCCTTGCTACTGAGATACTGAACTAGAACGCTGGTTTCTGGTAATAAATGAACCATTTATCCATATCACTCATTTATAAATAAATTTTTTACATACATAGGGACTTATGGGTGTAAATTATCACATTTGTGGTCGTTTACTACCCGTATTTCGAAACTTATTTTTTTTAGGGGATGGTAGTGGGGAACGCAAAAAAAGGAGTTCAAAATCAAGATGGAAAAAGCTGGATGTAGCATATAGCTTCCTCCAATCGTTAACATCAATCTATAGATCAGTAAAATGCTTTTACTGATTTAATCTTGAATATTCTAAATATCAACAGATGTAGAATATAAGCTTAGTAAAGAAGAAGGCCCGACCAAAATTCCAAGGAACATGGTTCCGCAGACATAAACGCCTTCGAATGGTTGTGTCAACATGTATTGCAGGTTTGGTTGAAATTTACATGAGAAGATTAAACCGCATTTCCCCAACTACCCTCCGAACTTGTGCAATTTCAGACGGGTTAGAAAGTGATACAATTGAACTTGTTTTACTTTGCGTTTGCTTATGATCAGGGTGATGCACTGATGTGTGAGAAAAGAAGCTTCTAGGGGGACATCTATATTCGAACCAGCAAATTCATACTGTTCATTCACGACCGCCCTTCACATTCGAGCTGGACCAGATCACTGGAACCTAAGAATATTATGCTTGGTAACTGTGCGTTTGCCCATGCTCAGAGTGGACTGTTGACATTTCAAATTGGACCAACTACACCCTACAGCCGCACATTTCCTGAAATTTTGATCAAAATTGGATGGAAACTGTAGAAGAGAGTTGCAAATAGCTGCAGACACACGAAGAAAGTTGTTCAGAATGGCCTAAAACATAAATTGCGAGTTAGTTTCGGAAGCAAAATGTTTACATCTTCCGATCTGCGAAGATACTGGGAGCAAAAATACAAAAACCAAAAAATTAGTTGGCCTGTTTCAACTTTGTGCTTGGCTATAGCTTACCATCATACCAGTGGAATCAGATGTATCGTTTTCATTCTCGCATAGAAATGATGTTCATCACAGAAAATGACTTGGCTGTAAAGGACAATGGGTTGTATTTTCTCTAAAGATCGGTGTGCCAAACGATTTTATTTTCGCAGTAAGTCGTAGAATGTCACACCTCCTGTATACAGATACTCGGACCGAAAACCTGACTGGTCTCATTAACTTTGGATCATTGCGATACCTTATCTACGTCAAAACAAAGTAACATGAATGTTGATTGAACGATAAGGAAAATTAGCAGTTGAGTATGTTAGTAAACCCAAGTAAGCTTGTTCAATCCGTATAAGATAATTATTATCCGATATCACATAAATCTGATAATGGAGAATAGAATTACTACAACCAGTACTAAGTACGATTTCTGAAGATGTCAAATCCACGTTACATACGTGAATCTACTGCAAAATCACTGGAAAACTGATTGTACGAACAAACTAGTATTTTTGTACTACACCGGCTGGGGAAAAACTAGTACAAACGAGATAGGGAGGACCACAGATCAAGATGAAGATAAAAACTCGAGTTCCCACCATGCAGACCGCAGGAGGAGCGCCCTCCACAATTAGGTTGGAAGATTCGCCCTATGTGAAAAACCTCGGAGTTCATTGTTGGTGTCAAAGGAGGATGTTACCTGCTGATTGTGCTATTGTGCAACACTTGCTCGCCTTAACTAAATAAAAGGACGGGGAACGGTGACATCACTTGAGTCAACGAAGGGCATTTTTTCCAACTTTTGAAAGGGTAACAGATTTTGAATTGGATTTTGAACTGCCGAGGGTCGTGGCCAGCTGCCTCATCCGTTTCGTTGATGATCATGTTGGGAAAAGTCTGTTTCAGTTCGTTTGTATCCTACAAGGTACTGTGAAAATATTTGTTAAAAAACACTGTCGTTTCACGTGAAAAAAAATTTTAATCTAAAAAAACGCTGCAAATTCTTTCACTGGGGTTTATTATTCGATGATTCATGATTTGAATTTCTACTAAGCTGTGGAGTGTGCGTGTTTCACAGGTGATGGAGTGATTATTCAATTTCAGGAGCATAGAGCACTTAAATCGGTTCTCAACCAAAATACCTATTTGGATTGATCAGTTGATCATATTTGTACCACACTTGGGGTTTACATGACACCATATTTTGCGCAATTTGGTATTTCAACAAATTTGCATGCTCGTTGAATGGGTTGCGCGCGGTCAAAAAAATCGATTGAGGGGTCAAAAGTTCATGAAATTTTGCGTAGAATCCGAATTTGCAATAAAAAAGGGGGGTTCCCATTTGAAATAAGAAAGTGGGTGTCAGTTGCGCATCGTTGCGCGATTGCGTGCAGCAAAATTTTTTCATTTTTTAAGTTCTCGCAAAAAGATATGAAGATTTAAAAAAAATATTTTTTTGTTTACCCTCATTTTGGCGATTTTAGGTGATCCATTGGATAGAAGACACCCTGTATATAAAATACGTTGAAATTCAGAATTGTTTCAAATGAACAAAACTTCCGTATTTTTCGTAAACATTGTTATTATTATTATTTATTTATTTTTTTTTTTTTTTTAACTTTTGGAGCCATTGCAACAGCTAAAGAGTTGAAATGTTTGTAAAAATATCAAAGTTAGTTTATGGGACTATACTGCATATTACACCTTACTTCTATGACTACAAGCTTTATATTGAGTACATAACAAGTACGTGGTGGAATGAACTGGCTGCCCCTTCCAAGGACATGGCCGATAAGCCAGTAACTCCCACAAGATACCCCTGAAGCTAAAAAAGGTTTTTAGGTTAAGGCTTCAGGTTCATGCTTGGAATTAGCTTTTTCAAGGAATATATCCATCACATGTACCATTATTTCATCTTTATTATGGCCACGTGTGACATTTTACCGAAGTTCATAATAAATCGAAAGTTGAACAAATAAGTACATATCGGTGAAGTAGAACGCAATCTGTTTCGTTTATACAGCCAATTCCGAGCTCTGATTTGGCAGGACAATGAAAGCTGTCGATTTCCACCTCTCATGGGAAGCGAACAGTTTTAATTAGCGCCTGATTTCATTGATCAATTAAATCATGTTTTCAACCTTGATTGTATTACGAGGTTCAGTCTGCCGGATGAGTCTTGAAATGGAGGAAACTCCTTTTCACGTGACCGGTTTAAAATGAATAATCAATAAATAATTTGTTCGAGCGAAATTGAAGGAAGGGGACGTATTCATGTGTGCCTCATTTTGCCTTCGTTAAACAGATAAATATCAGGAATTGAAAAGGGATAGAGGATTAGAGATGAAAAAAAAGTGGATATGGGATTTTCTGGAGGAGGATTCCCGAATCAAAAGGAAAATCTGCTCGTGACAGTAAGAGGTCGGTTGGCTAGGATCCTTTTGCCCTCGGGAACTGAGCCATGGGGAAATAAATTAATGCTTTAATCGGGTTTTATTGTGAAAATGGCGGTTCCCGACGAGGGGATGAAGGTGAACAGGATTAAGTCTTTTATTGGGCGGAAAATTGTTTTGTTGTTAAACCCCTCAAGTCGGGTTCTGGCTCACTTACACCGAACGGTATTTCAAAAGAGAGAGTCGAGGGAAAAACTGAAGTGTTTCGAGAATTTTAGAAAAAAATGTTGGACCGATTCTTTAAACCATGTAGGTAAGTTCTGGAATATGGAGGTTAACCGCAAGGCTAGCAAAGGGAACCAGGATCTTTTGTTCAACTTGAGTGTAGGAAGATCCTAGTACGGTACATTTAAGGGCAGTGATCGTTTAACATACAATTACAATACTTGTAGATGAATAAGAACTTGAAAAATTTAAATTCTTCAATACGTGCAAAATTGGTAACATTTAAACTGGATTTGTACTCCCGAATACATTTTGAACTGATTTAAACGAATGAAATTGGTGAATGGGAATCAAATTAACTAAAAAAAAACTCAAATGTCACATTTACCTATTCGATTTAGAAAACGGCTCTGTGTGTTTGTATCAGTTTTCAGATGTCTCTCTGAATCAAGGCTCCGTCAGTAGCATTTTCTAGTGGGTGTAGGAAAACCAAAACCTGACAGAGGAAAAATAACTGAATACAATTCCGTTTCATACCATTCTAAGACAGAATCCATGAGAAATACGATAGGTGTATGTCTCTATGAATGTGTGTATGTGATAAATTTTGTAAATTTATCTTTCGCTGAAAGGGGGAGGATGGAGGGGATAATAGCCAATGCTGTCAACAGCTGATCAACCAAGAATTCTAGACCGATTTCTTGTCGATTGATGTTGTCTTGTTTTGTTCAATTAGGATTTTTGTTTAGTATTTAAAGATATTTCGGCTCATTTAATTTTCATTATTAAAGGGTTGAATACAGCCTTGTAGGTAAATCGTTATTCCTTCACTATTTCCTCTTTTTGTAACAAACCTCTTTTGTGTAATAAACCCCAGAAATTTCGAATTTCATGTCTTAGTAGGGATTGAGTTCCCAGCCTATTTTCATGCTTTTTTGACATTTTCATGTCTTTGCTGTGGCACATAAATAAAAAATCGAAAATTGCTCACGAAAGTTGTCCACGAAAATTGTCTCAGCTATGCATAATGGTCGCCGTAGGTACACAAACATAAACAAAAAACGCTGCAAATTCATTCACTAGGGTTTATTATTCAAATTAAATATTTCTCACCTGTCATTATATTATATTAAAGTATGTGTATCCAACCAACATCATAGTAGTCAACACTCATATGTTGTTGGAGTGATTTTCTCCTATAGGGAAAGAGTTAAGTTGTTAGTTAATATAGTGATAATACTCATAATTTATATTCAGTTTTATCTTTTGTTAGTTATGTAACAGTTGTATTACTTACCTTTTGTATAAAATCATTGAAAATCCAGAAGGAAGTAGAGTTTTTTTTTTTTTTTTTTTTTTTTTTTTTTTTTTTTTTTGGATACACATACTTTAATATAATATAATGACAGGTGAGAAATATTTAATTTTATTAAGAATAAAGATCATGATAGAGATACATGTGATAAAAATACGCCCTAGAGGACATTGACGTATGTTTTATGCTGTATGCAGGACTGAAGAAGTCCCCATAGCGGGACGAAACGTTTCCAAAAGAGAAAAATAAACAAATTATACGCTCCAATTTGATGTCTACAATTAATTACCACCAATTGCCATGATTGTACACAACTTTAAGTGATTAATCACAGATTTCAGCGAATAATCTCAGATTCCAGCGATCAATCTCAGATTTCTGTGATTAATAAATTATTCTTGATCATACGCTGTGATTATGATTGTAACATACTGTTTTTCTGTAATTAAGATTTTAATTTCATACATATTCATAGAAAAACAGTCCTGTGATTAAAAATCTTAATCTTATTCATGATTAAGATTTTGCCCATCCCTGTGTTTGTGCTAACCTCACGCGTGACACACGAATTTTCATTTTTTTTGGTTTATTATTCAATAATAAACCATTGTAATTGCACTTGAAAAAAAAAAAAAAAAAATTCCCCCCCCCCCCCCCCCCCTGAAAAGTTCATGATTTCAAGTCAAGGCGGCCTAAATTTAGACTCTTTTTGAAGAACTCTCCACGAGGAATCGAATGAGCCCCTCCCCAGGTCCGTAGGTCAAACCATTCACGATGTATGGCCCGATTTATGGTGCCAACATTTGCGTTATTTTGGTTTATTATTGTTCTTGTTTTGATAGCAATAACCTAGTGACGTAGTGATGTAGTAATGTGGATACTGGAGTAAACTCCTAAAAGGCTTTGTAGCCGATACACGGGTTGAAGCATTGTGATAACCATAAAAAAACGCTGCAAATTCTTTCACTGTTGTTCATTATTCAATTGGCTTGCGTTCATGATTTGAATTTCTACTAAGCTTTGGAGTGTGCGTGTTTCACAAGTGATAGAGCGATTATTGAATTTCAGGAGGCACACAAATATGATCAACTGATCAATCCAAATAGGTATTTTGTTTGAGAACAGATTTACGTGCTCTACGCATATCTCCTGAAATTCAATAATCGCTCTATCACCTGTGAAACACGCACACTCCAAAGCTTGGTAGAAATTCAAATCATGAACGCAAGCCAATTGCACAATAAACCCCAGTGATTTTAACGTCGATTCACTTGAAGATTTACGTTTCGGTTTATTATTTTGAATAACAAGCCTTATAGCAAAAATTGCTATAACCTCTCTCTAATTAAATCATTAATCCGTTCATTGATCATTAAATCCGTTTTTTGGCGAATGGACTCCACTTGGGTTCTAGTTGGTCCTAACTTCTTGCTAGCTTCACATGCATCGATGTTATAGGCCAAAAATGTGGTTGTTCGAGGTTTTTACCGACATACAAAAGTCAGTTCCTAGTAATTTTGAAGGCAAAATCGACTGGGGAAGTTTCAGATCAATATAAATTCCCCATAATAAATAATTGTAATTTGTGGGCCTGAATGTGCGCCTCCACAACAACCTAAAACGACACGAGCAATTAAGCATAATTGAAATATAAACCTTACGTTTCAAGGTAACAACAAAATATGAGGGTTTTTGTTAACTGAAAGTAATAAACCCACGTGTTAGTATTTTTTAATATTAGTGATGTTATTAATCATTGAATTTTACATGAAATTAATTGAACCTAAAATAAATTAAGATGTGACGGTACTCGTTTTTTGACAGTGTTAATCGTATAAATGTTTTCAATATTGTTTTGATCTAATCTCCTACTGGATAAGGCACGTTGACTGAGTCACCCCTAGAAAAGAGGAGTCGCGTTCACGAATCGTGAAGTTTCCTCCAGTGTGTGTACAATAAGGTGAGACCCTTCCAACACATCTGGCTTGGAACATCACTCCTACCTGTAAGGGGGAAAACTGCGATATTTTTTTTTTTTGCGAAACAGTATCTTCCCAACTATCACATATGGGAAAAAAGAGACAGCTTGTTGAGGCTAACTAGCTACAATTGTTGAATCTCCCTTTAACACGGATACCAATGTCGGATATCGGCTGGATTTGATGTTATAACTGTATCATCTGCTTCTAACGAGTTGACGTACCTAAAAGGTGGATTGTCACTTCCGAACGACAATAGAAGAGTAACCAGACAAAAATCAACGCAACTCACAAGCAAACATTTTGCAGTGAAGCTTCATCGGCAAACGTGTTCCACACTCAAGCAAACGGTTAGGGTTGGCAAAAAAGGCAAGCCTAACCCCCGAGTACCACCTGCCACCTCTAATGCTTCCTTGTCTAAGAAAAGTTAGATAACATTGTTTTTGAATAACATACTGAAAATTATCGTTTTTTCTTTGTAAAATCATCTCCTTATCCATATTGAGTCTACATTCCCATTCAGAAACCAGATCAATTATGAGATGCTCAAAACCCTTCAAGCATAGGATATTTAATCAAAACAACGCCCAAACAATGGTAGGATGTATGGGGAAATCGTGTTTACATTAGTAAGCGTATTAAATCCATTGGAAATCCAGGGAACCTTTTGTCCATAGCACCATAGCGCTCTGAGACAGAAAACATATTTTATAGGGCCATTTGCATATGTTGGTTGGGCCCCGATGAGCGGACGGCACACTATTGAGTTACATTGTTGTCCGCACAATCGGTTCTCCGTCCCCCAATACACCGTTCCGCTCAACATGTTACAAAATGGGAATTATTTAAATGGGAAGAGGATTCAGCTCATCCTGAAGTGAGGGTGGCAAACATGGAGGGTTTCGAACAATGGGTCAAGCCCCTCTTCATTTACTAGCAACCCCCTACATAATTGATCAGTTTCCAAACACTTCTGCTTGTGTGAAGAGGGACGGAAACCGGAGATAATGGTGAAAATAGGGACTTTAAGCGGAAATTCTGGATTCCTCTTCACTAATATGATGCGAGGAGGCGATGGACGTGGATTTTAACGTAATTATCGCAACGCGGTATTGCAGGCGTACTTGCTAGGTTTTGCGAGCTCATTTGTACCGATGTAAATCGGTCTGAGCCCATGGAACGATTTGTACCTCGATTTGTACTATTGACGACAGAATCTAATACTCGGTGGGACGACTGCTCAAGCAATAATTTATCCCTTTGGTGTTCAATGCATGGAAACATGGTGAATGCGGTGGTATATCATAAACGACGATAATCAACGGAGGCTGGACACATTGGAATTGATACGGGACGAATCGCGTTTCAAATTCAGTTCTACACTACAACTCTTCACAGCGACAGACTGTGACGAACTCGAGCGAGTTGTCTATTGAAGCTTAATCAACTGAAAATTATGAAGATTGGAGAGCTTTAGATTGCGTGCTTGTATGTATTAAATAAGGGGAACTCTTCGAATGTATATGCTAAATACCCTCTATCTACTCGACGCAGTTCACAATTTCAATCTATAAATGCTTAACGTATGTTAAAAGATAATGTAATGCATAATCAAAAACTTGAAGGATTCCATTTTTCGCATGTAGAAAACACTTCACTTGTCCCCAAAAGTAGGAATCACTGATGTTTTTAAAATCGAAAAAAAAAATGTCGTTGCGAATTAGTTGTACGTGTGAACTCACAGATGTGTCTGCCACTTTTCCACTTGGTCCCGTTCGACTTCCAAGCACTTTTCATATTTTGAACATATATTTTTTTATCAGCTCCTCATACCAGGTTCCCAACAATCTAGCTAAACACGCTTTTACAATAGTTTTCGAATTGGAGGGTACCCATCAAATAAATGAATCAGCATTCTGTCAGAGTGGTTGGATTCCAATCTGTATTGATTGGCCTTGAAATAGTTGATCAGCTGGTGTGAATAGTGAATATACTTGCGTGGTTATGACCCTCGCTTCAACTGCCCAACGTGAAAAGATATATTGAAAATCTATTTCCTTGACCACTAACATTGAAAAGAACTTGCTGCCTGGTGATATGGAAAGACCTTTCTATTCTCCTAGGATTCTCCGACTCGAGGCAGGGATACCTAGACAATTCAGGGCTAAACCGAGTGCAAACATCAGCGCAATTCAGAGCGGCAGGCCTGTGAGGAAGTAGGTAAAAATCTATCATAGACACAACAAAGCTCCATGATTTTCAACCAGATGGTCCAGTTTTCGTTAACTAGGCTTTTATCTAAATGCTGAAGGTTATAAGACCTGTCGGCACCTTTCGCTCAGTCTGGTGATCCACACACAGATAGATCAGTCTTTCGACTTTACTAAAATATTGGGGATGTGTTTAAAATCAATGCATTTACATAAACTAAACTCGAAACGAGTGATGTCACGATTGCGCAAACGGTCAATTTTAGCCTTCAAAAATTGTTTTTTAGCAATGACTCTTCGGTCGTGAATTGTTCCTGGCACCGTCGTTAAGTTTAACATAAGTCCCCGTTTGGAAGTCGTTCAGGGCATCTATTAGCTTGAAAATGTCGGGGTGAGCGTGATAAAACGGATCATTGAAATGGTGATGAAAGGCTTCACACCCATTTGTTGTACAGAGTCTGAACATTCAGCCCGGGTGAGAGGAGGAAAGCGAGCGGTTTCTGAGATGTCGTTTTCAACCAGGTATTCTACAAATTTCTCGAGTTTTGTGTTTTTTGGTAGGATGGGCATCAAATCTTCCACTAGACAGTCACCCACATCTTCTGGAGATAAATAAGGCAAACCAAAGCAACACCAGAATTTTTCTCCCGAAAGCAGAGTTTTGGCAAATCGGAATTTCGCTCCTTCCACGACGAGCATTTTTTGACCGCGTTCACTCAAAATTTCTTTCACTTCCATTTACTTTCACTGCCGTTGGCTAACAGACATCTCATTATGCCTTCTGGACCGAGGCGGTGCCGAGTCCTTGAATCGTCATGTTTACTTGATTGGCGTAAAAAGATTACAGAATATTACTGGTGCCGAGTTCAAAGCTTGCCACCTCAACGCATACTGAGAATGCCCCCACATTCTACCTAATATTTTACTTTAATTGGTGACCAATAAAGTAGCAGGTGCTCATTTCCTTCTGATTGGTCAGGTGCTACCTCAGAACTGCATTTCGCCAATTGTTTCAAATACGGTTATGCTAGTCTTGTTTCTCTAGCTTCAATGGAGGGTTTTCGAATTGCATTCATTGATTTTATTTGTTGTGTTGTTTATTAATTTAGGAGTTCAAATGCGCCAACGCTTCTATCAGCAGCCGCTCTTGAGGTTTAGGCTACCATAGAAACGGTGTAACTGTGTGTCCCCAAACCAAGTTGATTTTCCGCTATTTTCCCTTAATTAATCTTTACAAACTCTCTCCTGTCATTCCCCTTCCATTATATCATTAATTTCTACGCTTTCCTTCGCAGAGAGAATGTGTTTAAGTTGCGGTGTAAACTTACTGCAACACTCTCTGATGCACCACATCATAATCATTTCAATCCCTAGTTAGAATGGGAAACATCAGAGCTATCGTCTAGCACCGTCACTAGCGAATACAATTCTATATCGTCCAACCACTCCCTTATTGATTGAAGGTCTGAAAAGACAACCGGTGGTTCGTTTTTGAATGTTATATTCCACATATAAATGGTTGTCAAAGGATTTTCGTTCCTCTCAATTTCGTTTGCAGGCGCCATAATATGTGAGTATAACTACCAGTGACAAAAACCTAAGTAATTGGATGAAAGATGAAATCCTGATTTTCAACCCTTCCAATCACCGACCCTTCATCAAAATGTTCAAAAGAGGCGATACCCCACCCCGCGCCCATTAGACCGTAAATTAGATCTTTTGTTTACAAGTTAATCAACGCACACCCTAAACGATGAAATGAGATCCAAGAGGATGGAACACACTATCCTCCTGCAGAAAGCGGTGGTTTGAGAAGTGGGAACCATAGGCGAGGGTGTTTCAATCTGAACATCAACTTAATTAAAATCCCACACATGGAAATGTCACGAGTTTTGAGTTGAAAAGGGAAATGAGAGAAACTTTTCCACCCAACAAAACGTTGAGGAATATTGTCCGTTTATTACGCTGACGGAGGTGTATAAGGGTTGGGCCCGAAGCTCTTATCTACCCCTCCTTCCCGGCTCCTCAATTTCCGCTAGTCCTAAAAAGAACAAGCTTTTTTGAGATGGGCATTATTCCAAGTTTTTCCTGTCGAACACCCTGCTTCGGCCCCTTAATATCTGTCAAATACAGGGTTCATTTTTTTTCTTTTTTTTTTCAACTCCTTTTCACAACTTTGTCCTTAACCGCTTTCCCCCCTTTCACTTAACATCATCTCACTTTTTTCATCCCTTACTAAGGGGTTGGTGGGTGTTGGAATATTTTATTTTTCTTGTGGGACAAATTTCAATATATGAAGGCATCAACAATGTCAGTGACGAGGGAGATTTTCCTCTTCCGAAACTTCATTTTTTGCTTCCCTCCCTCTATATCTCGATATTTATTTAAGCCATATCCTTCAGCGTCTCGGCATTTTTGTTCCAACATATTCAGAGTTAAATCTCTTTTTGGTTTATCATTTTCTATTATAAAACTTTAATCACCCCCAACCCGTGGCTCTTTCATTTTGTAAATCTATGTTATCTCGGTCTGAAAAAGTAACCCCCCCCCTCGATCTCCCAACCGATTTGTATAAAAGAGCCAGAAGTACCACTAAATAAACACATCTAAAACAAACTTCAAGCCTTCTCCAGCAAGTTGAGGTACTTGTACAATTAGCAATTGAGAAAAAATACGACCTACCTTTTGACATTTAGCTAAAAACAAATTCTTTCACTGGGGTTTATTATTCAATCGGCTTGCGTTCATGATTTGAATTTCTACTAAGCTTTGTTTCACAGGATAGGGCGGTTATTGAATTTCAGGAGATATACATGGAGCACGTGAATCTGTTCTCGACCAAAATATCTATTTGGATTGATCAGTTGATCATATTTGTGTGCCTCCTGAAATTAAATAATCGCCCTATCCTGTGAAACACGCACACTCCAAAGCTTAGTAGAAATTCAAATCATGAACGCAAGCCGATTGAATAATAGACCCCAGTGAAAGAATTTGCAGCGTTTTTTTATTGAACCTCAATACCCCCCCCCCCCCCCACAATAAAAACATCTATAATTTATCAAGTCCTTTGGCACTCGTATTGCGTTAAAACTTCCCCAAATCCAAATTTAAACGATGTAGCCAAAGGTAGACAGATGTAGAGGGGGCACACAAATATCATCAACTGATCAATCCAAATAGGTGTTTTGGATGAGAACCGATTTACGTGGTCTATGCATATCTCCTGGAATTCAATAATCGCTCTATCACCTGTAAAACACTCACACTCCGAAGCTTAGTAAGATTCAAATCATGAACGCAAGCCAATTGAATAATAAACCCCAGTGAAAGAAAAATTATTTACCACAGTAATAATATTGAATAATAAACCCCAGTAATAATATTGAATAATATTTACCTATATATTATCAGAATGCTTCAACCCGTGTATCGGCTACTAACTACACTACAAGTATTCACATCGGCTATCACTCCAGTATCCACATTCACTACAACTCGACGCTATCGGCCGGACATCACTAGGTTACAAACAAACAATAATAAACCAAAAAACGCAAATCGATTCCTCATAGTATGTTCTTCAAATAGGAAAATATTTAGGCCGATTCGACTAGTTTTGAGGTTTTCAGGGATTTTAAAACTTTTACAGCCCTTAAAGGGCACTTTAAATTGAGTGAGGGAGCTGGCTCAAGAATTGGGGCGTCGTCGGACCAAGATGGATTTTTCCTGAAAATTTCAGATTTTTTGCTCCAGCCGTTTCGAGATAGATACGGCGTACGGCGGACGGACGGAAATTTTTTATTGCCGATTCGGATTCTACACCCTTTAAACGAAAACCATGAAATGGGGTTAGAATTTTTTTTTCCAGAGCGATTACAATGGTTTATTATTGAATAATAAACCAAAACTCACATAAGTTTTGGCCAGGAATGAACCTGAACATTTAGTATTGCTTTATATTCAGGATTGTATTTTAAATATTTAAAACTTTTTATATAACAGCAAATGATTACAAAAAGATTTATTATTTCTGCATTATACGCCCCTTGTTCGTCTATTATAGTCTTTGGTACATTATTTATACTCAGCTCGTCTTTACCTCGTAGTCCATTTCAAATTCCTCTCCTCTAGGGAAATTGGAAACATTTACACTTAATCATAATTTTTGGAACACCATTTCGTAAGATGCTTTCTCCAAGTATCAGCCCTAAGGAGGCTGCAAACCGAATTTCAGCTCCATACAATTAATGTGGTAGAAATTAGATCAAGGATCGGTCCCGTGCTTCCCAAGAAATATGAATGTTTGGTAGAGGATTTTCCAATTGTCAAAATTTTCCGCCAGTAATAAACTACCAGTTGGTAACCATAATAACAAAAGTTCGGAAACCAAACAAACCGGTTGCGAAGGAAAGCGCCGTTTATGAAGTAGAAGAATGTTTTGGAGGTTCTGCCTAGCCCATGTTGTGTCCCGTGAACTCGCAGATAATTTTATTATTGGTTCCGTCAAAATTGGTTCGACAGTCTAGCCATCTGTTGGGAACATATATAGATAGGTACAAACCAACAAACCTTGAATTTTACGAATAACATTGATCTAAAAACCAACAACACTGGTTAAAAGTTACAACATCGAGAGCAAACCATGGCAAACGCTTGTTGTAGTGGAAGTGTGATAATGTTCGACGTCTGTTACTCTGCATTTATGACCAGGCATGGGCTTGCCCAGCGAAGGGAGGTGGAAGCAAAGAAATGACCTTTATTAAATATTGTTGTTGGAATGTAACACAATTTTTGGACTAACTGTTTTAATACTAAAAAAGTTACTGACACTGCTATAATTAGACAGATTTTTATTAGAATTTTGAAGGGTGAATTCACTTTCTCCTTGATACCATGTTATATTGTAAATATCCGTCCCGCAACTATTATCACATGCACTTTGTTTGTGATTATTTGTTCTTAAGTAGAGAACAAATTTCAATCGTTGGAGCTGGAATCGCCATGCCAAAAATGGTTGTCTGTTGTCCGACCACGCTTCCTTAGAACATAACGTCAATGACTTCAAGTCCACCACGTATTATTATTAAACTCTTTATAATCGACAACTTTTACTCCTATGGAAAGCATTGTTTTGCTATCCATGATTGAGTATTTATTAGCATTATTGTGATAACTCGCCGACTGAATTTTGACAAATGAAATGTAGATTGATGCTTGACATAGCGACTGTGGGCGGTTAAGCTTTCCTCTTCCCACCACGTGACATAGTCCATTAAGGATACAAATGGTCTTTAGAGGGGTCAGAACGTCCCATTCCGCACTCGTTGAGTTGGGGTTCTAACGCGCTCAAGTTACGACCGCGATCAACTCATTTCTTCTTCTAATAGGCGAGAGTTAAACGACTGTGCGTTCTTATGGCACCAAGTCCAAGAGACCTCTGAAAAACGGTTTATGTACTGTACATGCTATATTCATACTATGTATAGTTTTTCCCCATCTAATTCAACTTTTTTCATAATGCATTCAATCTTTTTCGCATTGAATACAGCTTTTTGCTTTCCAGTATATTCTTTTTCATATTCGTTAGCACTAAGCAGTCAAAAGTATTCTTAAAAACCTCATTTTTGAACGGAAAAGCTCTTCTTTGCAATATTGAGAAGTAGTGAAATTTCCATTCTAATTAGGAATTCAGCATTTAACCGTCATTTTCGTTGTTTTTAAAAATCCGCTTATTTCCTGAGAGAATATTTATTGTAATAGCAATTTACAAAGAAGTGGTTTTCTTGTCAAAAACTAAGTTTTTAAAGATACTGTTGATTGCACA
Organism: Creontiades dilutus; assembly: GCA_031894815.1. Classification (NCBI taxonomy): domain Eukaryota; kingdom Metazoa; phylum Arthropoda; class Insecta; order Hemiptera; family Miridae; genus Creontiades; species Creontiades dilutus. The sequence goes on from JAVIWC010007501.1 coordinate 331,518, forward strand.
GTCCAAACAACCTCGAATCCCATGGTTGATTATTTTCAATATTGGACCGTTGTAATCGAGCAAAAAAAAGATTTTAACGTCCTTCAAAGATGTTAGGTTTACGTCTCAAAATGTGTAGATTTTAAAAATCGATTCAAGAAATCCATTCGTCCGCGGTCCAAAGATTTTCTCCGAAACTGCTGCACCGAAGTTTCCGAAATTCGGCTCAAACATCCATATCGATGTAGGATAAGCAAGTAATCTCGGCATTTTGATTAATCAACCCCAAAAAAGATTATTTTAAACGATTATTCCAACAAATGATCGAAATTTCCACAACTTTCTATGTAACTTTTTTGTTTGATTCTGATAGAAATTAGTTCCCTGAATCGAATGAGACCAGTGTGTATGATCATCGGTTCGCTCACCGTTTGAAAAATCTATCAGGTAGCCGGTCGGGTTAAAGAGATGGGCTGCAGTGCATTCAAAGGGAGGCCTGAGCTAGACCGTGGCTCGACTGCGTGGCTGGTGGTAGCCCAAGTATTTTTATTTATATAATTTATATATTTTACTTACACTAGAAAACTATCAAGTAATTCATATACATATCCTTTGAAACATCCAAAATATCCTGACTTGCCAGTTGTCAAAATTACCAGAGTTGAATCGAATGTGAAAAAGGTTGTATTCAAAAAGACAAAAGTTGTATTCAATGCAGAAGATGTTGAATTCGTTGTGAAAAAAAGTCGAATTAGATGGGGAAATAGTAGTATACAGATTTGCAAGTAGTTGAAAAACAAATCCGATAGGACTTTTGATATTTGAAATCATGAAACATGACTATCACGAGTGAATTAATATTACTTAAGAGGAAGCTATTAATCATCGTTGTTACGTTATGTGTCTATTCCAATGAGCGTAATGTGCTGATTTAAATTATTCAAAGGTTTATTTCACGAAGAATACAGCAAATTATGTAATTAATAATCAACAGTTAATTTTTTCAGTGTAGTCTATACGCATATGTTCAACCATCTTGGATCGATTGACGTTCTACCATCCATCCGCAAACTGAAAGTGTTTAACCATTCCAGACTTTGGGAACATCTCGTGCTAGATAATTATCAGAGTATGACGTGAAACATGAGCTGCAATGCGACTGATACAGCTAGAAAAAATCTGTTGCTAGAAACCAAAGCTTTGATAGCCAAAGCTTTGATAGAAACCAAAGCTATCAAGTTTTAGGGCTTGATAGATGATTTGTGACATTAACCGAAATCTCCTTCCGGCCTGCGTAATTTGGCGGTAATTGTCCGCTGTAACGTCGTGCGTTGTTGGTCCAGTTGTATAAAGCCGAGTATGATTAGACGAAATGGTTCTTGAAACGGGCCGGGAATGTAATACGATGGTTGACAAGAGGGAAGTTGGGGGCTTTCAAGCCTTCAGGTGTCAACGGCCGATAATAGCTCTTCGGATCCCACTCAAAACCGATCAATCGTCTCCAATCCTAATTAAAGAAATCCCTAAGCGGAGGCGCCTTCTCCGCTCAACTGTTCTCGGTGCCGAGAAACTGATCGAGACTGGTGCTTCAAATGCCTGCTGTTTCAATCCTTGGAAATCGTCTTTACCTCAAGTCACCCCTCCAACTTCATTATGGGACTCCGGAATTAGATTTGTGAGACAATTACCTTGTCAACCCTTGTCAACGAGCCTGGCTCTAACTCACAAGGATGCTTTCAGCTGTTATCCGTTTAGAATTAACCCTTCATTATTTGATGATACCTCTCTAACTCATCATAGATATCAATTTAAGCTGGATAAAAAAGTTCATTGACCAGTGATTACTTAATACTTCAAATTGCAGGGAGTGGTGGCTACTAACAGGGTAAAGCGATATCGATCCTCCCAAATTATAATCATAAGAAAATTTGGTACAAAATGCCAGATATTAAAATGATAACAACTAATTTTGGGATTGATGGGAAGATCCACATAAAATACAGCATTCCGAATCCAATAATTTAATGCCATTTCGCTTGCTCGCTACCTGATGTAAGGAAACTGTGAATTCTTGCAGGGGTTTGAAAAACTGTTGGTCCTCCTGAATCAGGATATGCTCTTGTTAACGTGCCAGTGCATTTTGAACAAGATATTGGCACAGTGTCAGTTGTCCGTGGTAAATTCTTGTTTCGAACATTACCTGCACGGTATTACAAATTGAAGACATTTTCAGGGATCGTGAGGTTTCATCATTGTTTCTATCGAGAATTGCGCAAGAGTTTGCGTTAATTCAGTATGAGACACGAACTCCGAAACTTTTGGAATAAATCTGAGGAAATGTTCAAGTCTTTGTGCGGATTATACCTTATACCGCTCCCTATTTGAGGACGTAGCAACAAGAGCATGTGCAGATGTAAACGTGGATTTCTTGAAACTGCTAGCTAAAACTACGTGGCTTCGGGGCTATCTAGTTTTATAAAAATTTAAGGGTAGCTGGGAAAAGGTGATTTTCTATCAATATCTTTGAAATTGGAGCTCGACTCAGTATGCAAATGTTGAATTCGCTTTTAGAAAATGACTAATCTCTCTTTTTAGTCAATAAGAGAGGTTTGCTAAAGTCATAAATCAGCATTTCTTGCAAGAATATTGTGTTTTTTAGTAAAAATTTAATTCAGTTAGCCTTTCAATTTTTGAGGGTAAATAATATCATCAAGGATGCTTCATCTTCAAGATCAAATATACGGACGATAAAACCATATAGCAGGATAAACAAGATTCTGATAGGGAGTCCCCTATTGAGGTGTCTATGTGAATACTTAACGTTTCCTGTTTCTTGCAACTGATGCTTTCGAAGCTATACATAGAGCCTTCAAGTTCCCAGAGTATCCACGGAGTTTTGCGGGCTAATCGTTAAAGGGATTGTTAGGAGTATTTATGCCATACCATCCCTTACTCGACATAATTACAGCTCAAATAGGAGGCAATGGTATTCAAATTAGTCTAACAAGTGCATGGAGTAAGCGAACGGAGGTAGTAAAATGGCACAAGGCTGAAATAATACCAGAAGGCCAAACGACAAACTCTCGATTTCTTGTTAATGGGAGAGGATGAAGAAATAGGAGTATATGGAGGGTAGGCGGTTTACATGTCGTCATGTGGAACGAAAGGGTTTGGATAACAACGAGGAACGAGCCAACAGACTAAGACAGCATCTCACCCCCTTGTGCCCATGTCGGCCCCTTAGAGGTTTTAGGGGTCGATCTTTATTTTACTCTTCCGCTTCGCCAAAACAACACAATTCTCCAACTTGAGGGGGAGCTGCGAGCAGGTTTGGTTGCTACCGGCAACACTTAACGGATTTGATGTCTCCACTCCTCGGAGAGGATCTAAATCCGCAATGAGCACAATGGGCGACCGAAAGATGATTTCTAAAAGTCTCCACAGCCGTTGTCAGCTTTGTTGCCTCCTCTTCTTTTGAAATAAACGGAAGCTGTTCTGGTTCTCGTGGGAGTTGATTAAGTAATGCATAGTTGTCTCCAGCTTTACAAATAACTTTTGACATCGTAAGTCACGGAGTTTATATTTCGTTAGAGGTTAGTATTAGTTCAACAATTTCGTTTCCGATAAGGGGCGAGAGAAACCTCTGATCACTGAAATCTCTAGGATCTATTATCAGGCTATCTAACTCTAATTGTAGCTCTCTAAATTCGCACCTTGTGCAATTGCTCCCATCTTCAAGTCCATCGATCGTTTAAATCACTAGTTACATTGTCACACCGTGTAGCCGCTGCAACTTTTCAACATGGTTTTAATCGATTTTCACGCTTAGAAAAGCCACCGCCGAAGTAAAGGTAGTCTACAGTGCACTCGCAAACGAGAAATTTTTGGAACGGTTGTAACCTTCAAAATACGCGCTAATTTCTTGGGAAACTTTTAGGGTTTTTGGCCAATTATTTTCAATAATCAGCGTTTATAATTTGCCAAGGAAAAAAGTGTAACCCCCCCCCCCCCTATTTTTAAATTGAATGGGAAAAAAATCGCCCGTCCAGCCTCCAAAGCTTTCTTCCGAAACTGATGTACAAAAGATCACAAAACCTGACTCAAAATTCCAACATCGCTCCGGGATGGGCCAAATAGCATGGTTGAGGCAATACGATAGACTCCCCACAACGCCATCTCCCAAGCTTATATTGGGTGAAGAAAAAGCGGAAGCAGTCTTTCTGGTAGTACTTTTATTTTATATCGTTTAATTTCATTTGGATTTCTACCACGTATGTTTCCAAGTGTACTACGAAGCATTGGCTCTCATGCGCACTTCATGAATCCTCCACTACAAGTAGGTCCTAGATCAGTAGATTTGGACTAAATTTTCAACAATTGTACTATCACAATAATTCTTGAGAATTGTTATCAACAAGTTTCCTTCCGAATGATATATCTCCTACAGAATATTGTCCTAATACCATCGATGCTACAGTACTGTCATTAATAAAATTCAATGATCCATTCTATGAAGGTACAAATTCAAGGAAGCCTTACCCAATTAGCAAACTTTTTTCTCCCTTTGACGAACCTTTTTTCAAGAGTCTAAATCATAATTGAAGTTGGGATTCACGATACACAAATAATCTACCCAAGATACAAAAATCCATTGAGTTCCAATCACAAGTTGTCTCATTTGTCTCTCGCAATAAAATTCGAACATAAAGCGACGTGCTAGTGAAAACTAACAGTGAACCCCTCGTTCCAGCCTCTCTGTTAGTTGTTTTTTCTATACCCCTTTTCATTCAACGGTTCAGTCCCAATATTTTTTCCCCTATTTTTTCCCTTGCCTGTCGTTCGATCGTCACAATGCTGAGGAACAATTCCACGGATTTTTTTTTTCCTTTTCTACTTTTTTCGTTTCGATTTTTTCCTCGTTTCAATCCCTCAGTATAAACTTGGTTCGGAAAGAGTTTGTGTATCCTGTTTCGACGAACGGGTTGTTTATGCGAGTCTGGGCACAATTCAAAGGGGTTTAATTTTTTCTCAGTTTCATCTCGGGGCTCCCACTGGCATCGTATCGTAGTTTTTATTCGGCCCTTCTCCCTTGTTTTTCAATGCAACGAGTTTTGTTATTTATTTATTTTTTTCTGTTGTCAATTTTCTAAACGATACAATGCAACGAAGAAAATGCAATAATTAGTTGGTACACATGCTCACTAGTGAATGAAACCAGAATTGGAAATTTGTCATCTCTCCATCACTAATCACGCATGATCTGATATCTGTGATGAGTTAACGAATGTTAAGGTATTTTATACCCACCCCCCCTCAGCGTAATGACGCAACCCCCCCCCCCTTCCTAAACTTAGAACCCCATGTATGTTGGTATCCCCTGCCCAAAACAAAAATGTAAAAAATACTCGTAAGCACCCCTGATTTTATCTAAAACTAACAATACCACAGCAATACAGGAAAATATTCAAAAACCTTCATTTTAATTTATACGTTTTCAGATAGAAAAACAAACCATACTTAAATTAATTACTAGGTTCATAATAATTATTATTATTTACGTTTTAGTGATGTTCAACTACTTCAATCAAATTTACCCTCCCCCCCCCCCACCAAAAAAACTGCGTCATGCACCCCCCCTGTGCGCACACCTGATGTATACAATGTAATATTTATGTGTGGCAATTGATTCGACCTGCTCATACCTGTGAAATTTTGTTCAATAAAGTTACCGGTACCAAGTTATCTGTGCTTTGAGTTTGAATACGTCGTCCTTACACATTCAATTATGTTAGTGCTCGACCGCCAGTGTAAAGTACCGTTGAACACCCACATTGGATCCTGAATAGGGACGTTATTGGTAGAACGAGATTCGGTAGAATCGGTTCAAGTAGCGACGGCTAGGATTCCATTTTGGTAAAATTATGCTTTCTGCGTGGAATCGTTAAATCGGTATGTCTTCCAGTGATCCTCAAAGTTGAAAAGGATGATATAAATGGATTTTTGAAGAACGATTCGGAGTGTCCCTATTCCGGAGCCTATGCCCCTCAATCGGGACACTTTTTGAAAATTAAAAAAAATAAAAAGGAAAATCATTTTTAATGATTTTCTAACCTCATTATGTCTTGGTTACTCCGTAGAATGCAAAATGAGGGTTCAAAGTGGGGAAACCCTAGTTTTTCTGAAGGATAGTAGTGGAAAACCTATAAATTCTATCCCTATTGTGGGCATTCTACTGTACTGTTTAGGGTTCTCGAGTTGGCCAATAATGGGATTCACTGCAAGGCCGACGTTTTGTTGTAAATATTTGTAAAACTTCTTCAGGGCTTATAATTAGGTGGAGTGGAAAATCAGCTGGCCCTCATTGCTTGGTTTACTTTATAACATCTCCTACTACACATAAACAAGATGTAGTGATCAGTGAAAAAATATACACCCAAATATCAAACCCACAGGTCACAAAAGGTTACATAATCTACTTACTTCCAAGACCTGGAGATGTTGTACTAATACAACGAAACATCGGTGTAGCGTTTTTAAAATTATTGCGCTCGTGAGGAGGTCCAGGTTCTCTAGAGGCCTGTAGCGCCACAGTAAGTTAGAGTAAAGTAATAGTAAAATTATTGTTCTCGAGAAATGTAATCAATCGTTAAACATACGTATATACACATTCTTACACCAAACAATACATGATTTTTCAGTTTTTTAAAAATTTTCTAGCATTTTTCAACATTAGATTTAAATTTGACGACCCGGTAAAGCTTTTTGAAAAGCATGGCTGTGTCGTTGCCCTCCCTCCCACCCTAAACAGATTAGTTGACTGTAATCGATCACTTGACTGAATAGATCACATGGCTGCGTTGTCAAGCAATTTTTGGAACTAAACAGTATAACTATATAGCAACAGATTAGTTGATTGTAATCGATCACATGGCTGTGTTGTTTCATTGTAGTATTCATGGGCTTAGAGGTTTTAGCGAATTTATGAGGGCTTAGAACCACTGAGCACCGCAGTAAGGTCCGTAGAAGACGTGTATGAGGTACAATTTTACAATAAAGTAAAGTTGTCTCTCATCCTTTTTCTCTCCCAGAAGGACCTAGCAGCCCTCAATACCCTTAAGTCAGGAGAGCTCACTCGGTGGAATCAGTCCGACTAGGTATCCTAGCACCAAGAGCTCTGGGGTTGTTTTAACATTGGTGGGATAGTCAAAACCGATCAATACGTACAATGTTAAAATAACAGAACCTGACAAGATCCTAATAGAAATAATCAACTTCATTTCTAGTAGGCTGTTTTGCTCTTCAGACAATTCCTAAATTTATTCAATTATTTATTTATAATTCTACGTTTTTATTTGACAGCCAGTTTAATAGATATGATTTAATAGGACAAAATTGTGAGTTACTCCCGCGACTTTTCTTTTATTGAATCATTCTATTTCTATATTTCGCACATTGAAGTCTTTTGTGTGAGACCTTGAAACTCAAAGCGTTGTGCGGACCTGCTGACTTTGTCACTAAGATAACGACACTCCGATTGAAATGCGAAGCACAGTGGGGAGCTGTTGGCCGAGAAAGGGCTCAATCAGGCAGATTACAGTGCGGCCCATTTTGAACGCTCATCCCCCTCTCGAACGACGTTAGGTGAGTAAACAGGGAATGAGATTGAAACAAGCAATTGAAACAAACCGAAAGAGGATTGGCTAGTTCTATGCAAATCAGGTGAGCCCCCGGACGGTCGTAACCGAATGCGTTACTAACGACATTGAAAGCAGGTTGGTCTTACTCTGCAATAACCCGGATTAGGTTTCCCCCTTTAATTCACCGGAATTTCTTACTCTAATTGTTTAAGAATGAGAAAAGTAAACATTGCAAAGCTTGTGAGTTGTTTAGTCACGCACAGGGACGTAACTAAGGGGGGGGGGGGGCTGCCCCGGGCGCCAAAGTTAGAGGGGAGCCAAATAGGCAAAAAAGTGACAGCTTACCAAGTTCTTTTAAATATTAAGACCGTTTGGAGTAAATTTGAAAATATTTACTAAAAGGAAAAATAATATAAATAAGGAATTCAATAGGCCTACAAGAAAGGACAAAGGATATAGAAAACGTGTACTTCGCGAGGCGAGAACTAGCCTTGAGCGGCCGTATGCGGGGTAGTTGACGAGGCGAGTCTACTCCATTCGAACTTTTGGTTTATATTTGCCAAAACGGCCTCCATGACGCCTATCCCAATATAACCACAGCTTTGAGAATTTTTCTTACAATACCCGTGTGTGTAGCATCGAATGAAAGAAGTTTTAGAAAACTGAGGATAATTAAAAACTACATCAGGAACTTGACAGGACAACAACGACTAAGCAACTTGGCCATCATATCAATACAGCACAAAATACCTTCAGCACTATCTTTTGATGGTATCATTAAAACATTTGCAGCAAAAAAAGCCCGACAATTTTCATTTTAAAGTTTGTTTAGGGCTTCCATTTCGTACAAAAATGTATTTATCATCTATTAGTTGGTTAAATTTAATAAAAATTATATGGTATTTTACATTGAGCACTTACTTACCAAACCTTCCTCCTTTTAGTAAAAGAGTTTATACATTGTGAATAAATCAAATTAATTATATTTATATTTTGGTTCATTGGTATATCAAGATGGTATGAGTCATGAGATATCGGGTCTATGGGGGGGGGGGGGGGCGCCAAATTTATTTCTTGCCCCGGGTGAAATTCGGGCTGGTTACGTCCCTGGTCACGCATTATAACTACGGTAGAATAATTTTATTTATACTACGATACATTTAGCGAATCATTCATTTCAAAATGATATTCATGTATTGAACTTATCATTTGTTTCACCCAATATTTTCCAAACATTATTAATGTCCAGTTTGAGTAATGTTGTCTAAATTAGAAAGGTGAAGCCACCAGTCTTTGACAGCTTCGACAAGATAACCAAAGATCGTTTGTCATTCTATTTCTTTTCGAACTGTTGTGTTTGGCGCTACCGAATTATTTTAATTGAAAGATCAGAGAGATGTGATCCACATCGAAATCAAAGTGGTGCGCAAATTCTGACTGTGATGAGATAAAATACTGAGCTTGGCACTTTTGATTCAGCTGAAGATGTGATTTCTTTACTCATTTTGTGTTTCCAATAGCTACTTCCAACAAAATCTGGGTGCCATGAAAGCTTTTTCGATGTTTCTTAACATAAATTCTACGGAGATGGTTTCCTTCTACTACAATTCAGGGATTCACTGAGTGTAAGACACTACACGTTAAGCTAATTAAATAACAAAATTTTGTGGAATCAGTGGGGAAGAAGAAAGCAAGAAATACCACGTATTCCAGAATATGTTTCTCAAAATGACCTAACAAGAGAAACAAATGACCTAACAACCCTCCGTAGTATTGAGTTCAAAGTTTCTCATCGTATTTTAATTCAGGATTTAGTTGTGTGTGTGACACTTTGCACGTGTTAAGCTAAATAAAGTACAAGATCATGTAGAATTAATGAAGGAGATGAAGTTAAGACGTATCTCGTGTAAAAATATATACCACGCGGTTTATCCTATGTAAAGGTAGCAGGCACGTAGAGGAATCAGGCAGTATCAAAAGTGCCTGGGAATCGGGAAATATTTTGAGAAATCTGATGTTTCACCATCTCACCATCTGCCTAGGAACTACTGAAAGGTCCTAGGCACACTCTAGTATGCCTGGGCACTTTTGAAAGCCCACAAGGTTCAGGCAGATGATTGATTTGAAACGATTTAAAGAACCAACGAGAAACAAAACTAACTAACGGGATTTGAATAACGAACCAAAACAGTAAAAAAATAGTATAATAAAGTAACAAGCATCAAAAGTTGTAAATTATTACATAGGGGTTTATTATTTCTGTATCAGATATCCATTCTACATAAATAACCTATCTGGGTATATTAGACGTAGTCTGTGGTACTTGATCTAATATACCTCGAGCTTTCATACCTTGTAATTGCATCCAAGATTTAAATACTTGGGGTGCCGCCAGCCGCGAGGTCTAGCTCAGATCTCCCGTTACTGCAGCCCTGCTCTCTATCACGACCCCCTACCTGATCGTAGACGACCAATTTTCATCAACCGAAGATGAGGTTTTTCAAATGGAGTGCGGAGTGGTATCGTTCACATTAGTTACATTAAACATTAGTTTTAGATGTTTTTCAGTATTTTAGTCCAAACGTCGAGGGTTATATAAAATTCATTGACATGAGATAAATACATTCAGTTTTAATGAGAACATCTAGTCGTATTCCAATAACTGACTAGTCCAACTAGTCCAGTGGGATGGGTGATCAGGAGGTAATTGGCGAGGTTGTAATGGACATGATAAATCACAGCCTGCACCACTGATGGTACCATAAAATATTTTTTAAATGTCATACCCACAAGTGCCGCCCCCCCCCCCCTCCTTGTAAGTTGTTACCCCCTCCTCAAAACAAAAATGTAAATACTCCAAAGCCCTCCTTAGTTTATCTAAAACTAAAAGAAGATTCATACAGGTATTGAAGAAATTCAAACCCAGTCGGCAATAGACAAAACGTGTGTTTCTTGAGATTCTTTATACAGGGTGTCCCTCGAGTTATGCACAACCCGACGCCTACGAGTTCTGCAACTCATTTCCGACCAAAAGTGCGTCCTACCAATTTTTTTAAGAGGCCTCGTTTCGCGATTTTTCGATCTTATGTCATTAAAAATGTCATGACTCCCTGAATTTTAGAGATAGCTCAAATGTGATGACACCGTTAACATTTTCTATCTATTCGGTGTCAAAAAACATTTTTTATGATTGCACTGAAGATGTGAGATTGCCGCGCGAAATGCCAGTTTTATCAAAATCGTGAAATCGCTTGTTTTTCATCTGCGCAATGCTTGGCGCAGAACTGTGCAGGCCTGGTCAGCTGAGTCAAAATGTCAGCTTTCCAACAGTGTAGTCGTTTTGGTTTTAAAAAATATTTCCAGTTAAGGAAATGGTGTTTGAATGCAGAAAAACGTGTGTTTCTGTTAAAATTGAGGTTTTTTCAAAAGTCTCGACGAAAAAAGGTTGGAGGTGGGATAGAAGTAACTTTTCTCGCTGAATCGAATGGTGACAACGCCAGACCTCTCATGACGATTTGAGTTACTCGTAGTTTTATCGGATGCATAAACCCGTTCGTTTGTGAACAGCGTCTACGGCATTTCTAAGCTGTCCGGCCAAAATCAAGATAATCGAAGAGCCAAGAAACGGCTGTTGTTAGTGTTCATTTACGATTGATTGCGGTGAGTTGCATTCGTCTTTTTGCTGACACTATGGACCAGGCTTCCGTATCATTAACAACTCTTCCCTTTCTTCTCTTTCGTTGCTGTATTATTTTCAGCGTGTTTTCCCTATTGCATATTTCCATTCATCATGGGGCGCTATAGCTATTGAACATAGCTGGTAGTACTAACCGAAACTATGACTAATAACTAATAACTATATTACCATATTACACCCGGTATAGATAACATCGTATTCTCAGTGGTAACATTCAAAAAGGTAAACAAAAAATACGTCATAGCCCCCCCCCCGTGGGCACCCCTGTCATACCACTATTCTCATCGTAAACTCATATCGGGTAGTACCTCAATAATGCTTAATGTTTCAGACTGGCGAGTCACTTAAAAAGTCCAATACCTCAACCATTCCAATTGAATGAAGCCACTAACTTATCCAGAGCCTTGTATGAGCACACAGTGTGGCGAAGGGGGTTCACCAAAAATCATTCTGCCCATGCCCTCACCACACCGCGTTTATTGTCAAAAAGAATCTGATAATAGATTTTCTTCTGAGCACGGAATGACAGAGGGAGCATTTCTGTTCCGTACGTTCTCGAAAAAGGAAGGGTACGCGAGTGTGGGGGAGGTTTACAATGGAAAAGGACATAACATCAATAGGATCTCCGTAGTGGCAAGAGATCGTCAGTTGGGAAGGAGGGCATTGTGGCACATGTAGATAGCCCGCAGGTCCCTCGAGGCCGCGCACAACGGTGAAAAAACCCTTCCTCTTTTCTCGCACTTACCCACTGAAAATACTTTTCAATATTTGCCTACGACCCCTTTCTAACCCCCTATGGGGACCACAATGCGCCGCCTCCCGTGTTATTTCACCAATCTCTTCTTCGCAAGCTCTTTTCTAACCCAGTTACTCCGTAGCAACAAGTTTACAATCCTTCCCCACAACACGAGGTTTTCCAACAATTTCTCTTCCTTGTTTTTCAATGTTTGACTGGTGACTCCAAGAGGGAGGAAGTAGAAAATGTATTCATCTATTCAAGAATAACGATAAATACGAGAGAAGAAGTGGTTTTGCATTATAACCATATCAATAGGTACATACTAGCTATGTACCTCATTCATCGAAAATATGGATGATTCTCAAAACAAGCGCAATTTCCAATGCTGAAATCGTACGACACTGAACCATCTCCAAGTTTCTTCAAAAATTGCATATGGCTTCCAGGGGTCACAAAGAGCAAAACAAAGAACAATATGCTGCTCAAAACACAATTTCAAATCCAAAATTCTAAATGTAATTAATTAAATGATTTGATGGTGGTAATGGGAAGGACTGATGGGTGATAATGAGAATACGGAGTTTGTGAGCAGGCCTTTTCTTATGAAATTTCAGGTTTCTCTAACACATGGTTTATTTTCAAAAGCCATCTCATGGTTAACCAAACACATACATTAAAAATATGCATACATTTCAATATTTAAAATTAATAGACCGGTGGTAATAGACCTGTAGATGTTCGCAACTGAATTACCTATAGATTCCCTCCATGCTTGAGGCCACTAACTGGAGAGAAGTTAGTTGGGAAGCCTTCCTCACTCTTGGGCAGTGTTGCCACGCTTTTCCGAAACCGCCAGTCTTGGGAAATTCCCTTGTTTGCTTTCCTTAGGGGGCAAAAACCATCGGTAGGCAGTAATGATGATTTTTGTAGTTACAAACTTTAAAATGTGTTTCTAGACATTACATTCGCGTTAGAAGACAAGTGATTTCATTTCAAAGGTCGACCCACGTTTTTCGAGTTTTAAAAGATTTTTCAACAAAAAATACACCCACCACATTTTAAGTGAGGGTGTAATAAATGAAATGAGATCGTTACAGGTGGTTGTAATGATAAATTGGGCTTTTAACGTCAAATAAAAATGGTTTATGAATAGAAAAATGCCTGCTTGACCATGGTTATTGTGCACATTGGTATTTAAAATATCTTGAATGAAGAAATGCAACACAAGATCTCATATATCTGAAGGAATCCTGAAATGACATACCGCGCTTTTTTAACAATCACCCATATACTAGAGTCAATTGCAAAAGCAGAGGAATATACATTGCTCTTGATAATTTATGTGTTATAATTTTCAATAATGAACCTATTAAATCGACCGGGAAAACGAATTTTTCAACCCTTTCAAAAATTTTGGTTTATATTTCAAGATACGTAGATTTCAAGGCCCCCTGCCACCGTCAGAAGTTTTTATCCGAAACTACTGAACCAAAGTTTACGAAATTTGTCTCATAAATCAAACATTACTCCGGGATGAGTCAGTAATCTTGGTATTTTGATCAATAAACCTTAAAGGGTCATATTTAAGGATTAATCTGTCAAAAATTCGAAATCTCAACAACTTTCGAAGTGAGTGGGTAGTTTTTTGTTAGATCAACCCAAGAATGCCAATATGGAGTGAATTTCACTCCTCCTACGACGAAACACTCCTTAAGTGTTTCTTTGACCGGTACCACGCTTCCAATCCAGATATTCATTCTGAATAGTTGACTCGACGAGGGGTCAATTCCTCTAAACCGCCCTCTGCGTTTGATTTCCAAAAGTAATGGGATTCAGAAATACTCCACGTTTTCTAACTATTTCTATCGATAAATCAATTTTACTCGAATGGCTCCTGACCCAGAACTAATTGACGTATAATTGTATTGCTTGGAATGATAAACAATTTTTTTTGAAAATTTATTCATCACCCTATTCAGGTACAAATTTTTTGAAAATTTATTCAGGTACAAACCGAAAAGTGCTTTATACTGCGCTACTATTGTTTTACTGTGCTAAATTACTATTGTTGTTTTATTATTCAATAATAAACCGTTGTAATCGCTCTTGAAAAAAAAAAATTCTAACCCCCCCCCCCCCCCTGAAAATGTCATGGTTTACGTTTCAAAGGGTGTAAAATCCGAATCTGCAATAAAAAATTTTCCGTCCGTCCGCCGTACGCCGTACGCACGATTTCTCCCAAACGGCTGAAGCAAAAAAGCTGAAATTTTCAGGAAAAATCCATGTTGGTCCGACGACGCCCCAATTCTTGAGCCAGCTCTCTCACTTAATTTAAAGTGCCCTTTAAGGGTTGTCAAAGTTTTGTAAAATCCCTAAAAACCTCAAAAAAAGTCAAGGCGGCCTAAATTTGGACTCTTTTTGAAGAACACTCCACGAGGAATCGAACGAGCCCCTCCCCAGGTCCGTAGGTCAAACCATTCCCGATCGATGGCCCGATTTACGGTGCCAACATTCGCGTTATTTTGGTTCATTATTGTTTTTGTGTTGATATCAGTAACCTAGTGACGTAGTGATGTAGTAATGTGGATACTGGAGTGTACTCCTAAAAGGCTTTGTAGCCGATACACGGGTTGAAGCATTCTGATAACCATTTAAAAAAACGCTGCAAATTTTTTCACTGGGGTTTATTATTCAATTGGCTTGCGTTCATGATTTGAATTTCTACTAAGCTTTGGAGTGTGCGTGTTTCACAAGTGATAGAGCGATTATAATAATAATTATTGAATTTCAGGAGGCACACAAATATGATCAACTGATCAATCCAAATGGGTATTTTGGTTGAGAAGAGATTTACGTGCTCTATGCATATCTCCTGAAATTCAATAATCGCTCTATCACCTGTGAAACACGCACACTCCAAAGCTTGGTAGAAATTCAAATCATGAACGCAAGCCAATTGAATAATAAACCCCAGTGAAAGAATTTGCAGCGTTTTTATTGAACCAATCATTTCAACAGTTAATTAAACCGGAAAATTTCTTTCATAGCTTGCTTTTCATTTATTTCCATCCATCCATAAGAAACAAATTATCTGGCTGGAGTAAAAAATACTCCTTGTTGGCATATAGGCGTTCAGCATGCTACTATGTTAGCATTCCAGGGCTGATACAGAAATTAGTTCTCCGACTGGTGGAGGAATATTGGAGGCTTATTTATGATCACCGATAACGTCCACAGTGAAAGATTAGCTTAATGGTGGTAAGTGTCTATCTACGACTAATAAGAGCGAAGTTAAACGGATTCTATGAACTACACGATATGTTTATACTAACTTTGAAAATCATGTACTTACCTACCTCAGGTTTGTCGATAAAGTCGTGCACGGATAAAAGATTGAGATGGAAAAAAAAGATAGGGAGCTTGTAGACTCTTTATTAGTCGGTCTTGGCTGAAACGCACGAAAAACGTATTCATTCCCCATCGACAATGGACAAAACTTTTCTCATAAGTACAAGATTGAAGGAACGTCTTTCTTCATGTGAACTTGAATGTTGAAATTTAACGATCAAAGTTGAAAAAAGATAAGGAGGTAAGATTGAAAACTTTTAACAAGCCCCTCGCTTTTACGTTTAAAAAGCGGCCCTCTAAATGACACAGGTGGGCCCTTCTCATTTTCCTCCATTTCAAGCATCTTGGCAGTTCACATTTCCTTCTATATCGCTGATATTCCTTCACTCATCTTCTTGAATATGTATAAATACTTCAGCGATATATAATGCGCTTATACGGTTACCTCTCAAAACTGGTGGCCTTTCCACTGCGGCTTTCGCATCGAGAAGGACCAATTTTACTCTGGCTTCACGATAATATCCTCCAACAAAGTATGAAGGAATGCTTCCACGGATAATATTCCTTTAGATTGGAAAATACATGTATGGTTACTCAAGTACTTTATTGACATTTAGTATCAAATATTTTATTTGGCAACTATTCATTTGGACAAAGTTTCAACAATTAGCTCCTGAATTTCTATAACTAAGAGGGGTGTGCAACAAGCAAGCAATTTTAGATTTAAACTAGAAATGACTGAAAATTGAAAATTGTTTTTTTAATTCAAAAAGAGGCATTTATAATTGTTTTAATTTGATTAATGGTTTATGATTTTCGTAAATTAGAAGAGGTTGCGCATTCCGAATAAAAGATCACTTTCTTACTGACATTCAAAGTTATTTTTCTTTTTATTACAGGACATTTGCACAACTCTCCAAACAGCATTTTTCTTGATTTTTGGGAAAAAGTTCTCCAATGGATATAGTTCCCCAAAGTATAGAATATTAGGATCATTTCAATAGGATAATTTATTTTGTTGATATACTCGTTGATTAAATATGATTTTAAAAAGCTTCATTTTTATTCACCTCCATAGACCGATTACGAAAGAAATTAGACGCAAGCGTCCTTCATCTGATCAAAATGTCTCCAAACCGTACAATTGATTTCTAGATGCCTCAATGACGATCAGATAACTTCGACATAAGTACAGGGATTGATTGTGCGGGTCATATCCAACAAAAATGCCTCGTAGGCTTTTTTCTTTAGAGATTCGTTCCGAATTATTTCATGTAACAAAAGTTCACTGTATGATATATAGAGATCATGATTTAGAAAGTTTAAGACTTCTCGATCAGTGGAGTTGCCAGAACGGAGGTTTTCGATTCCTGATGGGTCGGGCGAGATTGATCGGAATTGGTTAATATTTTCGAATAAGAACAATGAGTTGAATGAACCTTTTGCTCAAAAGACTTTAAAAGTCCCAGTCAGTGGGGAAGTGGCTAACTTCTATCGTCAGTTGGTTGTAGAGGAAGTTGGCGATAGTTCTCCTGAAGCAAGTTCAGAATTGCATACCTCCTTATTAGATCCAGTAAAGATAAGACATAGTCTGGCGAAGAGTGGTGAACGTGTCAATACCTCCTTACCCCTTGCTAATGCAATTTCACCCATCAATCATGTATTGGAGAATCAACAAATAAACGGGTAAAATATGATGCTTCATGCATTCAAAGAGTCCTTGTTAAGTAATCAACCAAAAATTCAATAAAAAACGTTTTTTTCGTGTTTCCCACCTCACTACAATAAAATGTCAATACCTCCCTAAAACTACTCTCTGAAATCAGTTTTGAGGACACCGTTGGAAAGAACGTTGAATTTTCCAACTTTCAAAGACAAAAACAGAAAATTTCATCTTGGTTCAGAAGGTGACAAATTTTTACAAGATCAAATTATAAGAATTTAAGAAAAACTGATTTTTTTACGTTTTCACAAGCTCGTTATAATCAGATTTTGTGACTATCAAAATCAATCTCAGCTTCCCAACGGTAAAAATGAGTTTGGAAAACGTGGGTTTATACCGTGAAATCTACGTCTTTTACCCAAAATCAATCATAAAAATTTTGGCATCGAATCTTACGAATCTTTTTTCACTGAATCGAATGGTGACCCTTTTAGGACTCCTCGTACAACAAACAACGGATTTTCGGACTGAATATTTCAAGTTCAAGGCTTCAATTAGTAAGGCAGTATTCTCAATCGATTCGACCTTTCGGCCAAGGGAAAGGATCTTTTCATCTGTTGAGCGAGAAGATACCATTTGATTCAGAGAAAACAATATACGTGGAATCCGACGCCAAATTCAATTTTTGTAGCAAGTCAATTTTGGGTGAAAATCGTCCCATTTTTAAACCCACGGTTTTCTTCAATAAACAATTCCACGTGGAAGATTTATTTGACTTATACCGTTGGAAAACCGAGATTCTCGGGAAGTTTTTCCTTGAGAGTGGGAGTTACAAAACCAGTTTTTTTAAGAGCAAAAGAAAACATGAAAAATAGTTGTTTTTCACGAATTCTTAAAACTGTGATCAAAGGACTGATTTGTCACCTTCTTAGTAAAGTCAAAATTTTCTTATTTTGCCGTAAGGCATTGGAACTTTAACGCTCTTCCTAACGGTGTCATAGAAATTGGTATTAAAGAATTATTTAAGGAGGTTATTGCCTTTTTAGTGGGTTAAGGTTAGAAACAGGACAAAATCTTGAAAGTAAAATAGCTAGGAGACTAAGCCTAGGAGGCACTTTTTATCGGGAATGACCTCGGCAATTTGCACCTGTATTTTTTATTATTAGGTTTTTATACACGCTCCTTAACTCCGTAAACTCTACCTTTACCAGTCCCGGGGAAACATAAAAGCTAATATCTAAATACCTAGAACGGAGTAATATACGTTCAATCGGCGCAGACGTTGAAACCCTCGAATGAAACAACTAAAATTAATAGAGATTTTATAAGGACTTCTTGAAAACAAAATTCAACTGCAATTATATAAGCTGATTTGATCGATCACTATTCACTGGGAGTTTATTAGTAATAACTTATTAATATTATACATAAATAACAAAATACATATACTAAAATATAATAAAATTAATATGTTTAGACCCATTCACATTGTGTTGACTTTTTTCTGTCGTTGTAGGAAGAGAGCGTAAATGGGTCTGAGTGGGATAGTTCGATTGAACTATTTGATTGATTGTTCATAAAATCTGACCATAAAAACATTCACACTTTTTTGAAAGTTTTCGATATTTTGATTTTTGAATATTTAATTTCACTCTTTAGCATTGAGCAAAACTGATACTACCTAGAACTTAATCCCAACTGCACCTCATTTGTAATTGTTGACCTATGTTTTGTTGACTTAGGTCCAGTAGCTTCGGAAGTAGCTCCTGACGCCGGACGTACTTGTTCTTTTTTCGATGTTTGGATTCCTTGGATCTTGAAACGTAACCCAACAAATTTCGAAAAAGATTAAAAAATAATTGTTTTTCTTATCGATTAGATAGCTTAGATAGATTAGAAAGCAATAAACCATAAGTGCTTTTCTCTTACAGCAAGCTAAAGCCACTTCCTTGATCTCCACCGTATTGATTTCTAGATTCATCAATGACAAAAAAAAAGTATTACAAAAAGTTAAATAATACGAATACCTAACTCTTTCATCTTTTATTACAACCAGATTATATAGTAATGGAGAACGGTGGATATAAAGGCAAAGTGAGTTGGTGGAAATGGCCTTCAATGAGTTTAACTTGATTTCATGTTCCTGCATTACGCTATTTACGAAACAAAATGTAATTAAGAAAATAGAAACAATTCCCCTGGTTTCGTTTGTAAGCCGTAATAATCAAGACAGCTCGATGTAAGAAATGGTAAAGTTGCCATTGGGGGAAGCGAGCGGAGGGGTGGGTTAGGAGCTCAGTGGTTTTATGAAGGGATAGCAGAAGCGACAGAGGACGCAGAAGAATTGAGTAGTTGAAGGATGAAACCTGCTTTTGAAATCGGTAAAGGAGGAAGATATGACAATTATGATTAAAACGCCGTGAGGCAACTGAGCCGTTTCCTTTATGAAAAACGGCTAGCAAAAAGGAAGAAACGTTGGAAAAGAGGGTGGTTTCGGAGAAAGCGAGAAAAGGAACCGAGAATTATTGCTGGAAGCCTGAAAAGGTATTCTAAAGTGGAATAGGAAAGACGAACACCGAGGTAAACAGGTCTGTGGAAATATTGCAGTCCGGAACGACGGCGAGGGTTGACAGCCCGACGCCCTGCCCCCGAGATGGATGTGACAGCGGAGTTTCAGGGGTTTATTGTTGGGAAATCCTGTGGAAAAGAGGAGTGGGGGAAGCTACAGACTCTATCCATTAGGGCGTGTAATGTGACAAGAACCAGTATGAAGGAGTGGGGGGAGGGGATGTACACTTGTACACAGATATTGTGGCGACAATCCCGGCTGGCGCAACGTCATTAATAACCTCATACTTAAATACACGCGTTTTTAGCTCCCCTCTTGGCCCTGTAGGTACAGTACGGCCTTTTCGGTTTTGAAAACCGGGGGACGGTGCCGGTTGTCATTTTTCCCTCTTTTGGGTTGAGTAATTAATTGGTTGTGTTTCCGAGGTCCTTTGATGGTTGACAAAGCCATCAATGGGAGCGCATGACTCGCGGGATTCCACTCCTGCACTCTGGTTTCCATGTGGTGAAAAGTATCGTTGGAGCATTTGTGCTTTCTCCCACTGATGCCTTCTCTATTAATAACTGGGAACAGTTGGCCATTATGTTCAACGAGGCGTTTGGGTGGTTTCGGAGGGTCACCAAAACCGATTCCATCGTTTTATAATTACGAGTCATGAACGAAAATTGCTTAGTTTTCTCGTTTGGATGCAATTACCATGTCAACACAAGATAATTCAACGTCAAACATGAACATTTTTTATAGTTTCATATAGCCTTATAGACTATTAAAAATAGTCTAGGTAACATGATCGTATAGGAAGTATCTAATGATACTAGCGTGTTGACATTTATTTGAGGTTAACGGACAGTTTTTCTCCGAATACCATGTAAATTTGAGGGCGATCGGGGCTCTAAAACCTAAGAAAATGATGGCCGGTGAAATTTACTTTTGCCCATACGTAGCCTGATGTAATGAGTTCACAGCATTGAAACTTATAGCAGATCATATAAATCCTAATCCGCATATTCCTTGAAAATTTGGTCAAAGTTGGATGAAAACTGTTGGAATTATGCTTGTTAAAAGGACTGCGGACACAAATACAGAAAGACAGGAAACGAAAGGGCTCATTCAGAATGGTCTGAAGGTGGGAAAACATCAATGGTTGAACCTACGTGATCACCACTTGTGCACTTGATCATGGTGGAATCTGTAAACTAGAGGAAGCTGAAGAACAACAGTGAGTTCCTCGCTTTTAAAAAACGCTGCAAATTACTAAACAAAGGTTTATTATTTCGAAAATGGTTCTTCTATTTTATCTGTCCCACCACAGGACAACCAGAACTGAACTACGCAGCCAGAGACAATCCTTCCTAGATAAGCTCAGAAAATAAACCCAGGAATAGAACAACACAAATTTAACAACATGCAAGACAGGCAAAGAGAATGCTTCAGGTTGCTCTCCTCAATATGTTGCTCAACTGAATTGAAGCTTGGGAGACTCTGTTATGGTTGGTATATTCGAGTAGTATCCACCGTGAGCTAGTCCTGTCAGAAGCCGCTGTGGAGTATCCAATCAAACGGTATACTAACCACCCTAATTTTATGGTATCAGTTTCATTCCTTGCATCAAAGACAACATTGCGATTGGGGCGCGAACGGATGATCTTGCTGCAACCGAAATGGTCTCATTCGATTCAGATATCTAATTTCCATTCGGATCAAACAAAAAACTACCCTCTTACTTCGAATATTTGTAATTTGTTAATATTTCTACCCTTATGGTTGATTGATCAAAACACTGAGACACATCCCGGATCGATGTATTATGTTTTAGGCAAATTTCGTAAACGTTAGTCCAGTAGTTACAGGAAAAAGATTTAAACGGTTGAATGGCAGATTTTGTATTCGATTTTTGAAATCTACACGTCTTGAGACGTAAATAAACAATTTTAGAGTGGGATTAAATTCGTTTCTCTTGGTCGTTTAAGTTCATTAATGAAAATTATAAACCAACAGAGTTAAGTTTTGAGAAAAATAAGCAAATTTGATAAAATTTGAGCCGTTAAAATTACATTTTTGAAACTCTTATTTGGAGCATACGTATTTTTTCCTTCATCCCAGAAACGTTTCGTCCTGCAGCGAGGACTTCTTCAGTCTTATTATGTCAAAATTACATTCAGAATTTAGGCTGTGACGTAGTGGTGCCACCACACCCAATACTAATTACATTTTTTAATGTTTAAAATGTGGTATAGGTCATGGGACGTCAAAATAGCTTACGAAAACATGATTACTCATCTTCAAAAAGCATTTTCTCGTAAAAGCTCAAATCATTACTCATATTACGTCTTTAAAATCTTCATTGAACCCTCCTAAATCGAAAAAATGTTGTTTTCCAAAACTTTCCTCGAAGGCCCTTTTTAAATGTTTTCCTGAAGATGTACATGAAAAATGGTTTGATTTGGTGTATTTTAATATTAATTTTCAAGAGTTTATGTTGGGTCATTCAGAGACCCCAATTAAGAGGTAAATTCGTGGTCGAATTTGTATATAAATCTACAGAAAATGCTACCCCACGCACGTCAGCCCATTTCAACATTCCACCGTACAGACTAAGTGCCACTGTTGACATTTCGTATATTTTCCGATGTCCACGGATGAGAGTGCCTCCATATCCTGCACGTGTTTCTTCTGTGGTTTTCAAATTAGCTCCATTGCAAGTTTCGTCAACCTATTTTGATTATTAAAGACTTCACATGAACGAATCGAATAGCAGGCCACAAAAATTGACCACATGCACCCCTAAAAACCTTCACTAGTCATCAACGGGGATGGGATTCAGACGTTTTCAAACGAATCGCCAAAACTTCATGAAATTTCGTTTTGAATGTTTTCAGACCGTTTGCGATTCAACGAAACTAAATGAATTGAGTGTGGTTTGGGTTTTTTTCCAGATTTGCTGTTTTTCCCAGCAATTCTAATGAATTGGGAAAATGATGTTTTTGAAAAGAATATTGATTGGTACAAATTAAGAGACAGAAGGAATGGACGTTTACAAGTCCGTGCCTTTGGTAAATAAATCGCATGCTTGTATAACGGAATGGAAAGGGCCAGTAGGGGGAAACATGTGAAAGAAGACACCAGACTCAACAACGGAGGACAATGAACTTAAGAAGACAAAACTGATGACTTTTTTCAAAACTATTGAAATATTTAGTGCAAATGTGCCACATATTTCAAAATATTGATCTTAATACAGCAGAATTACATAGAGAATGAAACCCGTAGAAGTTTAAAATAAGCAGCTTCTAGTACTTGGACTGTACTTTGTGGAACAGTGATTTAAACTCGTAACAATTTTCTAATAAGACCGGTAGGGTGCCAACCTACCTGTAATAATTACAATTATTGTCCACGTGTCAGAATTCTGAAACAGGGTTTTTAGTGATGCCCCAGATCAAACCCGTTTTTCGTGAACAAGCCGTCGTAGTTTATCTTATCTGTTGGTCGCTTGAGACATTCCCACTTCTGAATATCGTACGAGTGAGTGAAATCATCTCGTAAATGAGTTGACAAAGACATTAGTTTCTCGACAAGCTCTTGACGGTCGACCAGCTCCGACTCTCTTGCACTTATCTGTTGATGTATTAAAAAAATTATCACCGTTGTAAGGGTCAGGTAAGTACTAGTTAAATTTAATAGTACCTACTATTGCATGCACCAGTGTCCACAGCATAGAAACAGGCCCAAAGTCTGCCGAATTGGGTCTTTCATATCATCTTATGGGTAACATGGATGTGAACTTTTAGAAATCAGGCTTCTTACAAGTACTTTCTAGCGTAATAAACGAAAGTTGCTCAGACTGGTCTTCAATGCATAATGCAAATGGAATTTTGAATATGGGGAAAAAATGTTTCATGCGAAAACCAAGCTTCCACTACCTATAGACTTGGAACCAAAACAATAACTTTAACGCAATTTTTGAATATTCTGTAAATATCTTGAGTCATGAGGATTCTAGATCAATATTGATCTATAAAACTACATCACCATAAACTCAGACTAATGCTTTCAACAAAATTTGTTGAACTCCTCCACTTTTATCCATCAAATCGTTACGCCCCGATATCGATGGGAAGAGAAAATGATTCATCTTTGCGTATCCGAAGCGAAGCGTACCCGGCCCACTCATTTACTTCCTTTACGCCAGCGATTTTTCTGAGCAACAGGGGAACACCCAGTGGTAATTTGCAAATGATACAGCTATCAGTGATTGGTCAAAACTAGAAAGATCTATAGAAAACCTCGATTGATTGGGAAATTAAGAAGAGAATCAAGATAAATATGGCAAATTAGTTCACGTTGATTTTACCAACTGCCATATTAAAAATATACCAATCCATCTTAATGGAGGAATCATCCCTCGATCGATTATAACATAATCTTGCCGATTATAACATAATATGCCGAGAGAACATCATTGATTGATTAGGGACAAGAAAATTGATCAAGTTTCAACTTTCAATTTTTTAGTTAAGTCGACACCCAAATGTGACCGAAATGACCTATACATATATTGGTTTATCATTTTCAACAATGAGCCTTTTTAGCCGTATACAGGGTGTCCCAGGAGTTATGCACAATCCGACTCCTACGTGTTTAACAACTCATTTCCGACCAAAAATACCTCCTAGCAATTTTTCGCCAGAGGCCTCGTTTCCGAGCTATTCGTGATTCAAAATTTTTTTCGTTTTTTCGATCTTATGTCATTAAAACTGTCATAACTCCCTCAATTGTGATGATAGCTCAAATTAGATGACACCGTTGGAAAGAGCGTTGAATTTTCTACCTATTTGATGTCAAAAAACGTTTTTAAAATTGCATTGAAGATGTGCGATTGCTGCGCGAAATGGCAGTTTTGTCAAAATCTTAAAATCGCCTGTTTTTCATCTCGCCCAGAAACCCCATGAATGCTTGACGCAGAACTGTGCAGGCCTGGTAAAACGTGCGCCAAAATGTTGGCTTTTCAGCGGTGTAGTCGTTTTGGTTTTTAAAAATATTTTTAGTTAAGGAAATGGTGTTTAACTGCAGAAAAACAAGTGTTTTCTGTTAAAATTGAGGTTTTTCCAAAAGTCTCGACGAAAAAAGGTTGGTAGCGGGATATACGTAACTTTTCTCGACAAAAAACAATTAGTAGATAAAAACAGATAGTTTACTAGATAAAGAAGGATCAGTGACATAAACAATATTATCTACCAATATTTTTTCCTCATACTATCCGACGTGTTCGCTAAGGTGTGTGTTGTACACAGGAGGAGTGTGACTCCCTTGCTGCTTCAGAAGCATTACCATTGGCAAAACCGTACACAAAAATCATGTCAACATACTCAATCAATCGTAAATGAACACCAACAGTAGCTGTCTCTCTGATCTTCGATTATCCTGACTTTGGCTGGACAGCTTGGAAATGCCGTAGACGCTGATCACAAACGAAAGTTTTCATTCATTAAATTCATTTTCATTTTTCATTTTTAAATATTTATTTTTTAATTTAAATCTTAACAATCTTGTTTAAACTCTAACTCTTTGTTTGAACTCGATTTAAACCCCAATATCTTACCATTGTCCAACAGCTGGATAACATGTTCGAGTCAATAAATATTTTACTAAAACTGAATTTGGTCAGAAACAACAAATTATCAACATTGTAACACCCAATGCTACGGCCAAACCAGATTGGGGTTGATAATACACGGCGCACAAAGCAACCCCTCCTTCAAGACCGAGCGGTCGCGCGGGTCATTGCATACCCTAGCCCCTGACCATGACAATGCCTCCTCCGTAGCTTTACCAATTTTCAAACATTAGGTCTTTTTTAGTGATACAGGGTGTCCCAGGACTTATGCACAATCCGACTCCTACGTGTTCTACAACTCATTTCCGACTGCGATGAGTTGCATTCATCTTCGAGACTTTTGGAAAAACATCAATTTTAACAGAAAACACACGTTTTTCTGCAGTTAAACACCATTTCCTTGACTAAAAATATTTTTAAAAACCAAAACGGCTACTCCGCTGGAAAGCTGACATTTTGGCGCACGTTTTACCAGGACTGCACAGTTTTGCGTCAAGCATTCATGGGGTTTCTAGGCGAGATGAAAAACAGGCGATTTTAAGATTTTGACAAAACTGCCATTTCGCGCAGCAATCGCTCATCTTCAATGCAATTTAAAAAAAGTTTTTGACATCAAATAGATAGAAAATTCAACGCTCTTTCCAACGGTGTCATCAAACTTGAGCTATCTCCAAAATTTAGGGAGTTATGACAGTTTTAATGACTTAAGATCGAAAACACGAAAAAAATCTTAAATCGCGAATAGCTCGGAAACGAGACCACTGGCAAAAAATTGCTAAGAGACATTTTTGGTCGGAAATGAGTTGCAGAACACGCAGGAGTCGGATTGTGCATAACTCCTGGGACACCCTGTATTAAAATGTTTAACCCACAAATTGTGTCGTTTCATATTTCAAGCTGCCTTGATTACCAATCTGAATGTCCATTCGCCTTTCCGGCCCAATAAAGCCCCTAGAAATTATGTTTAAAAAACCCGTTATTTCTCACATGGACTCCACTTGGGGTCTAGTTGGTCTTAACTTCTATCCAGCCCGATCGCATAGACCTGGTTTTCGAGGCTTTTATTAATGGTGAGGTGCCATTACGATTGTGGACGCAAAATCGACTAGGATGGGTTTCAGACCCGTACAAATTCATCCATAACATTCAATCCCCATTTACTTTAGGTAAATTAGTGATCCCCTTCGACATGACAAGTGCGATCATTTCCAAGTAATTTTGGAATGGAATTTGCAAGTGGCTTGTTGTTAATTTAGATGTGTACCAGACCAGTCCAAATGTTAAGGATAAAAGTGTATGAAACGGGAGTAAATTTCAATATTTTCATCGTTTTGACAGGTAACTACGCACTTGGGGGCCTTTTGTTGAAAAGTCACTGGAAACCCTCCTCCTTGGTCCATTCAGGAGTAGATATCTGATTTTCTTCAGGGTCACCTTGCAAACCCATTAGGGATCGCTTCGTGCAGCTTTGAGGTACGTAAGTGCTTTAAGGTAGGAAATGAAAAGAAATTTTGAGTAGGCACACAAGAATAATTCTATACGAGCTGGTTTATCGAGTCGGCTCGTCCCGGGCCTCTGGGTCTTGTGCAAGCTGATTGGTCGCAGTAGAAAAATAGAGTTATCATTTACTGTATGTGATTCCGAGTTTCGGTGATCTCTGATTCCTAAAAAGTCTGTTGATCCTTGCAAACATGAATTTCAATACTAAACAAAAGCGTGTCCAACGAGAAACTCGGGCAACAATGGAATAAACTATTTGACGATCTTTAGATGTAAACTAACTCCCTTCTATATTGCTCATTTTCTTTTTGGCTTCTCAGCTCTATATAATTTTCAGGGGGAAGTTTTGAGGGGATTGTAGAACAATTTACTCGTAGTTTGGTAACTTAGTAACAAAATTCATGGATTAACCAAAACTTACATAATGTTTTTGCTTCTTTGATGTAACGACCGATCCGCCAAAAATAGTGGCATTTCATAGATTTCATGATAAAGACATATGAAACGGGTAGGAAATAGAAATGGGTTTATTCTGTTGAATTGTTACATCCCGGAGAACCATTGGTTACGAGTTCGTTTTGTTGACAAAACTTCTTATTGGAGTGAAGTTCTGGCTTAGTTACCTATGGCTTAGTTAGGTATCTTATTATATAAGATCTTATATTATATTATAATACAGTGAGAGAGAGATGAGAGAGAGCAAAAACCTTCTCAAGGTACATCACATTATAGCCGTTAGGCTTTAACCTGAAATCATCCGGGGGTGAAGCGCCGAGTTTGCCATACCTATTCTTTTAATTTTGGATAAAATAAGGAGTGCTTACCAGTGATTTTTACATTGGGGGGTGGGAGGGGGCACCTTTGGCTTTCGAGTAAGGGCCATGAATCTCGCCCTTAAACTTCAAAGCTACTTATGTATAAAAATGTACTTACATATTTTTTAACTATAGGTCAGTTTTCCTGAATCGTTATTCTTACGTTGGGAGTGAACTCACCTTACATCATTCGTACTGTTGGGTGAAATTTCGCAATATTCCTTCGTTTTATTGATATTTCATGTCATATCCAGAGTACGTAGCTATTTATCAATAATTTTAGTTGACAAATTATACGATTTTTTCTGAGTGAGAAAGTAAATTGAAAAGGTTAGCTAATAGCAGAATATTCAAGGTGACTTATACAAATACATATTTGGAACATTTAATTCTTGAATATTCAGGTACCCAAGGGTTCATTGACAAAAACCCAATTTTTAGCCAGATCTTGCCCGGAAGGTATTGTTTTCATTTTGGCTCTCATCACTATTTCGGGTCACTTTTGATGCCAAAAATGATTTTGAAAAATTGAAATCACTCACTAAGACTCTAATTGGGTCTAATGAGACGTAACACCTATCGCAGCTTCAACATTGAGGGTCACTGGGCGCATGTACGAGCGTCCCCACGGTGAATGCAATAGGCATGAGCGTCCCCGAAAGCCAATTCCATGTATTAATGCCTGTTTTCTCCGTATGTACGAGCGTTTGATCACTTGAAGCGCAGGCATTGAAAACGGTCGTTTTTGAAAAAAAACAAAAAAAAAAATCCAGAAATAATAGTTTAATGCAATAAACAGAATGGCACTTTTTGGCAGCTATTTGTATGGAGTGAAACTTCCGTATAGTGGCCACACTTTCTTCAACGCGTTGTGAACGGCTTTTTCAAAATCAGCCAACAAAACGGCCAGTTTGGAAAGTTGATCTATCCTCGGCTTTTCGAAATAACTTGGGTTCACGATTGGATCGTCAAAGACGAAAGAGGGGACATAACGCTAATCGCATTTGTACAAATAGCTGCCAAACAGTACCATCCTGTTTAGAGTATCAACCAATTTTTAGTGTTTTGACTAATTCTGATATGTTTGGATTTTTGCGGATTATACATTTTTTATATGAACACGACCGTTTTCACGCCTGCTCTTCAAGTGATCACGGGGACCCTCGAACATACAAAGGTAAAGGGAACGGGGACGCTCGTACATTTCGTCAACAAGAAAAAACCACGTTCACCTCCGACGGGGACGCTCGTGGTATCACCCGGGTCACTACATGGGGAAAGTGGGGTTTTCAAAAACAAATTCCTGCGATTAACGCCAGTTTTTGTTTTTTCAAAGCTGAACTTATTGGAATTGGAAGAACGGTTTAATTTTTTGAGAAAAAGAAGGCACTCTACCTTGTATGTACGCAAGGCCGCTAGCCATTCACTGCCACCACTCCTCACATCCCTTAGATCTATTAATCGAACAAATTACTCTTCAGTTTAATATAGCTTTTCCAAGTCGAATTGAGAATTTTCCAAACCTAATATTTAGATTTTTCCAAACCAATTTGAGAATTTTCCAAATCAATTTGAGAATTTTCCAAACCAATGAGAAGTTTCCAAATCAATTTGAGAATTTTCCAAATCAATTTGAGAATTTTCCAATCTATAAAACTTTCGCTACTGAAAAGGAAAAGAGAGTTTTCCAAACCGAATTGACAAGTTTTCAAGGTTACTGAAAACAAAATTAGTGAAGAAAATTGAAAGAATAGCACTTTATGAACAAATTAACATTGAAATCAGAAAGACAAAATGAACGAAGAATCTGCGTTTGGCTGGTCTATTGAAGTCAACAAAACCAAGAATGCGTAGTGCCCTCAATTTTTTCTGTTCTAAACAAGAGCGTAATTTTTATGAAGTATTCTGCGTTCATTTTGTCTTTCTGATTTCAATGTTAATTTGTTCATAAAGTTCTATTCTTTCATTTTGCTTCACTAATTTTGTTTTCAACAAAAGTCTTGGATTGCCTAAAAATTTTTTGTCAATTCGGTTTAACTTCCTTCTTAGTAGATTGAAAGTTTCTTAGATTGGAAAATTCTCAAATTGTTTGGAAAATTCTCAAATTGATTTGGAAAATTCTCAAATTGGTCTGGAAAATTCTCAAATTGGTTTGGTACTCATGCAAGGAAAGCCATTCACTGCCAACTCCTCACATCCCGATCTATTAATCGAACAAATTACTCTTCAGTTTAATAGAAGGATTGATTCAGGATATGTTTTTCATTGTTGATACGCGATCATCAAGACCACCAGACTAAATACACATAATTTCATCTGTTCCGCTTCTCAAACTTCAACACAGATCAAAGTAAGTACAGATGTTCTACTTCATGAATCTCAAGTATGATTAAATAAAAAGACACGATATCGTGTTGAAAGTGGCGTACGTCTCAGGGAAAAGGATCAAAACAAAACTATCTGCTACAATCCTATTATTACCAACATTATTATGTGATAAATGTTTTTCAATAAACTCGTTTATTTTTCTTTTCGTTTTTTATGCATCATATTGTTTATTTATTCACCAGATTCATATTTCTGTCTTTGGACTAGTGTTGGAAATATGTAAAAGTGAAGGAGCAAAACACCTTCAAAAACTTTTTTTGCTTTAGTAATTAATATTTAGGAGGCATAGAAAAAAACTTTAATATGTGAAATTTAGCATTTTTTTAAATTAGTTTGCCGGCCTTCTTTGCATTTATCACATCAGTAACAACTGATAACCGATTTTAGGACAAAATCTGCTGATTTAGAAGTTTTCCCTCTAGATTGGGAGATGGCCAAACCGCGCGGCGTATTTATCCGAGCCTCCGCAAGGAAATATTAAATACCACATAGGACGTAGAAAACATTTTCGGTGAAACTAGGA
Source organism: Creontiades dilutus (assembly GCA_031894815.1). NCBI lineage: Eukaryota > Metazoa > Arthropoda > Insecta > Hemiptera > Miridae > Creontiades > Creontiades dilutus. The sequence goes on from JAVIWC010007501.1 coordinate 361,993, forward strand.
GCTAAACGCCGCCAATCGCTCTTTTCTATCTCAACCTGTTTCTGAGATACGATTACTTACATTTTTTCCCCCTAAAATACGTTTTAAACTACGTTTTGGTCCATAAAACCCCAAATTTTTCCACTTGAAATCGTCTTTTTTCAACTTTCGACCATATTTTTCGGATTCATTGATAGAATTCCAACACGCCCAGTACATTGTTATCATAAAAAACTAACTTCTGAGAACTCTAATAGCAAGTTTTTGAAAATACTTGATATCCCAAGTACTGTGGCCAAATAAAAACGGAGTAAGATAGAACGTTGTCTATATTTCCACGAAAGTAAAGAGTTACACTGTTAGATCGATTTCGACGGTTACGTCATCATCAGTAACAAACATGAACAGAAAGCATATTTTATATAGGATCGAGTGAGAGGAGATTGAATCCTATTGGCTCAAGGAAGTGAAAGAGGCGGGGAGGACCAACCAATGCCACTCAAGGCTTACAAATTGAAAGGGGCACAAACAGTAACATTATGGAGAGGTGGAGCCAAACTTATTGCAAGAAAGAACCCAATAATGGTGAAATATTTTGAGAAATGACATCATTTAAACATTTTCCTGACCTACCACTTTTAACAATTTCGAATTTTTCTAGCACATCTAACATACCTCCCTTTGGGCAAAAGTGAGGAAATTCTACATATTGCCAGTTTGTCAGATCAAAACTGAAGCTATGATTGGATTCATTCAGATGACTTGCAAAGGCAGAATCACCTTTGTTGTCCCTGAAATCCTTTTCATGCTCTTTTATTCGTTCCCTAAATTTCCAATAGGATTCAATCTCCTCTCACTCGATCCTATATAAAATATGCTTTCTGTGATGTACTTTCAGTTCATGTTTGTTACTGATGATGACCTAACCGTCGAAATCGATTTAACAGTATAACTCTTTACTTTCGTGGACATATAGACAACGTTCTATCTTACTCCGTTTTTATTTGAAATGGGTTTCCACAACTTCGTCGCGAGTGACTTAGTCCGCACTGCGGCCAACTTTGCGATTCCATATCAATTTCATGGGGACATCCCAGATTGAGGTAAAAAAACGTCTAAAACAGCTAACGAAAAACCCCAGGGATAAAAGGATCTACATTTCGAACGATGTACATTGGGAAAATTGTTTCCAACTGTGAAATGGTTTAGAAATAGTCAACAAAACATTAACTTCGCGATTCAATGGAGAAGTTCCGATTTGGGGGCAAAAAAACCTTATTCACCTATGCACTTGAGCCTCCCCCATTATGGTGCTACATCACGAAGGTAGTACATGAATGTTAGGTATAAATATTCTGAATTTGATGATTTTCCTAATTTATACCGTTCGTACTTTTGCTCCTTTATATCCTTGTAGGTAACCGTTATCTGCTTGATAACGTAAACGTTTTGTTTCTTTCAACCTGGACTTCTCCGTGATATCGTATACGAGATGGCAAAGTTGACCGTACCGCTGGAAATCTGATTAAATTTGTAAGTTGTGATGGATGTGGCCTGTTGACACTTCCCGATTCTTGAATCCGTCGCCTTGGGAGACGAATCGGACGCCTTCAAGCGTTTACATCATCTTCTGGTATTACCACATTCAGCTCAATGAAAGGGGCCTACGCATTAAAAACTTCCTAATTCTATCGAATAGTTGAGCAAATGAAGTTGTGCAGTCTGTGATAAAACTAGCGTGGTGATAACCAATGTATTCGGAATAGAGCCTAGTACGTAAGAACTGCACACTACTAGACCAATAGTGGGGAGTAGGCAAGCTCCTGAACTTCAAGGCCCGCGCTATTTCTAACTTTAACCAGATCGAGGGGATAGTTCTTGAGAAGTTGAGGTTGGAAGAAATCGAAGATGGGCCATACACTCAAGCTAATATTGGTGCGACGGCAACGAAATGTGTAGGGGACCATTTTAAATCTAACTCCCACAATCCCTGAAAATTTAAACGTTACAAATCATATTTCCGAGATAATAAAGAGTTGGGGAGGCGTTTTGCTCCAGTTTTGACTTGATCACACAAATTTTGTGCAATACCTACATCACTAATCACTGAACTAAACAAAATCGAGTACATTTGCACATGCTGTCGAGCGTTCCCACTTGACCATGCATGCAAATGGATACATGGTGCGGGGATCTTCCCTTTTGCCAACAGGGACCTTCCCTTTCCGAGTAAAAGGAAACTGGAGACGGCTCTGTGCAGGAACCCGGCTTTTGGAGGTTAGTCCAGGTCCAACACCAACACATTTTCCATGAATTTTGAGCTTTACAATACTTGGAAACTACCCACTTAAGCCAGCTCCTGGAAAAACGGAGGGGTCTTTCATACAAATCACGTGATCATCAATGAAGGCGGCCCTACAAAAATGACGTAACATTTTTCAACTAGTAATTTTATCCAAGTTTTTGTTTTAAAGCATGGAGCACTTTTTGATTATGACCTGAAGGCCCGTTCACACGCTCATGCCATTTGCGCAAACCGGCTTGTGCACGCCAGTTTGCACAGTTATATCGTTGCGTGTGAACGGAGTTTGCGCAAGCCATTTGGTTTGTGCAAACCAAAAAATCTGGCTTGAGTAAAATCTGTCTTGGACAGAAAATCGGCATGAGGTTGGAGCAAAGTTTGAGCGTGTGAACGCGGTTCAAGCCAACCCACCAATCTCGCGCAGGCGCATCGCCCCTCTTCTGGAGGGAATCTATGTACACCATGTGATGTCATCTGATGTAGGTACTACGACGTATGTTTTGTTCAGGAACAATAGGACTATTCTCGCGATGCAGCAAGAATAGGAATTCGTTTGTGAATTTATAGACAGTTGCGGAAATCATTCGGTTCCCCCTTCAACTCGACGATTAACTTCGTATGTGAAAGGAGGTCCCTCTTCAGTAACCAATCCTCGGTCCATTTCCGCCGTTTAGCCCTTTTAATTTCCAATGTCTTTCTCACTAAATAAGCTGCAGTCGCACAAGGGATAAGCTCCTCCTCATTCATTTTTTATTAAAAAACAATAGAAACCACAATTAATCCATAATAGTAGTAAATTTGAGAACGATCCCACCAAACGGTTAACACACTCTCAACTGAACGTATGGACGCTACCAAGTTGTTCAGTTCAGTTTGTGCAAACGGCATGAGCATGAACCTTAAGTGACCAAAACTGCTAGTAAAAGCTGTCATACAAATGTTCTGAGAACTTCCACATACAACGATGCCGTTGGTAGGGATAAGTGCCTTCCGCAGTGTTTATCGAACAGAAATCGTTCACCATTAGTTGGAAAGCTTTTTCCAATTTATGCTTCAATTATGAACTGCCAAAACCGCTTTACAGGCTAAGATAGACCCCTGAGTTAAAACAACCACCATCGATTTATCGAATTTTTAACTTCATGAAGTAAATTGGCATCGTTTCCGCGAAATGGAATCAAAGGAACCTATAAGCCTGTTTAATGGAAAATAAAATACTTCCTTATACGAATGTAGTGAACGCTACTAAATTTTAGACGAAGGCTTCAACCAAAAAGCAACCGGGGGACCAACGCCCTTGCCCCCTGGAGAGCTCCTAGTTTTAGATATAGCATTAGCAAACTGAATTAAACTTTTTGCAATAGGAATTAAACCTTTCGCAATTAGAATTAAACCTTTCGCAAACTGAATTAAACTTTTCGCAATTAGAATTAAACCTTTCACAATTACAATTAAACCTTCCGCGCCTTCTTTGAGTTGTGTTCCTAATAACAGGAGGTGAGTCACTATCACTACTAATTCGACCATCCCTCCTTCGTGAAAACGTTGACTTTCACGAAGAAAAAGGGGGATATTGCAAAGGAAAGCCGAAAAAAAAAATGTTTAAAAGGGTGGTTTAGCGTCCCGTCACATCGTTTTAAAGCTTCTCTGACCGAACTATTTGAATCGCTGTCGCTCATCATCACAACAATATTCCTCAAAAAACAAAAAAAAAAAACCTACGAACACTGGTATGATTATAATTGACGGGTAGAGAAGGGTGACGCTACTCGGAGAAGGCCAAAGAAAGTTTGGCAGCCCACGGGGAATTTACAAGGTATTGTTTTGGGGACTCGACTCCTCTGAACATGTTTAGTGCAGAGAGTTAATTTAATGTAAAGTTCACTTGTATTTGCGAAAGGTTGAATTCAGTTTGAAAAGTTTAATTCTAATTTGAAAGGGTTAATTCTAATTGCGAAAGGTTTAATTCCAATTGCAAAAAGGTTAATTCGGTTTGCTAACAGTTTAATTCAGTTTGCTAAAAGTTTAATTCATGTTGCTAAAAGTTTAATTCAGTTTGCTAAAGGTTTAATTCAGTTTGCTAATGCTATATAGGTACATATTTTATAAACCGTCCATTCAAAGCTGTAGAGTTCCACAGAATAAGGGCATTTGATTTAAAAAAAAAGAAAAGAATTATCTCCTGTCAAAGGAGCTATAAAATTAGTAGTGCGAGCTCCATTTAAATTTTTTTAAATAGTGCCCCCATTTTTTCCATTCTCTTCGTTTCTGAGGGGCAACTGGGACCTTGAACATTAAAACATAGATACCTAAAAGATTCGTTTTTAAGATAGCGAATGCATTGGTTAAAATTGATTTAGTGCTACTACACCCATATCTCCCGGCGCATCCTACCTAAAGTCAAATCAACCGATTTTTGATATAAAAAATCCTTCATCGCCATTATTTCGAGAACATTCATGGGGAGTTGCTTCAGATCCTCCAAACATAGACGAGTAACTTCTGTCACTTTGACGTTTCATCGTTATTCAAGAAGAACGTCAAGAACTCTCACTATATCATCGACCTTACGGAGGATCTCCATATTCATCACTAAGAGGGAACCTATTGCTAACGCAAGTAGTATTCAATTAGAACATGGACATTTTATAACGGTATATTTTTGAATTTCATTCCTTATTTACGGGATTTCATTTTAGAACATAAGTAACAAAATTATAATATTAACAATAGTTTTAAATCCCAAACCTTTTTTTTTTTTTTTTTTTTTTTTTTTTTTCGTTTTTTGTTTTTTAATTATATTCACAAATGCTAATTATGAGAAGTGTATAAAGAAAAAGCAAGAAACAAAACAAAAATGCGAGAAATGTATAAAAACCAAAGAAAGAAGAGTTGAAGACATTGGATCACAAATCTTCCTAGGCGCTACACGAATACAGCACCACGTATTATGCCTTAGGTTCATTCATTACGAAGAAAAAAAAATGAACAAAATCAACGGAAGTTAATATATGATGATGGAAAAAAGTGAAATTTATAAAATTTATTTTTACTTTAGAATTTTCAGCACAGGCTTTTCATAATGCTCAGGTAAGAAGTCTTCGGAAAAAGTCGTATTTGGTGCAATTGCCATTTCTAAAATCAAGTTTCTTCTTATTGTCTTCAACCACTTAGCCAAAAAACTTATTTACAGGTGAGAAATAAGCCCTTCGCACAGACTTGGCGACGTGTTTTTTTGTTTTGAGTTTTTTCTTTTTTTTTTTTTACAAAAATTGTTTACATAAATTACAAAAAGTATCGAAGGATGTTTTCTAAAAATATTAAAACAATTTTTCCCCTAAAACGAACTTATTTTTCGATATAACATTTATTCTGTTAGTTGTTAAAAAATAAATTCAACATTGAGGAATCGTGGTTTTCTTAGGCAGTTGCTTAAGGTTTTGTGAATAAAGCTAGGTAAATAAAACAATATAAAATAAAGGAAGCATTATAGAATCGAGATAAACAATAATTATATACACATAGCTGTACCTTTATTTCTCGTATTTTCCTATTAATAACTAAATAAGCAATTTTTGAGCACTGGGGGGAAAAACCAATTTCGGAAAGTGATCAATAGTGACCTGAGACGCCAAGACACCAATAGAACGGAGCGTTGCGTGCTCCCCATAAAACGGGAAGTTAGACGTGACGATACCAATACGCCGTTTGTTGATGTCATGGTAACCATTTTAGAACACGGCGAACCATTCAATAGTAAATTTAAATGTAAACAGAAAAAAGGGATTCAAATTGAAAAAAGTGACGAACTAATATTGAAAGATTGGAAGAGAAACCATTTGTCGTTAAAGTTCATTCGAAATCGGAATCGTTATTGTCCGGGAAAGGGGGGAAAATGTTAAACCGCTAAAATTGGTGCCTTGATTTTTTCTCAAACTACGTTCGTTACAATCTAATTTGTTCTGGGAGTTATTTTGACAATTCATTTCTGCAGCAAGTACTTTCAAAAACTGAATTTTTTAATGGTGAAAGAAAAAAATGTCTTCAAACCCATCCCTGAGCTCAACAGATTCAATACTTGTTATCTGACTTGAAAAAAGTACGTACAAATTCGTTTTTATAGACAAAATACGTGCTCCTGTTCATATATATACTTTTTTTTAGTAACAACTAGTAGGTATATGTGCAAATTTACATTTTAAACAAAAAGGTTACACTAATAGTTAGAGCATAGCATTGATAATTATATTAAAAACAATAGGTTAACTAATGTTACACGTTTTTTTTTTCAGAAGTGAGTTATTACATTTGTATCACAGCATGTGGGAAACGAGCATTCGATAGAATGAAGAATGTTTAAAAGTGTTCGATTTGAAGTGGTAGAAACTCCATTGATCGGCCAACATCCTCTTATCATTTTGTTTTTTTTTTTCAATATTATCGGACTCGAGACGAGCGGGAAACCAGCTCGAAGATTGTGAACAAATGGAGGTCCTTAACCTCAAATCAGGCCCCCCACTCCCCACATATTGCAACACACCCTGTACATATAAATTTATGTTATGTATATAAATTGATTTTTTTTTCTGACAGTAAAAATAATTTCGCTATTATACACAAGTTCTTTTTCATGTTTTTTTTTCTTTTTTTTATAAACCAACCCCTTTTTTCTCCCTTCCCTCCCCCCCAACATCCTAAACGTTAGGTAGGTAAGTGTCATCAACATTCACTCTCTTGACTAAATTTATTAAGTACACCTAACCAATTAATTCATGGTTGTGAAATTGAACGATTTTCAGTTGTTTTTGGAAACATTCCGCAGTCCGCAACTTGGACCCGTTTTTCCTATACAAGGATTAGCACATTGTTTACAAATTATACTGCAAACTTAGATTTCCAAAACTTTTGGATTTGTCCACAATTGTTTTTACTTTTTTTTTTAAACTACACAAGAAGTCCACTCACCAAGGAGTTCAAAGTTACACGAGAGTTTGTCAATTCTGTGCCCTTTCCAGAAGTAAGATAGTATGTACCAACTAGCGGCAAAATCATTGCCCATGTTCAACATTCTATTATATGTATGTACATGTTTCTTGTTTGACTCAAGATTTTCTAGTTTACTTCCACACAAACACACGATCGCAGTGAGATTCACTGTCTACAAATTGCATGGTCCTTTTTTAATTTTTTTGTTTTTTTTTCTTCGTTTTGTAGTACATACCCATCATATATATATATATATAATATTTATAACTATTTATATATTTACCTATAGTATATACTAGATCACACGTTGAATGATACAGGCCGAGGCAGAGTCGGGGCCCGTTTGTAAAGCTCGTTAGTTGGTTTGTGTGATGAGGGCGCGAGGTCACCTGCTTCGAGGTGCTGTGGTTGGCGCTAAGAAGGCGAGAGTCACAGCTTCAGCTCGTTGGCAATTTTCGACGCGATGTTCTTGAAACCGATAGAAGTTCCTGAGATCCTTTTGAAACGAACGCCGTTGAGGGAGAGGCGAGGGAGTTTGCACACCTCGATTTCCCACTGAACCAGGGAATCCGTGTTGGGGTCGCCATAAACGCAGAGAAGGAGGAATCGCTCCCGCTGTTCATAATCACAGTTATTAGCATCCAGCACCTGCAAAAATGATCGGCAATGGTAAAACATCAATGAACAAATTGTACAAAATACTACACATATTTTCAATTTCAGAGAGAACTCCTGCAGTCCTGCAATGCAAACTCTGTTGAAGTATCAATAATTTTTTGGAGCTATTAAACTATCACGTTATGAACGCAACACGACCCCTTTTATTTTGTACAGTACTGTCACCAGGAAGACAACGCGAAAAACGCTACAAATTACGAAACAAAGGTTCGTTATTCCTGCAACAAAAAGCCCTTCTACGCAGATCACAGGTCAACAGATAATATACGGAGTCTAAGGTAGGTACATCATCTAAATACAAGTACTTGGACGTAGGAACTAAGGAAAGTGAAGAAATTTTAATTTTGGAACTCCCCGTGAAAAATGAGTTTAGGCTTAATCTGAAAACAAACCTTTAAGAATAGGCAATACATGTATGTATTTCAGTCACCTTACTCGTCATATTTTTTTAAATATTTTACGCTAAATAATTTAAGATTTTTATTAAATATACACGGATTACTATTTACACAAAAATAAAGAAACCACGGAGAGAAGTTATAAACAACAAATGCACACAGCATTGGCCACCAGTAGCCCCCTCAACTGCCTTCATTGATTTAAATGGCAACCCAAAATGGTACTAAAGACTTGGAAATGAACAGGGAAGTAAGAATTTTGCTCAAGTACCTATCAACAATTTTAGAACGGCACGTACGGTTAAAACAAAATAGTTGATTTTTTAAGTTTAAAAACACAAACTATCCGCGTTGAAAACATGACTTGAAATTAAACGTGAGTTGATCAATTCTGAATGTCAATTCTACTTTAGTGAGGTTAGTTAGTTCTGGAATCAACTCCACGTAACCCAGGTGTGAAAGTGTAAGGTTTCATTTTGACTCGGGCGGTGCCTTTGGTTTTGAGTGTGGCCGCTAGATGGAAACCAAGTAGTTTTTGAGTTCTCTTGTCTCACGTCAGTTTTGTGTATTATGTTTTACGAATAAATTTTTAGTATTTCCAATATTTGAATCTTATTTGGACGCCAACCCCTTCAACAGTAATCACAGTTAGAAGGTATGCCAATAATTGACTTAATTATCAAGACATTTCAATAGGAGCACTCAGCCTGGGCGTTGGGTAATGGGTTGATTAAAACCCAGTCATTATTGGTGTCTTTTGACGTTATCAGCTACCACCAAGTAAGGAATCAACTCTGTTAAAATCTTAAGGTTTGTTATGTTGATGTTTAGCAACCAAGGTGGCTAGATTCATTCCTAATTCAGTAGTAATTTCTTTACAGAAGAAGACATGTGACGTACATAAATGATTAACAAATAATGGAGCCCTAAAAATAAAAATTGTTTCAAAATCTAGAAAGCTTAGAGAGAAATCAGTAAATGTCTGACTCAGAAACAGGGAAAATTCTTCGATGGGAGGAAGAAGAAATTATCGTTAATATTAACGTTTTCCCGACAACGCTCATTATCTATGATTTAATAGTTATAAAAACCCATCTTAGAAAGGTTTATGATAGAAGAGCTTCATAGATACACTGCGCCAAGAATGTTCATCAACAAGTTCACATCAATCAACTAGTAAGGTGGGAAGAGCAAAGAGCATTTGCAGGTAATATCCGCCACTTTGCCTAGGGGCAGGGCATTAACCACAGCTATCCTTGTGAAGCAAAGCCTAATGGTACTAGCGGTGAGACACTTGAAAATAACTGGTAAGAGCAATTCGTACGAGACGTTCTAGATCCGACTAGAGCACCTCCCACCCAACGGTCTTTTTCCAGCCATCGTTCTGTACCCGTTATTGGGCAATTCCATCAAGCGTGATCTTAGCTCAGGTGACAGCGTCATAACCAAAGCTTGCTAGAGACAAGCATTCGTTTCCGGGAGACTGCACGTTACTCTTCTGGCATCGCACATTTCAACACACGCGGCTGTACTGGGATAGACCATTTAGGTCAATGTCTTTTTGGATTTCTTAAGCATTGGAAAAATATGATTAGGAACGTATAGAGATGAGAAGGGATAGGAAGGAGCGGTTTGGGCCACAGGCCTGCGATCTCTTGGACGTGCCTAATCAAATTTTTTCATGTTAAAAGAAATCCAAAGTGACTTGACTCAATTATTCATTATGAAATTAAAATCGTTTGCGAATTCGTGTTGATTTGTTAAAGAGATACGAGCTTAGCCTTTCAAGAAGCGGCGACGGACAGCATAAACTGGGAGGTACTCATGTCAACACTGCTTAGAGTGGCAGGTTTTCAGCTTGTTTGGGGTCCACGCATTCATCTTTCAAACTCACCTTTGTTTCCAATAGGTGACCTATTATTATATTGTCACTAGTCATTCCTGAGCATTCATCTATCATTGGGTAGTTTGATAGGATTCCCCCCAAAACTTCAGATTGCTTCATTTGTGGGCGACCACTCTTCTGCCTTAATTAGTGGCTATCATTTTCTACTCACCAGAGCATTTTAAACACCTAGATTAAAGTGGAAATGTGCATAATCACTTTTCCCCTCGTAAACCCAACTATCAAAAGCTAGCAATCAAAACACCACACGATAATAACGCTGCAAGCAATACAAATAGTGATTTTTTCATGAGCTTACCTTTCTGATTTCGGCCATAATTTCGTTGGGATCCCGTGAAGAGGTAGTTTTCATACTCCACGTGAAACGGAGAGATCGCGGTTTAACTTGGTCATCGTTCACAGCACTGCTGTAAAAATGAACCACATCAAGTTTCTTCCAAATATGATTTAATTAGTTTGCAGTAAATGTAACGTAAAGGAAGAGAGTAAGATGAAATAACACGAAAAAAAAGTAAGTCACACACGTAGAAAATAGTACGTAAAAATTGAGTGTTCCACAAAACTAGCTTATAATGAATTCAATGTTTATCAGATGGTGGACAAATTTTAGGTACCGCAAAAGTACACAGAAAGTAACATTTTTCGGTAAACTGTCAATTTTTACAAAAAGGGCCAAAAAACAATATAATGGGGAACTAGGTAAGTCCAATTTAGAAAAATGAACCAAAAAGATTAAACGGTCTTATTTGGTAAATTACACAAGTATGTTAATTAATATATAAGAAGGTAAACCCTTCACCAAATTTTTCGTTAAGAGTAATGAGATTTAAGAGTTATTCTTTTGTTTATATTATTCTCTTTTTGCAACATACCTAACTACATGTTTTGGTACTGGATCCATAGGTCTGAAAAAGAATAAAAGTACTATAAAAATAAAATATTTGTAGGGATAAGAAACGAAAAAATGAAAAACAAGAATTATTGAACGAAATAAAAATAAATCAACAAATCAAAGCGAAAAACGAAATTGCTGAAAATGAATTTACATACAGGAGAATACCCTGCCATGAATATCGTAATTATAACGAAACACAAATAATAGGTAATCGGAAATTAAAATAAATCCTGTACCTTTTTTTTTTAATACTTGGCAACATTCTTACTTAATATTGTCGACTTTCGTAAGAAGGCCATCCAATTGATTCAGAGTTTGAATAAGGTGAGCACTGAATCAGTGAATCCAAACGAAGTTTATTAATGACTAGAATCGCCCCTCCACAAGATGCAGATTTTCAAGTTAAGGCATAGAACACCAAAACGTAATATCTACTACAAGCTTCCAAATTTCGGTTCAATCGGTTAGATGCAGTTCTAGGGACAGGTACACCGCAGACACTTTTTCAAAATATCCATTCCTTCGACGTTTATGGTTGATCAGAAGAGATTATTTGGACCACTACAGCCCCCAATTTTTGAATACCGTCATCAAATCACTTGCCATGCCATTAGTATCATTTGCCCGAGTCACTCAGAATTAAGGCATCGTTGAATATGAAAATCGAGCGACACAACCAAAGATCAAAAAATGAAAATAAGGAAAAATGTGTAAGCAAAGAAATGGTTCATCTATTTGCCTTTCGAGAAATATAATATCATACAAGATTTTATTCAACACAATAACAATAAATGAATTCTGAATCGAGTCCAAGGTAGGTATTGCAATTTAAAAATAACATCTGATAAATCTTATAAGCTACAAGTAATACAGATTTTATACACACATTTTTGGTAAGTATTACTAAGAGTAATTTTCAATTACTACACTGAGAGAAATACAGATTTTTTTTTTTAATACCAATTTCCAAATTTTTTAATTCAATATGGTAGGTTTCCTAAATTAGGTACTATGAAATGCTTAAGCACTCTGTTTTAATAATAAATTCTTTTATATAGCGAACTTCGTAACTCAACAAATCCGACTATGTTCATTCTCAATTAGAATGGCATACTGACTAGTGATGAGTCACAAACATTGAGATGATTGTATCATGTTTATCGAAGAAAGTTCATATTTTGAAGAAAGCTAAGTGACATAAATAAGCCCTATTTTTAACTAGAAAAAAAAACTTAGCACGACATACAGAAAATAAATGAATTGAAAAAGGGGTGAATAACTAAAAACAAATAATACTGGGTTCGCTGCTAAATTTCTCTTTTTGTTTGTCAACTGTTGAAGGTACATTGGATTTCTAACGTGAGGGATTAATAAGGCACGGAATTTCACGATTTGTGAAGTTTAAAAAAAATATTAAAAGGCTAACGATTGCAAATGGTTTCGAACACTGGGAATATTCAAATTACTTGTCAACATCAAGACCAAAAACTTCAATCAATGGCGGTTCCGTAATGTGAAACCACGTCACAGTTAGATGAAAGATTAGGATGACGAGGGACAAAAGCAAAATATGAACTTTTCAGAATACCTAATAGAATCGGAGAAAGAAAGAACAAAGTTTTTATTTCTAACACACTCTTTGGCATATAAAATACCCTTAATTTACGTAGCTACAACAGTAGTACAGCACAATAAGTTTGTCGGTTTTGAGCTTATAACTTCATAATAAATTAAATCGTGATCAATTTCTCTGGGTAGCAAAATAAATTTCGGGAGTCGACTCACATATTTATAGCAACAAAATTGATGGAGGAAGGTGAGGGATTTAATTCGAGCTCAACTCCACTAAGGGGTGTCTTAAGGTCCTTCACGAGACAAACATTCGAGGTTGCAAAACACGAGAGAAAAGAAAAATTAAGGCACGGTATCACAGAAAGAATGCAAGCATCCCCAACTAGTAAAAAGACTTGATTTTCGTTAATTTAAATATATTTTCAGACGTGATTTGAAGATAAATGCAGCTTGAAACAGCTATTGGAAAATGAACAAACACAACACATGTATTCTTCACTTGCCGTCTTCGATTATCAAGAGTTAAAAACGGATAGAATGAAGTTAGAATGGCTCGTGTCCCTCGAGGAAGACGAGCTTAGTAAAGGGTAAATTCACATTGACAACTTGGAAGATACACACAATATAATTCCGTAAATCAACGAAAAAATATCGTGCACCGATGTATTTTTATGGACATTACCACACCTCTGGAGAAGATTTTCAGTTTCAATAAAACAATACTGTAATAATGAAATAAAACGTGAGCTCTGGTCTCTGGTTAGTACGATCAATTTTCAAATCACAGTATAGTAGTAATCAATTTCAAGCATGCAGGTCAGTCGATAAGAGAAAAATCGAATGTGAGGAAAATAAAATAAAAACTCGTCCTTATTTTAGGGAAGCTGTCATTATATTGGAAATGATTGCGGAACTTTGAAAGAAATGAACAAAACGTTGGGTGACCTGGAAGCAAAATACGAAACCACTTCTGTCGACTATTTCACGGAGTCATGTAATACATTTCATCAGTCACGTTACCCAACGAAAATGGAAGGATAACAAGCGGCTTTTTCTATTCTTATTTTTTCTTTGTATATTAGTCTCGGAAATTTCAATAAAAATAGGAAGCCTGTTGCAGCTTCAACTTCAAAAATGTTTGCAATCATAAATATTGAAACCAAATCAACGACACATCTTAAAAACAAAGGTTCAGAATAATATTTACAGAATGATAACATTCAGAACAGGTATTGTCCTTTCAAAAAATCTACACTTAGAAAAAATAACATAATTTAACGTATCCTACAAATCTAAAAATTATTGAAATATAAATGAACATTTGGTTAAAAACAAAAGTGACCAAGGTGAAACTTATAAAATAATCGTAAAACAGTTCACATGATTCCACTTGCATGGAGACGTTTGGAAAAAGTAACTGATTATGGGCTCAGAGTAAGATGAACAACGGTTTTGAACCCCCCAACGCAGGAGTTTTTGAGCAGGAAGGCGTTGGGAAGGTGCCGGGTTCCTCACGTTAGTTTTGAGGCCTAGAAGGAAAATCCAACAAAAAAGTGAGTGTCAGAGAGTGAGGTCCTGAACGTTCTTTCACTTTTTCAAAAAAAAAAGAAAAAAAAATCAAAATGAATAAACGAAATAAATTAATAGAAAGAGAGATAAAAATTAAAAACAATTGAAAATAAAAAGTCTCAAAATTGGTAGAGGGTAATTTTCGTTCTGAGCCACTTTGCAATGACCAAATTGTGAAAGCCTTAACAAGGGACGCACAACTTAACACTCACTCGAGCTTCAACAATATCCAAAATCCCTGAGATCATTGATATTTAGGCAGAGAACTTCCCGAATGAAGGGATCAAAATCTATAGATTCAATCGCATTGCCTTATCAGTTCTACAAGCTTATGCAATCATGTGAACCGTTAGAATTAACCCCTTGCAAATACCTTTCTTACCAGAATCAGTGGAGGATAAAATTAAAAAAAAAAAGAAAAGAATAATAATAAATAAACTAGAAATAGATATTTCACCAATTTGTGGATGCACAATGCCATCAAAACGTTTTAAAGACTTGAAATGAGGCAATGACACAGTTACTACACTATCAGTTGCAAAGAAAATAAATAAATGAAATTAGGGAGAATAACCAACGAAAATAAAAACAAGAAAAAAGCTTTCACAAATGGTCTTTGCTAAGTGTTCAAGGTATGAAAATGAGGATATGAAAATCAAAAGAAGGTTGTTTGAGCTATCGTTTAAACTTGAGGCAACGAAAGAGTAAGGAGCCATTAACATGTACATTGTGCACCCGCATTCAAACATTTAAAAGGGATAATCATGCAAACTAAGTAAAAATTGTACTAATTTAAATTAAAACATAAATTTCTAAACAAAAAATAATAATGTTCTAAACAGTTTCCATGCAGTGTGAACGGAAAAATGGAAGCGATTCAAGACGACGGTAGCATGCCCTGTCAAGCCAATACCACCCCAAACAATTTGAATAGAGGGATTGCTTTGGATTTGTAAAGTCAAATTAGGGTTTCATCGATATAGCGGAGGTAGACAACCGAAAACATGTAGGGAGAATCGGAGTGGGGCAAAGATATTCTCGAAAAGAAACGAGATCGAGATTGGAGCGAGATTTCAACAGAGAACTAATCAGGAAATCTTGTAATCAAGTAAACTTTGCATTCATTGATTCCAATGAAGAGGATTTGAAATTAGAAAACAAATTAAGGATAGATAGGTTGATAAGATCACAATCTTATTTCCAAACAAAGCCCCCACCCAAAAACACGAAAGGTTCATGCAGTTTTTCAAGGCTACAACACAATGGGCTACTTGTAAAAAATGATGGGGTTAAAACCAAATTTACAAAGGTCAAATTCTTCAAGATCTCACAGTAATGCGGATCTGTCAATATTTACAAGCTAGTATGAAAATACAATTCATTATGTTAACCTGCATGATAAATTACAATTATGATTCATAAGGTAACCTTGGCTCAACGTTATTGATTAAAATCTAGATAGTTACGTCTCAGTCTGGTTCGTAATTTACAATTTCAGACTAATTAGATAGGAAATCAACGATTTAATGGTTGATTTACTGGAAGACGTAAAACATATTGGTTATTTTCTGATACAAATAGCAATATCTAAAGTAAAACTAACTAAAAGTCAACTTGAAAGTACAATCAACCTTCCAGTTTTAATTTAATTGTAATTATTACACGAATAATACAGCCTTCACAGCTCGAATTAACAAGGATTCATCATCCTACGACCAAATTACTATCTGAAGGAATATGATATTCTACAAAGAATGTGCACAAGGAATAATTTAATAAACTTTGATCAAGTACAAATTACTTTCGATCCGAAAAGACATAGATCTTCATGTTTCAGTACGGCAATATTGTTCAATTAGTATCCAAAAATAAAACGAGCCGTGAATTATAAGAAATATGTTGATTACTTACTAATTTTAACTTTAATTATTGTCTTCGTAAGACAAATAAAATGAGATGAACGTTTGCCTAATATAGTGTATTTCTATTTGCAGTAATAAAAGCAGAAAATAAGTTTTCTTTTTTAGCATCCCCATCGTCCTATACATTTAAAGAAATTTGTCAACGGTTGAATCGTAATTACAATTGATTGGAGAATGAAAATCATTCGAGTCTAGGTGGAAAAAGAATATCAAAAATGATTAGAGGAGAGGAAATCATTTACTTACTGTTTAAAATAGGTTACAACGGTTCCAAATAGGAATTGATTCCCATCCTAGCACCTCAGAAGGGGGAAAAGGTGATGAACGGAATAAGTAAAGGAGGTAGTTGAAAAATAAATATCGAATTTCGAAGGGCTTTTCTGCGATTTTCATTCTGCGAACAGATTTTCATGATTTTCGAGCTGATTGAAACACAAATAATCTAACAATGCAATCATAATTCAATGTTTTAATTTGATTAAAGATAGATTTATTTTTAAGGAATCATAGAGTAGATCCATTTTAATTTCAAACCCACTAAGTTATCAAATATATAGCACGAAAAACACTGTTGAGTAAAACGGTTGCGTTTGAAATCCTTAGATTTTTCAATAATTCTTGTTTTCCGAATTGATTGTACTTGATCATTCAGTAATGCGAAGGCGTAGTGCTTATTACCACTTATTCTAAACTATTAGGTATCACAAATTGTCTATCATAAATACAATAACGTCCAGTCCACAACGTAGCAGAGAAAACCGGCTATGCATCACTGGTCCTTCGAGTCAGAAAAGCTCTTCAATTTGACTGGAAAGCGATAGTCAGGAACGCTCTCATAGTAACTGCTCCGTAGTTGGGCAGGCATTCGTTTACAAACGCTCCTTGCAGGATTCATGAAAACGGTGATCATGGAATTTTCATTAAGTAGAACGTCGCATTCAAGAGAGGCAGTCCGGTAAATGTAGACTCTCAAGGGGAACATTTCATGCTTCCGAATTGACGATCCCGATGACGTCTTATCTTAATCGAAAAGTCGATCTTAGTCTGAACAGTTTTTGGAAAAGATTTCCCTCTTAGTTAGGGTACCGCTCACTATTACTGCAACATTTCTCGTTGTAAACATCTCTTTCTTCTAAGCAACAAAGCAGCTATTCACAAGGTAGTCACAACACTTGTCTGATTATAAGATATACAAATTAAAAATATAAAGAGATAGGCAATAGTAGATTTTCGAAGAATATACTTCAATGGTAGAGAACACCAGTAACTTATGGTAATCACCCCATAATATTCGCTAGTATTTCTTGTCATACGACATTGTTCATAACATGCACATTAAGTATTACAACAATCGTAATATACAATGAAATTAGTAGTTAACATGCAACAGCAACCCATACAGAGCTGTATGGATTTCAAGGGAGCCAAGTTAATAAAAGCTGTATTCTTTCCAATTTTGTCTACCAACTAAATTTACCGTAATTTGTGTACACAAGTTCGGATATATCCCAAAATTTAATCAAGCAGCCCATCATTTTTGTATCATATAGTATAACCGTTACTGAAATTCAACCAGCACCTAGCCTATATCAAAGGGTTAGAATAAACTGAAATCAACACATCCCAGTTACCTACGTTTATTGCACAAGAGTTAACACCAACAGATGACAGTAAATACAATTGGTTAAAAGTAACTACGGAAATTATAGAATGAAAATTAAAGGGTCCATAGTGGTGAAAATTGAGAAGAAAAATTGTTTTTCTCTGTTTCTTGTAAAAGGGAACATCAGCAATAGTTAGATAGTGATTTTCAGTTCAGTTTGGACAGGTGTTTTAGACTTCGAGCAGGGAGGGGACGATTGGCCAAGGGGTGGTGAGCAATTGAGGATTTGCCTCGTGAGGGGGTGGCAAGCTGGGCTTACTGACCGTTTGGAGAACCTCGAAGATAATTTAGAGAAGAAACTGGTCCGGGCTGAGTCAGTGGGGGAAGGTGCACCGCCGGTGTAGGGGCGCTGGCGGTTCTGTCCAGAGTGGAAAGTCGATCTGCTGGGTACGTTGCGTGGGAAAGGTTGCTCCAAGCCGGTACGCCGCTCAGTGCCAGGGCGGAGACCCGCTGTGCCACTTACCGTGACTGCTCCAACACCTCCTCCACTCCTGCAAAGGGAGAAAACGAAAGATTGTATACAATAAACACGAGGCTTCATCGAATATCATCATCTGTATATGAGACACTCTTGAATCAACATAATGCTCAAAAGCGCGGGCGTTGCAGAACAATCTTTGCTTGCCAGATGATGGTTAGGGAAGAGAAATGTCTTCTCTCCATGTAAGGCAACTCTACAACCGTTCAGATAAAATTGCATTAACTAACGCTGGGCATTAACAAAAACTCCATTGCAAGTAAATAAGCAGATTTTTTGTCACAATTGACTATTTTTACTATGTTCAAGGACGTTCACATTCACATTCGTGTTGACATTTTGCTCTGAAACCTTATGATGGAAACTAATGACTAGAATTCAGTCCTATCTGGAGGAGAAGGTCTAGGAGAAGCGAAAGCATTCTTTTCCTCTACATTTTTATTCCATCTTGTTAAATCTCAGTCGCTCTATTCTTGGGTTTCCACGTGTTTTTTATTATTTTAGGATGCTGATTATAATAATGGGTTAAACGTTTTACAAAATATAGATAGAAACATCCTCAAACATTCACTGTACTAGACTAGTGGCAGCAGAAAAGTTGCCTCTAGGAGGTCTTTGGTTTGGATCTAACCCCAGGTTCTCATTTCCAGCTACGTATTCGTAAGCCTCAATCGCCAACTATTGATTAACCACATTTATGATAATCACAATATAAAAAACGTTAATTCAAATGAAGCTGTCCATACAATACCAGTAGTTGTCTAAATTTGACTGGCGAATGCCGCTAAGCATTGATAGGCTATCATTGGGCAATTGAATATATCATTGGGTAATAGATGATTTCAATAAATATCAGAAAAAAATGTCTGCCAAGTTGGGTGTGGCCAACAGCTTCCTCGTAGTAAAAAGTTTGGAATATTGTTAAAAGATTCCACAGTAGGTGAGTATATTGGAGCAATTTAGATTAAAATGAGTGTCAAATTTCACTCGTATGATCGTCAATTCATCATTTCCAACAGAACTCTGAATCCGAGGAACAAACAGCCGTGAGAACTTACTGATGGATTTTACGATGGCGCAAAACCGTACGGACTGAAAACGAACAATTTAATTGATTTTGAAAATTAGAGCGTAGTGTAACAATTTGCAGCTGGTGTTTTAACAGTAAGTCATTGGTTAATGATTCGGAGTAGGTTTCCTCATAAAGCCGTTGAGTAATATATTGTAGTTGAGGGTTCCCCTCTATGTCATTAAGTAATAATTTGAAACGAGGGTTGTAGCTAAAAGGTTGTGTAATAATTTACAAAAGAGGCGTTTAAAAAATAAATGGAAACCTAAATTTGAAAGAAAAAAAGCCATAAGTGGTAGGGTTTCTTATTAGGGCGTTGTGTTATAATTCCCAGTGCGACGTTTTATATTCAACCGTTGTGAGACAATTTGTAGCTCTGGAATTTTATAATTAAGTTGTTGTGTAATAATTTACAGTGGCGAGATTTCTTCCATTGGTGGTAATTTTAAGTGTTAAGGTTTCTGATTAAGGCATTATGTATCAATTTGCATGAGGAATTTTTTGAAACTATATAACAATTCTGAAGAATATATAGCCATTGTTTAAGAGAAGCAAACAGTCACGGTCTCCAGCGGTCTTAAAGACACCTATTACCATCAAGTTTTTGAGGATCACGTCCTTTTTTGGAAATTTTCTAGAAGCGTTCAAAATTCGCCGTTACAGGAATAACGGTACACATTCTAAGAAGGGAATTTCGTAGAATGATTTATTAATAGACATGATAATTTCTTGTAGAATTATTTGATAATTGTGAATAAGATTCGGGAATCGTTTTTTTCTGATGTCAATTCATGAAGTTTAAGCTTGTGCTAACTTATTTAGAATTACGCACTCGATTCAGTGAAAGTTTCTACCCATTTTCATAAACTACTAATAGTCCGGTCAAGATGTCCATGAAAGAGGGTTACGTTCCGTAGCAGTAATAATTCAGATTCCCAACTTCTTTAAGAAAAAACATGAAATGTTCACACTTTTATCGGTTTTTGCTCCATACCATCATGAAGAATCGGTCTGACGTTTATGGTCTACATTTGTAAATTAAAATAAAGAGTAAATACCAACAATTTGGTACCAGAGCTTTCTACAATTCTCCGTTTTTAAGAAAAATCTTTAAAAAAAAAAAACAAGAAAAACTCTTAAATTATTTTAACCACAGCTGTCCCTCGATAATCCGATAGTTAAGGGACCGAAAGAGTGTCGGATCACGTCATATTATCAAAGATGTCTTATTCTTAATGCGTTTGCACACAATGAAGTTAAAAAAAGGAAGAAACAGTAAAGGTACATGTAATTTATCAATACTAGGATACAAAATGACAGTACATATAAGTTTTTAAAAGGAATAACGGAAAGAAACGGGGATGCATGTTGCTGCCGGCAGCGCGTCGGACTACGTCGGATTTGTAATCGAGGGACAGCTGAATTTTTTTAAAATGCTCAGAAATACTCCCTCGTCAAATGTTATGCGAAATGAAGTTGTAGTAAATTAAATTAGCTTTCATTTGAGACGAGAAGAGTACTTGAAATCCTAGCCGTTCTCTTAATAATGGCAGGTAACAAAAAAACAGTCATTTGTGGGTTTTGAGAGTGAATACAAATTTGGGGAGAATTTCTTGTTTTTTTCGGCCATAACGGCCATTTTCCAGGGTCTTAGAAAGTTGGGAATCTGAATTATTACTATTGGTTGACGTCCTATCAACATATCAATCAACAAATCAGAACGAGCGGTTTTCTTGCAAGCGTGGCTGTACATCTTGATTAAACTGCACATGCTAAACTATATACACATTTTCTGAAATATACATATTTTGTAATTTTTTTCACATGTATTATTTGTTCTCTGCATACCATTTGATACGTATAAATCTCAGGAATTCAATAGGTGTGAAATATTGAAAGGTCTACAAGTAAAGTTTTCCGTTTTTTTATCTCCACGTCCGTAAAACGGGAATTTTCCTTTATTTGAGAACTTTCGAGTTCTATTTGGGGCGTATCCCCTAGTTAACGGCACATTTGGAAAGTTTGTGTGACCGGTAGAAGCAGCATTTAATTTTATAGAATTTTTCAGTTTCGACTATAACTCCTATGGTAATTCAACCGTAAAATGGGAAAAAATGTTGAAAACATGTCTTTTTTTTGGAAAATGACGTGAAAGAGCATAAGCACATAAGGTATACTCGGAATCAGCGTCAAATGCCGTATTAGAATAGCTCGTAAAACAATTTTGTCCACTAGGTCAATCATTTTGCCCTATGTGCGGCGCAAAGTAAGCAGATTTGGAATCTACTCATCTTGAAATGTAAAAGGACAAAATTAAAGGAGCGGTTATAAAAAAATTTTGCTAAGTATCCCAAATTAAAAAGGCTTATTGTTGAAAATAATTAACTATAACTACATTTTCTTAGTTAACACAGAAGAACAAAAAAACGAATAAGACCTATAAAAGTTGAATAAATGTCTGAAAAACAGTGTTTCAATTTATTGTCATGTTTGCGATCACTATTAATAATGGTAGTTGAAAAATAACCTTGAAATTCATTTAAAAAAACTCTGCTACTTAACGACAAAAGGTTACGGCCGAGTGATGGAGAAAGGGGAGTGAGTAATGGGCAATAATTTTAGGAACACATGCCAACGTAGCGAATTGAGTAGCAAGCTTGTGGTATAACCTACGTAGAATTTTCAAAGTTAATAAGTAGTTATGAGAAAGAAAGAAATCAACAAAAAACATTACAATGAGATTCGGCTTAGTATAGAAAACAAATACACGAGCACACACACAAATAGAAGATGTCAGATGAATTCATTTGTGAAAAAGCAGACATGATTAACACAAGAAAAAACTCAAACCATGCACTACATGAAATCCAACTAGATTGGATTAATATTAGCAACGTCTATGCAAAACGAAAACTACAGTTACTACCCCTTATAAGTAAAGAATAAGGTAAAGCTAAAATATCATCGCATTTGAAAACAAGAAAATTTCAACAGAAGGGTCATTTTCAATACGTTTTCGCCTTCAAAGTATGAAAACTAGTATTAGTGAATATGCAACAGATAGTAGTGTTATTCTGTTGACACTTAGTCTTCATGCATGTCATCAATTGATACAAAAGTTGAAAAGATTCAAACAATAAGGGGGTTTCCAAAGAAATCCTTAGCTAGAACTCAAACACGCTAAAATACTCCATTGCGTATCAAGAAGTATCTAATCCAGTCGTTGATAGCAACTTGAATATTTGGTCAAAAATAGAAACAGGACTCGATTTTCACATTAACTTACGGGCAATATCATGAAACTGATAGTAGTCTCAAGCTGTTCTCCATCAAAATTAACTTACTACCTTTCAATTCAAAACTGGTGTTTAACGCAATAACTAACTTATCTGATGTGATTTAACATAGGCCAGGAGTTTATTCCAAAATTAGAACTAAAAAACGCGGGTGTTTTCAATCATTTTAAGTCAAAGCAATCATCTACAAGATTTGTATCAAGTTTAATGTGAGACTGAATAGCTTATACGTAAGAAAATATTTATCTATAATCAAAATATGATACACCCAAAGTTAATTTAATGTCCTAAATACTTTTAGGTTGATTTAAAATGTGTCATTGCTAGTTTGAAACAATAGCTCGACAATCAACCCCCCTCCGCCAATATCTTTGCTTTGACTAATAACTCTTAATAGGGGAGTGAAAGATTACTTCAACCAGAAGCCGCCGAAAGATAGGAAGTTGTTTCGCTTCCCCACTATCGAAGGAAGAAGAATTTGTCGAAAAATTATTTCTCCTATAAAACAGAAATTTCCACTCGTCTTTTGCGTTTCAGAGCTCGCTAATACATTTTTTCCATGTCTGTCTGTCTGTCTGTGGTAGATACTGTTCACGTTCAAAACTAGACTATTTTGTGTTGTTGGGCGTGCGACATTTCACTTTCGACAACGCTTAGACAGAATGGGAATGTTTTATTGCTGATTATGTGATCATTTATAATGAAATTAATTCTGCTTAAATGGCTCTTAATAAATGAAAATCAAAAGGTTCAGATTGCAGCATGACCCTACGAACAATTTCTCCCTTTAGTATTATACACATGTATTTCTTTCTCATTTGAGCATTTATGCTTGGTGTTCAACTATAAAATGCTTAGAGAAAACAAATTTTCCCGTAAGTGATATTTTGAAATAAAAACCTATTTTGGAATTTTAAACAATTTTTAGCTCACTTGATTGAAAACTAGGTATATTATCGGGACGAATTTTGGAGCCCATGAAGAAAATTTGGACCAACTTGTTTTTAACATTTTCAGAGCCAATCCAATAGCTTCTTTTTCTGCTAAAACGAAACAATAAAGGACCCAGTAGGTCCGGAGAACGTATCAATTTGTGAACTTTCGCAAATTTCTAATTGACTCATTCATTAACGCTAAACATCAAAGATATATGCAGAATCTCATCTTTAATCAAGGATACAAAATTGTTAAACTAAAGGCTCAGCATAGTAAACACCAAGCGAGATTGTCATCTATTTTAACCAATTAGTTTAAAACAACATGGGAAAACAACAATACTCTTGAGACAGATTCAAAGCGGTTGTTATGATGATTATTTTTCTCAAAATGCGTGAAAGGTTACGACACGTAAGGCTGTTAAAGACGACAAAAGCAACATTCTTCAAAATTAAGTCAAGTTAGATTAATAGCGGTGAAAAATGAGAATTAAATGAGTTTGGATGATGAGTATGGCGATGATAAAGATGAATGACTAGCTAAGGATCAACTTTAGAGTACATACAAATGAACATTATAGAAAGGAATGATGATTTCGGCCAAATATTCTCATTGATTGATAGGGATTCTCCAGAGGGTTCCATATATTTTAATCAATTACCCAACAATGTAGCCACGTGGACGAAAAATTGATAGAAATGTGGAAACGAAGTGAGAATTGGTAATGCAGAATGTGGAAGTTGGTGATGACCATGAGTGGCTAGGTGAGATGGTTTCAAGCCATCATTTACTCGTACTAAATCACGGAGGTGAGACCATATTTCTCCCCATAGCTTTGGTGATAGGGAGATTCATGGCTTTTTCAACTAAATCAAACCTAAAATGGCTAATATGTTACAAAAATGTGAGTATTGGGAATCATCTCTTCCACTCTGAACTTTGTGAAAACCATCAGCTTATTTCCATAGCAGGTGAGAAGAAGATTATGTAGTAGTGTTCAACAACAAGGTAGTTGATGGTGTCTTCCATCTCATTTGAGTCCAGTTTTTAATCGGAGGGCCTATTTAGCTATTCAAAACTACGGTAATATGATGGATATCAGACGACCCAACTTGGATGAAAACATATCTTGTAAAATAAGAAAATCTACGATATCAGCCTCTTCCGCCTAAGAGGAACTCGCAGTATCTGAATGCCATGAGAACACCCGAAATTTTCCCCTCCAGTTTTGTTACGCAACTAGCCAGAATGTTGTGCTAAAGATGTAAATGGAGGAACGCTCAATTCTACTTTGATGTCAATTGAAATGTAAAATCCCTGCCCAGCTGGGTAGCTCATTCAAGCTTAGATTAGTTGATTTCAACAAAATATGATTTAATCCAAATGAACTACTCAAAATTTGAAATGTACCACCTACGAATCCAACGGTATCCTCCTCCCAGGTAGTCACTGCGCGCAGTCGGGGGTTTGGTTTTGTTATCAAAGGCTCGAAAAAACAAGGGGAAGTGAATTTAACAGTGCAGCTGCTGAACAACATTTTATAGAGCAAAATTGGACGTAATTCAGACGAAATTAAAAATGCTTGTTACCCACTGAGAGCAATGATTCCCTTATTTCGAGCATTCCCATGGCCTGGTTCAGCTGATCATCCGTCAAACGGTTCATTTTTTCCACAGAATATCGTAAAATCTTCCACCATTCGCGAATAGCACTCAGCAACTGAGGAAGATGACGTTTTTCAGACGATTCGCCGGGAAGATAAAGGGTACAAAAACACGATATCAGGTTTAAAGTCCATTTTAGTCGGGTTATCCGGTTGTGCTTGCACTTACAATATCTTCCTCATACTTCGGACCTTTGATAACAAAATCATGACAGAACCTGAGCGCAGTGACCACCAGGGAGGAGGATACCGTTGGATTTGCAGGTGGTATGTTTCAAATTTTGAGTAGTTTATAATGGGCAAATTACAAAAATATATTAACAAAGAAATGAGACACAATAAAGACGCGGTCTTACATCACCATGTTGGATTCAGCTAAAGTTGCTCACTCCTTAACATAGTATCAACTTCTATTCAGTTTTACCACATTTATTGTATAGCCAAGAACTTGTCCGAAGGGGGTTTTCTTGTATTTGTTCAACCCAATTTAACTGTTTCAACATTAAATTTATAGATAGGTACCTCGTTTTTCTAAATCCTAACCACGAAAACCCATCTTATCTACATCCCACTGCTACACTGCTCACACATCACACAAGTCATCGCAATATCATCACAAAGTCCGGTTCAGATCTCGGGGTACAGCAAAAATACTTGGCCAAAAATGATCTATATTGTAACGTCTTTTGACAGGGTAACATGGGGAGTTTTGACATATTGGAAGACTAAGTGGCACCATAGATAACATTACCCTCACTGAAAATAGAGCCAGTAACGTCAAAAGACGCGGCTGAAAAATACCTAGACTGCATGATTGAATTCAGAACAAATATGTTTGGCAGTTTATAATTTACTCAGAGGGAATTAAATTATATTAAGCCGAAAAATTGGCAATAGCAAAAATAATAACTCAGTAAATAAAAACTGCCAAACATATTGAAAAGGAAAGGAAAAATCCATAGGAGCTTTGCAAAACATTGAAAAAGAAAACATTGGAGTTTATATAAAATCGGAGATAAGAAATTATGAAATGAACTGGCTCTTTCATCAGTAGAATAGTATGGGGCTAATGTTATACCTGGGCCTAAGGGGATCAAGCATCGTGTGAGACAGTCCGTCTGGCGTACGTTGAGTAGTAGACGAGGCAGAAATAGAGGCGGACTTGACATGTCCTTTAGCGCCACCTCGCCCCAAAGTGTCCATCGCTCCAATGCTACACGTACCATACACGATAGGTTTTATATCCAGGTAGATGTTATTACATTCAACATGTCAGGAGTGGCTGCACTTTAATTACTGAGGTCTACATTAGTTATCTTATGCTGAAATACGTTATATGTACTGATGGAGCATGACTTCAGAGCCTATTCCCTAAACATGCAGGGAGGTTGCCCACTCGAGCCCTAATGCACTGAGCGTGTGGGAGTGGAGTGATCATCCAATGATGTTTTTAGATAACTAATAATGCGCGCCTATGAGAGTTTTCCAATGGTTCAACACGATGAGGATAGGCAGTATACAAGTAGATGATGTAGATGAATATAACACTCATCGTTCTTGAAATGAAAACAACTAAACCGAAAATAAGGAACACCTGCCTGCTCATGAGTAAATACTTGCTACTAACACAATTAATCATGAACGCAATTCAGAGTAAGATTTCCATGAACTATGCCTCACCGAGGAATATGGATTCTGACTAAATTACACTACCTACTATGTTTTTTTTACACCAAACTCTTCATTTCTATGTTCTTATTTATTCCGTTCCAAATGAGTTACACTCAACCATTAGACACATTCGATAATTTACGAATGAGTTGGACTGGGATACAACGAACCAACTTAGGGGATTAAAAACTATCGGTAATATCTAACATTTAACTGACCTACAATCAACATCTGATCCAATTCTGGAGCAAGAGTAAACATTATCCAATTCATGATTTTTGTCAAAATGATCCAGCTTTCTTCATAATTGACGGAATCTGGGCGATAGCTAATTACAGAGGTGAGTCAGTTCTAAAACTGAATGAATGAAGCTCTCTTGAAAACTAAGGTGTGTGCAACATCCAAGGAACAGGACAGCGAAAGGAAAGTTCTTCGATGAGAGTTATATAGACGACAATTTAATAATAAATTTAAAAGTTGATAACAATTCAGCGTCAAATTACGGATTCTCATGTACTCTTATGTGAATCCACGGACAGGTGATAATGATAGATTCTATTCTGAAATCGGGACCCTCAAGACGATTAGTCCGAATCCACAGTTATCATGCTCTCTACCAACAAGTTGGCAACTCCTTTGCGAATAAAGATCCCACTCTCCCACTTGGGTGTTTCTAAAAGTGAACGAGCTTGTGGTGAAATGGGCGGAAAAACAGCAGAGCGGCGATGGTGCCAGTTACAGTGGATTTCCACTGGCCGATCGAGGCGAATGAGCTAAATTGTTTCTTCAGCTGTGAGAAACAGCTAACAAGCGAATCTTGATTTCTTCGACAGGTGATTGAAATTTCAAAGAGATCTTTGTTGAGTTTTTTCCATCGTGGAATGAAAATGCAATTAGATGCAGCTGAGTAAATGAATACGCGAATACGAAATTGTTACTGTTTCCACCAGGAGAACGAGTATTTCTGCGTTGCTTTTCCTTCGTTTAAGCACATCTTTAGCATTATATTCGGTAGATTGATGGAAACGGTTGACTATTGTTTTTCACAATTGACGCCTACACGATCATTTGAGAAAGAAGAAGGAATAAATGTGTACAAATCCTTCACCTAATTGCAGCTCCTACCTACCTTTTCATGCCCAGAAAATCTTAACTAGAAGGTAGAATGTACATCCCCTTCAAAACATGATAAGAAGGAACTATGAAGACTACTTAAATGTTTAAAATAAACTACTATTGTAAATTATATTACCTACTATGAATTGTATCATTATTGAAGAATGGTTTAGTTAAATGATAAAAAGTGATAACATAATTTTAAAATGACCGAATAATAATATACTTTCTGATCAGATTAGGAGTTCGCTCATTTTTAAAGCGCAGCCATCTGACATACATGTATTACTTTGAGGGTAAAAAAACAAGTCTTCAACAGTGATGGTTACGACAGTAACGTTAGTGGTGAAAAGATGACAAGATGGTAACAGAATGAAATAAATACACACATCCAACATACTGACAAAAGTACACACGTACAACTGATGAATTGAGAATTTAACTGGTTAAGAAACATTTGTTGACCGTTTCGAGGCAAGGCCTATATTGAACAACCACAATCTATCAAATGGGTGTAGCACGATTCGAGCAGCATGAACAAGAACGTTTACGAATGGGATCAGAGAAAAAACCCTATTTAGTAATCCACTAGGTTAACAACTAACAACACATAATTTCACAAGGAATGTAAGGAAGGGCAGAAGCAGATCAGTGAGAGTTATGGACGTGATTTTAAGTTTATTTTTATGTCAGCGCAAAGAAAACAAAAATGCAGGGTGTGCTCACTACCTGGGAAGTACATTTTAAGAAAATGAAAAAACTTCGCTCATATTGGGCAACATCTAAGGAAAAACAATAATTGAAGCTAGAATAAGTTCATTTTTCATTTTTACCTTGACGGCCTCAATGATTTCATCAATCCCCCGCGTTTGGAGTATTCTCCAAAGAATTGGACAATTTTGGACAGAAAACTCTTCCTGTTTCGATTATCAACACATATTAATGCGGAACACAATTTATTGAAAATAGTTATCAAACGAAAAATTATCATTTTAAAACTACAGATTCAGGTGTAGTTTCGAGATGAAAGGGATCGTTGTATTGAATTTTAAGGTTGGAAACAGTATACTAGTGGATTAAACCACACGAACGGGTCGGTCGTAAGAGGTGCTGGTGTGGATGGAAAGGAACGGATTGATTTAGAAATATCTGTGGCTGGTAGTTACCTCGGTATCTCTCCCGCGGTGTTGGTTTTCTCATTGGACGATGCTTTTGTGTCGTAGCTGATAGTGCTCCTCCTGGTCACGGAGCCGCCGCTACTGATGGTTGTGGGTGCGAGAGATCGGTTCCCGCTCATCGTATTCGACTTGGTGACTCCTCTCGGCTTTCCGGGGCTCGACACATCTGCAACAAGGGGTTCAACTTGAGAAACAAAGTGACGCTGCCCTCGAAAAAATAAAACCGGCTGTATACCCGAAAAAAAAGAACATGATTAAATACATACAAAATGAGAGAAAGGTG
This sequence comes from Creontiades dilutus, assembly GCA_031894815.1. NCBI lineage: Eukaryota > Metazoa > Arthropoda > Insecta > Hemiptera > Miridae > Creontiades > Creontiades dilutus. Next base: position 391,553 of record JAVIWC010007501.1, read on the forward strand.
AACGACCTATCTTAAGAATGATGATAACCAAAAAAACTGCAAATTATTTTATCAAGGTATTGTTTTTGACACCTCCCCATACCTAACAAAACGTCTGCCAAGTGGGTGTGGCACATAGCTTCCTCGTATCCATAACATGACTGTATAGATCATTGAAAATTATTATTGACTAAATCAAACCGTACAATCAAACCGAACAATCCCTGAAAATGTTCATCGAAATTGGTCAAGAACTCACGGAGTTATGCGCGTAACAAGGATTTCACGTTTGCGCATGCGCAGAGACTACTATTGATCCGGGGGTCATGAAACTTATAGGGGACCATCTACACATCAAACCGAACAATCCCTGAAAATTTCATCGAAATTGGTCAAGAACTCCCGGAGTTATGCGCGTAACAAGGATTTCACGTTTGCGCATGCGCAGAGGCTACTATTGATCCGGGGGTCATGAAACTCATAGGGGACCATCGACTCCCCAACCCGAACAATCCCTGAAAATTTCATCAAAATCGGACTATAACTTCGTGTAGTTTTGCCCGTAACAAGGATTTGCTGACAGACAGACAGACACGGAACCAAAATTGTTCAGAAAGGTCTAAAACGAAAAAAGCGAGTGGAATTTTTGATTTTGGAGACAAAAAATTTTCACATTCCAAAAGTGAAACCAATGCTTCCGCTACCTTGGTAGACTCGGAAGCAAAATCACGCTTTCTTGAGGAATGCTTGATATTTTAGGGGAAGAAAGGACTTATTTCAAATCTCCATTTTAAGAAGAAATACTCATTTATCAGGGGTGCGCAGCCCCTAAAACTTAGAACCAGCTTTATGTAAGTTGGTACCCCCTCTCCAAACCAAAAATGTAAAAAACACTCGTAAGCACCCGTTATGTTATCTAAAATTAAAAAAAGATTTATATCGATTTATTGATATAAAATTCAAAAATTATACATTTCTCCCCTTTATAAACCCCCCCCCCCCCCCTCAAAGAATTTCAATACCGCAATCTGCTTCAACCCCCCCCCCCCTGTGGGTACCCCTGCTTGTAAACACATGATGAAATCCAGAAATCGTTTCGTAACGACTTTCATGAAGAAAATGTAGGACAGTCAAATTTTTTTGGAACGTTGGAAGTCGTTCCAATCTTCTTCAGACCATTTGCTGTAAACGAGATTTTGCAAAACCCCCGATGTCAATGGTTTAAATATGGTTGTATCTCGAATTTGAAACTTACTCGATGTGTCCAAAACAGGTAGAGTGGATGTTGCATTCTTAGAGGGTCCTCTTGAATTTAGCCTCGCGGTGTTTTCCTTAATTGTAGCCGTATCCACTGTATTTTGCCTTTTGAAATTGCTGCCTTGAGTGACACTCCCACCAGTTGCGTTGTGGTTGTGATTAACAGTAGAATTGGCCCCAGAAGGTACTCCGCCTATAAAGTCATCTCAAAAATATATAGCAAACGAATATGCTCACAAGTGGAATTATATTAGTAGAAGTCGACAATGTTCATTACTACAACAATAATCACGAACACTGTTGAAAAGTTTGAGGTGATCGCCAACATTTACACTGCACGTACATGTTGGTAGTATTTTAGTGAAAACAAAATTAACAACTAATTGATAAGTGTATCAATTTAACTGACATTTCTACTGTTCGAAGCAATACGTATCTGAAGTAGGGTTTGCAGGGGGGATGTTGGCCTCTCCGTTATTTGCACGTGTATGATTGCTTGCTCAATACTATTGCCTTGGCCGGGCCTCGTCAGAGCAGTTGCTTCTATTTCTTGGTTTTGATGCAAACTTCCATCCTTCAAATTGTTTGTAATTACTTATCATTGTTGTATGGTGTTGGTTTTTAAATAATCCACGACGTTTGAAATTGATAATAAAAAAACCACCGCACAACAATGAAACGGAACCACAAGCCCTTTCAAGGATGGACCTTTACATAAAAAATAACAAATAGAAGCAACTACTTTTATGAAGCCAAGCAAATGCGTAAGTATTGAATAATTATAAACATATAAATAAAGGAGAAACCAATATTTGTTTCCCCCACATCAAACTCTACTTCAGTGGAAGGTATGGCCAATAACAAAAACAATACTCATCTAGGACGAACAAAACGGTGGTAGTGAGAACGTTCTCACTTGATGTGTGAAATGGAGGAAGGTTATAGATGGAGTGACATCTCCAGTCATTTGGGGAGGTCAAGGTGTTAAAATTGTGGATTTTAAGAGCATATTATTTAAAAAATAAGGAATTTGGATAGTGGTTTTTTCTCTAGAAGTAGTTTTTGAGACAATAAGGAAAACTATAGTCAGTTAGAAATCACTATTACAAAATGTAGGTGATTTAGTGAAATCGACGGCGAGAAAAACAAGGGGGAGCTGAACAGGGGAGTCACATAAGTTAGCGGAGTCCGGCTAACATAACAGAGTTGAAGAGCGGCGTTGAAAGGGTTATCAGCTTGAATGACATTCCTAAATCCTTCTGATAAGGCATCAAACCACAATTAAGGAGTATTATCAATTATTTTCCCCATCGTATCAAGTAATGATTGCGATACATTTATCCTAGAAGCTCAAGTTTTCTATTACAGAATGATTAGTAGTAAGAGCACGAGTTCCAAAACTGTCAAAGGTATTAAATATTTTTGGGGGATAGCCCACAGTTAATGCAGTCAGTAGGACCCAAAATAATACGAAACAATAATAATTATTATTTATACACCTCTCGAGCCAAAAGACTGTAAACATCATGCCTGACAGCATCTTTCTTCCTCACTAATTTGAGTCAAAACGAATCGTGACCATGCCAGCAAATACCTCGATGGACTGCTCGGCATTTCTTGTGACCCCAAATCAGCCAAAACGGCCGGTATTTGACTCTGAGGAATTTTGAACTCTGTCAGAGGTGTCAAATAGTTTAAGCCATGACATTAACCCTCCTAGTGAGAGATTCCCTGCAAATGTGAAGTCACTAAAATTGTTGAGACTTTTGGTCAAATACTCAAACTGCACATGTCATTTCACGATATCTCTTCCAATAATTTTTTCGTTGGCATCGGAGGCTGTGCAAGTTACTTTTTAGCCACAATATAGAACAGTACGGTAGAATTCAAAATGAAGAATCCACGCGAATTCCCCAATGACTATGTGGTACTGATGACCATGAAAGACACTGAGAATATCCCAACTAATGGATGAAAACAAATAAAGTATCCATTTGTAGTTTATGTTCTCATCGCAATAATGAGTGAATATTTTTAATAATTTTATTGTTTATTTAAAAAAGACAAAACAGTTACCACATCACAAAATTTGTTATTGTGCCAAGACAATGAGGGTAGTAATAAAAACCCTTTTTCGTCTACCAACCGCTGGGTATCTGCAGGTTTTCTCCCAATGTAGACGACAGAGTGAAGATCATACAATATTTGATTTCACAATGGACCGAATCAAAAAAGAAGGTTGTAGTGAAAGCAAACATTTTTAGTAATTGATTTATAAATTAAAATATTGTGAAGTATTTTGAATTGTTTAAGGTTGCACAATCAAACGACAGACTGTGTTTATGTGAACGTGAGACAGAAAACAGTGTTTTAATTGCTGAAAGGATAAAAATGACCACGAACCACTCAAAAAAACCCAAATTCTCCTTTCATGAAACCGCAACAATTAAAAATCCTCTTAATAGCCAAGATCCTGAAGTTGAATAAGACTTTCCATCCCTTATAAAATATCTCCCATCAAATCTTCCAAAGTACAGGAACAAAATTATTCACCGAAAACAGAATTTATAGATAACAATAAACTAGTTAGAGATCGTTGGAAATATGACGATACAGAATAATTGTTTATAACAAAAATAAAGGTTCATCCCATAATTTATTAAGGAGGAAAGAGAAAGGAAAAGAACTGTTGGACTGATGTCAAGTGAAAACGTTCACTACCTGTCGATTAATCTAAACAGTAAACAACAAGCTAAATCAATAGAAGCAAAGCAAATTCCTAGCTACGATGAACCCTGATTTACTCTCCTTCGCTCATTAATAATTAACCAATGCAACTATTGTTCGTGTCTAGCTTTAAAAAAAATTATATATACATTACACAAAATAAAAATTGTTTAACATATCTTCGTTGTAAATGAAACATGGAAGTGCTTGGTTCTTGTATTTACAGCTGGCTATAGAAGTGAAGTAAGCTTAGCAGCGCAATGTAATAAAAAGTGCATTTACAATTGATTTTCTTTTCAAGAAAAATAAACGGTAATAAGCGATTTTTACAACAAAAAATTAAACATAAAAACAGGCTTTGTAGGTCACAAAATTTTGATAGATAGTACTATTAACCTATATGAGACATGAATACGAATTGCGCATCAACTCACAGAAAGTAAATATCGTTAAACAATAATTTAGATAACGCTTTAAGAATTTGAATTATCTTAAGCCTTGCAACAATCGATGCTCTGAAAGTGGATCACAGTTGCAGTTGATCCAGAACTTCAATTATCAGAAAAATAACTGAAAATTCGCTACCAAGTCCTCGGATCCTTTTTATTATTACAGTCTGCTTGAAGCTTGCAGATCACATCAAATCCCAACCCAGGAAATAAATTATGAAATAAATGTACTCATTTAATTTCTTCTGCGCCACTATTTTATTTTGACCTATTCAGTGAGTTCTGCACTTGGAAATATTTTACAATTTGAGAGAAACGTCCTCCAACATGCTAGTTTGATGACAGATGAGTCGGTGCTCATGTTGTAACTTTTCTCGAGGGACCTGACAAGCCTAATCCAGAGCAATAATACTTGTTATGGATTGAAAAGGCTGTTCAGTACTCATCTATTCTATCTGTGCATTACATGCCAGCATTGATGATTTTTCAAGCACATCATCTCGCGTAACTTATTACTTTTTCAATTAACGTTTTCAGACGTGATGATTTCAAAGCTTACCCAAAAAGGTTTGCAAAGCAGTCCTTTGTACGTCACATCAGAAAAAATCCCAAAACAAATTCGGTTAGGACTACTTTAAAAAATTAAAGGAATCGGCTCGTTCCAAGTCGAATTTATCGTTCCCAAGGGAATACATTTACACCTAAATATTGAAAGATTAAGACCCGTAAATTTCTTCAATTAAACAAGAATCTAGACTTTAGGAGGGGGTATGGGTGGACTCATAGGAGTGATGGATGCCCGACACAAAACACTACGTTCAAATAATTACGAACTGTCGTCTGATGATTTGTGTTGGCCCCTTTTAATCCAGTTGTTTCTAATACTTTGCAAACTTGAGAAGGACCTCTCTGGTTCATTCTATTCAAAATCAGTCCAGAAAAACATATTTGAGTCTCTCGATAGATTATTTATTTACGGACGAAACTCCCGTTGTAATGCGGGTATTGGGTATTGCATCTCTATGGAAATTTGTCTTCATGTTAACTAAGTTGTAATACGACACTTGATTAGCACAAGAAGACATCCAATACATTGAACTCTCCGCTGTGAAAGGCAGGGGCATTTTACTTTGTTGTTGTTTCTTTCTTAATATTGCCTAGCTTTAAAATGAATTTCGATTATCATTATCCAAATAATCCTAATGAAATAATTATTATGAACTCAAACCCTAACTCCAATCATTCGTATTCCTGGTTAGGTATTGATATCAACTCTAAGGATCACATCCTTCAGAAAATGTAAAAAATGTTAACTCAAAGTTAAAAATGTCAGATTAAATTACTGATATTAATAAGCTGACTCTCCTGCTGTGTCACAGTGAGTTACATTGTTTTTTGGGGACATTCTGGCCCAACAGAATGAGGCTGGACTTGAACAGACGCGGGAGTAGTGGATTTTTCTCACTCTTTCCGGATGATACAGGTGCTCGAGATGGACCACGTGGAGCTGCCACGTATTGATCGGATGCAGCACTTATTGGAGACAGGAGTTCATGGCACCTAGGTTCTTGTTAATCTCTCCTTTTAACTTCTGGTCTTCCCATCATCTGATTTCACTTTTTAATCAGGTCCAAACCTTGTTCAAAAAGACTGAGAGTACTGAGTATCCTCCCCAGCCTATCACGAATCCTACCCACATACAACATTCCTAAACTATTATATTGCACTAATCATCACAGATGAATCTCCACGTCCAATCGAGAAGCAGCTCATTTGAAAACGGAAAGGCGAACAATTATTCCAAATCAACTTAAAAAATTGCATTACTCTTCACATGTTCTTCATATCGCTGGTCTAGTAAAAGAGTGGGATATCTCGAAAAACACGATTTTTGAGGAGAGCCGTTCAAATTTGTGATTTCCCTTTTTTGCAGTAGGCCCTAGAATTGTTCAACTTTTCTCAATTCATTTCCTAATCACTGATGTACAAAATACATTCAAATTTGAAAAATTATCCCTCTTGCATGAAAATTTTTCAATATTTCTAGATGACTCAAGTCCAAATTTTGGAAAAGAAGTGATAGGAGGACCTGTGATATAATCCCATTAGACTCTTTTTTGGCTGGATGGTAAACATTACATTTAAGAAAACCAATCGCAACCTACAAAGCCTGGTAATGATAAACAAACGCTTAAATAAATAGCCCTACAACGGAAGCATGCTAAAACTGTATTAAACAATAACTACCAACTAAAACTGCCCATGCAAAACAGAGTAAATCAAATAGTGAAATTAACAAATAAAATACTACAAATAAAGCCACAGCAAATCTCCAAGCGTAAACAAAGATGGATCTAAACCTCCTAATGGTTAATAGAGTAATTAACTTATAATTAAAGGTGAGGGACAGGGAAGAAGGAAATGTCTTTTCATAAAAGACTTAATAGGGAGGTAGGTATACCCCAGATCGTCTAGTACATCCCCGGTAAAGAAAAATGACGGTTATTTTTCATGAAGTTTCGAAGAATGAGAAAAGTATCACAAAATTTAGTCGTAGGTTAAAATATGTAAATCATTAAAAAAATGTGAGTAGCATTTGTCCCCCTTTTCTATAAGCCGTTAAAAAAAAAAACCAAGAAACACAGAAGACAAAGTAATTACATAATGAAATTAAAAGGTAAACGTTAATTTATTCAAATTCGCTTTTTATCCCGTTTTAGAAAAAAAAAAGAAAAAACATCAATGGAAAATGAACAATGAGCACATGGTTTAGTTCGCAGGGTTGGAACTAGCTTAATGCTAGAAAAAAGCTAGACAGGTACAGTGGTCGCGGCATATTTACATGACTTTGGAGCCTAAGTACAACACTTTTTGGTGCCTGCATCGAGAAGTAGCCATGAAATCATTTTAGAAAATGGAACAAAAAAAACATCGTCAGAATGATAATTAGGTAAAAACAGGATTCATTAGTACGAAGTTTGGGATTTAAGTGGGAGAGCTAACAAGACGTGATTTTTGATTACTTCATAGATTTTCAACATGGAACACGCTTTAGTCACGACCTAACGAAATGATTTCAGGCATAAACACCCACTAACACTAAAAAAGTCCAATGTTCCAGGAACATTACGATTTTGAAGAGATTTATAAGTGAATACTGATTTTCAGAGATTCAACTGCAAGTAAAATCGCTGTCAAGGGCAGGTAAATAAAAATATCTTGCCTATCTAAAAGGCGGATGGGTGAGTGAGAAAGTGTACGTGAGTTGTAACAACTCTGATTCCTGATTCGGATTCCTGACTACCTTTGAGGGAAATGTGACGCACATCGGCGTCCCAGATTTTAGTAAAAAATCCAAAACTGCTGTGGAATTCAACGATTCCTGTCCTTTTTATTAATCAGTAATACGTGGGCAACAAGTTGCTCTTCACAAATATATAGGGATTTAGATTTCGGATGACAAAACAAGTAGGAAATAAGTTTGGAAAGAAGATGACCTTTTTTCTTGTTAAATTTACCAGGAGTATAAGATGATGTAATAAGATATGTTTGCGTTTGTAAATTGATTTTTTAACAGTTCAAATCTATCCCTATGTATGCAACGACCACTGTACAAGGTTGATGAACCTAAATGACCAATTCAAGAATGATGGACTTGAAACATGTATTTCTCATTAAGTAGTCATTGGCATAAATCAAAATTGCCGCTTTGATGTCATGTTTTGAAGGGAGGAAAGTGCAGTGATAAAACCAAAATTTCCAAACCAAACTATAGTGGAAGATTAAAGAAGTAGAACCACTCCAGTAATAGGTATAGGTTTATTCAACTTCTACCAAGACCCATGCGGAAATTCCACCTGGTACAATTAGGTTCATTTTGTTACTGATAGTTGGTTACATTAAAAAAAACACGAAAAGTATGATACATTGATCGCCCATGAAAGCCAGGCAATGTGTTGATGTCCCAACATATTAATTTATTCTTCAAATTACAATGAAAACAAAAAAATAATAATAAAAACGGTATTAGTAGTCGTGGCCATCAGATGAAAGTAGCACTGCAATCCCAGGCGGAAAAGTTGAAGGCGAAGTAGGAGGTAACAGCGAAATTAAAGTAAGAATAATAATTAAAATAAAAAAAGAGAGTACCGGAGATGTTTGGGGGTATGAGGGTGTGAGAGTGGAGGGCGAGGGCATGGAATGGGGGATGTAGAGACTCACGGAGGGTGTCTGCGGCCCCGGATGACGCCCTCCTTGACGGTTTGGCGCCGCTCGTGGCCGACGTCGACCGGTGAACGGAGCGCGAGGTCGTGTGCGAAGGAGAATTGGCTCCTCCGCCCCCGCTCGCCACGCTGCCCTGGTGATTCCCGCGGAGGGACAGAGAACTGCCGGATCTCGAGCCGTCACTCTCGGGCTGCAACACAAGAAACGGCAAGTTCGTAATTTCGAAAGCCTGAACGGGCAAAAACGTCAGAACGCGATAAAATGGATGACACCCCTGATCAATACCAAGTTCCAGTCATGCAGCATAAGGCCCAAATCACACTGAACGGACGTTTTTATTTATTTAATACGGGCAAGCCCAATACAACTAGAGAATTAAATTGCACATATATACATATAAAGGATGGAGAAACAGAGTTATGGTATGAATTTGTCCATGTTGCTTAATATTGTTGTTTTAATTCTTGTCACTGGTTCTACGAAGACATCCATTTCGGGACACTCAAGGAGGATCCTGTTCATCATTCTGGATAGAGGGTGGTCGTTTAAATAATTAGTGGGAGAGAAAGATGTCCAGAAAAAATGGCAATTTCGCGAGCCCAAGCGGGGGACAAGAAACTTGATCTCAGAAAGCAGTGCAGGTGCTTCCTCAACCTTTCCCCTGACCAATCCCAGAAGAAATCTCACGTCCTCCAAGAGTCTGCGAGCTGAGGGATCTAGCAGGTCAACTTCTGCAGCCAGCGAGTCGTAATCAAGCTCATCCTGTGCAATGTGAAGTTTGTAACCAACATATCTCAGATACTTGCGATGAACTCTCTCGATCTGTCTAGTACGGCACTGGTAATACAGGTTCCAGACGACCGAAGCATACTCCAGAATCGGGATCACCAGCGCTTTACAAATAGTCAATATAGCTGGTACATAGTTGGAATCTCTGGTATTCCGCTTGATAAATCCCAAGACCCGCATTGCACGGCTAGAGATCGCCGAAATATGGTCCGAGAACGGGAGATGACAGTCAAGAAGCACACTCAAGTCGCGAGTGGCATCAACCCGTCTTAATTGGTTATCGCCGATCATATAGTGGTGGGTACTGGAATCTGGGAGCGGTGGAAGGTCATTATTGTGCACTTTGATGGATTGAAAGACAAACCAGTTGATGGGCACCAGCACATGAGGGCATCAAGAGCCTGAGGGTGAATCAATACCTGCAGCAAGAGAAAAAAAAATCTCGTGGACGTGTGGCGAAGACGTTTGGCCATTTTGCCTCGTTACTTCATTACGACTAGAAGTTGATTAGGTTCGTTATGATTTATTCAAGGTTTCCAAACCAAGGCCTACTGTCGTGACAAGGCAAAGGTGGCTCGAGAAACTCATAGCTGAACACAAGGCTCCATTGGCTAAAAATGCATATTCATTCATGAAGAAAGCTTGCACCAAGTACAGGCCTTAAAATCTAGTGTATTTAGGTTGGACCCGTTTCCCGATCACTTCCTCTACGAGACCCGTTTAACACATTTTTAACCCGGTTTTTGCGGGATCAGGGACCCATTCAGCGGTCGCCCGTTAGCAGCTTGTAGTCGTAAGAGCGAATTTTCCAATATTATCCAACTACGTTTGCAAATTTTAAATAATGTCACTGAATTTACCGAAAACAATCTTCTAATTCTCAGTAGGATGTACTTCTATTCAAAAATATGTTACTCTCCAATAGATTTGACAGACAGACACAATAATCTGACCAGGTGTGATCATCTACAATGAACTGGACTTGAATGTAAAATTCCTCAGCAAGCTCAACACTTTGTAACAATCCAAATATTGTTCAGTATATTCAATAAAGTTGAGATTACAAATGTAGTACGTAGATTTTGCGTATATACTTACATCCGTAGATTTTCTGCCTAATAAGAGGTAAGTTGCAAACACGTCATCATATTTCGCCTGGGTGAGACTATCTTCGATTTCGGTCCTAGTGTAGCCCATTCCAACGAGAGCCTCTGTAAGAAAGAAAAAAACAAAATTAATTTTGTTAAAGAGCGGAATAAACGTTTAATGATGAACCTGACAAGCAGGTAAACAGTGATTGGGAATGAGGAATTGTAGGACGGTCCGTCAACTAAAATAGTTATAATAAATTAAATAATTGAAAAACAATAATTGTTTTCAGAGGGAGCATAAAATGATAAAATCGTCTCATTAGTAGACAAGGTATGAGGTTATACTTTGGAAATTAAGTCCATTCTTAATGAGTAGATCTTAGTCTTCACCTCAAAACAGTATGAATCCAAAATGGTGAATTTTTATACAAAGACGTATAAAAGACATTTTCAACTTTTTTCTCCTACATCCCAACATTTTTAAAAAAAAAAATAGAATCTCCTATCCTCCCCCTAACTCTAAATATAAATTACGTCCTTAATTTTCTGAGAACTCTCTCCTCCCCCCCCCCCCTCAAAAAAATGTCCTGATTGAAATTTGTCAAAAAGCTCATTCAAATTTCAAAGTTTTGTATAGAGGTGGTTCCCGCTTAAACTAACTAACAACTCAACTCAACTAACTAACTCATAAATCGCACTCGTATTTCAACTCTTTAATTGTTAAAACTCTTTAACTCTTAAAATTGTTATGACTAACGAGTTAAGCGACTCCTCTTACAATACATCCTCAAACCAGGGTTTTACGCAGGACGTTAGCGAAATCGTCCGAGCTGTAACAATCTTGGGAAAATATTAAACCCTGAATCAAATGGGCTTTTGTGTGACTTCAATCGGATCAATAATAAGGCCGCTAGTTGAATTTGAAGGCCGAACGAGAGGAAGAAAATCCAACCAAAATTATACCGATTTTAAATTTGTTTGTATCTTTCTTACACCAGGAGGTAGTTTGTATAGTTAGTAGCTTTCGGGGTGAAATGGTTTTGTTTTATTATACTGATCAACTTTGGGGCCTATACAAATTTATGTAGGGGCCACATTCTAGGAATTGTGGGCGAACAACTTCAAAATTGCAATTTTAACCATCTTTGAAAGACCACCATTTTGTATTTTACCAGCTTTTAGTAGGCAGACACAAAAATTTAGTCAATTAGAATGGATTTAATGTTTTTAAGATAACCCCAAACCTTTTCAACTACCCACAAAACTAGTACCTATTTCCTCATCAATTAATATTTTGGAAGAACTACCATCTCTCGGAAATGTAAATCTTAAAAATTACGAAAAACGGCCGAAAGGAAGATTTCTCAGACCCCAATCCAATAACTTAATATTTCTCTTACCTGTACCGACACCTACATCAATTGATATCGCATGGAAAAGAAAAAAAGGGGTTTCAGTACAACATAAGAGATCGATAAAATGGCTTGTTTGTTTTCTAAAATCATGATTTCATTTGAGACTTTTTAGAAATTAATACCGTCATGCAATCAACTATCTTTGACGACAACATCTCACGAGCCTGCAAACGAGCATGGCACACAAGACAAGCAGCCTTTGTTAACGTAAGTTCACAAAACAATAAATGAAAATTTAAAAAAACTGTGTAGCTTTATGAAACATTAATTCAATTAGAAATGGAAGAGTTTTATCGAATACAATAATAAGGGTAAACATATTTGCCCAATATCAACTCAAGATATAACAGACTTTATATTGTTTAGCAAGGATGATCGGCGGAAATTTTGAAAAACTGACATTAATTAAATATAATGAGAAAAAACTATTGTAGATTTTTCTCTGATAGAATGACTTGGTGATTAGGTACGTAAATACCGACAAGATAAAACAATATTTAAAATGTTCAGGAAAGATATTCTGCGGAACTGTTGAAGGCCGATAATTAAACTGTAATTACTAGAGCCTGGAACTATGCATGTACGCAAATATACGCGTTTTTCAATATGTTCATCTTTGGGATTCGACGTTCTGATCATTTCCACCCAGCTCCGGTTCAAAATTTCAAATTTAAATGAGCAAATTCTAGCATATTCAAAAAAAATTTCGGAAAATCTGCATTTCGTTCAAGAATGTCCACATTAAAAGCGTGAGTATTTTCCAAAAATAATTGGCAACGAGAAAAAACTTTCTTTTCACAAAAAGTTCCCGTTTTTTAAAGCATGCGTCAATGCCTTATGTTTTGGCTAAATGATTCTTTTTAAATCGGACGTTGAAGTTCAGGATAATTGAGACAGCACTCATCTATAATTGTACAATTTGAAAAATCCAATTATTATTTAGAATAAAAGATGTGAATAATAAATACTTGAGTAACTGCGCACTACCTACTTTGATTGGCCACATCTATGATTATGATTTTCTGAATAATGAAGGAGGATTTGACTATTTTTGAGAAATGTTGAGGTCCATTGCACAAATTTTGAATTCTTGTTATATACTTGTACTTGTGGCGATTGTTTTGCATATGATTCCGGGCTCTAGAAATTAACAGTACACGAGAACATTATTCTCTGCAATGGAATGGTTTGGTGATTAGGTACGTACATAACAACAGTTCAAGTTATGTTGTTGTTGCAAACAAATTCATGTCAATTTTCAAAAAAACAGTAGATGAAGGCAGGATAGTGCATCCTCCTGTTTTTAGTATTTATGAGAAATACTCGAGTGAATTGTTTTTATTAAGAAGCCGAACAGAACAAACGCAGTAAGCAGTCTGATAGAGATAAAATTTACCATGCTTCTGAAAGCATCACGATTTTATGACATTCCTTAATGACACTAACACCAATAAAAACATACTGTTAAACATGCTACCTATATTGTTGCCATCTAGAGGGGAAAACAGTAAAATCAAATCTAATGCATGATAAAATAATGATGAGGTCAACATTGAGAGATTGCATTAATCTAAAGCGTAATTTAGATAAACAACAAATATCATTAATCGAAGGAAACACCTTCGAATGGGCAATTATTGGTTATTTACAGAAAATTACTGAATCGGACATGAATTGTTAATCAAATCAACTGAACAAGTTCAAGGTTGGTGCAAGGCTTCACACTACTTCCTCGAATTGATGTAACGAACGAAACTAACTAATGCAGTACCTGTATGAAGTAGTTTAAGACAAAAATTAAATTTTTATATTTTTATAGTAGTTTGAGACAAAAAATTATCAATTTTCCGAGTGTTTTGATTTGTTTCATACTCTAAAAATACAGCCCCAGATCAGATGTTATGGTAATATATATATTATTTTCTGTTGCTAGAGAGTTATACTGTTTAGTTACAAAAATTGCTAGTAGAGTGCATCAGCATCGATCATTCATTGGTGTATATACTTCTTTCCTGGGTCACAGAAACCTATGAAATATGACCAATTGATGTCACTTCTAAGAAGACATACTAATATTCGTTAGTTACAGACAGCGGAACAAGTGCCAAGATAACTCCATGACGTGAATCTGAGTTTGGTTCAAATCCAAATTGGAAAAAAGGGAAAACGAATTATTTCTTTTAGGTGAGATGCCACACATTTTTTATTCAATCTGGGGGGGGGGGGGGGGGGGTTTGGAATCCGGAAATGACAACAGTTTTTGCTAGCGTTCAAATCGTCAAAATATCTTTCATTAAATGTTTTGGGAGTGATGAAGCTTGGAAACTCTCATGATCGCTGACATTCCTGATGGACTTTCCAGAGTTTCACGATATCTCATGGTATTGATTTGCAGACACGAATCTAAAGGCTGATTTTTATCGATTTTTTCATTTTAAAAGCACTGTCACCCACCACAGGGAAAATCCATCCTCGAATTCGGATTCTACCTCAAAAATACTTTCGGAATCGATCAAGATACCATTTTATTCTCAAAAAATGGCAGCAACAGGTTAAGAAAAATCGTTCTAAAACCACCAAGACATAAAATAAGAGCTGGTGCTAGTTCATTTCTCTTTGAGTTTCTTTATCTCGGAAATAAAATTGAGGATCTCGATTTTCAAAATTCGGCGTGTCGAATACAAAAACTGTTGTAATTTAAAATTAAGAAACCTCAAATACTTGGATTTTTTTTTCTCATTTCGCTGTCCACTCGCCGCTTTACGTCATCATTGAGTTTCAAAACTCTTTTCTTCTGCAATTTTCTAGAAATACCATCATCTGGGAACGACTACATTCAGATGGTGGCTTATTGTCAATATCACCATGTATTCTCAAACACATTTATTTCATTAACTTTTAAAGGTCCGATAACTACCCATTCTGAAGATGTACTTCCTTTCGCGTTCAGCGAAATACCCAACAAATGTCGGTATATATCACAAATCATTTTCCAAAAACAAAATTGAACTGGAAATCTTTATCATTAATCATATCCTAATTGTTTCCATTCATAATTTCAAACAACCTATTTTTTAATTGTAATTTCAGAAATATCATAGAGGACGTTAATTTTTCTATTTTTATATCATGATTTGCACAACGCTCACCTATCCTCTTAAGATCCTTGTAGTCTGGCTCAGGTTCCAAGTAAGGTTTCAGCTCATCATCTTCATAGCCCATGTTCATCCATTTGTCCTTCATTATCGTCTGCAGAACAAAATTGAGTGTCACATGAGTCAAAGACCAGCTTGAGAGTCTTAAATAAGGAGAATCTACAAAAATAGAGTAGGAGGGACTAAAAGGAGATTAAACTATTCTTTTGGTCACCTGTTTCACATTATTTGAGATTAGTAACCACTATTCTGGGTATGGAAAAAGGTAGACATTAGAACTATTACATTAAGTACTAAAGTTTACATAGTGAGTGTACTTATCCAACACACTAATTTGGTGGAGATCAGATGGTTCAAGATTAAAGATATATCAATGTAATTTTCGCGAGAACGATAGAAAATTGATGGAAGGGCAATGATTGACCCTGCGGGCGTTTCTACTAGAGTTCTAACTCATCTTTATTACAATAAACCGCACTAAAAAACAGAAAATTTTGATTTAGTATAACGACCACAAATTTCCAAAACCAATTCTGCCTAAATGGCACAAACCTCCACCATATGGACAACATTGATAATCTCAACAGGGCTATGTGATATTGAAAACTGATTGTGCTAACAAACTGTGCACCTGCACATAGACGATTCAAAGATGTATAACGATGTTGACGGAGAGCCAGCAACCAAACAGATGTACTAATCCATTTATGGTAAAAACATCTGTCTTTACATCGTATGTAACTAAGTACTAAGTTACAAATGTAAAACGAAACTAGCGTTGGTCGACTTGACTGGGCAGAACCAGAAGATTGAAATCGACATAAAGCAGATCTAAGTGCAGTAAATCTTTTCTCTCGAACAATGTAGACTCTATCCAAGTCAAGAATCCTATCAAAATTAGACTCCTCAGTAATATTTAATTTCAGGCCCATATTTCATAGCAAAAAGCTTTTACACAGTTGAAGAGAATTTCCGAAAAGAACAGCGTCAAACTGAGACAATCAAGTGCCTCAAAAAATGGCACTAATGAGGTCATATACCTCATGCAATACGTACGGATTTTTCTAATAGTTGGTAAAATCAAGCACTGCACAGAATAATTTAATGAAAAGTTGGAATCAAAATCTGTTGTGTGAGTTTTTATTTTTATAATACAATTTCACAATTCTTAGCGATCTTACTGACCCGACAGCACCCCCCCCCCCCCGCTCAAACACTCCTTCAAATAACCTTCGGGTGGGCTCCTTCCGCCCTTTGTCATCCCAGCATCACCACTTTTACATCCGCCCAAGGGGGTCATTCGTGTACCTGCCACCATGGTAAGCACTGGCCTCTATGGTGCTCTGGTTGAATCAACAGATTTTTCCAGGGAGTTGGTTAGGCTTAGTAAGTACCGTTTATGAACACAGAATGCGCTCAAGTAAACCCTTGTTATCCCCCCCCAGCCGTAGCTTTCATCTCTGTTTACTAGCTCCCCTCCTCTGAGCTAGAATCCCATATTTGTAGGTTGCATAGGCAATTTTTCATCTTCGGTACTTAAATGTGTAAAATTAATCATTTAAATTATCTGGCTGTAGAACCATTGAGGACTACTGTCCCGCTTTTTTTTAAAAACATTTTGATCTCAGAACCAAATTTGGGACCTATGGAAACGAGTTACAATAAACGAGTAGAAAGAGATGACGGTATAGATGGATAGAGTTGAGGATTCCAGGTGGCCATTAGCAGAGAGAGTGGGGCTTCCGCTATGACATCATTTTACGTATTTCCAATACAAGTCAAGTCAAGTTCACTTCCCATTCATCAGGTGCACATTTCAAAATAGCTCCAGAAAATGATGCAAAACAGTTGGAAATGTCAACAGGAGATGGACTGTTTGATTGAGGAGACTGTTGTTCCTATCCGTGGAGAAACTTAGTGAACTTTTGGGTGTTTGTCCAGGGATTGCTTTTATCATCATGGTCAACTACTTTTGAGAATGCACACCTACTAACTGTACTGATACGAAATAGCCCTTCAGCGCTGCATTTTAGTGGATATCAGATGTGGAGGTATCGAAATGATGGATGATTTTTTCAAAGATTGTTGATAATAATTGTTATAACGATGATATGAAAGAGATAAATGGAATTCCGAAAGAGTAATGATAGCAGAGAAATGATATTAGGATCCAAGACGAGGAGAAACAACGTCATACATAAAAATGAAATAAAAACCGTTAGAATAGTTAAGACCCAGGCATTGAAAATGTAAGACTAATCTTGAAGCGACAGTAGATTTATTTTACCCTTTACTTATTCAAATCTGGGACGACAAGAGGATAAAGGGAAAGGAGCTACAGAAGAAAGGAATCATTGTGAAGTTCCCCAAGGAAGGGAATGCCTCAGATTAGAGAAGTGCCACCCATCATCTTCTGATAGCAGAATTGAGGCTGACCAGAATGAGTTCTGAGACAAAAAAAGCATGCACTGATCTTGGTAATGCGGTAGCAATTGTTTAAAAATGTATTTTATCCTCCTCGGAGAGAAGAAGAAGTATTGTTATCAAAATTTTCATGACTTTATCTTGTTTGATTGCTGGCTCTTAGACAATTAATGAATTATAGGATTCTTAGACAATATTTCATCACTTCCTACAGATACCTATCCAGTTCCTATTGCAAACTTGAATTCGACCACATCACTAGATACAGCCTTCACATCTGATAATAATTGCCCAATATAATAATAATTTGGTTTTTAAATCACCAGAAATTTTGAAGTGAACTTTCAGGTTTAACGGTATTGCACGTCAAACCAAACCGACTACATAGAAATGTGCGGTTCAGGTTTGCAAGATAGTTACAAAGTATATGTCTTGAAACGATGTTAATCAAACGACTCAAGATGATCAGGAGTTCAAAATTGAATAGTTTTTCTTTTTACGCTCCAAGAAGGTCCAGTTACCGAATTACAATAGACGGAAACACCATCCATAAAAAACAGTTTTGTTTGAATCAAAACCATTCTGGCGAATCGAATGAAGAAATCCAACCAATTGAAACCAAAAAGACGATACATCCCACCCATCCAGGGAGTCACCTCAGTCAATCTTGAATGGTTTTCATCATAATCCCTACTTAATCTAATAAATATACAACAAACAACCCAGAAAACTAAACACCCACCCCTAGCCGATTCCCAAAAGCTCAGCAATACAGTCACAAAACGACCTAAACGGATTCACAAAAGCAATTGGTAGAAAATTCGTTTTCTTTCGTCTCATAAAATGTTAGTTTGAAGGCTGAACATCGGTTAAAAACAATAATCCACTCCAAGAGATAAAAGTATAGATCAATAGCAGCCTTACCGCCTTCGTGATTTCATCCCCTTCTTTTACCTAAATAATAAGTTTATCGATAATAACAGAGGAAAACGTAAAAATAAAAACAAAATTACAAAATTGAAAACAGTAAAACAGTGCCTAGATTGCATTGCCTATGCGAGTAATATTGAGTGAAAAAAAGGATCAACAGTGACTCTTTAGTGAAGTATGAATGAATTGGAAAAACCCTGCATAGATTACGAAAAAATAAGTGATTGGTTTAAAACATACTCAAACGTAATCGCAATCACGATATTCTTGAGGTAGATCGCTGGTAGTAATTGATATTTGTTCAGTAATGATAATATCGCTAAGAAATCAAACAACGACAGCTGTTATTATCCATAACAAGTCATTTGAGTTTTATGGTTCTAGCAGATTTGTTATGACAACTAGCATGTAGTTTTGGAACCGGTTCAACTCCAACGCTTAGGATTTTCACACCTTAGGTTTGCAGTATATAACACCCTTCCCCTCACCATTAGGACCTACAACACCATTTACTTCATATGGGAATCAACCTTGCTAACATAGGAGTGAACAGCAGTCGAAACTATGGTTCCTCACGGACAACCTTACCAACTGTCAAAACTGAATTTAAAAATTAAAAAAAAAAAGTTACGTTCAAGTTTGATATTTTTTTGAGAAAAACACAACAATGTTTCTTTTTCGCAATTTATTGTCATTTAAAAAAAAGAATAAGACACTTATTTTCGACCCATATGACTCGAGTAAAACTATTCTTTATTCATTTCCATTATTTTATACACACACTAAGTATTTTTGGTTTAATTTATAATTATTTTAGTTTTTAATAATAAAAAGTGGCACTTTTCCCGTTTTTTAAAATATCTTTTTCATTGTTATTTGGACTTCCCCGAAGAGCAAAAATTTTCAAACACATTCTTCGGTGGGCAACGTTATTTACTTCTGTTTATTTTAAACTTAGCAAATTGTAAAATTAGTTTGTCGCCTTGATTTTTGTAAAACCTATGTATGTAATTTCTGTATTTTTGTCAATAAATGGATATTTGAAATTTCGATTTGAAATGAAAGGGTTTAACAGAAACAGAAGACGAGTGTGCAGTTAAATCTGTATTAGCGGATTCTCCTAGATTTAGTCTATTTAATTTACACTAGCTAAAGAACCAATGAAATAATATTAAATAATATTATATTATTGTGAATATCGCGAGAAGTAAGGAGGAGAGGGAAGGATTAATACAAAATTAACAGAACAATCCAGAGAAAAACTTAAGGCTTCCTTTCAAATAACAATATTACAACGGGCGACAATGCGATCGATACACCCCAAAAAATGCAATAAGTTCCCCAATTTTGAATATGCGCTAACTTTTGAGTTCGCCTGCTAAGTGTTTCAATCATATGCTCTGTAAAACAAACTATGGACAAAACTAGAGAGGAATTTCTACTAACCTCGAGCGATGCCCTTTTCGCAGGGTTGAGGACAAGGAACTTCTTCAGGAGATTTTCGCAGTCTGTCGACATGTAGAAGGGGATTCGGTATTTCCCTCGGAGAACTCGCTCTCTTAGCTCGCGGAGAGTCGATCCGTCGAAGGGTAAGGAGCCGCTGACGAGAGTGTAGAGTATGACGCCCAGCGACCAAACGTCTACTTCCGGCCCATCGTATTTCTTCCCTGAAAAACGATAAAAACACGAACCAATGATGAATTTTATATATTCATTCAAACCATTAACGTAAAACCACACAAAGTAACAACTTCATCACCTTTAATACAACTAGAACTCAGTTCCCAGCCCCATAGAGCGGGGGGGACTGAACCCGATGCCCCCGGACCCGGCCTTCATTCGGGTTTAAACTCCTATTTTGAAAATGGTCGTTTGGAATTCGTCAGCGTCCAAAATTAAAAAAGTATTATTACAAAATTAATAAATATACACGTACAAAGCTGTAGCACTCAATCATTCTCAATTGTACACAATGGTTACAGACAGTAGTTCGTAGACGCGCGTGGGCAAGAGTATCATACGGGGCCCTATTTTAATTTGGTTTGAAAAGTATTATTACAAAATTAATAAATATACACGTACAAAGCTGTAGCACTCAATCATTCTCAATTTTACACAATGGTTACCGACAGTAGTTCGTAGACGCTTTTTTTAGGGGCCCCGGATTCTCTCCTCCGGCCCTTTGTTACGGGAATCGATTGTTGATACATTGAATAAAGGGCCTTCCGATACCCGTTTATCAGTTCGAGAGTGTGCATGCCACTTTTTCTCATACCTTTCCCCATAAGTATTACTTCCCACAGTACTTTAAAAAGTACGAAATGAAATGCAGATCTCGTAAAGCAATTGCAATCATTGGGAAAACCAAATAACGTATGACCACAAATTATTCATTAAGCGTTTATGTATTTTGTTTTCTTAAAAATATAGGAAAGCGGATTTTGAGTTATGGAAGGCTAACATTCATGATGAGCTGAGCTATTTTATTCTTGATCAAGTTGGGTTGAAAGATGAGAGCAAATGAAGCGCGATTCCTGACTACCGCTGCCATGTCTTGACAGCTCCGTCAAACATATGAGTCGATTACATGAGTTCACATCCAATCCTAACAGTACGTTACAGCGAATTACCAACCGAAGTTCTTGTCAAAAAGGAAGAAAGATGAACATTTTTTGTCAAAGAGCGATTATGTTATACACAGCACGTTTTATCGGTCAAGAGCCGTTTTCACCGTGGATTATTATAATGGTCAAGCCTTTGTGTACTAGAACATATCAAAAAATTCGATCCTACACTAGTTGTCTTATGCGATAAGGTAAAGACAGCTTCGAAATCAACGTCAAGTAGCAAATATTACTAAAACCGAGAAGAGAACTCCACAAATCAGCTAGTATACTACAAGAACGTTAGTTTTCAACAACACAGAGGAACCAGAACAAAATGTTACTAATGAAAATTGTTTTGCGGAATGAAATTGCCATAAAGTCGTATCATTGAAGTATTTCCGCAGAAGAGCGAAAGAGCCCATCCCTGGCTGTTCGGATGGGAGATGTGGGGCAGGGATTTTTCACTAAGCTCATCACCTAGATTGGTTTGCGTCGGCCGGAAGGTTCAGTCCACTGGAACCGATTTCGGCCGTTAACACATCGGCCGTGCACGGCCGAATAGGACCGAATGATCCCACAACAAGCGAACCAGTTGACGCGCGTCCACTGCATCAGAGCTATTCGGCCGATGGATTTCTAGATCCGAATAAATTGGGAATTTTCGGACGTATTCGGTTGAGCTAGCCCGACGTAGCAACTCGAGCGGTTCTCTCCGTCACTTCCAACCGCTCTTGTTAGCGTGTGCTAAGTTAAAAATGGATTGTAAAAGACTAATTAGTTTAGTAGAAGATTATGTGCCGCTGTGGGATATGCGGGACAAACGATATCATCGACGAGACATTCAAAAGAAGTTGTGGACAAAGATCGCTGATGATTTGGAGTCTGATCCTTTCTCTTAAAATCGTGTGCACCCAATATCTTTTTCTCGTTGTCTTCCTTTTTCTTATTTCTCTTCTCATGAGGTAGGAATTTTCAAACAATATAACATCATCAAAATCCATCATAATGTTGCTTACTTTGTCACGAGACACAAAAGCACATGTAACACTTTACTAGCAACTGACGAACTGGACTGACAAAAACCGGCTCCAGTGGACGCGCGTTTTCGGACGATCTGCCGGCCGTGCAGCCGGTTCCAGTGGACGACGGCCCTCAATCTCTTTTCCATTGATTTGCAACATAAACCTCCCGATTTCTGCCATTTTACATTAAATTGCTCACAACGGTTTAGTAACTTAACGAGTATTACCCTCGAATTTGAATGTATCTGTTTTTCCCCACAAACCATGGAAGAAGTGAAATAGTAATTACGAATGTTTAATTAGTTCCAAAATTCACCACCAACTGCACACATCAGCTTGAAAGTTCACCATTAACTTCAATTTTACAGTATCTATGATTACACCACCGGACTCTCGCGAGCATCATTCAACTAATCAGTTTTCTACCTAGCGTTCAAAATGTGATAGCTGTAATCTTTTTCCGTCTGAACAACAGTTCAGAGAGACCATTTCGAAAACAATATTTGGAGCATTCACAATGGTACACTGAAAAGATTCTTTCAACTTGACTCATCGCACAATGCAAGAGAATACAAATTAATACGATACTTGGTTGTTAGCAGTTGAAAACATAATGCATCTTATCTTATCGGAACACAAATGTTTCTTTGTATAGACAGCTCAATAATTCGTCAAGCGTCTGGAAAGTTGTCTCAACCGACTCACGGATCATACACATCGACTAACAACCCAAGTGCGGTGGTGACGTCAACAAAGTTTCTTGATTCAATTAAAAAATCAACAACACATCGTCCCCTTTATGCCAGAACCATGAATGTTCCAAAACTCCAATTTTGAGTTCGGCATCGCTTGTGGGTGGTATTGACCTCCTCTATTCATGAAAAATCCTTGGAAACGCCCAGATGTTCATTTCTCTATGTTATAGTACAGAACTTAATCAATGAATGTGCTTAGTGCTATTTCCTTGAATGCTAAAACCATGAATGTGTATCCTCTGTCCCTCCTCTTTCGCCTACGTCAGAACGCGATCGTGCAATGCCGTCACATCGGTTCAAACATTGCTCGGAAATGTCAACGATCATTAATAAAAATTGAGTGGTTCATTTTCATTTTTTTAATTCATTGATTTTGATGTGGTTTAACAAAACCCTAATGTCAGTTTATACCTTCCTAATTTTAGTCCGCTCAATTATTGTCGTTCGTTTCAACAAAAACCCTGAACCCTAAGTTTATTCATTTATTTTTATTTTTGCAAAAACTTATTAGGGGTACCAGAAAATAAAAATATGGCAAACAGATGGTTAATGAAGGAAACTTGAGGGAATTTCGGTCGTAACTCACCAAACTTTGACGTGCAAAAACCATGATTTCACTTTCAAGTGAAATATTGGTCTAAACTTTGGTATGCCAAAACCATGAATGTGCTATAAAGTGGAGGAGGGGGGGGGGGGATCCATTTGATGAATAAGTATTTTTCCTTCGATTGTTAGAACATCTAAGATAACAAGATGGATGAAAATAACCCCATAACATAAACTACGCTTTGTAGTAAGTATTTCAAACTAAATTTAAAATCAGTTATTTCAATTTTTCTTGAAACCTCTAAATTGCACATTCATGGTTTTGGAATAGAAGGGACGACATGTCACGCGAAACAAAACCAAATAGGAGTCAAATTCAATTTCATATTTCAAATTATTGAAAACGCTCATAGGAAAGAGTTTGAGCTGAAAGTTACTAGCTTCGGTTAATTTGGACAAACATTCAACTCTAAGTTGAATCTTTCTTTACTAGGATTTAGTTAGGGCAAACGTTGATATTATAATTATTTAAAAAAATTAATTTTACAGAAATAAAATGAATAGTGTACAAAAAAAATTAAAATCAAAGACAATGACTTTTTGTTACCTTGGAATAACTCGGGAGCGGCGTAAGGAGGGCTTCCACAAAACGTGTCTAATTTGTTTCCAGGGGTAAATTCGTTACTAAATCCAAAATCGGCTATTTTAATGTTCATTTCGCTATCCAAAAGAAGATTCTCAGCCTGCAAAAGAAATTAAAAACATGAGAGTAAGAATGAATGGCAAATGCATACCTTGAACCTGTCTCGTTACATTAGACAGTAGTTACCTTAAGGTCTCTGTGAATTATTTTCTTTTGATGACAGTATTGTACCGCGGAAACAATCTGGAATGAAAAAAAAATTATTAAATTATGATTACCAATATGATTATTAAAACAAGGAGTATAATTTTGAAGAGGGATGTATGAGAAGAAAGTCTGAAGATCATATTCAACAATAAATCTTTGTACCCTACCAAGGAAAACCTTTTTCAAGAATACTTTGCTGTTTTTTCTCGACTAAATTTAATCCAATTTGATGTCATGTGTGAATCAAAATTCGATACCAAAGATTTTAATGTTTTCTGGACGTTTACAAAATTATTTCATACAACATTATTATTATAACTGCCCAAAAGTACATTCCTGCCTCTTTAATTTTTTCAATTAAATTAATTCTAATTAAAAATCTCTTCCTACCTTCACGGCATCTTTTATTCCATATTATCATTATCATCTTTTCAGTACTAATAAAGAATTGAAGATGATACCGCCTAATTTCAGGTTTACATTAATCAAGGGTCTAGTAGCAATAAACAAAAATGTTATTACTAATATAAAATAAAACAGAAGATAGAAACGATACGTTGTTATCATACAAATCATGACTACGAGAACCAAATTAAGAAAGATTTAGCTCAAAAGAAAGCACCTTTTTTCGCTAAGTGTTGTTGAATTGGTATGCAAGTGTTCAAAATTATGAAAATAACATTTTACGAACAACTAATTTGTAAAAAGATGAAGTGGCATTTCTAGTACTATAGCGTATGCTCATTTTTAATATTTACCGCCTATCGTTGTCCCAAGTTAACATATTCCCAGCAATAATTATACGAAGTTGAACTACACATAGAGTAACTTATACAAAGAATAATTATTTGAAAATTTAAAAAAATTAGCTTGAACGAATCGTGACTGACAATTTTTTGATCTTAACTTTTTTTCTGTTCTTATTTAGCTAGTGGTTGAACATCTGTTATGATCTTAAAATATTTCACTCCATTGATCGTGTCGAGTGTTTTGCTACTGCAGAGCACCCATAAACCCTGAAGGATTTAAATAAACCGAAAGCTCTACGAGGAGGAATTATATTCAATTTTAACCCCTGTCCTGACATTTTGACACCAAATGGAACTGTGGCTGCATCATCACTTCACTTCACACGTGAAATACAAATATGTTATACCTTATTACTTATCAATTGCCTATATAACGTACAGAGTTTTTACCATAACGTAAATGATAATTTATAAAGAAGATTATGACATAAAAAAATGACGTCATACCTGTCGGAATTTAGCTCGGGCTTCTTTTTCTTTCATCCGTCCATGAAGAACTAGGTAATCAAATACTTCCCCTCCGCTCGCATATTCCATTACCAGGTACAGTGTCTTTTCAGTCTCTATTACTTGGAAAAGTTTAACTGAAACACAAAAGTAAGCGTTGACATATCTCGAGCTATTTATAATTCAATGACATAGGACAAATAACACGCCCACCTAATATTGAACAAATTCTATCCCTCGCGTTATTTTAATTACCAAGATAAATCTGTGGATATCGTATCTCGTCTTTCTTCCGCCCATACAGTTGTACGAACGCTAAGCACACAGTTGGGTAACCAGCTAATCGGATTGAATTTTAATGAAGGGGTTGATTGGAGCGTGAAAACTAATCTAAATCATTCTACAAACCAGGTAAATTACTTGGCAATTAGTAAACCAAGCAGTGAAATGACTCTAGTAAAATCTCGGATTCGCCCTCCCTTGAATATGAAATTCTTTCATTTTCTAGATGGAAAAAACAACCATTGAAACAACAGGAGTTTACAGAACTTTATTTTTGCTTTCCCAACATCGAAAGTAGGACAGTTTCAAACACTTGTACTCATTTTGGAGGCAGAACAATCTGTACAAGTTGAACGCTTTTGTTTTCCCAAAATTCAAGAAATTAGATTGGAAATTTTTCATTTCCTCTTTTCATTCCACAGATTTTTTAATTACCAATGTGAATGTTTGGATGTTTGACGAAATCATCTATTAGTATCCGATTACGATTCGATTTTCATACATTTTTTTCGGGCTCTGACATTCTAAATGGGATAGATAACACTGTTTTGAATAATCCAAACAAAGTATAATAAATTAAGGCAATTGGATTTTCGTAGCGTAATAACATTCCAACACTTTTACTTCCTCATCCATTGGTATAAATATTAAGAGTATCACGAAATCGTAGATTCTCCAAAAAGAAAAGTTGGGGGAAAAAACACAGTAGCTCGAGGAGGAGTTTACCCATCGTATCTGTTGTTGACGCATCTTATCGAGACCCAGAAATTCACTCGGACGGACAAAGCCCTGACAAACCATTTATTTAGACGATCGGTGCTAGTGATATGCATGAGACGGAATGACTTTCGAACGGTTGGAAAACTCACCTATGTTCGGATGATCCAGCATTTTCATTATTCTAACTTCCCTAAATAGCTGAAAAAAACAGAACGTAGCAAATTAACATAAATCAGTGAAATTAATTTGCTAAAGGCATAGTGAAAAGTAGCATCAGTTGATAATCAACAAATTCAGTAAAAGTATCAAGTTTTTAGCGAACTAGGGGAAATATATAGAACAGTATGTTTTAAATCAATTAATTAATTTTCATGGAGCTCTAGAGAGTCATTTAGGTAATAAAAACTACTATTCCATCGCCAAAGTTTTGAACTTTTTTTAAAGAAATTCTTGCTAAGCCATACAAAAAGAATAATAAGAAATGTGACATATCAATCTATAAATTAAATTCAAGTAGGTTATTATCTAATAGAAGGCTTGAAACATCTATCGTAACAATGGAAATGGATCAGTTTGCATTTGTCGTATTCGAAGGAGAAAAAATGACGGATTTCCAATTAAAATTTACTGATTAAAATGAAAGGGTAAAACATGAAAGTTGATTGGTGACATAACACACCTTGAAAGCGGTATTAAGAAGCCAAAGATGTGTATTACATTAATAAATGCAGTGCATCTTTGGGTTCTAATTACTGCTGTCAAGGTATGTTATATCACCATTTAACCTTCATATTTTACTCTTACTTTTTAACCACTAAATTCATTGTAAATTTGTGAATTTTCCTCCTTGGAATGCGATAAACGCCCACTGATCAATATTACAATGATTGTTTTAAGCCTTCTCAGATTTAATTTATAGAATTATTTCACATAACTTATTATTCCCTCTGTATGGTTCTTTTGCCAAAAAAGAAGTTGTAAAAAAAGTGCGAAATGTTGGCGATGGAATTGTTGCTTTTCATTAGGAACCACCTAACTGACTCTCAAGACCTCCAAGAGATATCTTAAAACAGTCAAGAACTTGAGGACATAGTTTAAATTAATTAAGGTATTTATTTAATTGAATGCAGAATTCGTTGAATGTTATTACTATCAAGATATTTTTAAAATCTTGTTCAATACCAAAATGAATAGAAAGTTGTTCGATTGCTCAAGAAAACTGCATACTAATTGACGGAGGGTGTAATTTGTGACTAAAGGCACTTGATGAGATCAACTTTCATTAAAATCATTAAGAGTAAGTGTGTCTACATCATCGGTTAAGTATCTTCATGGATCACGTGAAATAGCGTTTATCTAAAGGAGTAAATCACACAAGTATCATAAAACAGCGTGAGAGAAGCTTCACTCACCTTTTGTAAACTCCCTGGATTTAATTGTGTTTTGTCAATAATTTTAATTGCCACCTAAAAAACATAAAAAAGAAACAATATATAAACAATGTGTATAAAACCAATGACATTAAAAAAATAAAACAGTCATAAATAACATGGTTACATTTGTATGTCTAATTATAAGCTGGTTGAAATATTCCCATACTTGAGTACGAGGATCGGTCTTGATTTCTCAAATTGTCTGCATATTATCAACTTTGTTCCCAAGATTAATAAATCACAATATACAGGTACGTCGAAGACATTGATATGTACGAATGGAAAATCACGAACGAAGAATATGTAGAAAACACAAATACTTGAAGGGATAGTGTACACTCGGTTTAAAGAGAAAAGAGAAAAAAACTGTACAGAATTTGGACACGACGGTAGAAAAGCATTATAGGCCAAATAGGTAAGTATTGATCATAACATTTTTGTACTTAAGAAAAAACAAAGCATTTTAAGAATTTGAAGCGAGCAGTTGATTGCAAAATGTACTGGTGCTGGTAATTAAGTAAGACTCTTCATGCGCGCAATCGAACTTGAAGATACGTTTCGTTGATTATTTTAAAAAACGTTAATTGGAAATATAAAAGGTGGTATTTTAAAATTGTTTTACAAATAAATGATAACCTGCAGTTAATTGCTGAATGAGATGATTGTTAGCAGTTTTGAAGGCGTGTGTTTGAAGCGTTTAGGAAGCCCCCGTGACTTGGTTTAGCGATTTTCCAACCAAACCAAAAAGCGAGTACCCAACCATATACGGAAGTACATTTCCAAATAATTATACGAAAAAAAAAAAAAACAAATGAATTAACAAAATACTATATGAACGTGCACTGTTACAAGAATTGAATTAGTGCGGATGCAAACTATAATAAAGGCAAATTCTACAGTGCGCCATAAAATAAAACAAAATGATTCAAAATTAAAATTCAAGAATAAGCCAAAATGCTATGTCAATTACATTACCACTTTGGCCAACGTGAAAATATAATAATTGATAAGACTAACATTGGGACTACTAAATAGCCGAGCGACTGAAAGTTGCAATTTATATAACGTACCAATTGCTTGTCGGTAGAGGGGGACTGCTGCTAAACAAAATTTCTGTCTTAACTTCAAAAGAATTTCTACCATAATGGAAAAACAACGAAGGGTTTTGTGAGAAGCTGGTTTTTAAAATCAAATTTCCATGATGGATGTCTTAACTGGAACTTCAAAGTCTGAGACAAAATTATTTGGAGGATAACGTAATTCGCTAATCCAGAGTGCAACTAATGGTATTCAAATACCTACTAGTTATTGAAATATCTAATTGGAAATTGTAAATTTCATCAACGAAACTGAGCTGACTTATCAAGAGTTTTCAAGCAAATAAAAGGGACGTTGTCGCTTGAGTATGAAATAAACTATCTAAAGGGTGTAAAAACATCTATTCCGAACTACTAGTTTTTTCCAACTGCTAGTCTGCGAACTTGTGTTGAAGGCAACTACATTCTACGGAATTCATCGATAAAACAACACCATATTTGTTGTATCGCGCGAAAGAACTAAAAATGCCATATCAAATTACTAAAACCGAATTTTTAAATAAATCTACCCAATGTGTACTACAACTATAGTCAACGACAATACTGTCTATGAATAAGTTATCAATTTAAGAAAATAAATTCTAGCGGCTTTTTTTAATCAGGAAATTTGGTCCCTTTTAGTGAACCAAATATTGAATGCGAAAAGTAACTAATCAAACTACGTGAGTAACGTTGAGGCAATAAAAAATTTTCACCTGGATAGAATCGATTTTTTTACTCATCTACCTATTCTATGACAAAATGTCTACAAATTCACATGTTGCAGGTAGGGATGGCAACGATATATCGATATAAGGCCATCGATAAATTCATCCCGATAGTATCGGAGACATCGATGTTTTTGGGTCCGATATATCGGATTCATAAAATGACAAAAATTGACATTTTATTTGTAATTTTCTTGGAAATTCAAGTTCCAATCGCAAACCCATATAACATATTGAATGTATTTCTTAAATATAGGCTAATTTTAAAGCGGTTTTATTTTTAAAACAAGTTTAATTAAAAGTTTATTTTTAAAACAAGTTTAACAGACTGCTTTTGGCTACATTGTGTTATTGTTATTTTTATTTGTATTGGTTTAATTAGGGTTTTTAGGGTATTTTCAATAATTTATCTTTGTATGAAAGTATTTGCATAGTTTTTTTGAAAGTGTATAACTTTATTTTTTCATGTTTAATCTAAATTAAAGATAACATTTTTTCGTGATTCTATGTACTTAAATAACACTCAATATTCCCTGTGTTTGCACATTTGAAATTACAATAAGCAGTTTTCTTATCAAAAAGGGAAGTAAAATTTTCGATGTATCGTTATCCCGATACATCGGGAATATCGATATTTTGGGGGTCGATATATCCTAGACATCGATATATTGCGATATAATGACAAATTGAACAATTTTGCCATCCCTAGTTGCAGGCAGTTCCTGAAATCAATCAATACTGAATGCGTAAAATGCACAACAGGACCGAGGGAAGTTACTTGATAAATCTAAAACATGTTTTCGGAACTCATCCAATACAAGGCTCAAACTGAAACCATCTTCATGAGCATGAGAATTTTATGTACACTCATAAGATTGTTACTCAGACTAAAGTTGATGAAGACAGTGCAGATCTCAAGGAATGAAATCAAAATAAGCAAGGACTCCAGTGATTCACATCTTGAGATCTACGTCCCTACTAAACATAGTCCGAGGGACTGTCGAAATACCAATAGATGGGGGAATAGCCTCTCCGCCTCAAACGATTCACGTTGGTATTCTTGCTAGTTAAAACGACAGGCAATCATCAGGCACACCATAAAAATCTGAAGGGCTGTGTCATTTATAACAATAAACTTCGTAGTTCTGTTCACACCGACAAACATTTCTAGTACTCATGAAAGTTAAATACATGTTAGAATAACGTTATTACACCTCTCACCACCTCGTCCGAAGAGAACAGTCAAACTAACAACCAAGAGTCATCAATTGAAACTAATATTAATTAGACAAGAAAGTTTTGACCAAGGCAACTGTCAAAACTAACTATAACTAGGCAATACTAGTTTTGATTAAAGCCATCGTTCTAAGCTAACAAGTCGTTCGAAAGTCAGCTATGTGAGCACTGACATTTCCCTTAAATGTTATGAAATGGATTTTGAACTATTTGTCCAACTATTTATTCAAGGCTTTCCATAAGAAGTACCCCACAAGAAAAAATGTGTATTCCTAACTCACAGACCACGCGATTAATGACTCATCGCCCCTTCGAATCGTTACTCTTCATTAGACACATATAAAAACGTTATTCAATTAAGGTAAACCACTGGATTGAGATGCTGAAGGAGTAGCTTTTGTTTTCAGAACTAAGCAAATTTTTCAAATACCTAAAAGTGTTGACCAAATACTGTTCCAGTTGTACCAGCTCGTAAACAGAAAAAAGGGTGAAAAGTGGACGAAACTAGTTTTGACTGATGTCTAATTTGCCTGTGACATGATAATATCAAAATTTAATTTTTTAAATTCGATATTTAAACTATAGAACTGTATAAATATACAGAAGGCAAAACAACATTTGCAGAAACTATTCACTAACTATACAAATCAACATAATCTGCTGTCGGCATATGAGCATTACTTTTAAACTACGGCTTACTTGCATCTCTCATACTTGTAAATATCATTAGAAATTTTGCTTTGGAACGTTTTTGTAAAAATTAACTGCCAGAGATAAGGTCGAACTCATGGAAGAGATTTCCTAGTCTCCATGGACGACTGCATAACTTAATTATAGTCGAAGAAGTGTATATTTCGTCAAGTTTCAATATCGTTCTCAATCAAACAGGATTTAGAATTCTGCACCGAGACAACAATGATTGACAAATGTTGAAGACTGTTCATGGCCCCATGTGTGGAGGATTTCCCAAAAATATGCTTGTTTTCCAGACATTCACTTGCTGGAAAAGTTAAATTTTACCGTACGTAGCCTCTGAGTAATATCGTACCAGAAACGTTGAGAATATCAATCGAGGTGATTTTATCTCCACTCGGTCTTTCAACCGATTGTTAAGGAGCCAGTAATGTATGGAATTCTTCTAAAGATTCAAAAGACTGAACTGGACATTTGAATTCAGGTACGTACTCGTACTAGCTAAGCTTTTTTTTTTTAAAAACATTCCTATGGCGCCTGACATTAATACTAGTAGAAATTCGATTGATACCGCGAGTTTGGCTGACTACTTTTCGAAAAACATTTAGAGAGGACGAATTTAAATATTTATAAGCGTTTGTTCAAGGTGGTTTTGTATTTGAACCTTCAAATTTGCAGTGTTTGAAGGTTTAAGGAACGTTTTAAAATGCACTTCTTCAAGATTAACAGACATTGAGAAAAAGTCATTAACGGAAAAATGTGACATCATTGACTCCAGAAATGTATATTTACTAATCCAGAAAATCATTTAAGGGACAAGCTCAAAATAGAATATTTTGTGGTAAGCAGTGAATGCAGAAAACAGTGCTTGAAAACCCGAATTCATTGCGAAAAATATCAAAGTAGATAGTTAGAAGTAGAATGAGTTAAAGAAGGAAAAAAACCCAAGACCCATAACAGGAATTTTCAATTCAAACGAAATTTTCCCAGAAGGTGCTGTTTGCAAGCTGGGACTGGCGTCCTAAAGAGGGATCGTCCTCTACATCTTCAAATCCGATTCTACCATAGTTTGGTTTCCGATCTACGATGTAAGAAATGGAGTAATTGTAACGGAATTTCGCTAGAATTTTAGTAGGTTTGCTCCTCTTTGGTAGGGAAGCAACTTACAGGCGTTTTAATCAGTGTTCAACGAGAGAGAATATGTGAATTTCGTTATGCTTGAGAATGGTTGAGGAATGAATATTTCAATGTGAGAAGTATTCTGTACTCAATAAGTGAGTGGAAATTTACAACTAAGGGAAACTATCAGACGCTGGACAACAACTTCGTTATTAAGAATAGTGATTATCCTCATTCGAATTTTCAAGACTCGGTTTTTTCAATTATAGAAGAAACAAGTAATATAATATTCGAATTAGAAGTGACTGATTTTCTGACAACAAGTAAAAGGTTCAATGGATTTGAAAGTAATGAGAAATCCAAGAATTGTCATGAAAATTCCATGGGAGCATTCCATGAGCCGGGGAATCTTAACAATACCTACAGGAATCTTAACAATACCGTACTGAATAGTTAATTACTACTATTCAGGTACTTTTTGAGAGGTTTTGAGAATACACCTAATCACATTTATCAGATCATAAGGAGTAAACAATGAGGCTGCCACTTTTGGAAATAATCCAAAAAAAACAAGGATAAGTAACATGGTAGTCAGAAGTTTTATAGATACTTTTTATAACTGATGAATTCCCTCATTATTTAATTGTTGCATCAGCAGTCTAAAAGTAGCTTGCTACCAAGTCGTTATAAGAGAATAAGTGGTAATATTAACTTTTTGAAATGTCCTATTTCACAGTATAATACAAGACTGAATATTTGCTATGCTGAACCGTAATTTCCTTACTAGCTTCTCGTGAACATTCGTATACTATGTATCGCAGGATACTGAAAGATTTTTATAGAGGCTTCTTTTCCGAGTTGCAAGATTTTTGTGTTCTTGAATTCAACTCTTTATAAAATTCTGATTGTACGTTTGAGAAGAAAGGAAATTTAAAGCTCTTTCCAAAGATATCCTCTGATTTGAATTTATGTGGTACACGAAGGGAGTTATGGCTATTCTAGTGAAGTAAAGTCGGAAAACCAATATGTGGATTTCAGCGTAAAAACGAACGTTTTCTACGTTAAAACTGTAATTTCTCCAATAACTTCCAGCGTCAATTAATTTATTATTAGCCTGTTGAAACGCTCTTGAACTGCAGATATTTTTTCTTGTTGTATTCCCCCACCCCCAAAATACAAACAATCGGGTGTGGGCGAAAATAAATTTTAAAAATAACATAAAATTCAACCTAACACTTGCAACTGTCAACATTTTTACTTTGTCGTAACTTTTCACCCATTCAGCTAGTTTATAAAAATTTGAATATGCATTGAGAAGGCAGGAAATTTAATGCCCTTCCCAACGGAATCCTCAGATTTGAATGTAATTGGCTAATTGAGAAGTGATTGGCATTTCAGAGAAGTAAAGTAGACAACTCGTAAAAAATCTCAGCCTGAAATAATTAGGAAACGAAGCTTTAAAAAAATCTCTAATAGACACTTTTTGTTGCAAATTAGTAGCAGAATCGGCCCCTAAAGTAACGATGTGGTATCCTGGGACAGTAATGTCATGTTTTACTGACAACAGATTGGGAATCAATTACCGAAATCACCAAATTTGTAGGAGGTAACTTTGTAGATTTGATAGGAATTTCACTGTATAAAACGTTATTACCTATGAAAAGTCGGTTGAGGGCTTGAGAATACAGAAGGTACATACCAAATACCAGTAGCGGAAATTGAGTTAAGTACGGTGGAAAAAAGAGACTCACCTCCTTGCCAGTGGGTACGTGCTTGGCGAGTTTGACTTTGGCGAAGTTGCCCTTTCCGATGGTCTTGAGAAGGCGGTATTTGCCGATGTGGGGCTCGTCCGACCCCCGGTTCCTGGTTGAGCTGACCCGCCGCTCGCCGCCTCCCGTGCCCCCAGCATTCTCGCTCCCCTGTAACACATCGCACAGAAGCCTAAGTCTCGGCGCTGCCATTGACGAGTAAACCAGAGGAAGAAACATCTTTGAGCGAATCGGCACGCGATTATCAGGAGTCCACGTTATTGGTTGGCTTCACCGTGA
The DNA here is from genome assembly GCA_031894815.1 of Creontiades dilutus. NCBI lineage: Eukaryota > Metazoa > Arthropoda > Insecta > Hemiptera > Miridae > Creontiades > Creontiades dilutus. Next base: position 426,363 of record JAVIWC010007501.1, read on the forward strand.
TGTAAGATATTTATGGTAATCGGAACCCTCATTCGTTTCAGTTCACAGAACCCTATCGGGGTGTACTGAGTTCAATTCGCTATCGTAAATACTGGAGACACCGTTCAACCTCTACAATGGGACAACATCACAATACTAACGTGGAACGGGCTCCAGGACTTTCATCATTCTTATCGCTTTCTTGGAGATTAGCCGAATCAACAAAGACATTTCTTCCCACAAAAATCTCATCATTATCGACATAATCTTACTTATCGAAACATACGATAACATATAGAGAAGATACAAATTAGTCCTGTGATTCTTTCTTAGGTAACAACGAACAGCCTAGGTACAACAGTTAGATAAATTTAACGAATATTGCATTAACACTCTGTCCAAAGCTCCATAACGCAAGGTGGTGTATTCAAGGCCCGGATTGTCCTTCCATGGTACCCAAGGATGAATATTTTCTTATAAATAATCACAGTACGCAGTAAACAACTGTTTAAGTAGAAAACACAAAGAAATGTACAAGGTTGAACATTAAATGTTAGACTCCAACGACTAATACCAGAGCTCTCAAACGTTGGAGTGCAGTACGAATACGAGAGTCGATGACAACAACGCTGTAATCTAATTAAAAATACACTTCATTCGTTTATTGAAGGGTGATTCACAATAGAAAATTACAATATCAGAACTGTAGTTCACGTATCAATTGTTGTAGACAGTATGTACAGCGTAAGTTAATGACATCACACTCCATGCATCTAATTTACAAGACTTCAGATAATATGAGAATAGTAAGCGGTTCTACAAGCTCCCCCCCTATCGAATGATTGAGTTCTGCACTCGTCCAATACGTTGTAGACTTATTATCCAAATTCAAAATTTCAGTTTGCTTCGTATGTTCCACAGATTTTTAAAAAAACTGGTCTCGATGGAACTCATTTTGAAGATAACTCAGGATCTGGAGTCAATAGGTAGCCAACTTCAGGGGTGGTCTCCACAAGCCTGTAAAGATGGTGGTAAAAAACCAGTGAAGCACAAATAACGGTTGGATGTCAAGGGTACCAATAAAAATTGTGTAATGTACAGTCGATTTTGGCCTTTAAGCAGCAAATTTCCTTTAATATATCGTGACTCTGCAAAACGACGCTAAATTGGGTGAGATTAAATATGAACTGCCTACTTATATAGGAGAATTTTTCAATTTGTGGCACCATCTCGTTTGAACACGCTGTAGTTCCTTGTAATTGTGCCTGCATACACCTGAAAATCGTATTCTTGTCGGTAAAAGTTATATCAAGTTTTGACGTTAGTGCAACCATTGATGGTTATCGCTCACATCATGCACGGGCTTCGGTATAGTTTGTAGAACATGAAGGGTCTCTTGGTATGAGACTTGGAAACCGTGCAAGTAAGTTACTCCCTTCTCGAACTGTACAGCCATCAATCACATTTCAAGTATGAGGAGGTCATCATTCTTCTCTCCATTCTTCCAATAAACTAAGGTCGTTTATTTATAGCGCGAGGATCTTCGAATATCACGAGTGTCGTGAAAGCTAGAGAGCACCATAAATTTCCAGGGGTGGTCGGTTATGTGACAAGGTCGAGCTGGCAATGTCCTGGCTAATACAACCACTTTCACCGCGGAAACACGATAACCGCGCGGGTCACACTGGCAATCTTTTACATATTCATAAACGACAAGAGCTACGATCTTCTTTTGGAACTAGCATCAAGGAAGCACGGTTGTACAAACCAAATAACGACAAATAAATATGAACTTTGCAGCTGCGTAAATGTTAGCTTCTCAACATCTATGAACAGAAGTTATGCAATCAGAGCAAAAGAATTTCTGGAAGTTCACCGATCAAAGACCGAATTCGAATACGTAATACTAAGATATTTCTGAGTTGAAATTTTTCATCACGGAATTTTACTCGGATTCCATGGTTTGCAATAGGTATGTACACATTTTTCCAGTTCGATTGTTTATATTAAAGGAAACATTCTCAAAGAGCAGTACTGCAATTCTTCAGAAGGTAACCTTGGACGCACAGAACCAAAGTAATGAGGTTTTATTTAACCTTTTGCTGCAACGGCTCCACTCTCTCTATATAAATGCTTACAAGAGTAAACAATATGGTTTAGGTGAAGAGCTTACAATAGGATTGGAAGCACTACGAGGCATGAAGCAATATGACTAAATGAAGCCGCACAAACGCCGAGAGACGTGCGGATGTGTTGGGTAATGTCAAACACAGCAGGTGGGTGGAGCAGTTGACTCACTCGCTACCTGCTCCACTCGCTACGACCCGAGTGGGCACTATTGGAAAAAAACTTGAAGAACGTGATTATAACCAAGCTAGGCCCCAAGTTAGTGCATATAATAACGCAGTAGATTTACATGCCAAGTATCGTCTGTAGAAGCTAGATTATATCTTGAAGTATCTCGAGTAAAACTGTAATGAATTTTGTGATGAAATTAGACGTTCCAATACAGACTGAAGAAATCAGCAGAATAAAACGATAGATCACTACTTTCTAATATTCATCTGTAGGTGTAGAGATCAAGGAATCCTTTCAGAATGCTTCAAAATGGGTTTCGATTTTAAAAAAACTTGTAAAATTTATATTTTACGTTTTTTGAAGCCATTTCAATAACTTTATTTTGTAAAAAAAGAACAAAAGCTAAGTACGGGAGGGATAAGAGATGAGAGGTGAACGACTGTTCATTTATCAGAGCAGCTGGAGGTTTCCAAGGCCCTTACTCCTGACGAACCCTCCTGGAGCCAGAAGCTGCGAGCAGATCGACGAAACATCCTCCCCACCAGGTACGATGTCCCCCTCGCCATACGAACAGTCAGAAAAATCGAAGGCTGGAACAGGGCAGGAGCCACTGCCGTCACCATAAGAAGATCTGAGTCGCCCAGCGAACCAGATTATGCGCAACGCCGTAAAAAGGTTTTTACAAGGCTTACTTCAATTCCTACGTGCCCCTTGACAACAGATGTATCACGTCTTCCTTCCTCCTCCTATTCCAGTCAAACGGGTGGAGTTTTAACGCAACATCCAATGAGAAGTTCTGAAGACATTTTTATTAGGCAACTTATTTTATTAATCCATTCAATATTTACACACAAACATTCATCATAAACCAATAAAATCTGAAGACTAACAGCTGAAATTCTGAATTATGCTACAAGTTTTAGAATACTACGTCTCTAATGAGTAAACGCTGAAGAAAATCGTTAATAATTAATCCATTCTTTTTTATTATTCAAATATTAACTACAGCAAACATTCATCATTATTGAACCGATAATATCAAATATGAAGATCAATCCTGGTTGAGAACAGATATCTCCCGAAATTCAATCTATCACCTGTGAATAATGCAAATCATGAACGCAACAATTTTTGAAAGAATTTGCAGCGATTTTTATGGTTATATGTCGTGTCTAATGAGTTAAAGTATCCACGTTCACTAGAAAAGGTTACTGTAATCAAAACAAAAACAATAAACCAAAACCACCATAAATCGGGCCATACATCGGGAATGGTGTGACCTACGGACCTGGGGAGGGGCTCATTCGATTCCTCGTGGAAAAAAATAATTGCATTAGGTTAAATGAAATGACAACCCTTAAAGGCATTTAAATTGAGAGAGCTGGTACGTCCACAGTTCAGGGTCTTGAATAGATATATGACTAAATTAAATGAAGGAGAAATAAAATTGCACATCCACAGTTTAGGGTCTTGCAGATATATGACTAAACTACAGCACAATCAATCATTAATCATTTGTTTGGTTTATTGAGCGACCGCGGTCGGTTTGGTCTTAAATAAAGCTTGTCCTGAAGTATAAAGGGACGCTAACGGACATGGAAGCAAACAAAACCCCTTGAATAGAATGTAAAAGACAGTTAGTTATTCCTCATACAAGAATTACGTCATCTCGTGGGCAGTCAAGAAGGGGAAGGAGGGCATGAGAGAGGTAATTATTTAATAGTGGTCGTGTGGGCGACCAGGAGGTTGTCTTGAGACAATGAGAAGCCTCAAGATTTGAGAGCAAATCGTCTCAAACCACAGAAGGAATGAAACGTTGGGTCGACTGTATAAGATACTTCGGATTTTCAAATATGTTGAACGAAATATCGGATAGATCAAAAATAACGTAGCCATGTGCTCGAAATGAGTACGGGGTAGATGAACCTCCGCCATGTGCACGAAAGATCCACTTTAAGAGCTCCGACAGGACCAACAAGTTAGGAACATGGACAGAGACGTGAGAGGTAATGGATCGACGTAGCTGACATGAAAAATGACAATTAGCATTATTGAACGATGAGATAAACCTCGGAGATTGAAATCCAATGCCGACAAGAAGATTTTTCTGAAGATTCATGAAAATCCTGAAACATCAAGAGAGTAATAGCTGAACTTACCATAAACAAGAAACCAATTTGTATTTAGGAAAGATCTTTTGTGTTGGTTGAAATTTAACTAAAATACTCTCGACTGATTTATAAAATTCCTTCACCTTAGGAAGCTACATTAAAAGATATCCCTAGTTTTCATAGAAAATTGTAACACAAGGTATGAAAATGTTGCTTATAAAATAACTATTTCTGCAGCCAAAACTATTGATCTTACATTAAATAGTGTCCTATTAATTAATAGATGATTTGTCAAAAATAGGAACATTTTTCTCTTGTTTTTCTTTCTCATTTTATCATGTTATGATACGGGTGGAACCGAAAAGTGTTGATAATGGTATCATGACATAAATGTTAGTCTATTTCATTGGTTTGTTCATCCAGTTTGATTATGTAGGTGTAGATCTCACTCTAAATTATTCGGATCGGACTTCCAGTTAAAAAGTTATGAAGAGTATACAAACTTTCTTAGAAAGGAAAATGTTGAGGTTTGGACAAACTGTTTAACTTTCAGTCTGTTAAAAAGTATCATTTTAGGTATGTTGGTGAAACAATAGTTTTTAAATATTATTTTAGGTATGTTGGTGAAACAATAGTTTTTAAATTGGAAAATGAATCTATCAGCCGTGATATAATTGATAGTCCCACAGACTTTAAGGTAGTAATGATGGGCTACGGAGTATCGCTAATCGGTTGTCTAAGCCTTGTGAGTAATTTATTTAATACACTAAAGATACTGAAATTTGCTCGGAGCCTGTTGATCTTTTATTGAGGCTGTTTGATTTTTTGCATTTGTACAGGTAAATACTGTTGTGGAAATATTAGAGGAAAAAATAGAAAATTAATAAAAAGGATTTCTGCAGGACGCATATGTGATAATAGTAAGCGAATCACTCACTTATTTTACTACCCTAACCAGCAAATACTATGTTACCTTGTTTCATAAAAACAACTACAATACTTCGCTCAGGGGCTCTAACCTTTGCAGTAGAATGGACTTACGAACCGTATTTTGGGTCCATCCTTTCAACAAAGCAATGGCCAACCGGACTAGACTATTTGGTCAGTGATGTTTCGATGCATCAACTGGAAGAGAAACTTCGAATTGAACGACTGAATTGAAGGGAACAGTATCCTGAAATACTGAGTGAGTCCTGAACAATGAACTTATAACTAACAGCAAAAATGCACCAGCAATAACAATGAGAATTATAGCTAACACACCATGGGAAGTCACTAAAATACAACATGCAACAGAGATAAAAAAACTAGAGAAAAAGCGGAAAAAAACGGATTATCCTCCAAGGTCAGATATAGTTACACATTTCTCATGCAGGAACCAAAAAACGAATTTTTTCATCATTTACGAAAAGTTACTGAAACTTGAAAGCAATAATCAACTTTCCTTTCTATTTCAATTAAACACACCAGCTTTGCGGTACGTACGTCAAAGTGATGCGGGAATTTAATTCCCACCACAGTAACGATATTTTTGAATATTCAGTGCACGTAGGCTGATGATGCAACACACAAACGCTCAACACTGAATAATTTCGTTTAATTTGGAAGAATAAATTATAGATTTTCGAGAGAGAACCCACGTGAATAACAGAAGGAACTACCGTAGTTGATAAAGCATCAGCAACAAGATTTTAATACAAGTGGATTTAGAATCGGTTATTCGTGTGCTTGATCGATCAAACCTGCATTCGAATTACATTAAAATTGATTATCGTATTAACCGCATCATCTGTTACACCAATGGAAAAAGGTTGAGGACTAGCTACTATTTGTACAGCTGCGCTTTTGTTCCAGTGAGAAAAAATAGAACTACAGAAGGTCCCAGTATTAGATGTTGAAAAAAAATCACGAGGAATGATCATTTTGAACAACCATTATTTCAAAAAAGTTATTATTTAGACTTTTAAAAGGGATACAGCGTCGGAAATAGATCGATTCGATAACAACGATACCCCATTTGCCGTAAAAATACATGAACTTCTAAGAAACATATTGGTGAGTTTTGCAAGCATTACAGGGACATCTTAATGTCCGTTTTTTATATAATCACGCCGTAAACATGATTACAAGCAAGATTTCTATTCTTGTGGATATGAGCAGCGCTTGAATGAATCAGCCATTATCCTTTCCACCAACTTCTTAACATCAAATTCAAAATGTCTGAGGTTTATTGTACAAGAAAGTTAGACGAAAATTGAGAGAGAGTGGACAAAAATACAAATGAAAATAGTGACGATACTTATAACGATTTAACAATATTAACTCTCTAACCTCTATTCACCGATTTCCTATATAATTACATTTGAAAGTTCTGAAATTCGTTTCAGAACTATACCAAAGATCTTGAACGAACAAAAATGTACGAATGATATTCGGCAGTATAAGCAGAATGAGCAGCGCTTGAACGTCCATTATCCCCTCTTGACAGAAAATTCAAAATCTGCCAGGTTTGTTCCTTACTAGACTGAAATTGGGGTTGAACAGAAACAATTTTCAAAACCCAAGAAAACCAGATGAACATAGTGAAAATAAGGATTTACCACTATTAGTTTCTCCATTCAAGCATCTTTCACAATGACAATTTTCTGAAATATGTTTACATACTAAACCTAACTGAACAATAAAATAATACATGAATCGGTCAAGGATTCCCAATTGAGCAGCGATTGAAAGGATTGATTATCATCCCCTTCGTTCATCCTCACATGAACAAAAGCAAAATATCCGCCGTTTGTAGCACGTCTATTCCAAAATTAGAACGGAAATAAAAGATGAATCGAGATGGAGTAAAATTGGGAACGAATTAAATAAAGAATCGTGCAAATCGGTTTAGAATTGCAGGCTGGTATCATCGATAACATTTGTCACTAACATACACAGTCAAACACCTACAGGTTTTTTCGGTCTTAGAAAGGTCCGAAACTGATTTATATTCAGTTTTCCCTCCCTGGATCAATTGTAATAGGCGTCCGTCAACTGATGAAGTCTTCCTTCAGAGGGACGTCTTAAAAAACACTGACATTTACGTTTGACAGATAGTTAAACACATTGAAAGAATGGAAAAATCGTCGTACATCTAAAACTTACCGAGAAAATGATGGCAGGCGTAGGCGGTTGAGGGGGCGGGAGGCTGTAACAAGGTGCTGGAGCAGTGTGGGAGACCCACGCCATATAGCTTACCATCCCGGCAGTCATCTTCCGAGTCAGGCACAGTCCATCGGAAGATCACAAACCCTCGCTGGCACAAAATATTTCACCCCTTGTTAAACTCGTGTCAGGTTTTTGCCTTTAATGTCGAATACAGCTATATAGTCCGTTGAAATAATGATGCACCGGTAAATTTAAATTTAAATTTGCAAAACTTGTTGGGCATGATGTACAACATCCAGGTTTGTGAACGCAGTGCATTGCCAACATAGAAAGAAATAAAATAAAATAAGCTCTTATATCCAGGAAATAACAAATTACCTGAGCTAGTGTGTCTTTGAATAATCGATTCAGGTATAATGATGAAAAATATAATTTCTCGTTGTGCAAGATTCCTTCAACGGACCATAAATAGCAGGAGGTTTGCTTGACTGGCCATCAGAACAAAATGGCCTTAACCGACATTCAATCGTTACAACGCAGCAACGAGGGGAACAGACTACAGTTAAGATTGAAACTTTAACCAAGGAGTTCTTGTAGCACAACCATCCTCCCAAGGCATGAAAGATTCCCGGGGATTCTATTTTTTCCATTGAGATAGAAAGTATTGGGAGAATGGCCTCAAAATAATGTAACATGGAATGTGAATGAGTTTTGATATGAACTGAAATTTTTGAGCAATGAACAAGGAGAATTTAACGGGCTGCGCTTGCATTGAGATGCCATTCATATTCGAATATCCAACAATTTCCAACTTGCTTTCAATTTTCCAGTTGAAATGAAAGACAAAACTTGATAATAAAGTTCAAAACGTTCCAACAGCATGACAAATGTACAGCTCAAAATAGATTTAATTGATTCTGTTGATCAGATGATGGTGTAACTCCAAGGCTAAAGTCAATCTTCAAGGGCAAATCAGGAAAATGAAACTCGGCATTTATTAACTTTCATCACTCTTCTATATATTAATAATATATATCTTCAAGATCAAAAGAGACGGTGGGCAATTTTGTCCTGAACCAGTCAATTGAACCTTCCTTGAGGGACCTGTTCTGAAAGCCACTTTCGCCATTTCAATGGAGTGCTGGAGTTGAGGTGGTATTATTTCTCGTGATTTACATAGTGCCGTCCCCCCTCTCCCATGTCAAAAATCCCATTTGACATTGGCTAAGATACAAGAAATGTTGACACTTGACATAGCGGTTTACAAAACTTCTTAACAAACCGAACAGACATCTTGTCAAGGACATTGTCGTGGAAAACATTCACTTAGATACTTGAAAAATATCGAAGAGGGAAGACAAAGAACAATCTGAGGTCATACACGATATCCGTAGGAAGGGTGTCTAATAAGGAAATAATACAACTTTTGATTGGCAGTGATTTTGAAAATGAAAGGGGTTCGAAATGAACTCCGCCTCCGCAAATTGCGATTGAAACCTTACATTTGCACACCCTCAAACCAAATCACATTAAAAGGTGCAGATCAAGCTTAACATAATCGAATATCGATTTCAAAACAAGTGAGATTGTAACAAATTGTTTTCAAGGTGGTACTCTCAAGAAATTCAACGTTATGATGCGACTTTGAGACACTTTCTAACATTTTCAGTTACGAACCTTGGTATTTTTCACAAGGCTAAACGCCCCAATCCACATGGAAACCACCGCCTATCATACGGGAAAGGTCAAATTTACTTTTAAACTACGATTTGCTGAAAATATTCATCGAATATTCAATTCAATTTGCTGCAGTGCCGTCTGATCCAATCGATTATTTAAAATATCAACCGCTAATGAGGAAACTAAGCTAAAATTCACTTTGAACATAAATACAGACTGTTAGTCCAGAACGCTTGACATTCAAACCATCAGCATAGAGAGAAGAGTAGGCGATCAAGAACAACGAATGTGCAGATCAATAGCTGCATAATGACTGCGAATGCAGGATATCCACTGAATCATTTACCCGACTAGATACTGCATCCGTGGGTTACGAGATTAATTTTCGAGGTCATCTTCTGACAAGTGAACCGCGTCTCTATGCAGACGGGCCTACAAGGTGAACGAGGAGGTTCAGAAAAAGAACAGCTGATTGGCCGATACGGTGATTTGACCTTCAGTGCGGCGAGCGAAAAATAATTTGCCTTTGATTTGACGTGAGATAAAACAAATGGCGCGGTCTCGGCACGGTAACCACTGCAGTGATTACGAAGCAGGTTTATAAACGGAGATCAACATGTATTTGCGAGGAGATAATGTCATTCGGAGGAGATATTTTGAGAGCATTGCACAGCTTTTGCACCGTCTTTTTGTGATTTGTGAAGCGTCAAGGAAGCAATAGGGGAGCAGAGCGGAAACCATTCACCATCACAGTGGGTGTTGAGGTGAACCCAAGGAAGGTATAAACGGTTGTACAGTTAACTGATGGAGGTTGCATTTCAAATGAATGCGTACATGCTCATTAAACGAGTTTGGAAATATATCATTCAATTCGTATTCGTCGATATACCTAGTGAATCAAATGAATAAAGGTGTTGTTGAATAAAATCTTAGGGCGCTTCTGCCGAAGTTGAGGTTTCGCGGGTAGTCAACAATATCAAAAAATATGCTGCTTTGCCACCACTTAGTTAGGAAAGTGAAGTCACTTTGATAACTATGATATGAAGTCAGTCAAGTTACACGAGGGGGTAAGAGCAAGCTAAAAACGAAGGAGAGAACTGACTCCGGATTCTGTTAACCGAAAAACGGGAAAATTTTGTTTGGAGGAGAAGTGAAGAAAATTAGGAGTGGGGAATCGAGGGGAGCAGAGGGAGGGGGACGGGGTTACAACTACCCCGGGAAACCCCAGGGTGCTAAGGGGGAGGCTACGGGTGACTGACCGTTTGCCAGAAAGAGGGTGGCTTGGGAAAAACCCAAGGCGCAAACAGCTTGGGGAATTTGGAGTCCATTAAAGGTTATAAATATTTTCAAAGAGGTATCAACAATGGCGAGTATGGTCCAGTTAGCTGCGGGCCTTGAATACGAGTCAAGTGTGGTTTTCAAGGTAATGACCCAAACAACGAAAAACTCTTCATGATCCAAAACCATTTCAGATACATCTGAATAGTCGGGAAGGCCACATAGCCCCCACGTTCGTACATCACTGAAATGTTTGACAGTCCCGAAATTTTTTAGACTATAATATTGTAACAACGAATGCTGAATTCCGCGTGACATGTTCTCGGACAGACACACAATAACACGGTCGCGGGCGCTGGAAAGTTGTTGAGAATGGTATAAAATGTAAAACTAATTATGATTTTGGAGATAATAAGTTTTAGTAAAAGTTCTAAATCTAGTAAAAGAGTTGTTAGTGAAAATTAACGTCGGAAATCACTTTCTCCCAGACTCAACCAGCTCTAATGAGCGTTTCTGTAAGGTCAGGGAAAGGACCCGTTTCCCCCCCCCCCCCCCCAATATATTGTTAACACCCCTTTAAATGGTGGTTTAGGCGCGACCATCATGAGTAGCTTTGACACAACTGTCAACTGCCATAAGGAGCTAAACCAAGTTCGATCTGAAATACTCGTACATTTTCAGTAATTCCCTCAAAATACTGACCTATTCTAATCAAAACATAGTTTGTACACACATGAATTAAATGTCGGCCTGTCTGTCTCTAGGTACATCTGTCGGCGAGTAACCTGTAAAAGGCATTATGTACAAAAAATATGGCTGTTCCACAATTGGTACTCTAAACTCAAAAATTGATAAAGAGGCACCAGACACAAACGCTTAATTATCCTAAGAGAATGTCAATGCCCAAGAGGGATAGATAGAACATTTGGGAAAATAGTTCATTTCAGTCACTTCGAGGAGGATAAATGTTTTTCAACTTTATTTAAATGCTTTTTTACACCAACGAATGATTACTGATTTTACCCGTAATATCACAAATAAACTATCATAGTTTCAACTATGGGTAAACTATAGCAACCTTTGAAAAGAAATTACTTGTTAAGTTTAGAAATTGGAATTCAACGACCCTCCTGAAACCTGAAGCCAGTTGAGCCAGAGGGATGTGGAGGGCTTAGGAGAGTTGGAAAACCCTTCACCACCTTTGTTCTGAAGGAGCGGCTTTGAGCCTTGTCGGTTTCGCTGATTGGGGAGGTGATTTGTAAAGCTCCACAAAGTTTCTCACACAACTAGAATTTGAGGGAGTTCGAAGAAAAAAATAACAAATTTCCAACTCCATCGTATTCCTCTTGATGGGAAGAAACAATATCGAATATCATTGTTACTTATTGTACTATATGTCCTACTAATGACATGCTTGCTTCAGAGGTACATCCTAAAAATGTACTACGAGGGTCTTTTCAACCGCTGATTTGATCTCACACCTTCACTTATCCTGAGTAAGAGGCGGATACCAGTATGATACTAGTCCACGGTTTAGTGTAAGTGGTGCCTTTCACGTTCTAATTACTAATGTCCTAAACATAAATCTGAAAGTAACATAATCCGATCAGACCAATTTTATACGATTCGACGAAGGATGAACAAAACTACCAACGTTCTTTGACATCAATATAGCTACTTAATAAACTCTCAAATTGTCCGATACGCAAACACAGCTAAGGATCTTGGCATGACCTTGGATGCCAAACTCCGCTGGAAAGGACACATCAAGAAAAACGCTGCAAATTCTTTCACTGGGGTTTATTATTCAATTGGCTTGCGTTCATGATTTGAATTTCTACTAAGCTTTGGAGTGTGCGTGTTTCACAGGTGATAAACCAATTATTGAATTTCAGGAGGCACACAAATATGATCAACTGAATCAATCCAAATAGGTATTTTGGTTGAGAACAGATTTACGTGCTCTATGCATATCTCCTGAAATTCAATAATCGCTCTATCACCTGTGAAACACGCACACTCCAAAGTTTCGAGTATAAATTCAAATCATGAACGCAAGCCAATTTGAATAATAATTCCCCAGTGAAAGAATTTGCAGCGTTTTTATGATATCAACACAAAAACAATCAGAATTTGCTACAACCCGAGTATCGGCTACAAAGCCTTTTAGGAGTTCACTCCAGTATCCACATTACATACATCACTACGTCACTAGGTTACTGATATCAACACAAAACAATAATAAACCAAAATAACGCGAATGTTGGCAACATAAATCGGGCCATAGATCGGGAATGGTTTGACCTACAGACCTGGGAAAGGGCTCATTCGATTCCTCGTGGAGTGTTCTTCAAAAAGAGTACAAATTTAGGCCGCCTTGACTTTTTTTGAGGTTTTTAGGGATTTTACAAAACTTTGACAACAAGAGCGATTAAAATGGTTCATTATTGAATAATAAACCAAAAAATGAACGTTTTTGATTTACTTAATTTCATTTTTATAAACCTGCTATCAAACTTGTCAATAGGATACCGCCAGCTCTAAACCAAAGAAAATAATGTGGTCGCTATGAACAACCAACCGTAACGTGCGCAACTTCACTCCTCATGCCAACAAACAGTTGCTGTTTGTAAACGATATGGTACAGGAACACCGATCATGGAGATATCCAATCAAGCGTATACGTAGCTACCAAAGGGCACGTTCCCGACCCCGCAAAAGGTCAGAAACGGCAGAGTTTATGGACGATCAGATGCTTCAACGGGTGTCCATTGGTATGGAAAAGGATTAAACGGGAAGCGAAACCAAACATCTACTCCAACCCTTTCCGAGGGCGTCGATTTTTTGACCAATTACCGCCATTTCACGTAAGGGTCCAGAAAGGAAATTCATCAAAAGCTATCTATACAAGAATACACGATTCTCCTACATCACTGTATCCACAGTGAACTTACAAGACCAACATAAAAATGGACTTTCTGTATTTTTGTTTCTGAAAAATTATTAGTATTTCATGGCTAATGTTTGGGGAAGAGATAAGAATTGGATCATGTCACGATTATGAGAAGAAATCAAGGGACGCGACTTCATCCGCTTGTTCTAAACGAAGCAAATTGGCCAACAAATTGGAGAAGCTAGCTAATAAATCTCATTATAGAACTAAGTAAGACATAATTGAGAATTGTTTTCAACAAAAAATGCTGAAGCGATTCATCAGGAAATAAAAACGAAGAGAAACAGGGGCGTAAGAGTGAGACCCGCAGTAATCCTAGAACGGAAGTTAGTACGAGATGAATCAAGGAGACTGGACGAACGAACTCGTAGGCTAATTAGAAGGGGATCGCTCCTCGGAGGCGGGAAAGACTCAGCGCAGGTTTGCCAGGAAGAAGCGGTCGATAGTGGGAGAGTGGAGCGGCCGGGTACGGGAAGACCAGTTGGAGAAGAACGGGTTGGATTCGATAGAGGAAATGCAACTGATTCTCAACTCGTTTTCTTTTAGGAGTCGGCACTTTTACCAGAAACTGTGAATTTAAAACGATTTCAAATTAGTTTCGACGGTAATGACATGGAGAACATCCATTATATTTGAACGTCGAGTGTAGAAGATGTAGTTGAGCCACACATAGTGTATAACCTCTCGCTAATGTCAAAAAATCAATGGAAATCTAAAAATGTGATTTGAAACTTACTGAAAAATGTAAACGTCCAATGTCCGCAAACATTTACGCACAGCTAATTTCGGACAATCGAAAGTTACAAGAAGTAAGGTTTGTTGATGGGGAGAAAAAATTGGCTACTCCTTGAGTTTTATTCGTGTAATTGCTTGCTTAGTTTTTACGTCTAATAAGATGCACGTGTTTTCAGGAGTTAGATTTAAGGTTCAACTCTTCCTTATTGTGTGTTTTGGTGGTTTGATAGCCTCCCTTTGAAGGATGAAACCTTAAATGTAAAAATTGCTAATACAGTTGGCTCTCGATAAATCGAACCTCGGTAATTCGAAAACCTCTATAATTCAAAGAAACCTTCGCTCCCCCGAGTGAACCTTCTATAACTCGAAGAAAATCGATGTATTTTGGTCCCCTCTATAAATCGAAGTGAAGCTAGACCGGCCCAATGATAGGCTAGGACGGAAATGATATGGTTCAACAAGATCTGCAAGAAGAGGGACCTCTTTTGAGTGCTTGGAACAGAGCTTTCCATAACTTTCAACAATAATGTTGCCATAGCGGGTAAATTGTCTGATGAAGACATTATGAAACTGTCAATTGTGGTCAATCAACAGATTTCTGACAGTGAAGATGAAGACGACGATGTTCCGATGGTGCCTTCTAAGGAAGCAACCTGCGTCGTTTTTTCGAACAGTCCGAAATGGATAACATCCAATCTGCTTGTGTGTTCAAAGCCATGTTCATATAACTTTTTTTATAATAAATAAATTGATCCACATGTACTATTATAATATGTATTATGTCTCCACCAGCGTTTACAATCTTATACAATGATATATGTACACGGATTTCTTTAATAAAATGTAACTTTCTTCAATTTTTACTTCCAGCCCTTCTTTAATTCTAACTCTCACTATTTCGAAAAACTCGATAATTCGAATTTTTTGTTTGGTCCCTATAAATTCGAATTATCGAGAGTCTACTGTATAAGCATCAGTTCTGAAGAGGCCTCATTAGGCGTAAGTACTAAGCAAGCAATTTTATAAATAAAACTCAAGGAGAAGCCAACATTGTCTCCCCCTCAGTAAACCTTACTTCACTGAATACAGCCACACCGCAATAACGAAGATTATATTGTAATAGGATAGAAGTAGAACAGTATCTAAACTGAAACATATCAACCAATGAAACCAATTTATACATCATTGATTATATCAATGAATTCCCCATGCTGTCGAAAGCTTCTGAGTAACGGTATAGAAGATTGATCCCCATTCAAATAATTAATACACATTTACACGATCTTGTTTTTCCATGGTAAAACAGAGATATAAGCTGAACGGAATATTGGAATTATTATCTATAGTTCCAAATTGATAATCCTACCATCAGCAAATTATATTGAGATTAGTACCTTGACATAAATTGAAGAATATTAAGAAAAATGTGTCAAGTTGAGGAGCTTGGCTGTACGATGTCAGCAATTTGTCTCTAAACAAGAGTTTCACGTTCACCACAACTGATCCAATCTTGATGAAATTCACATGTAGACACCTAGCGACAATTCTCCAACCGCACATCGATTTTCAGTGCATTGGGAAGTGGAAAATAAATTTTCCAAGAGGATCATCTTTGCGCTTATCCACCAGCCAGTAATGTAACTTGCAGAGGACATTCGAGGAGCTATTCCGTTAGAAATGATGAATTAAATGCTTGAACATACAACATCAACGGGCTGTAATTGAGAAGGGAATGTAACTTTCTTCAGACATAGAATAAAAAGATAAGGAACGAACATTTTTCACAAATTTGTGAAATAACGGAAACCAATGGAGAATCTCGTGAAACAACTAATTTTTCCACATTTTGTATTAGGCTTTCCGAGCCTCGATAGTGAGGAGGCAAAATTAGATTCAACCTTCTCACGATTCGGATGATCGTTCTGGAAAAACCGCATCAAATCGTTCCGGGCGTTTTCACAGGGAGGATAAACATATTGAGTAGACAACGCAGAGTTGAGAACAACGGTTTCAACAGGCTCTAGCCCAGATTACTAGCCAGATTCTCTGTCGGGTTGTGTAAAACAGGGAAAGTTTCCGTAAATCGAGTGAAACTGTGGAACGGTAGGAAGGAGGGTTTTCCCAGTCAGGTGGACTTTTCCGGTTAAGACGCAAAAGAACTGCGGTCGGAGCGAGAGAAGACATCCCAGGCGGATCGAAACTTTTCCGACAGCAAAATCCCGCAAAAAGATACCGTAGGTGCGGTAAAGGGGTAGCCATTGAAGCGTGACCAAAAGTTGTCGATGGAGTGAGAAATGACAATGAGCTTTCTACAAGACCGATCACTCGTTCCAAAAAGAAGGGCGTAAGCAATAGCGCACAAAGGCAGCCAACAGCAGTACAATCGCGTTTGCATAGCATCCAATAACCACGAGACCGTGGCAATAGTTACATAACACGAAATCTTAGAGAATCGTGTGAAAAATCGGCATTGTTATAACCGTTTATGTTATTTGAACGCCAATTTAATTTATCTTCGGTTAGGAGTACAATACCACGTACCACGACGCTGGCGTTTCGAGCGCATGTTTCATGTAACATGTTTCCCTACTTCATGCACCTATTTCCCAACTCATTTACACTTTTTTCTACATGTTTTACGTAGTTTCTTTGTATGTACAGTTTTTGCGGTTTGACATACTTGTAACTGAAGAACAAGAGAGATGTGTACAGAAAACGTGGGCAAAACCACGCGAATAGGTACTTGAAGTTACATACTTCACCTACTTGCCTACAACATCCAACCTCGTCAGTTTTTCTGCAGTGCCAAATTCGAGTACAAGTAACGGTTGACATAAGAAGGAATTGCAATAGATTTAGTAAAAACGGTTGTGTGCAAATGTCCGTGACTTGGCAATAGTAGACGGATCGAATTGCGGACTGACGTAACGATAAAGTCCACGAGGATCATCAACCGCAAACCACGGAGTTTGTACAAAACAAATTTATATCCCAAAAGCTTCTTTCAATAAACAACGTTGGAAAAACAGAAATATTTGTGGTATGATATAACTTCCAGTCAAACGAAAACAGTCGAGCAGACAGATCTTCCGAGACAGATTTTCAAATAAGTTGCAAAACATTTCCGCACAACGTTCTGCAATAAAACAATCTCTAACGGTTTTAGCAGCAATCGGTTCCCCTTGTTAGCGGTTTCCGAGCGATTCGTGTACTTCCCTCGTCACTATTCTAAAATCATGTCACAAAGCTCCGTATGGGAGGGTCTACGCAATTTATAATGCAACGGATAATCAAATTATTTCAGATTATTCAATCATTTACACTCTGGACCTATCAGTTTGCGGGAAAATACAACTTTCTGAGTTTCTGCATCAATGAAATCGCCCAGTCACGTAGTACAAACGTTTCTTACTTATTTTTATTAAATTTATTAATTTTTTTTGGGAGGAATTTCCGATATTTTACTAGAATATATGAAAATTTTCAAGATGCATGAAACGTTTTAGAGTGCCACAAAATGGGTGAATAAGATGAAATATTTTCAAAATTTAATTTGATATTTAACATAATCCGCTAAACACGGTAATTATGTTTTTATTAGCAGTACCTCCTACCGATTAGGTACTGAAGAGGTCTAGCGAGAAACCACGTTAAACACTTGTAACCAATTTTCCGATCAACTCAAATTATTAGCAACCCATGCAGTAGCGTGATTTTACGGATTGGTGGACCTACGAAATTGGTGCATTGTAGAACATGATTATTTTTCGAAGAAAACCGGTATTTCTACAAAGAAAATAATATATAACCCACACCCGTAAGCCGTGTGTGTAATTATTTATCTTTCTTATTTGAAAAATGGGTAGCGGAGTCATACTATGTAATACGACGAACGCAAATATTATTTTAATACTATTTTTATCATGGGAAGTATAATTTTCCCACCAAGGCATTTGCGGAGGTACTCAGTAAGTTGGCAAAGCCGAGTCGTGGTTTAGGACTCATAGTAACGAGTTTATGGCTCGTATTTCACACATTACGACCCCTACTCCGTCTCTCGAGGGCCTTATTTTGTATTCCCTCGGCTGGGGATAGTTAACAGGCGGTCCTCCATCCAACCAACACTTCCCTTTCGGAAAAGGATCCGCGCAAGAAACCTGTTTGGGCGAGTGTAATCCTCTATACTGGCGGACCGCTCTGCAACCCTTCGCCGAGTTCCATTTATTCAAACAGGCCCTTGACCCTCCTTCGGGCCATTGTTCCAAGTGAAATACACAACGAACGTGTTTGTATCCTTTTCGCGTGTCTAGAGGCTTAGACAGTTAGGCTGGGAACTCTGACTAAACTTCAAGCCGAACTACAAAAGAATAATAGTACGGGGAGACACAAAGGCCTAACGCTTACCTAACGACCATGGCAAAATAGTTAATTAGTGCTTTGGAATATTGCAAAAAAATCGCCCCAACCAAGAAAACCATGTAACCATATGAACCAGCAGGGAGAAAGACTTTCACAGTACTATAATACTTAGTACTATTTGCTTTTAATAAACTCAATCGAATCATGAAATGCCTAAGAATATATACTTAGTTACGAACGCCGAATCACACTACACCATTAAATAACGAGGGGGATTGGGGTTAAGGTTGCTAACACGTAGAGATTCTGAGAGGAATGAGATGACTGATGAAGAATTTCGAGAGATGACTTTTTGTTCCAAAATTTGATGGGGATTAATTAAATTAGTAGAATTCAACAATCATCATAAGAGTTGATATGTACACAACGAAAACTGTGTGAAACTAGAGAAAAAAAATACATGTTCCTTTCAAGAATAAAATGTGGTCATGGCAAAAAGGTAAATGCATTTTTAATGCGACTTTCAGTTATAATGGTAATATCTAAGTAACCCAAATCGAGCGAAGTTAATACGAACTGAAACTATCAATAATGAAAATTGTCAACAAGCAGATGTTATTAAAATTAATTAGACTATAGAATGATGATTCTAAAGAACGAGTGAATCTGTTGTGACGGAACAGTTTCGGAAACAAGGGCATTGCACCATTCTTCAAGAAGATATTCACGTATTAAGTATATGTGAGCTTACATCACCCTGCTCTTACGCAAGGCAATATGGGAAACGGAAAGCAGCTATGAGAAACTCTAGGTAAGTATTCTCATACAAATCGAGTCCAGAAGTTAAGAAAAATTCACCCGAGGGGACGCGAACTGGGACTCTCTCCCATAAAAACTTCCTAACTGGATACTCAGCCTTCAGCCGTCTAGACTAATTACAGAAAGTTGTAGAAAATCAGAATCTGGGAAACAAAATAAAAGGGGAGCATACACATATAACATACAAGATGTAACAAACCTAATGATCAAAAATACAGGTCTTTTCCTACAACAAACGCCTCAAAGACCTTTCACATTATCATGCCTCTTAGGCTTCGTTTCTAAAATTGATTTTCTAATTCTTATCTCAAGTCACTGAAGTGATCTTAACTCCCTTACTCTTCTCTTCTCTCTAAATAAATTTTGAGGACAGAGCGTTAAACTTCCTATCGCCTCAAGGCAAAATAAGAACATTTTATCATGACTAAGAACTTGCCAAATTAGTCCAAAAATCAAATTTTGATAATGCATGAAAAAAAAAAAAAAAAAAAAAAAAAAAAAAAAAAAAAAAAAAACCTTTCCGCCTATGCTTTTACTTGCTTATAACAAACAGTTTTGGTATATCCCATTTCTCTTGTCAATTTCTCCTGAAAAACGTAGATTTTACGGTATAAATCCACGATTTTCCTCATTCAAACGTCATTTTCTTCAAAACATTTCATGTAAAAAAATGTGTTTTCCTATACCGTAGGAAAGCTGAGATTCTGGGATTTCTGAGGCTTTTCCTGAAAAGTGGCCGAAACCGATTTTTATTATGAGCAAGAGAAAACGTGGAAAAAGTAGGTTTTTCATAAATTTTAGAAATTTGATCTTCAGACCAATACATCACGGTCCAAGTCTCGGTGAAATTTTCTTCAATAGAGGTAGTACAATCAACAATCCTTTCAACGGGGTCTTCAAACTGATTTTAGAGAGAAGTGCAAAGAAGTTTAGGCCATTTGACTGACTTAAGATCGGAAACACGAAAAGAAAAAAAAATTCAAAACTGAAAAACTCGGGAACGAAACCTATAAAACTTTTGTTGAAAATGGCCTCCGAAATCGATCATCGTATTTTTGACCACTTAGTTTCCTATCGATCCATACTAATGGCAACTGCTTAGTCTGCATGAATAGTTTAAGATATTTACTAAATAAAATCTATCTCATATTAACAAACATTAAAATTCATTGAAGATGGCAAATTATGCACTGGTGTTGGGTGAATCATGTCCAATAATAAAAACGGAATTCCACTGTGTGTACGACTTCCTACTTTCATTGTAAGATTTTCAGTTACGAATAAACTAATCACTTCTCCAAAGATAATTCAAAGTAAAGCTTTCCAAATAGCCTTCCAGTAGACGTGTGCAATGTAGAATATTCATTACCTCCCTCGGCGTGAGTCAAGATTGAGAAAACCAGAGTTCGGACGCAATAGTCATGCGTCAAGCGGTTCAGCGGAAATCATGCTGACTGATTCTCCCTACTCTAGTAAACAGAGATTCGGATTAGGAAAAACTCAATTGCATGAACTTCTTGCCAACCGGACGGACGAAATAAGGTCAGTGCACCCTACAAAGACGGGAGAAGATATACGCTACGAAACCATTGCAAGCTCACTCGTGAGAGAATAGTTAATACATTTCAAGCTTCAGTAATTACAAGGGATGGCCTTCTATCGGTGGTAGGTTCTGGTTCCCTAGAGAATCCGTCAAAACAATACTATTGCAAATTGTTTTTGAGGGCGAGGGAGGAATTAACATTTCTTTTCATGAAGAGCAACCCACATCATCTTACCTCCAACCAAGAGAATGAGATTTCTAGTTTTATATTTGTGTTCCAGATGAAATTCCAAGGTCTCCTGGACTCCTTGAATATAAAAGCTTCGGGTGGGGTTTTGAAATAGATTTCTACCCACCCAATGAGGTATGTTAGAAAATTAAAGTTTTGTCAGTGAAATTTCTTTCTGAAGTACTGGTAATAGTTTTTATCCTAACTAACAGAGTTCTGATCCTTTAGGGAAAAGTAATAATCAACATAGGAAAATTGGAACTTCAAATAGTTGCACAGGGGATCGCCACCATGAATGAGCAAGTAGCCTAACCAGCATTTAATTGTCTTGACTGTTAACAACCATTTCAACAGTTGAGACAAGAAAACAGTACCTTTGAACGTTGTTAATGCTAAGCTACGGACCAGTCATAGAGAAGACTAGGAATTGCAAAAATCTGTAGACCAGATTAAGAAATCATAAGCCGCAAGTGACAAAATCTCCTAATTGAGTTAGCTCCTGGCGGATAAAACGGGACTTTTTCTGTGAAATGATGACGCCAATGATCTTAATTCCCCTGTAACTTATAATTTAAAAAATATAATGAAAAATCGCTTATGTACACCATTTTTGTTCACCCCAATCACAATAGTTTTCATTAACGGACAAGGTTGAAAGGAAAGTAAAGCGAAGAGCTATTTATAGGGCTAGCCAAATTAATTTTCTACACTCAACCTTCATCTAAAAATAAGCCTCTTAACAGCGCCTTGGTTTATTCTTCCCCAGGGCATTTCCCCTGTTTTTGTCTGAGAAATGTCAATATTCAATATGTTCAGCAAACATTTCGTAAAGCAAACTAAAAAAAAAAAAAAAAAAGAGATTCCACGACAGAATCCCGTGGATTATACACACATAAAGAGGATTAGCAAGGTAATTCGTGTTTGTCCAGAAATTTACGTTGAGACAAAACAAGCTAATTATGCAACCAAATCATATATTATCTTATCTGAAACGGAAAGGAGATTATTTTTCGCGTTGGAGTCAAACGAGCGTCCTTGCTTCTCTGAAGGAAGAGACGTCCTTCAGTCGTGCTCAGAGGAAGGACCACTGAGGGTAGCGAGATGTGAAAGAAGCCCGCGGTTCCCCTCATCATGACCGATTCCATGGGAACAATGGGGGAGGACGCGGTCGAATCAAATATAAAGGAGCGACAATAGCTAGGAAATGATGAAAGGCTTCGTGGTATCAAGGATCTGCGGAGCTGCACATAAACCTATAAATAGGCCTGAGGATCAAGTAATAATTGTAGCAGCCCGTGCACGAAGTGAATTGAACGAGCAACCCACTAGGATTAATTTTGCATAACAAGCGACTATGCACATGTAGGCCTACAAAGCCAGAGGTGAATACCAGTTGATGGAAGCGAGTTGAGGTCGTTGGTGTAAGAGTGCTAAGTCATTTACATTACAATTCCATGAGTGTCGTGAGGGGAGTGAACTTTCTCCGGAGCAACTCGCGATGGACTCCCAACAAAATGTTGCAAGAGAAAACTGTTCGGCATGCGAGATGTACCTCGCAAAGGGAATATTAGTAGTAGGTACAGCTGCTGTACATGTTTGCTCGCAAGCAAACACTAACATTCTAATTCAATTCACCTGGCCATGTCGAATGGATCATATTCAGGGAAAACAGCACATGTATGCCACAATATGATCTCTAATACAGGAAAAAGGATAAGATTACTTACATACAAGAACCAAAAATAGAGATGGTGGCAGTTAATTGTGAAGAAGGTCTAATAAATGTTAATATTCACAAATTGAGTAAGCTAGTGGTAAAGGGGTTCCTAAAAAAAGAGGCGTATTTGATATCAAATGGTAATTTATGGATCTTTGCAGTTACATCAATAAAAAAAACGCTGCAAATTCGTTCACTGGGGTTTATTATTCAATGATTCATGTGATTTGAATTTCTACTGAGCTTTGGAGTGTGCGTGTTTCACAGGTGATAGAGCGATTATTGAATTTCAGGAGATATGCATAGAGCACTTGAATCGGTTCTCAACCAAAATACCTATTTGAATTGATCAGTTGATCATATTTGTGTACCTCCTGAAATTCAATAATCTCTCTATCACCTGTGAAACACGCATACTCCAAAGCTTAGTAAAATTCAAATCATGAATGCAAGCCAAATGAATCAAAATTGAATCATAAACCTCAGTGAAAGAATTTGCAGCGTTTCATGCATATCAGAATGCTTCAACCTGTGTATCGACTATACATTTGTATTGCAGATTTGGATTCTACACCCTTTGGAATGTAAACCATGAAATTTTCAGGAGGGGTTAGAATTTTTTTTTTTTTTTTTCAAGAGAGATTACAAAGGTTTATTATTGAATAATAAATCAAAATGAGTAACGTGAAACACCATTTTCGTGAAATCACTGCCGAGTTACATCGCAAAGCCGCCAGAAAAATGGGATTCCAATTGATATATTAAGACAGAACACTAGATTTCCTTCCCTACCAGCAATATATGCAACGTGGCTAAACATCCTCGTCACGTGTTCACTGTTACAAGGAAAATAGTTTAACAAACGAGGTCACATTTTTTGTGTGGATTTGGTAAACCTATGTGTTGAACTGAAACTCAAGAAGTTCATTAGATTGCCGATTTAACGAACGTATTTAGGGATGATCAGACAATTTCCCATGTGGCTTTCGGTTGATTCCCTCATGCACGTAGGCCTTTATTGGCCACTTCAGAAATATTCGCGGTTTACTAAATATTGTCATTATTAAAAACGTTCTATTCGCCATTATTAAACATTTCTTTAAATTACAGTACGAAAGTTTGTAATCACTTAAAAAAGCTCTAGTTTTATTATTTAGTTCATTATCCCACTATTTTGAGGAGTAAAAAGGTAAACCCATTGGTGTTGCCGAATAAAATCACACAACGGTTATATTGCCAAACATCAAAAGGCCAAGTCGAAATTGATATCAACGAATTTCAAGCCCGAAGACTGATGACTTGGTACGATAGCACCAAAAGCAAACATGAAATCTGAAATTATTTTGTCAAACATACAAATATATTTGACTATATTAGTTTATCTGTGCTGAAGGAACGAAATCGTGATGAAACAGTGAGAGATAGGTCATACACGTGATTCACACGTGAGAAAAGAGGTGGTGACGTGGTGGTAAGATTAATAATCGCGTCTCTTGATGACTACAGCACTATTTCGCGCAATGATTTATATACAGAATTAACACTCTGGGAAACCTACGGCGATTGGGGCACTTCAGATTTCTCGTATTTTCAATATAACGATTCAATAGGATATTAATAGAAATGTATTCACACATACAATATGAACTGAAATGGCGTTCATAAAGTTGAATTAATATAATTAAGGTCGGATTAACCCATATGCGTTTACCATTGGTCCTAATACGATGAAGTAATGGAATAATTTCAACCTGGCTATAAAGATTCAGAGCATGCACGAATTTGGGTTTATTATTTTTGTTTGCTTAGGCCCAGAACCCATCACTGAAATTAATGAATACAGGGTAATTTATTCAGGACCATCCAAGGATTAACCAGCTGTACTTTAAATGAGCATCAAGAATGGGTGGCAATTGACGGATTGTTGTGAAGACCCCCCCCCCTTTTTTTAAATCATAGCCTGACACGAAATTAGAAAAATTTGTAACGAATGATGATTGACGAGGTGATTTGGATACTTTTAAAATGTATTGTCCACATCACAAATCTGTCTTCAATAGATGGGTGATACAGTGCAAACAAAGCTCAATCATTGTTTGAAAGAGGTAACGTTTATATTTCACTCCAAAACGATGAGTCCTTACTTCATCATTTGAGCATGAGATTTATTCCACAGATCGAAATCACACTGGAAATGCCCGTTAAATTATTCATTACGCAGAGAAAACTCCGTCGCAAAGAAATGCTCTATGACAAGAGGAAAGACCCTACTATTGAAACAAGAAACTCGATCAAGAGCGCTGGGAGAGTCAACAATACCCACTGACAAAGCAACTTGAACAATTTCAACATCCGACGCCGGTGAACCGTCAAAGGGCACTTCCGTTTGAACAGGAAGGCAATGGGTGCGTGTAGATACCTTTTATAGAGGTAGGCAAACCAACGACTGAACTATAAAGGAAAGCAATAATAATATCAACGCCGCCCTATGCAATTTGCCGTTCATTACAGTAATTATTGCGACACTTAATTGCACTGTTGATGTGCTATTTATGATTGTGGCTGCGCTGTCACGAAATGAAGTTAAGGAACGAAATTATATGGACACACAATTTACATTAAAGTGGAACAATTCACTGCATTATACGTAAGATTTGAGAAAATTGTTGCAATTCTATCCAACGATCAAACAATTTGAGGATGTACATAGAACTTAGATATTTATTAGCTATTCGTATTCATTCTTTCAGGCTGATTTTGCACAATAATTGTTATCTTTGCACATAATTATTATGTTAGGTGATAGTTTCAACAAGGAGGAGATGGAATGGACTAGTTGTCCCTTCTAAGGGCTGAAGCGATAAGCCAGCAACACATCGAGGTAAAAAGCGTGAGGTTTACGCTCACGAGGTGCCGTTTCACGAAACGTGAAGGGAGAACTATTCATATCTATATTCATCACATTCAGTTTCAGATGAACAAGTACCTACCTGACTCAAAACAAGTTGAGGTCATAACGTGAATAATTAGGAGAGGTCTGGGATGCGAAGGCCGAGAGCTCGAATAGGGCATGAAGTCTGTTAACAGATATAGATCCTGACATGTGTGTCAAACTGAAGAACCCATCGATCATTTTCGCTCTTATCGAAGGACCAGTAGACGCCCAGAAAAAGTGGGATGGATTCTGTGAACTATGATTAACGATCCCGGAACCCTCGTAATCACCCTTGAGGCTACGGCATTCTCCATGGCCGTAAACTTGGAACTACGTGAAGCCGGTGAAAAATATAGTTTTGAAACCGAATCTCATAGCCGGCACTCAGAAAGACAACAAATTATTTTCAGACATAGAAATCATTCTGAAGGGGAGCCGAATTCTTCACGGAGAATTCAGGGATTGAGGAAGCCTCGAGGATGAAATCGAAGAAACGTGATCACGGAGTGACGCCAAGGATTTCCTGGCTCACACTCGTAAGTTAGTACCCTTTTAGACTGAGAAAACCCTCTGCAGATATACTAAGTTTTTTGCCTCTCTAATCACATTAGGGGCACAGTTCAAATAAAACCATACAATAGAATTCCCATACCCAATACGTAAACCAACATACAATGAATTTTCTAATCGAATTCAATCAAGACAAATGCAAAATGTATACTTACATAATTTCAATGGACTACTTGACAAAAAAAAAAAAAAAATCCTTTACGTTATCAACTATAACAAAAACTACTCCCCATAACAAGGCGTGCTGAATAAATTTTCAGTATTAGCAATAACGTCTAGAATGAATAAACCGAAAAGTTCGTAATTTACTAAGGAGTAAGGAATCGGAAAAATTATAACTATCTATCGAATAAGAATCAAGATGGAGTCAAAATTCACCAACTGAATATCACTTTGCTATAAGGAAAACAAAAAGGGAGTCAACTCAATATCTATGTTATCGACTGCGAGTTATCAGTTAATCGTCATCGACTAATATCAAATGTCGGTGATACGAGCTGTATCCATAAGGAGGAGGGGATCAAAGGAGAATATGAGGTGCCTTGGTCTCAAAGATGGTGCCATTATATCGCTACTAAAAAGAAGAAGAAACTAAAGAGAGAAGAGAAGAGAAAGGACAAATCGTTGATTCTCCCAATATCGGAAAGACCAATGTAAATAGTTAATTGTGCAGCCAATCACTGACCTTTCCATAATTAGTGGACTGTGAAAGATTGAAATTGATTTAAATGGTTATGAACCGGGATCATATACTTCGAACGCTCCAACGATTTTTGTTTAAAACGGAGAAATGGCAAGGGCCATGAAATCGTTCGAATCGCCCATCGAATGAGACTCATTGTCAACCACCTACAGGCGAAGATGAAATCGATATCATTACATTATATCTACTCCAAATTTCAAGTTCCAAGACTTATCACTCACATAATCATGCTCCTATAGCACCAAAAAGGATACAAGAAATTCGAAGTAGCGACTTCCCGATCCGACCCGCGTACATGGTCAGCGAGAAATACGGATTAATTCTGTTATCAAACAAACGACATGTTTGTCTATATTAGGTTATCAATGCTGACGAAACTAAATCCTGATTAAATAGTGAGGTAGCACACGTGATTCGTGGAATATCACTGGAAAAAAGCTGATGACGTGATTAATAATCGCGCCTCAGGATAATTCGTTCTAACTATCGAAGAAGGAACCTGATGGAGTCAAAATTCACAGAAAAAATATAGCTTTGCTATAAGAAAGACAAAGGAAAACATAGATATATCTGAGTTAACGACTGCGAGTTATCAATTATAATTAACCCATATCAAATGTCGCCGATATGGGCTGTCTCTTCAAGGATAAGGGGATAAAGGAAGAATATGACGTGCCTTGGTCTCGAAAATTGCGCCATTATATCGCTATTAAAAATGACAAAAGAAACAGAGATCGCTGAATCTGCCCATTTTAGGAAGAGATCAATATCAATGTAGTTAATTGAGCAGCCAATCACCTTTGCATAGACAAACTTATTAAACTGTGAATAATGAACCTAGATCTCAAATTTCGAACACCCAAAAATCTGGTCAATAATGGGGAAATGCCAATGAGTAAGATACCGTTATGAAACCTTGAAGAGAGTTTCGAAAATTTTTCCCAGGATACCTAGCAAGTGAAATGACAGCCCATTAGATCTCTCATCATCATTAGAAGGCATACCACTTAATTCTTCTTGAATCTCAGATGGATGGAAAAGATAATATATGGGTCAAAAAGAACACTTTCCTTCTTTTCAAACAGAAAGAAAACGCAGTGACCGCAAAACGCAACGAGCAGTCAACACTATCGCTCATCGCTTGTTGGGGAAAGTGATATGGGCATCACCATAATTTTTCATACTCGGCCCGCGAGGGTTTCAAAACGGTCACCCATCTACATCACATCATCCCATCATCAAAATTACTCAATCAATTCATATTACATTAAACTACTATTTTATACCATGTGAATATATATAGAATAATGAATCAACGATGATACTTGAATGATAATTCAACAAATACAAACCTGAGTATCTATAGAAACCTACCTACTTGGAAAATATTTCCTCCATAAAATAATGAAGCTGTGAAATTGCCGATGTGTATATGGAAAAGCGATTGTACTACTTCATAATTTTGCAT
Source organism: Creontiades dilutus (assembly GCA_031894815.1). NCBI lineage: Eukaryota > Metazoa > Arthropoda > Insecta > Hemiptera > Miridae > Creontiades > Creontiades dilutus. The sequence goes on from JAVIWC010007501.1 coordinate 454,890, forward strand.
ATATGAAAACAAGCACGTAGTAATTTGCTGAAACGTTGTGAATGTGTATTGGTGTGGCTACCTAACCAGTTGAGATGAATTTTCATGAAACAAACGTACAAGGAAATGATGAAATGAAATAATTGCACCTTCAAAGGGTGGTGCAATACGTCTGCAACGCATGAAGATACCCCTGATGGCAGAAAGATTCAAGAGTACAAGAGAAAGCTTACCCTCAATTACCCTCCGCTACTACTCAATTATATACTTCGTTCAGGAGACCTTCAAATATTGTAAGATCAACTAAATACGATAAGGTAGGAAATATTCTCGAAGTAGACGGATTTCAAGGCTATCGGCGAAACTTTGACGTTTTTCAGTTAATTTAAGAAAGAAATTGAGGCATTGCAATTTTCAAGAGATTGCCTAACCAGTATTGGTCATCAAGTCACCCACAAAAACGAAAACCAGTTCGTTCTTTCTTTGAAAAGTGGTGCTGAAGACTCAGCGTGCGGGAGGGCCAGTGGTGAAAGGTTGTTCACCACTGACGATGTCTCGATCGCCGAAACCTGTTCAAGTTCTTAGCTCTTCTTTCCCATGGATTACAAATTTCCTTATAACAACCAAAAAATCTACCTTTTTGTGATGTTGCTCAATGGAAAGCATCCGCATATTGAATGATGACACAACCCAAAATTAATGATTACATTATAACGAAACTGAATAGTTCATCCCGATAAATAGCAATATGTTGGTGTACAACACCACACTACAACGGTAGATATTTTCGCGCAAATAAATAAGCATGAAATAACTTGGAGAAAAAAATCAAAGAATCGTTGAATCGATTTTTTTGAAATATATTCTAGGAAAGATGATTGAGTTTATCGGGCTTTTTGCCCATTACTTTTATAGTAATCAAATTTATAAATTCCAGATAAAGCCGTGCTCGCGATTGGCACTCAATATTTCAATTTCATTTCCTTGAATATTGCTATATTGTAACAAGATCGATAACTGGTGAACAGAACTATGGAATTAGTATTACGAACGGTCTAGGACCGTTATCGACTGGAGGGAGAGTTTGAGGAATCGGCAATAACATCCCACATTATGAGCTCAGTTCAGGATTTGCGTAATAGTTCAGACTGATAGTACACAATCCGAAGCGAACGATCAGTCGCCGCTAAGGATAATACGAGGAGGGAGCTTATGTATAGCAAGGACGAGTATTTGACCCGAACAAACTAGCGCATGAACTTCCCGGATTCTGATGTACATCGTCTCTTACGAATAGTGAAGGAACAAAGTTCACATAATTTTAGTAGAGATTTGTTTATAGAAAAAAACTACTTCAGGTGAACATTTTCTAGCTCTGGTTGATAGAAGTCCGAACAATACTCGAAGAGGTATTAATCTTACCCAAGAACGATTCAGTCTAGAAAGCTTTGTCTGTACTGATTTCTCCAGTCCACAGTAGCGCAGTGGAGTGAATAGGAATTACGGACCTGAATGCCCAACAAAAAATTACGCCTGAGACAGCTATTGTCTCAAAAAGCGCACCCGCCTGCTAGTAACAATACAACCGGCTATCATCACGGCTGTCACCATCTAAAACCCAAGGTTGATCGAAAGAACCGTCAAAAATTCGAAGCCGATTTCCTCACATAACTTACAAAAGAGAAGGCAATTGAATGTGCCACTGAGATTTGTCTGCGGAGTAACTAGCGGGCGATTGGGGGCTATTGAATAAGGTTGCAAGATGCTGGCTTGCTGAAGACAGGAGCCCGGAAGCCTCGCGACAGCTCGGCCTTGTCAAGCGTTGAATTGCGGTTTCGTCACGGCCTGGAGTGATCATGTCCTCAGATCCGGATCATGAAAGATCTTCGGTCGGAAATTACGAGCAGAAACGAGAACTATTCCTATCAGTCAACGATTCCTTGAGATGAGAATGGACCATACAATCCAAGTATTTTGCAAGAACTCACTTTACAAATAGTAAATATAATAACTGTTGCCAGATATCACTTAGTGACTATTTGACATACTACTAAAAGTCTGCCATTTGTGAAAGAGAAAAGAAGTGAAGTTTTCCGGAATGTTCTTTGAATTAACTACTGAAGAAACTGCACGAGAAACAACTAATCGTATCCGAAATTCACACATAAATATAAATATTTGGGAAAACCACTTATTACCAAAAAATCTACGATTTTTCCAAGTGAATAAATGTCACCGTGACTGTTTTTCCTGCAGGTTTTTCCTAACAGGGCCAATGTTACGTAACTAGGTCTTGGAAAGCGTTTGAATGCATCAGCGCAATTAGTTTGACCCAGACGATCGCGTGAGGAACGTTCTTTCCTATGAGGAAACGAGATGTAATTGAGGCCTATTTTTTGTCACAGCTAGTTTTTCTGGAGAAACTGAAAGAGTCTACACTTTCCCTAAAGAAACATTTCATTCACATCATCAACACTTATATTCAAAAAGTTTTCAATACCCGAAAACCAATTGATGTCAACGTTGACAAAACTACGATCACCCTGAAAATGTGTCTTTCCGGGATAACGCGTTGAAAGCGAGATAAAGTAGGGGCACCACCGAGCTGCTTTCAAGATACGTTTTAAGTTCAACACATTTACTACAGAAATATTTTATAATTCCCGGTCTATGGTAATAAAGGCACATAAGTTTTTGCTGGGTTCAATACGTTATGAGGTAAACTGAGAGGCTCCTACTAACATTAAGATCATAGCCCGGGAAACTGTCACGTAGCTACTCGAGTTGGGTGTCACGTCAGGAGTGCTTCGTGGTATCTCCACCCGCACCCTTATTCTTCAACTAGAGGCCATTTTATAGAGGCACTTCCTATCATCCCATTTCCCTCCCAAAACTCCTAGAGCGTTGGTTAAACCAGGCCGACATCCCCAATTTTTTTTTATTTAGTAATTCTGCCTTAATTTAATGTTGTGCCTCCTCCGCCATTGAGGCGAGTTTATTGGGGGGTTTAATAAGCCCTGAGCTCAGAGTATACCGCCAAGAGTCCAGAATTTGACATGTGAACCAATGGTTAGATACCGATTTAAGTTAATGGTAACAACATAAGATTTCTTTTAAGAATCACTCGGGAGTTAAGATGAAATGGCATGCAGCACACCAATAACTTATTTGGCATGGGAATTAGTAATGACGACGCCAATTCGCTCTGGAAGCCGATATAGAACTGAAGGCCAGTTGGTAGAGTTCATCGCTTCATTGTGATTCATAAAAAGCTGAATTGCGCAAATTTTTAAAAACCCAACCCGGAAATGAAGTTCGGATGTTGTTTCCAAGGGGAGAGGGTTTGGAGCTTTGAGAAATGAACGTTTCACCACTATGTTCACGTACTCTGTTTCACTATAGTTGAGATGTACCATGATCAGTTCTAAATACGGTATTTATTATCGATAAGTCTCATTGATTCGTAAAGTTGTGGTTTGAAACCTCTGAAACCTTGAAAGTCTCTGGGGATTATCAACATTGTTTTACCGATGAAATAAGTTCTCCCTTGCACCTCGAGGACAGGAAGAATTTCAATTAAATTGTCCTAGGTCATCATCGAAAAAAGTGAAATTCAAATTACGAAACGAATAACGCTTTCACTCCAGAGTTTTTTCCGGTTCTTGTCATAGTATAAGTGCGCAACCGTAGAGAAACCTGGCTGAAAGTGAAATCCCTCGGCATTTGACCAATGATAACATCTGGCCCGCCCCCTAGAGATCGACTCACGCCCGTGAAATGTGTCAATCTTCCAACCGATGGGCAGGAAGACACATTCAACCGCGCTTCCAAAGTTATTATTATTAATAACAAAATACAGCTGTGTCACAATCTTAACTTGTACTCGTGTATAATTTTTGGACGAAGGGAGATCCGTAAATGTATACTCAACTTGCCAAGGCTTTTTTTTTTTTTGGAGGGAGAAAAAAGTACAAAAAAATCATTTTTTCTGTAATTTTTGGGTCCGTAAAAAAATCGCTTTTTTTTTTTTTTTTTGTCTCTTTTCCCAATAATCTTCAAAACTTGGATTTTCCACGTATTTTTTACTCCTAATCGCGAAAAACTGCGGTCAGAGGTGAGAAACGGGCTCTCATCTTCCCTCAAGGGAATTTCTTCAGGCAAGTTGAGCTCCCTTCTGCAGCTGATGCTTTCCAAAACTCCAAATGAAACAAACTAAATCCACGAATAAAATAAGAAAAATGAAGAAGAAGAATGAAGGAAGGTGATTCAGTTCAGATTATGCAGGTAGTTACTTGATCTTGGTGTTATTCTTTCCGACTGACCACCTGGTGAATTTTGAAACTCGAAAATAATACAAATCAAAAACAAAAATTGTTTACGTAACTTCAAACAGTTTGAAGCGTTTGTCACGATAGCTTCATTAACTCTTTCGCAAATTTCATGCATATTTGAAATAGACGCACAAATAATTTGAAAACGAAATTTCAATTATTGATTCTGTCATCGAAAAATTGCGTTTGTACAAGTTTTTGCCTAGTTGAATCCAATATTCTGAACTCACCTCCCTGATCTTCACTGACTGTCAGAACTTGAGGATACATTTTTTTAAATGTTACAAATCAGTGAAAGTGCCTCAAAACACAATTCAAACTGGGTTTATAAACTACGTGACCATAGTCCTTCAACAGTTGCCTATAAAATGTTGATAATACGGGAGATAGTAAAAACACATGAAATTTGTCCCAGTAGATCGTCCTAATCTCCAATAATACTTATTTAGAAAAAACGGGATTTAGTTACAAGAGCGAAAATGTACTGTGCACGAAATATTGTTCAAAATACTACATATCATTCAGACTCGACAACTATAATAGAAAATATCATAAATTACTGGATTTATTACAAGCTGAATAACGTTATAACCGACAATGTATACGTACGAGAGAAAATACAACTTGAACGAAGGCATCAATGTCATACGTGGTATTTTCCATGTTGAAACAAGGAAAATTCAACAGTAGGTGAGATTGCAGTACGATAGAATTATTAATTCTATATATTCAATATAATAAGAATTATTAAAAGTAGTAGATTGTTGTCCCCTCATCACATGAACACGTGAAACAATATTAAAATACATTTAAATCATCGCTGAACTCTCGTACGTTTGGAAATTGATTGAAACTGACTACCAACTCTTGCAGAGAGCATACATTCAAATGAATGAACTAAACACGGTCCTGTCTCGACAAACGCTCGCACCTGCCAGTCAGGTGTTGTCTGTTCAATGGAAGTAGCCCGACAAAAAACGTGTGCCGCCCTCGATTCTACTAAATTCTTCGTATCACTCTTAAAATAATATTGGAGCCAGTGGTTCAGATGAAATTGTATAGGTACGTTCTCACATAAACCTCAACAATTCAATATAGACCTTGACGTGAAATAGTAAAACTGCCTACAACAATTTGCAGACATGGCTAACTAGCAACGAAACATACTAAAGCATCAAGATTATGCAAACTGCTGCAGAACAGACCATATGAATAGAAACATGGCACATTAAGTGCTACAAAAGAAACCAGAAAGGCATATAGTTATGGCAAAAAACCATAAGTTTGCGGAAATCCAACAGCTTTTTTAGATGCATACATTACATCTTCAAGAAGTGTTTTGGGTCACTATTTTTAATAACAAACCGTAGCAAACGAGCAAGAAAATAAGTGTAACTTTCATTCAAGTTCCAAGGTTTGCAGATTTCAAAATTTGAAAGAAGAAAAATGATAGCGTCCTTCCGCCGCATTGAGGGCAATGAAGACGTCAAAATTGAAGAATATATTCAATTTTTTGTTCTTAATTTATGAGACTGTGATATAAAAGCCTCCCCAACAGCAAATCCACCATCCCAACCACGAATTTGTCTACTAAAATGGTGTTTCAGTGAAACTGTATTCAATTGTCATCTGCTGTAGTATGCTTGATTCTATACTGTACCTTTGTAAACCCATCTAGAAAACTATTACGTGGATTTTTTTGTAATTCAACTGCGCTGAAATGGAATAATTTTTTGTATGTCTCTGGACAGAGGTCGTTTCATTATTACCTAATCCCCAATTATGAGTTCTACACTATATACCCAGTGTCCAGAAATTCGATCATATTGACCTACCACTGCGTGAACTACCGGGGGCCACGGTTGGGTTAGGTTGGACGTAATGGTCCCAGTCCCACGGTTATGCCTCCGTGAAAGAATAATGAAATATCCCATTGAATAGAGAGTGGCGTAATGTGAACTTTTACACCTGGAACACAGAGGTTCTTCACACCACAATCACGACTGAGGTCACTGAGTAATTGATGTTGCCATTCATTAAGGAGAATTTATGAAAGTCGTATTTGCTTGACATTACTATACGATTTTGTGTTATGTGAAGCCTAATATGATATTATTATATCAACGACAAGAATAATACGAACGACTACTTGAGAGGAGACCAAGAAAACCAACTAAAATACTATCATTCAACAAACAATTCGTGAAACCATATGAGGTAGGTACTACCCCAGGTTACAACACCAGAATGATCCCGAAAAGTAAGGTGCGGACGTTATATTTCTTAATAAGAATGTTAGATTCTTCAAACATCCGCTAAAAATTCGGATACATCAAAGCCTATTAAAAAGATAATTTCAGCCGTATGTAGAAGCATTTGAAGCTCGAAGGACTCTCCATCGGTTTCGAGGTTGCGGGATATCTCCCTCCCCAACACCTCTCACCGGCGAGACCAGATCACTTCAAGGACACTGCAGCTGCAATCCCAAATCGTATTATTCACTGAACCGTTTCTTCTTGATCAACGGTGACAAATTTCAGGGGGGGTTAGATGTCATCGACCCACTTAACCGAAAAATGCATTTGAAAATCCACAGCGTCAAGATAAGAAAGGATTTCAACAATGACATCTTACAAAACTATACTTTTGAGAGTGATAGGTATGCTACATTTTCCATATTAAAAATTTCATAACCAAAATACAGAGAAAGATGAATCGATAGAGGATACTTGAAGAAACAAGAATTAAGTCACAAGCATGATGTTGTGGAAACCAATTTCAACAATTGAAATTGGGAATTATTATAAAAAACGAAAGTCAAGTAAAGATTGTTACCCATTTCCGCAAAACAACTCAGGAACAATATTCACATCGATTTCGATGGCTAAGTCATCAGTAACAAACAATGACTCTAATAACAATGAGAGATATTGCTTGTTACTGATGAAGATCATACTGTTGAATTCGATATGACATTGTAACCTTTTCATTTCCTGAAAATAGACAACGTTCTTTAATTGAACTCATTGGACGAAGAGAACTTGACCTTCAGTTGAGTTTCGATTCATTATTTTCAACGATTAATCTTTGTGATTGAACAAAAGAAATTTGTTTAGCCCAAAAAAATCTGTCTATCTGCTGTTAGAAGGTTTTCTCTGGACAAAAGTTTACGAAATTTGGCTCAAAAATAGAACAACGATCCGGGATGTGCTAGTAATCGTGGAATCTTCATCAGTCATTTTCAATGGACTGTAATTGAGGGTAAATTAAGTTTTTTGTTAAATACAGATAGAAATTAGTTCTGTGAATCTGAGACTACAAGGGTTACTGTAAAATCATGAGGTCACCATTTGAATAATTTTTCAGGTAGACGGTTGAGGTGCAGAGATCGTTCAACGGGAGGCCTGAGCTGGTATTTTCATCGTGAATGCAATTACAAGATGTGGAGGCCCAAGTGCCGGGTTTCCATAATATATCAAAGAAAGTGCTAATATAAAAAGACCATCAATTTATATAGAAGGCTTTTTGTAATACAGAAAAGATAAACAGTTTACAGTCAACAGTTTGCCATTATTGATAAGAAATTTGCCGGAGAAATTGAGAGAACCGTCAAATTTTACCCGTTCTGCTTATAAAAAGGAGATATTTTCGTGGTTAATATCGGAAGGTACGGATAATTGTAAGAACTGACTAGTGCATATGTAAGATAGGATAATCTTTATTAATTATAATCTTTTGTATAACCTGTTAGATATATCTGCAAGCAATCTTTGTAAGAATTTCAACCAACTCCCCCTCGCCGCACAGGGTCCGCCCTATGGCTGAGGGGTATATTCCAAATATTGTAAAACCTGCGCTAATTTTAATACCTTTTTCTGGAATAAACGCACTATTCATTCATTCATAAACCTCTTTTATTATATTACTCATCATAACATCCCCAGAACCAGGCGTTCGAAATGGTTAACTCTCACAGAAGAGGGAAACAATTAGTAAGGTGACCGCAATATCCAGTGTATGGAACCAGGTCCGATGTAGGAGAGTTTCGAAATCTCAGAATGGGTGATTAGACAGGAGGATGAGTGTGTAAGGCTGTGCGAATGTCGAAATACGGAGCGTTGAAATACGCTACAGAGGGTCGTTGAGGTGGAATAGCAGTTCAAACCGCATGGGATGTATAAAATGTTTCTTTTGTCGGTATCGCGCCTTGGCTCGGAGTGTAACACTTCTTTTAACGTTCTTAGCAACAACTTGAAAAGTCAACGTTAGGTTACATAAAACCTGGAACCACATTCATGCGGCTTGTTGTTCCGACCTGTAAACATATCTAGATTCGAATCTGTGAAACGGGCTGTGACCCTTGGAAGAACAATGGGAGGTTTTTGCTATAAAAATAGACGGCGTTATTACTTGTAAGGCGAACAACCGTAAATTTCCCCTCAAAACGACTCCAACTGTCTTTTAATGCCATTTTCCTAGGATACTCCTGAAGGAAATCCAATGTAGATCCGTTAAAGTCGCATAAAATTGTTCTAATCAATCAATCGGTTTGAAAGTTTTTTATTCCTAGAAATAATTCTCATAACAGGCGTACTTATATGTACGCTGGAAAGGAGCTGTACAAATAATATTGTTTGTACATATTTATGCATTCTGGTGCTTGAGTTGGTAAATCTTAAGGCTGGTCAACACTTTTCAACATCACCTAAAGTTGGTGCAAATAAATTATGATGACGTTGTAGGTGGATGTCACTCAAGAGACGACATAAATGGAGATGGAAACACTTCACGCAGAATCCACTAGTCATTTCTATTTGGCTAAAGCTCGTGATCAAAGTGTGGATACTGAGTAAAAAACCGAATGAGTCACCGTGATGCGGATGAGTAACAGAGCGGTTTGAATCTCACTAGATCGTGGGAAAGAGGGTCAAGCTGGCACAGAAAGCAGGGAGGCGAGACAAAAGACACAACTGCGAGAGGGTTGAACTGGATGACTAGCTGTGCCAAAATTGGGATTTCGATGGAATGTTGAGGAGTACGCAATAACGCAATACGTGATTTCCAAGAACTTTGCCACGGAATACTCCCCTCCACCAATTAATGCAGCATATCCTAATTAAGTTTATAGAACTTGAAAGCCCATACATTCACACCACTTACTAAAAGAGCGTGATGTTCTTCTCCTGGCAATAGATTTAAATTTATTGTTTCGACGCACTTCTGGACATCACGGTAATGGCATCAAACACCAAGCACAAGACGCATTTCTGTGAGATAGTTCGCTTCTGCACATTTTGGAGAAGATGAATCGAACATCCAAGAATGTAAAGAACGTCAGAACCACCATGACGTTGAATATTGGTCGTACTCCCTGTTTCAATGGACGAGACTCTTTCATAATTTCGACGGATAATTAGGAACAAGGGAAACCATGGCAGGATGAAAAAGCTCCTTCGAAGGGGTTCGCAGTTTCAGAAGTTGAAAAAGTCAACCCCTGAGGTGATTATCTACTGAGAGATGGCCGGGAGTAAGGTTGAGGATTCCCTGGAGCAGCTTTCACTAAGGGATTATGACACGAAGAGCACAATTACCATTGTTACTAGAAACCATTGTTGTTCGCTCTAGGTCGTTAAATACTACTCCTAGAACAGAAGGAGATCTTTTAGGCACTAAAAGCATCATAAACCTGAAACTTGGGATGGATTTTTCTCCCTTCTATGCGTTCCGTTAAAAGGCCGCGATACACCCTTTCTTTCTCAAATAACTGCTCAACCTAGTTTTACATCGGGAGTAGGCAAAATGAGGGGCTTTGGAACGTTTTACTGAAGTCTAATATAACACTGAATACCATTAATTATCGGGTGATTCTAAGGGAAATGTATTATATTACTTGAAGCGAAGTAACAGAGAAAACATTGGAAATAAGTGGTTACACTAATAATTTCCTAATATTTTACGATCATAAATTCGTTTCGCGGTTTTGAGGGAAAACGATTGCAAAATCAAAACAAATCTTTAAAAATTGAAGAATTATGGAGCAACTATGCGAAACTATATGAATAGATTGTTGTAGTACCAGAAATATAAATAGGCATCCCTTGAATTAGAGTTTCATCTCGAGATGCGGTCAATTCAAAGCCAAAATATTATTCGTAAGAAAATTAAGTGATTTCGAATAATTGATTAATTATCAACAGTTGAGAATTGATGAGAAAGTTGAGGTGGTTGCGAGCAAGTGGCAGGGCCTCCAGCTGTTAGGTAGTTGGCGGTGGTCAGAACAGCCAGTAATAAAAAAAACTCTCCGTGGGAAGGGAGAAGGGTAACTACCTTGACAGATGTTCCGTGCATTTGAAGCCGCAGCTCCACTGACTGAATCGGCGGTATACGGTTGAGGAACAAAATTAATGCCATTTACGTATAAAATATGAACTCCATTCTGAATGGGAATGATGAGTGGGCACCAGCATAATGTAAAAACCTACATAGTTGTTGAATGTTATCCAAGTGTTCGTAATTGTTTTAGATGAATCTGTCAGTTCATATCAATACTTGTGCGTAGACACGAACAACTGTAGAATACAGAAACCACTTCTAATTGGTGACTTACTGCATCAAATTAATCACATCATTGCAAGTGACACCGGCTATTGACCTACGGTAATAAATAACAATCACAACATGGCTTGACATTTCAAACGGTGGGTGACAAGTGGCTGTTCAGAACAGGTCATAAACCTAATCAATGGATATCATATAAAGTGGTATATCGAGTGCGAAAAAATTAAGTTAGGTACCTGGATTATCTTTGTATTCCTAAATGGGAAAACAGAGGAGAGGCACAGGACACTTGACACAAGTAGCACACAGCACTGACTGGAGGTGGCCGGCGAGCGGGGTCGGGACCAGCGCCCCACTACGGGCACTGCAGCCGCGGTGAGCTCCCACCCCGCCCACGAACACAGCCGCTCACTTTACGACTAGTAACAACTCCAAGGTATAGTTCCTAAAATTATAGTTACATATAGTTCGCTAAAAGAAAGCAATTGAAACTAATAAGAAAAGAAAGATCCTTCGTCAGGACTAATTACACACGGTGACACTCCGTAATTGCCACAAGCTGGGGATCGATTATACAACTAACTTGCAAAAAAAGTTGCCCTACAACATTTTTTTAATCTCGCTCAGTTTTGAGTTATGTCAGTTGAAAATAGTTAGTATATTTTCGACTTTAACTCACCACAACGTTCATAAATTAACTTAATTGAAGTATAAACTTAAAATTTGATTATACCTTTAGAAAGCCCATCAAATTTTCCATCTCTCTGTAGGCGAAATGGATGAAAAATGAACTTGAAGATAAAAAACGTAAAATCTTGAGATTCTCCAGTCTTTTCAATCCACAGTTCTCTGTGATCTAGAAGTGAAATTTTACCTGTAGACTGACGGTGTGACAAAATGTCACCATTTCATCGGAATAATAAAAAAAAAAAAAATTTAAGCAGGAATTCATTAAGAAATTGACGTTTGATTACCGAAGTACCTAGGTTTTGACCATGAAATGTACGGTTTTTCACCCAAAATCAATTTGACACGAAAAATGAGTTTGGCATTGGGTTTTAGTATCTTTTTCGCCCTTTAAGGGTCAGTATATAAAATAAATAAATTAATTCTAAAAAATAAAAAATAACAAAAGGAATTAAAATGAGGGGGATTTTCAGGATTGAAACAACTGTTGAACATTTGAATTAATTAGAAGCAGAAAGAATTCAAAAAATTTTAGAGGTCAACTTTGTTGCAAACTACTTTTGCAGCAATTAATCGATCAATGGCCTGTGGCAGATACCAGAGGTTCACACCCTGTATGGCAGGGCGACTACTAAACTCTTCAAATGAAATTTCCTACCAATAAAATTAATGCATAGGTATTTGAGTAGAACATTATTTTAGTATTCTCACGAGTAGTAAAACGTATTTAAAATGTAAAAGTTCCATCGTTTTCAAAGAAACTTGCAGACACTTTGACCATTTTGAATCTTAAGAAAAAATATTCAATTTTAACTGTGCTTACTAATAAACTAATTCATACCACATGTACTTCAAATTTAATTGGTTCTTTAAATGACGCTTATAGTCTTATATTTCCGACTTGCAGTAGTATTATGTAGTATTTGAAACACCAAGTCAGTTAACCTGAGTTCATATATTGCTTTCACAAAATCTTACGCGATCGAAACGGTTCCAGTGGATAGGGTTGCAAGATTTTGAGCGTGGTCCCCTACACGTACAACGCACACGCTTTTCGCATTAAAATTTGTCAGAGATGAATCGTAAGAAGATCGAAAATGGCAACCACGCGTTTATAATATATAATTACGACCAAAAATCCACAATTCCCGACCGGTACATAATTCCGAAACACACCCTGCTATAAAGAAAATAATGAGGATGGTGTATTCGGCAATGAAGCTGTTAGTAGTGTTGTGTATAAAATAATATTGGTTGATCAGTATCATGCAAATTAAGACCAATCCGAGGAATGGAAACGGTGGATATAATTATGAGCATTGGCGACGGTGACTGACAAGCGGTTTTGTAGTAAAAACCCGCGATGCGGGTTATTTCGCGACCCTAATCGTATCGCCGCAAACATAACGTTCTTTCGCCCCTTATATCATGAGATGATCGGAGGATTAGCTAATTGGAACCCGCTATAAGCCAGAGTTAACGCACACGTTATGAATTTCTACCGCATTGATTGAATTTTTTGTATGACTGAACATCACCATACTATCGGGAAACGTAGGATGGGAATGATGTAATAAAAAGTGTTCAGAAATCAGCACATAAACCACATTAGGAAGATCAATGCATAATACACCAGTACGCGTGTAAGGTTTTCCCGTAATGCAAACTAGAACAGCAATAAAATGGAAGGTTGTCTTGAAGAAGTGCACCACGATACATATTGGAAACCTTCGAATGTGTAGGATGAAGTTGAAATTTCACCAGGTTCATAACAAAATGCATTGTCAGAAGGGAGATAATGAATGAAAAGCGTTAGTTCTAGGACGCCTCCAGTGAGGTTACGATACGTTTCGTATCAACGTGCTGACACTTTATCAGTTTACCCACTCACGCGTTCAGTGGGTTATAACTTAAATCTATCTAGGTGCGCAAGGTGACAGCGAAATGCTTTGCCTGTGCGGTAGGAAAACCGTGAGGAGATAATGGGAAAAGAGCATCTGTTACGAATTAAAAACTGAACAGGTGGGGCAAAAAAGATGAAAGCGTGCAGTGTGAAAGAAGCATATGTTATGTTGAATCTTCATTAACGTTGCCCAGATGTGCCGTATGGCTCTCATACTGGTATACTCGTGAAAGCAGGTATTTCTGAGGAACTTCAAGTTAAACATTTTTACACAGATGCCCCATATCAAGAAAATTTGCTGCATCCAAAACTCTTTCGCACACAAAAATGGGAGTTCAACGGAATACATATACTAAATCTCCGCATTAAGGAAAAAAATATTAGCCAACACATTCGAATCTAACTGAACTATTCGATGATTCATTATTTTCATAAACATGTCCGACGTACAAGTATTAGATTAGTGAGCTATGCGGGACATTTGACAGTAAGACTTCATTTTGTGGACTACTGAAGTTTCACAATCGATTTGTGGTTGCCTATTAGTTTAGTAAACTGACAATTCAATTCTCACATTCAGCATTTCAATACTTGATTTAATAACATTTTGTTATTGAATGAAACGGTGTCTCAATCATATTTATCACCATCTAAAGTAAACTATTTAGACGGCAAATTGTCATTGTCGACCAACTCGGGGTTCAGAAAATCTCAGATAATATTCAGGGCTAAGAATTTAATTTAGAGCAGGATACATCTCTAATTAAAACATATGTCTGGAAGGAATGGTGTTGGCTTACGAAAAAATTCTTTGTTATAATATGATACCTTCTAAAAAGGGCATTATTTACAGGATTCTGAGTCATGGGGTTTATTGTGAAAGATGGAGATAGCGATGAGAGCACGTATTGCGAACAAAAACGTTTCTGAAAGATGAAAACAATCTAACTTGATAGCAATGAAACATAAGAAGTACGTCAACCAACAATTAAACTATGGCAGCTGTAAGGATAAAGACCCCCACTCCAGAAAGCAGCGCTGACTTTTTCCGGGTTCAACTAATGATTACAAGCAACAATTGTTTCAACAGTCTCAAGATCACTGGTTTAATTGAATACCCGAATAATTTCTGATGGTAACTACCAACTGCAACATTCATATAATATTATACTTGTGTCGTTATAAATCTCGGCGACATATTATTTCGGGTGACCCATATTCATGTACATACTCGTATTCACGTACATATTTTGATTTTTTGGCAGTAGTATTTTACTCATCCTCTAACAGCAAAGTTTTTATACGACTTGCCCATAACAGTCAAAAGAAAGGAGACATTCATATCACATACAGTCATGTGTCAAATTTTGCGGATGAGACCGTTGGCAAGTAAATGGCAAAATTAGCTAATGTGGACACACACACAAAATCGTAACCACCGAGATTAACTTGAAACCCAGTATGAGACCGGTCGAACATTGGATTTTGTGAATGAGTAACCAACTCAAAAGTTGAATTTGCAAACACATTAGCCGATAGTACAGAAGAAATTCGCAAGAGTGGTCTTTTCTTATTTTGATTCAAGAGCAAGCAAGTTTCATTTGCAGTCCGCTTTTATGCTAAGTAGGAGGAGCTTAAATTTGTTTGCGTCTAGTATTTGCGATTGCGACTACTGCAATATGTCTCTTCCTCGATCTAGTCTCACTTTACTAGATAGCTAGACCATTTCAAGGAACATTGAAGAGGAAGTTTGCTTCAGTCGCTACCTAGAATCAACACAGACTTAACGTTTTAAGCAGCTTTAGTTGTCGCTGCGAAATGGCGGGACGTTTAATAAATTCAGGCACAACTGGAATTGACAGAATCCATGTCGTTGTGGGCATTCCCTAAACGCCGATTACTGCAAAACGTCAGAGCACATTTCGCTAATGAGATCCCAGCACTATGAATGCACTTATTGGAATTTATTCTGGATCACTTATTTTGGAAGCCCTCCGAAAGCACCTGGAATCACTGTGAAATGGGTGGGTGCTTTCAACTGCATACACAAAACTTGAAGTTGATTCGGTGAGGACTTCTTTCAAGTTAATAACCTCTTGACAATATTAACCAATTACATATGTGTTGTATTTTTTTCCGAAACGTAAGTTATAGTTGAACCGGTACGTGGATTAACACGTTAAGTTTGTATCCTTGTATTGATGAATTGATTTAGTTAGAAACATGTCAGAACGGAAATCGAACGTCTCCTTTAACTAGCTCGTCCAAACGACTATTTTATCCCAGGGATGTATGCCAAACGTGGTGAACGGGTTTGCGGCTCTTTCCCTCTCGGTCCTTCGCAATTACGATGTTCGTGATGGAACCCCGGGGGCGGAGGTTGCCGGCTTTGCCAAATGATTTGTAACCGCTTCCGACTTCTGCTCGGCATCGATCACTCTTATGAGAGTTCAAGAATTGAAAGGGTCGATCCTGGACCATGGATATTGCGTCACGTGACCTTATCACGAGGGATTCATCGGTTCCGATATCTTTGAACATCTCAAGAGCAAACAACGTCTTCGTCTCAATAAACTTGGAACGTCAAAATGGGGATAATAATGATAACAGTCTATTTCAAAATTCTTCACTATTTTGGAGGAACAGAATTCAATGAAATAAAATAGCAAAAGCGGAATAACAAGTAGGTACGTAAATACGAATCAATGTTGCAGGTAAGATTCAAGTTACAGTTAGTAAATCCATTCTATACACCCAACTCTGATCTCTGATATCGCCACCATCAATCACAATCTTCTTATCGATTGATTGTTTCATTTACGAATCAAATCGCTCAAGTAATAAGTACATAATAAGGATGCAATATCCATAGATGGAATTCACGAAAAGATCAACTGTAAGTTAAAATATACTTTCTTGCGATTGTATGTTCCACCTGAATATATTGTACGGGACAGTATAGCCCACAGTCCTGTTATAACTTAGGGATTCCGAAGTACTAGGAAGATTCAGGTTAGGAGAGCATCCCAAAAATAAAATGTTGAAGCAGTTGACACACTTTTAATATTACGATCTTTCACCTTCATTACAACATTAAATTAAATACTGAACCCAGAAATGGTAATCAGGATCGTCTGACAGTTTCGTATGAGACATGGGGCTTTGTTTTTCCGACCATAACCGAAGACATAAGGACATCTCCAACCACCGAGGGACGAACTAAAAGTGGAACGATACATAGGCCTGCATTATGAAACGATACACAACACCATGAGATAAGTGGGGGAGTGTAATGTCCGAACTCAATGCGGCGTGACCAGTCAACTCTATAGCAAACCGAGGTGGTGTGCTGTAACAAGATCAGCCGTGAAGCAACGTAGATGAGAATCGCAATGTCAACTGTGGCAGCGTTTCATAACTAGGTACGCAAGGTGTAGCAAGGTAGAAAATAATATAACTAGCTTCGAAGAGAAGTCATCCAATTCCACATTCTTACAAACGACACAGTTTACCGGCATTTGTAAATTATTGTACCGTCTAAATCATGTTTTTCAATGAAAAAGATGTGGGTTTACGAACTATCATTCGTTACGTAACGACATAAACACAGTGATTCGAATAATTGTGTAAGATCCAAGTGTAGACGTCACAGCAATGTTTCTTCCTGAAAATAGGGACAATGACGTGCGTATAACGAATGAATAAGAATTGTTTCCTTATCCTACCAGCGAATTAAGGATTTGTTAACGACTAAATCAAAATTGTATATCAAAACTGTACGGTTTTGATCATGAGGCAGTAGTAAAAAAGAAGAGCATAATCAATTATTCTAGATCGTTGACATTCGAGCCGATCGTGCTACGGAATAGGCGTGCATCTGATTTTTATGGGGATACTTCATCTAAATTAGGAATAAATAAAATTCAGTCGAGTTCCTTCTTCTCGAAGTCTCCTCGTACAGCTTCTTCCCTGGTTAATCACCCATTCAAAGAATATAATTCTTAATATAATTGCTACTAAACACATTAACGTTGTAGATGTCCAGGTGTACTCGATGAAAAAAACGCTGCGAATTCACTGGGGTTTATTATTCAATTGGCCTGCGTTCATGATTTGAATTTCTACTAAGCTTTGGAGTGTGCGTGTTTCACAGGTGATAGAGCGATTATTGAATTTCAGGAGATATGCATAGAGCACGTAAATCTGTTCTCAACCAAAATACCTATTTGGATTGATCAGTTGATCATATTTGTGTGCCTCCTGAAATTCAATAATCGCTCTATCACCTGTGAAACACGCACACTCCAAAGCTTAGTAGAAATTCAAATCATGAACGCAATCCAATTGGTTATCAGAATACTTCAACCCGTGTACCGGCTATAAATCCTTTTAGGAGTTCACTCCAGTATCCACGTTCACTACATCACTAGGTTACTGCAATCAAAATAAAAACAATAATAAACCAAAATAACGCAAATGTTGGCACCATAAATCGGGCCATACATCGGGAATGGTTTGAGCTACGGACCTGGGGAAGGGCTCATTCGATTCCTCGTGGAAAGTCTTCAAAAAGAGTCCAAATTTAGGCCGCTTCGACTTTTTTTGAGGTTTTTAGGGATTTTACAAAAGCAAAGGGTTGTCAACTTAAAGGGCACTTTAAATTAAGTGAGAGAGCTGGCTAAAGAATTGGGGCGTTGTCGGACCAGTATTGATTTTTCCTGAAAATTTCAGATTTTTTGCTCCAGCCGTTTGGGAGAAATCGTGCGTACGGCTTGCGGTGGACGGACGGAAAAATTGTTATTGCAGATTTGGATTCTACACC
Organism: Creontiades dilutus; assembly: GCA_031894815.1. Lineage (NCBI taxonomy): Eukaryota > Metazoa > Arthropoda > Insecta > Hemiptera > Miridae > Creontiades > Creontiades dilutus. The sequence continues at coordinate 473,170 of JAVIWC010007501.1, forward strand.
CTTTGAAACGTAAACCATGGAATTTTCGGGGAGGGGGTTCAATTTTTTTCTTTTCAAGAGCGATTAATAATAAACCAAAATCAATTTTTCCCATCAATGATGATGAAATTTTTTATAACGCTTGAAATTGTATTCCTTATGAATTTCTTTGCCTTCTAATTCATCTACTTGCGAAAATCTACACTTTACATTGTTTTGGATCAACTGTATTAAGACTGCTAAAAACGTTAACTCTGTATTGTCTAGTGGAATCTCCTTCTCCCCGCGACGTGTGTATCTATTGAATACATTAAACATGAGATGAAGTTGAAAATTGAGGCTGAATACCCACTCATGTACAATTTTTTTAGATAAACTGCTTAGAATCGCAACGATAATTGTTCTGAACAATCGAAAATGTACCATTCGGGATCAGAAGTTTACATATTGATCTAGATAACATAGATCGGTGGGTGTTTTTATCTACCAATTAAGTAATAAATGTGTGAGTGGGGAACATAGCATCAAGAGGTAGGATAATTACCCGTACACTTGGTTACATCAGATGAAAGGCAACAAAGAGATCACCAGTTCAGTAGAGGGCAGCCTGATATGACATCTAGGTACCGTTGGAAGGACACAAGCCAACTGCGTGTAACGGATCCCTCTTTCCACTTGAGCTTCAGAGGAAGACGGGCTTCCATTTCCAACCACGTCGGCGTCCTAGCCTCCATACGGGCTGCAATTAATCCAATTTTCTTCGTTCTATTCGGTGTCAACCTCAACTCGCTTATTAGCTGAGCGGAAAGAAAATGTGGCACACAGCTATTTTTCCTTATGGGATATTAAAATAACTACCTACATAATTTTCAACAATAAGAACTGAGAAACCACAAATCCGCGAAAATGCAAAATGTGACAGCGTTCACTCAACCATCAATATTGATTGAGTTTTAGAGACTAGTTTCTCTGAATTATAAGAATAAATCGTATTTTGGACCACTTAACAACACTTGGAACGTATAACGACCACCAATTAACAGCTGTGGAGGTAACAGCACCTAAGGAAACTTGTGGTGATCACGTGAAGCACTATTGCCGGTAGGGATGCAAAAAAAAGTATCGATTCTTTAAATTTCGAGAATTGGGCAGATTCTTTCCATTTTGAAGGAAATTTTTGACATTACCAACAACAACAATGTAAGAGGAGCAAGAAGTGAAAATACCTCAAGAATCAAGAACACTCTTCCACTGCTTATTGCCATCTAATGACCAACAGTTGTTACTGATCTACAACTATCATCTCCTCATACACATTACTTATGTCTGGAATGATTGCGGTCAAGACGTTGAAATTTGAAGAAGAAGACCCTGTGCATCGTCCACGGTGGGTCAATAAAATGTCAATAAAAATGTGAAAGAAGTTGTGTCCAAAAAATGTGAAAGATGTTTCCAAGTTGAGCCCATAAGTAATGAACAAGTTTGCTCTGTGCACCTTCAGTGAGTTTCATCTTATCTGGGGGCGCCAGGTAATGAACAAGCCGATAGATATGCGGATTGGATTAAGCAAAAGAGACATTGGAAGTAGAACATGCTACGCGAATTGCAGCCCTGAGATCCTGCTGCAAACAAGGAACGAGTGGGTATTGTACAAAACTAGTGCTGGACTGGACAAGAACAATTGTAAGAACAATCCTTCAACAACACCAATGACTACTCCATGCTCACCAAATAGGAGAAACGAAGAAGTGCATTTAATGCACTCAGACTTGTTTTTAAGACTTAGACTTTTGAAGATTTTGACTTTTTTGCCAAAATTCAATGACGTATCCATTCTTGAAAAAATCGATACTTTCATAAAAGATTTCAATTTGTCAATCATCAATTTTATCATTCTAATAACGCTCATTTAAAAATAACAAAAAAGTATCAATTGTAAATGAATTTTTTAATAAATCGATTCTAAATAAATTTTATTCTCATTCTAATAAGACTCATTCAAAAATGCCAAACAAGTATCAATTCTTTAAAAAATCGATACTTTTTGAAAAAAATTGATACGATATGTTTTGATTCTTCCCAAAAAGATTGATACGATTTAAATCGATTCTTTTCTAAGAAAGTTGAATCCCTGATTGAAGGGATTCAAAACTCGAGCAACTCCATAGCACTTTTCCCTCCCCACACTCCGCACCATGACAATTTCTTTAGCCCGGATCTTGTCAGCTTCATTTCGTACTTATCACTGCACCAGCACATATACAGTTTTTTTCCCCGGATTCGGCCTTGAATGGTTTGAAACGGGTTCATCTACAGTTAATTATAGTTGTCTCAAACCCCAGGGTCACTTCCAACAAGCCGCCCCTTTTTCGACGAAGCCTTTTGTATACGACCTTGGACTCTGGGGAACATCTTACAATACGACCAAATCAACCACCAACCAAAACACTTCCATTCATCACATTTAGGTAAACAGAAATTTTCCATTTGCAGGTAAGCTATTTCCGGCACAACTCGGTTGGGAAAAGCAATAGCTTACATTTGAGGCGGAGTTGAAATTCGCCGCTTCATTTTAATCTTTTGCCTAATTGGAAATAAACCAGACAGAGATGGAGAGAAAATTGCCAGAGCAGTTAACGAAAAGGTCGGGATGAACTGGGGAGGCCACTCAAACAAGGTCAGGGGGCACGAAAACAGCACGTGCACGGCTAAAAAGGTTTCACACTCCAGATCACCCATTATCGCAGCAGACTCCGCTGCATTCCATCTTACCTTCAGAAACACAATCCCCTAAGCCAAAAGAAAACTTTCTCCTCTGGGTCAGTTCACCACCTTAGAGAAGAGTTGAAAATGAGGATGTGTTTCCATGGGTTATATTACTTCAACGCACATTTAAACAATTTTTAAAATACCACCTATTCAAAGAAAGCAGATTTCATTCTCAACAACTTTGATATTGTATAAATTGATGGTAACTTAGAAAAGCGATCCAGTGAAATGTAAACACATATTAGGTTCAATTTATTAATCACTGTCATCGAACAGTTGGACAACCTGCTCAAATCAAGTCAAATCAAATATTTTTATTGTATAAAATCCATCAGGGATTGTTACAAGAGTTATAACCCCCTATCTGCTCATCTATATATAACCCCCTATCTGCTCGTCCAAACGTATATTCTTTTCCAAGTCAGATTCAGAAGTTTCCAAACCAATTTCAGAATTTTCCATTTCAATTTCAGAATTTTCCGTTTCAATTTCAGAATTTTCCATTTCAAGTTCAGAATTTTCCATTTCAATTTCAGAATGTGATCAACATCCGGGTGGGAGCGTAAAAAAAGGGGGATACAGTGAAGGAAATAAGTACGAAGTAAGTGCTCGTAGGTAGCACACAAAATGTATTACCAAATTCAAAAATTATCACGAAAGGTGAGAAGGAAGTGGTTCATCGAAATTGATAACGTGAAACGCGCTAACGTGAAATTCTTGAAACAGCCAAAAAGTTATACCTATTTCGAAAATTTCACGTTAGCGCATGCGCAGAGCGTACCACTGATTATATTGAGATGCAATTCGTATGGGACCTCGAGAGACCTTATCTGCAAAATCCCTCAAATATGAGCTAAATTCATTCAAAATTGTGGAAGTCATGGCTGTAACAAAGAAATGCGGACTGACAGACAGACACGGAACCAAATTTGTTTAGTAGGCTATGAAACGCAAAATAAGACTGGAAATTCCAAATTAGGACTACGAAAATTGTTTGGCTTCCAAAAGTGAACACAAGGCTTCCGCTGCTTCGCAGACTCGGAAGCAAAACATGCGCATATTTTATTAATTTGATGAACCAGTTCCTTCTCACCACTCGTGATAATTTTTTAATTTTATCAATACGTTTTGTGCGCTACCTACTTATTTCCTTCACTTTATCCCCCTTTTTTACGCTCCCATCCGGACGGTGATCACATTCTGAAATTGAAATGGAACATTCTGAAATTGAAATGGAAAATTCTGAAATTGGTCTGGGAATTTCTGAATCTGACTTGGAAAAGCTGAAAGTTAGTTTAGGCTCCATACATTGAAACATCATGAGACTCCAACGTAGCTTTACACATACCACATCCTCTCTCTTTTTCATTGAGATCAAGTTGGCCAATGGGTTGGGACAGCCGCAATGACATTCTAAGCTGTACAAACGATTAAAGATCACAAAAACCGAATGTTTGCTGTAGAACGGGACGGATGGTCGAATTTCAATAGAATGATTAAGAGTGATGGGATTTCCGCGGTGGAGTTCAATTTAAAAATATAAATGAAACACTTGGGAATCCCATACCGCTATGCACTACGACGCTACAAATAGCAGGTTTTGAAATGGACGAGAAAAACTAACAAGAAACGTTTGTTTAAAGTTGTTCCATTCTTCAATAATAGTAGAACTCTGAAAATAGATTGGTATATGAATTCAATACGGACTACGAAGTGGAAGTTCACGTGGATAGGAAGGTTGATAAATAATCAAAATTTTAACGTATAATCATAGGAAAGAGGAGGAAAAACCCCTGTTTTATTATACATTTATAATGGGGAAAGGTATTTACTAAAGACACGTGTGAGGTTTTCACAGGCTGGAATTGGATTAAAACTAAGTGGGCATTGATCCGATATTCTTTATATTATGAACTGTTGTAAGTATTATGGAGTCAAGTGAAAATGACATTGAGAGCTGGATTATCTCGTGACTGATTTTACGGAAATCAACGATAACGAGTAGGTACACTGAACCGATGAGTTCACTAATATAGTAAAAAACTTTCATCATCAACATTTATCGAAAATTAAAGATCACATTCGAAAATGGCCGTTCTCCTAAGAGAACGTTAGTTCACAGTTCAGACACATAAATATGGAAGACACATAATATGTATGGAAAATTGAACAATTACGGCGCTGCACGTCTCGGAGGGGCTTCGCCCCCTGCACCCCCGGACGATTTCCGCTTAAAGCCTAACGGCTATAATGTGATGTACCTTGAAAAGGTTTTTGATAATTTTTTAATTATCCGAGGTTCCGCGAGACTTGGGCTCCAGGGGGCCGCGCGATTACGTAGTAAGGTGACTCACCAATTGAAGGGTGCCAGTGGCAAAACGACCTAAGTGCCTGAGCAACAAATTTTCAGGAGAGAATAAAATGTGCACAAAATGTGTACTTAGCAAAGATCGGTTGTAACTGGAAATCATTGATAACTAAGCCAGAACTTCACTCCAATAAGAAGTTTTGTCAACAAAACGAAGTAGAAACCAATGGTTCTCCGGGATGTAAGGAGGGGGAAATTGGCAGAGTGGGATGTGGTCTGGTGTCAAATAAATTCACAGCTTTCCAAAAAGTGGTGAACAATTTTTGTGCGGTGAAAAATGGCGAAAATAAATTTCCTTACCAACGATCGGTTGTAAGAGAAAATCATTATAAAAATACGCGCTACTTTTGTCTCACTTTTTCCTGTCGCCTTTCGGCGGGGGGTCCCATCGCAAAAACCTTTTCAAGGTTAAAAACATGTAGATGAAGAATAAAAGTGAAAAGAAGAAAGATAGGTATTAATTATACATAGAAACTAGGAAAACGAATGAATTTTCCGACTGGAAATTGTCTACGTATTGACGTTGTTGTATTATTGATTACTTAGTGAGAAGTGTTGAAATGTTACCACCACAAAGCCAACATGGATGAATCTACTTTTGAATATAAATTGTATCCGAACTGATCGGGGGGTTTTAATTTGCATTCCTTTAAGAGTAAACTTTAATTGATTCAATCTTCCAAATTCGGGTGTTAAGATGTTAGCGCGTTTTTCGATATCTATACTGCACTGCGCAACCATGAAACGCAAATTATCGCGACGTGTTTAGTTTTATTGATTTTTGGATAACTACATAAGTTCATGATATAAAATTCACTTTTTTGAGGATATCCTTAACATTTGATGGTATCTCCCAGGGATTTGAACGTGGGACCTTCTGCTCAACGGAATGGCTTTTTGTTCAGCCCATTCGGCAACAGAGGACGCCAACCAATCACGATATAAATTCAGTAATGCACCAAAAGTAGGGCAAGTGGCCTGAATTAATGTGTTAAACAGTTCCAAGCCGAGTTGCAACGTGGGAAAGGAAGGAGGTTTTAATGGGTTTGAATCATACACAACCCGAAGAACGGTCCCTTCTGGGTATCTTACGAGATCCGATTTCAACCTTAGGATCTTGAAGATTTCCTCACCTGCCTACCGAAAAAAAAGAAAAAAAGGTAGGGAAGTACAGAGAAGGGGGTAGAAGGTATGGAAGTACAGAGAAAACGATTTAAATTGAGATTCAACTAATTGTGGAGAACGGGATAACTTCCCACACTCAATTTTCAAAGAGTTTTCTGCAATTTAAATCGATCGAAAAACATTATTGTTCCCTACATCCTAAGAAGTGCAGACTGCGCCATAATGAACGTTCTACTTCCATTCAGGGAACGATCTCATCAGTTTCGGAGGCCGCCCAGAGAAAATCCGCAAACGAACTGCCAATATCCGCCCACGCGTAGGCAGGTCTTCAGCGATTCGGCTAATTACATTCGGAACAACGCACGCTTGAATAACAAGAAATTAATTTTCTCGGCTAATCTGTTCAGAAGGATTTTTCCACTTTCACCGAGAGAAACTGTGCCGGCTCATGATGTTGGGCACTAAGCTAGCTAACTACGAACCTGCGAACTATTCTGTAACTAATACACAAAAGATTTACTCGTGTACTGAACATTTGGATCAATCACATAGCCCTCATTACAATAATTTGTAAATAACCACCGACCAACCAGACCGAATAGACAAAAGGACACTAGAGTTTTCACCCAAGTTTTAATCCAATAAAGCCCATCATCTCACACATCTCCGACAAGATAACAAATTCAAATTAGTCTAACCTTGAAACTATTTCCATGTTAGGAGGAGTCATGAGCAAAATATCCTAATTTATCGAAAAAACAGTTCTAGCACAGAATGAAGTTGCCCCGTCGGGACGATTAGATGTAACAACGATAGCCTCAGTACAATAAAAATATTTTGATTTGTATAACGGATTGCGATTAATTGCTTCTATGCGATTGGTTGCTTCCTTCAAAAAGAAATGAAACGGGAACAAACAATTCCTAGAATACCCCTGCTCAATTTTGAAAATTCGGATTTAATCACAGTTTAGGAAGGATTAATCCAAAGAAGTAGTAAAGTAAAGTAAACAAGGAATTTCACCCTGGATTTTCGTCCGACTACCCGGAGGTGTAGCGGACGTCGCCAGCCGTCCTCCAGAGAGGATCGGAACTAGGTCTGACGATTTCGCTCGTGGCTTCCCATTGCCTCACGCCCCTGGGTTGTGAGCGTTTTGGATTCACGTGATATCGAGTTCAGAGGTGAACTGTCTACCGACAGGACAGGTATACAACACTTGATAGGATTTTGGCCGTAATCATTGGTGCCAGCCGGATTCGAACCGGGGCAATCAGTACTCCCACTGAAAGTAAACAGCTAGAGGACTGACGCCCCAGCTCGCTCGGACAACCTGTGCCCCCATCCAATGAAGTATATTAAAACCATGTCAATGGAGCAGGAATTGCACTAAATATAACATAAGTATATGTAGGCCTTTGTAGATCGACGAATCCATTGTATCTACTATTTTCATTCGTTAGGGACATACATTTGAATTCCGTCAAGGTCAATCCCATTCATTACGGTCAACATTTTGAAGAACCTATGTTTCGCTGCATTCGGATCTCTAATACAAAAGGAAGATCCTGTGGTTTAAAAATAAGTCTTCTACAATCTGGATTAATGAACTTTTACTTCCTTACTTCAGTTTTTCCAAACAACCATTGTAAACAAACTGAAATAAAGCAGTTGCGCGTGGAAGTTGGAAATAACACGTTGCTCTAGATGAAGAGATTTTTGGAGCATAACAATGCAAATCATTGTGAAACGGCAGAGGATCCCGACAAAGGAAGTATGAATCATCAGACGCTCACCTCTTCCTTTGACACGTTTTCGCAGTCAGAAATCGTCGGAGCATCATCAAATTGCAGAAAATCACGTGTTATACATCACATGAAGAATATAAGAAACTATCTACGCTTGAAGCAACAACAACAAAACAGCTTATCACAACACAACACAAAATTATTCGTAGTAACCTGTGAAGAATAGACAGAAGAAAAAAATGTTTCAACGAAAGGTCACACGTGAACATGTGCATGAGTAAGGTAACATGCATTACTGTGCAGGGTTCAAAACAATGAAAACACGATAAGTCACCAATATAATAATAATTTACTTGATGAGGTTAGTTGAAAACAAAATGTATTTATTGGCATTTCGTATTAATAGTAGTCGTATTAATAGACTTTAGTTCGACACAGTAAAAATAAAACCGTCGGTCAAGTTAGATGTAAAGCAACAGGGACCTTCAGCATAAACTTGATATGATACAGAGATGGATTGAGAGGATAAAGTTTGCTATTAGGTTTGGCAATGACGACGCGTTTCAGGCTTGCTAAATATGCAAAAACACTAGTGACTCGTTTCTGCACACTGATGTAAACCAACTCTCCAGGGAATTTCATCTAAATTGGTTAATTAGTTCCTGAAGTTGACCCATGTGAACGTTATTGATGTTTGCGCAAGCGCATTATTTTAGGCTCTAAAACCCATAGTGAGCCACCATGAAAGCAGAGCTCAATATCCTACTAACCTGCAGAATATTGCATATTTTTGAAAATCTACTAAGGGCTTTTGGAAATCAAGCGCGTGACAGGAAAACGATTGAGTCACAAACTGAAAAGACATTGAATTTGTTTAAAATGCTTTTAATGGCAGTAAAGATATGCTTTCGACTTCTTTAATCGCCTGACTTCTTGAAGTAACAGGGCTTCTTCTTGAACAAACATTGGCCTTCCTTATCATTGATTGTGGGGAGCAAAAAATATTATTAAAACAGTGCACGACCATTTTCTGGAGATATAATCAAAATTAGTGTCGCCTCAAACACTAAAAACACGTGAAGAGATCAACTGTGTTCTTCAGAGCGAAGACGAAACGAGTCGCTTTCCACGTAACGTTACCTAACCTCCGGCAAAACAAAATGTAATTCAAGAGGGGCAACAAAAAAAATATCAAAGTTGATTTAGCGTGCAGTCCTCGTAAGAAACTGAGGGTTTTTGGCTCATTTAACATCCCGCCGAAGAAAGTGTTAGACGAGAAAAGAAGGAAGGGAAGAGCGATGACTCATTCAACCCGCCTGAATGGAAGTGAAAATACGCGGAGGGTCGATTAGAATAGAGAGTTGATTTGACAAACCGGTTCTTCCAAGTCGTGGTAAGCCAGTCTTTCTTCCCCCAAGTAATAAAGGCAGAAATCGCGCGGGGACATGTTTCAAGGAGAAGTTTCGCAAAGTAATATGTATTCATATACAGGTTAAACCGCGCAGAAAGAATGTAACTTTCCACGTTATCGGACACGTGAAAATATGGCTGAATATCTATTGTAGCAATAGAGTACAATTGGTGTTTTCAAGCCTTGATGTACGAAAGCCAGGCATAGAAAATATCTGCCTAATTTTCCAGTCGAGAAGCTACAAAGTTATTTTAGATATTTTTCTACGTTTTCTTTTTTTTTTTTTGCCACCCCTTCCCTAATTTTTAAGAACACTGTACGTGATGGAGGAAAATAGCGGTCATTTTTGGATTCAGCACACAAAAAAACATAAAATTTAGCTAAAATGTTTCATGCAGCTGATCAAAAATTTTTCTTTTCAGACCTGTGTTATTAACAAACTTGTTCAACTTCTCCCATTTTCCGATTTCGTAGAGGGATAAACAACATCATTTTTCTTTAAAAATTTGGATAAGCGGGGACATCAAATAGCAGCCATAACATTACAAATTATATGATGACGTTATAATTATCAGCAAATAATTGCATGTTCTATCAACGAATGCAACAACAAGCTATGTGCAAATTAATCTATCAATATGATATTACTAGTATATTCGGCTACTTTGGATCGAATATAATACAGTTTACGAGTAAGATAGAGAATTTACCTTCATTTTGGAACCCATCATATGTCCAAAGATGTGGAATGTGAGCTGAGTGGAAGGGATAACGAGTGATGAGTTCATTAAAAAGAGTAAAGAAAAAAAGAGGGCACAGACATATAAAAAAAACATACCATACAAAAACATCAATGGGTTTGGTTCAACAATATTCAATACACAAACATTAAAAGGAAATACACATATTTAGTGGAAGGGAAACTAACGTTATTAACAGATCTATACATTCACAGACTCAAGATCATACAATTGAGTGTGCAATTTCAATGGTTTCGATTAACCAGTTTAATATATTGATTCTTGTTTAAACAACACCGCATACTCAGGTCCTCTACAAGCAAACATCGAGTCAGTCACACTATTGCTAGCGCATTCCATACACATACACTTAGAAGGCTAAAAATAACCCATACTCACCAGTGATAGTTACAGATGAAATTAATTAAAAGCTTTGAAGACAATTTGTTCCGAGTATATAATTAATTGAAGGAAAACTCCACGAACTATAAATTCGAAATTCTGTGATAGTGTAACTCATAAAAAAAATCAATGACATGTCTTAGATTTTAGGAGTATTGACTCGAGAGGAACGTAGTTTGAATTTATCTTAAAACACCCAGAAGAAAGAATCACAGGAAATTATAAATATTACAACGACCAACACTTAAGATAATGACTCCTAACTCACCATTTTGTTAATGTCTTTCACTTCTGGAGGCCCATTTCTTACCTGAAATCAAGAAAATCAAATATTACAGTCACGAATACCATGTGAGGCTAATAATACCCTTTCCACTTTCAATTTTAATAAACAGGGGTACAACATTTCGGATGTGTGAAATACATATATTTACTTCAGGTTATTCTAATTCAGGCTATCATTTGATAGCACGGAGATGGGGTTTTTGCAATTGGGTACTTGTGTATGGTAGAAAATCAAGTTTTTCCAGAGGAATCTTTTTCAGAACCATGAAACACTAGGCATTAACCGGTACAAACGAGTTTTAATCCTCTGCAGAAAACAGGAGGAAGTTTGAAAATTATCAACGTTTGAATATTTGCGAGTCAAATAAACTTCAAATAGTATTAATAGGGATCCCTACCATGTATGCTAGTGCCGCTGAGACTAGGAGAAAATCTAGGGATTTTTAGCGTTCAAAGTTGGTTAAATTGAACTGGGTTAAATTACAAAAGAGCGATTGGTTTACTTTTCCGAAACATCATCTTCAGATAACTAGTAAGCTAAATAGGGTTTTCTCTCCATAACAACAATAAAAAAATTCTGCACTATGTCACAATGAAATATTTAAATTGAAAAATGAATTACATAAACCCGCGCATTTTCAATTGCCTAGGCTGTTGACTATGTACTAATATTCGTTATGGTACCTAATATAAGGATTTTAGAAACTTGTAGAGAAGGTTGTCACTGCGGCTTAAGACCTCATAAGCCGCAGGCGTGAATTCAAATCTCCAATATTTCGTTAAGCTCCTGCCGAATAAAATAGAACTTTTTGCAGGAAATGATGAAGTCAGTAGTCTTATTGGGACTCTAGCTTGCAATAACAAAAAATTCAGTAAGATAGAAATATGCAAAAAATAAGCAAATGGTAGAAAATTAAACAATGTGAAAGAGAGGAGCAACTTTCCTGGAATGCCCCACTTAAAGAAGTTTTGTATGAAATAACGAATTCCTCATAATCACTGGGTGATTAATTTTTCTTAATATGGGAAAAAGAAATAATGACGTTTCGACGGGATGATATCCTCATGTGAGAAACGGCGGATGATCAATGGAAAATAGGGCCACCAGAGAACGAAGGATTCTGCCGCTGAAAACGGCTGAGAATCTGTTTGGGATGGTGCTTAAGGGAGATCTGTGTATAGTAGTTTCCAGATTGAGGTAGGCGTGTTGCCTTCGGGATGTTGAGGACCCGTGAGAATGAGATATGAGTCATAATTGGAGTCATTCTGATGACACAAACAAATAAAAGTAGATTAATTTTAACAGCGAAGGGAGCTGAGAAGGCCAAAAAGTGGTACTGTTGTGAAGAGAGCTAGATGATGACTTGGCGAGAGATAACCCGAACATTGTCCTGAACATTCTTGTCAATATTCTGGAATCGCAGCAGAATCATCAGTGGGAGAGCGGCGCAAAGTAACAAACTCTTGGTACTAAATAAGATATTCGGGCATATTGTTCATTAATGTTTCCGTTCTGAGTACAAATTGTATTCCTTCTACATTGCTGTAGGTCCTGATGTGTTAAATGTACTAAATGTACTGAAAGCTCAGCAATTGAGAGATTTAAAATCAGTTCTGACCCCAATCATGGTTTCTCGACACCCAATATAAACAACTACTGCAGCGCTAACACTAATTGCAGAGATGTATGGGAAATTCGTTGTCAAACTTCATCACAAAGGGAATTTTTTTCAACAACAGCAGCCGATGCGTACAGAAGCAGAGAGTTGAAAAGGCCCAAATTTCTTGTTAATGGTACTAAACGTACAGAAACCTGTTTTAAACTACTGCACAGTGGGATTCCTGTTTCCACTTGAAGATCTGTACCAAACACAAACGGTTGATTCGACAACAAATCATTAGTTAAATATCTATTATAGACTCCCTCTCGTTATTTTCCTCATTAAGGTCTACTCAAATCACTTCCAAACTTACTAAAGAACTAATTTCCAGTCGCATTTATTCTTTTTCGCATTAGTCAATAAACATTTTGCAGTTCAAATTGAAGCAGACTTGACTATGAAACAGGCATCGAATCTGAGTAACACAAGTAAGTGAATTGCGTTCCAAACCGTCGGAAAAATACCGAGCACCAAATGAGTTATGGATGGAAAAAACACGTAGGAAGTGCTGGGTTTATTATCAATTTGTTCTCAAGGACATCAAATATGAACGGAATAAAACAATTTCGTCATCTTAAGGGTTTTCATGTATTTGTCATTTTTTATGATGACATTTTATGATTTAAAAACGCTGACAATTAAAACACATGAGTTTTTAATGTTATTATGTTAATAATGTGCAGATTGCTCGTATTATTCCGAGGTTTCTGTAGTCACTTAAGATTCAGAAATTGCGATTATTTGCTACGGGTCAACTATGAATGTGAAACCTATCCCAGTCGATTTTACGTCTAAAATTTCTAAGAAATCACACTCCACTTGTCGATGAGAGTAAAACTCCCGAAAAACCACGTTTTTGGCCCGTACCGTCTATGTGAGGCTATCCGATGAAACCTAACTGACTCCAAGTAGAGTCCATACGCTAAGGAACGGATTTTCGACTTCTTGGGCTTTTCATGAAACGTACGGCATATGGTGGACTGCAGATTTGGAATCTACGCACCTTGAAACGTCAGAATTCGAGGAGGGGTGTTTACCGTCCGCACAGTAAATATTAAAATAGCTGTAGATGGAGAGACAGGTTAAGACTAAAAAGTTGAAGAATTCCCTTTTCTAGTAGGTGGGCATTGGCTGACTGGAACATAGATTAAGAGAAGGAAGTCTCACACATCGTACTCAAAATTGGAGCGGACAGCATCTATCCTTTGTTTTGAAGCGGAGGGGTCAAGTCTTCCAGGACCTTCGCATGACACAGGAACTGGAAGCTGGTTTCTAGGCTCTGCAAGGTCTCCGGCCAACATTTAACGGTAAGGCCGTGCCCTCACACATTGAGCCCGAGGGGTTATACAATAAACCACCTGCGACACTATTTGTTCACTTCTGTAGGCTTCTGCAGTTAGGAGAACGAGAAGGAACTAAAACGATTGAATAACAGAATACGTTATTGTACTCGTAATGGTCATAAAATGACCAGTGATAGCAATGTTCCTCCATCATTCACACATCTCGTTCTAAACCCTCCTTTTGTTTCAAAAGTTAACGAGTTAATTTGACTACATTCAGAAGGTGGGGAAAAGTGTCAGAATCAAAATTTTCAGTTTCAAATTACATTGTAGATCAAGGGTGCTCAAACTTAAACTGCTGGCGATCTATCTCAATATTTTTAGACTACTTACGATCGACTCTGAGAGGCTGCAAGTATGTATGATGCAGGGTCGTCGTACATACACGATACACCCTACCTACGTAGGTAGGGTGTATAGATATTAGCTTTCCGCACAGTTTACATTATTTTAGTCAAGGTTTGGGTTAGGTTTACTTAAGTTCTTCTCTACAATATCATTGAAAAAACTCCTAGTTATTCAAAATTGCGAGTGTATACGTTGTTACAAAACAAAAGAGTTACATATGGTGTTAAGCTTAACTAAGGAGTGGCTTTGGATGTTGAGGCGTGGTAATGCATGTCTTCAGCATACCTTCTCATAAGATGGTGTGTAACCACTGAGTGCTAATCGCAAGCATGGTGACATATGATCGTCAGTTAGTCGATTGCGATATTTTGACTTAATTATCTTCATTTCAGAAAATGCAGACTTGCACAAGTAAGTTGACCCAAACATTGCCGTCAGTTACAGAGCGATTTGACTTAGATTCGGATTTTTATCTTCAGATATAAAACACCAGAAATTTGTATTAGATGCTGTAGCTTTGAGATGTGTATCTGATATATTCTACACCAACTCGTTTTCAAGAGAACATGAGTTCGTATTGAACTGACTTGCTACTTCAGTAGCTAATTCCTCATGTTTTTACATTAAAAAGGATAACTCATAAATGATGCTATATTTACCAATTTACTGCAATCATAAAAACGCATTTCGAATGGTCCCAAAATATTTGATAATTCAGCCTTATACGTATCATAATTCAACTGAGGAATCCTTGCTTTCAAAGAAGGGAAATGTTTCAGATCCTTTCTTTTCAGTTGATCTATCATGGGTTGCAATTTACTTTTGAATGCGTTTACTGCACAAGCAGTGTTATTACGTAATACATTTTTGTAGTTTAGTTACCTACTTATTAAAAAATGTTTTCTTCTCGAGATCTACTCAAAAAGCACTCGCGATCGACCGTTTGAGCACCCCTGTTGTAGAAAATCTTGAACCACTGTCGCCTCAATTTTATGTCTCAGTTCAATAGATTTGCCAGGGAGGTATGCGGGGTAGACCATATGAATTGATTGGTTAGCAAATAAAACAATCCTAAAATCACATCACGATGAAAGTAACGGAAACGGTGTGGGTTGATCAACAACGAACAAGAAAGCGCATGGATGGATGTGGGCACATGCGGAAGTGTAAAATTCTCTTTCAGAATTATTAATTTTATCATGTTTTCAAATTTCTCCCTCTTCGAGAAACGCTCTTCGGCAACAATTGATAAATATTATCCAAGTTGAAAAATGTATTCTTTCCTCTTTTGATTGATGCTCAACACCCACTGACAGATTCATAGCTCCACCGAACACAAACCATCATTTTATTACTCACTATTAACTTAATTTAAAACAAGTTATAATGAAAGGAAGCTGTATTCTGGATTTATTGAGACAATTTGTAATCAAGGCCAAAATTAAACTGAAATGAAATTAATATGTTTTTGGTAAAAATGGCTATCTGAATTACTACTGAAAAATTATTAACAATAAAAACCGATTTGAATTTTTTTGGAAGGCCTCAATTAGGACCTCGCTGTTATCTCTTTTGCAGCATCAAGCGTAAGTCGCTGATGTAGAAATTACGAAATTTCCACGAAGGATAAGATTAGAATGGAGAAATCAAAAGATAGTGTCGCCTTTCCACTCAGTAAATTAGGAGGTTGAGAAATCCAAGGAGGACGGGAGCTCGGTGGTTCCACAATAATTCAAGCAAGTTCATAAATAAACAAATATTGTTTCCGCTCCAATTGCGTTACGGGGGTTTTCAAGGAAAATTATGACTGTTGGAAATGTGTGACGACAATGGGAATAACTCCAGCTATTTCTACGGTACCTAACGATTCGGTTTATGCGACTTGAAACAAAGTTGGGACGTTGAAGTAATGCATATGAGCATATAAGTCGTGCATGAATATATAAGTCAGCCTCGCAATAAAACATGCATAAAAGTCTCAGTTTACGAGTCATGGGATAGTATCATCTAGTATCGACCGGAAAAATTGATGGGAATCAAGAGGAGGACAGGAGGATGGGATCATTTTTGGGATACCGACTTTCGAAACGTATTTGTCCTAGAGGTGTGTAAACCCAGGTGACCTGAGGGAGTAGACTCCCTGCAGGTCACTAAGTCCAAAGACAAGGTCAGTGGGAGAAGTTCGCCAGTTCACTCCGTGAATGAATGGGACAGCTTGATCCGCAATTCACTTTTTCAATGAATGGGACCTCTATTATCTTCGTGTACTGTCAGGGTTCGGTAGATGACAGACGTCTACTGTACTCCTTAAATAATTACCCCAGAGTAAAACAATGATAGGTACCAAAACGAGGTCATTTTCCGAGTACTCACGAATACATTTTATTTGAATAGTAGAATCAAATGTAAAAGAACGGCGACCTGCCCAGATTGTTAGGTGGGGAGAGTGAACGGTTATCTTGAGCCAAGACTCCTCAGCAAGAGACGTTTGCGACCTGCAGGTCTCGAACTTCACTTGCCACTTGAAAAGTTCTTTACGCGACCTTCATCTTATACAAGTAGCCATGACAGGACCAGGTTAAAAACCAGACCCAAATTTCGTTTTAGCTCAACTTATAATAAGGGAGTGATGGAATGTTACAGTTACTCCTTCTAAGGACTGATGCAATTAGCCAGCCACACCTAGAGGATAAAACCAGCATTGAATGATAGATTAATACAAGGCAACATATTGTATGAGTATCTAAACAGAGTAAATGATGTTCAACTCGTTACATAACGTTTTAACCATCTATTTTTTTCAGCGCGAATAGCAAGCGGTAAAAGTCGAGGTTGGTTTGTCAAAGTAAACCAGGCCATCTAGCTCAACTTGGTGGTATTGATAACAAACAACTGCAAAGCGTAGGCGAGGCACTCACTATATTTGCCCGTTTCTGTCCCTTTGACATTTCGCTTTCTTTTTCCGGCTTTTGCGATTCTCAGGGCTCCGAGTTTACTACTGTAATTGCAGCCGACTTATGGCCTTGACGTCACAAGACCTGTTCCAGTTGCCGCATCCGCGTTCTGGTAATTGAAAAGGGGAAACAGGAGAAAAAAAAACTTGAGCTATTACCGGCATTCAAAGTTCACCAGTTCCAAACTCCGAAGTTCTCAGACTGCCTGGATAACTGGATTGATCTGTTTACAATCATGGTCTAGTATTCGAAACCGTCCTGCCAAGACTATCAACTAATTAAACTATGGTAGAAAATGAACGCATTGTTAAGTGGGTCAAGCATTACAGGGAATTTCCCTATGTGCGATTTTTACACTATCACACATATAAACATAATTATGAAGTTCTAGTAAATAAGATCATTTTGTTTCTTTTTAAAAATGTATAGTTAGATTTCAACCACTCTCATGTAGTCATCTTCAGGCCAACACCAAAGGAATACAATGAACCTTACTACACTCGAAATTTGGAGAGATTGTACTCGGAGAAAAAGAAACGCGCCTACTTATATACAAATTTAACATAATTTTTTGTTCTCAATATAATCTCCATATTGCAACTGCAGTAAGGTTCATGGTATCTGTCAAGTGTTGGCCTGAAGATGACTACCTGGAAGTATGAGCCCCTCATTAGGTCTGTAGCTCAAACCATTCCCGATGTATGGCATGATCTTATGCTGCAAACATTTGCATCCACATTCACTACATCACTAGGTTACTGCAATCAAAACAAAACAACAGCGGTTTTTTTTATCGTAATAACCTAGTGATGTAGTGAATGTGGATACTGGAGTGAACTCCTAAAAGGGTTTATAGCCAACACACGGGTTGAAGCATTCTGATATGCATGAAACGCTGAAAATTCTTTCACTGGGGTTTATTATTCAATTTCATTCATTTGGCTTGCATTCATAATTTGAATTTCTATTAAGTTTTAGATAGAGCGATTATTGAATTTCAGGAGATATGCATAGAGCACGTAAATCTGTTCTCAACCAAAATACCTATTTGGATTGATCAGTTGATCATATTTGTGTGACTCCTGAAATTCAATAATCGCTCTATCACCTGTGAAACACGCACACCCCAAAGCTTAGTAGAAATTCAAATCATGAACGCAAGCCAATTGAATAATAAACCCCAGTGAAAGAATTTTTTTTTTTTTTTTCGCGATATCAAACTATATTTCGAGTCCTGGGAGAGGCTAGTAACACGTCACGCTCGCAACTCCGCGATTTCAAGGATTGACAATGAATAAGCGGCAAAGCACTGGCAGCGCGATCTGTGAGTGAATGACAGAACCACCAAAGTCGTCCTAACGCCGTCTCTCCGGGAGATACTACATCCGCATTACACTGTCTTGTTTGTTGCCTAACCAAAAACAGAAGGCCTCAGTAGTGTGTGTCAAGGTGAGTCTAAATACATTTACCTCGACACTGACCTTCGATAGCCATATCTAGACCAGTTTCAAACATTCATTCGGATACATCTACGGTAATAAACCTACCAACCTAATTAAGGATCGTTGGGAGTTAGGAATACGTTTGAGGAATCCATTCATGAGACGATATTCCGCCAGCAAAATTAATCACTAAATCTTGAAAGCAAGCTCCGACCTGAATGGGGTGATCATAAGATCTCAGGGTCGGCAATTACGGAGCGAGGAACTGGGAATATAACTACATTCGATTCTCCTGTCGTCAAACACTTGATTCAATGGAAGACGAAAATCTTGCCTTAGAATTCCATGCATAAACGGAATATTTACATAAATCGTTGGCATGATAATGGCCTCAGCGACCTCCATAATAGGGTTCGGACCTTTTCTTGTCGCAGAATGATGGCGAAATTCTGTTATGCCTTCAGAATTTATTCGTGGACATGAATATTAAAAAAGACTGACAGTGTTATGGTCTTCCACCTCCTCTAACCAAGGCTTGGAGATACGAATAACGAGGAGGCGAAAATGAAACAAAACAATTACACAATAAGCTGGTACGAGAACGAATACCGTGTACTCGTTCAACTGCACAAAAAGACGCTGTCAATTCTAACCCACATATTTATAATTTTTTTAATAGAGAAATGAAATTTCACCCCACTTGCCTATATCAGAAAAACCCTTGAAAAAACTTTTTTCTTGTGCCAATTATGACCAGTTTTGTCCCACAGCCCCAGGGAAGCGATCGAGGTAGACCCAAAGTAGAGTCCTTGCGAATGAACGGAATTTGTACATCAATTAGTGCATTACGATATTATATTTTACGGCCCCGTACGCCGGAGGAACATTGCAGATTTGGAAAATACTCATTTTGGAACGTTCAAGGAGAGATTTTGAGGGGAGCATTATAAATAATTATTGCTATACGATTACAAAGGCTTATTAGTGAAAATAAACCAAAACTGTGATTTTGAATGAGATATTTTGCTCCACCATTTTACAAATCTATTTTTACCTTCATCTTTTAAATTACCAACAAAATTGTCTTTATAGTCAAAGATTAATACAATTTTTTGACATGGATAGATGGTAATTTGGACAGAAGCATTCTAATAATTCGTCAAAAACATAAAAAATGTGACTTGAAACCTTTAAACAAACAACAAGGCAACGTGGAGCACTTGCTTCCAACCAATGGGCTGCTACGATATACATATCCATGCCATGATTTTGGTTTATTATTCAATAATAAACCATTGTAATCGCTCTGGAAAAAAAAATTCTAACCCCCCCTGAAAATTTCGTGGTTTACGTTTCAAAGGGTGTAGAATGCGAATATGCAATAAAAAAATTTCCGTCCGTCCGCCGTACGCCGTACGCACGTTATCTCCGAAACGGCTGGAGCAAAAAATCTGAAATTTTCAGGAAAAATCCATCTTGGTCCGACGACGCCCTAATTCTTGAGCCAGGTCCCTCACTCGATTTTAAGTGCCTTTTAAGGGCTGTAAAAGTTTTGTAAAATCCCTGAAAACCTCAGAACTAGTCGAATCGGCCTAAATATTTTCCTATTTGAAGAACATACCATGTAGGAATCGAATGATGGCCCTTGCCCACGTCGTTTGTTAGGTCAAACCATTCCCGATGTATGGCCCGATTTATGGTGCCAACATTTGCGTTTTTTCGTTTATTATTGTTTGTTTGTAACCTAGTGATGTCCGGCCGATAGCGTCGAGTTGTAGTGAATGTGGATACTGGAGTGATAGCCGATGTAAATACTTGTAGTGTAGTTAGTAGCCGATACACGGGTTGAAGCATTCTGATATGCATGAAACGCTGATAATATATAGGTAGATATTATTCAATATTATTACTGTTGTTTATTATTCAATATTATTACTGGGGTAAATAAGTATTCTTTCACTGGGGTTTATTATTCAATGATTCATGATTTGAATCTTACTAAGCTTCGGGGTGTGCGTGTTTTACAGGTGATACAGCGATTATTGAATTTCAGGAGACATGCATAGACCACGTAAATCGGTTCTCATCCAAAACACCTATTTGGATTGATCAGTTGATGATATTTGTGTGCCCCCTCTACATCTGTCTACCTTTGGCTACATCGTTTAAATTTGGATTTGGGGAAGTTTTAACGCAATACGAGTGCCAAAGGACTTGATAAATTATAGATGTTTTTATTGTGGGGGGGGTATTGAGGTTCAATAAAAAAACGCTGCAAATTCTTTCACTGGGGTTTATTATTCAATTGGCTTGCGTTCATGATTTGAATTTCTACTAAGCTTTGGAGTGTGCGTGTTTCACAGGATAGGGCGATTATTGAATTTCAATAGATATACATGGAGCACGTGAATCTGTTTTCGACCAAAATACCTATTTGGATTGATCAGTTGATCATATTTGTGTGCCTCCTGAAAGTCAATAATCGCCCTATCCTGTGAAACACGCACACTCCAAAGCTTAGTAGAAATTCAAATCATGAACGCAAGCCAATTGAATAATAAACCCCAGTGAAAGAATTTGCAGCGTTTTTCCGTGATTGCGTTTAATCCTTCGAATTCGTAAAGTCGACCGGGCGCTATCCAGAAGAGGAGAATATGAAGTAGGAAGTGCAGCAAATTCCAAGTAATAGGATACTAACAGATACAGATTCCTACTGACAGTAGTTAGCACTCTGTTGTAATGAGTTGAGTTGATCTGTTCAACATAACTAATGCAAGGAGCTACACCCAAGGAAACCCCCAATCCTATCAATGTTTTTACTAAAAGTCGAAGGGTCAACAACAGAAAAATTAAAATGCATTTACAGCATCTGGGTATAGGTTGTGACCCACAGTTCGGTAAGGATTCTGAGTTGAATACTATTCACCTTACACGTGAGTAATTCTATATGATCTTGCAGACTTAGCTGCGCCATCCAGGGAGGAGACATTCCAAAACTGATCATATTCAACACAGCTGCGGTCAATAACCATTCACGCCACTCCTTGCCCATTCCCAAAATCGACTGCTTTTTAGATCTCCTGGAGAGCAGATTTCGCTCTCACGTCAGTCTTCCTGCAATACACAGATCACGCGCACCATTCCCAAGCAGATAGATCCCTTACAATAAGTGAATTATATTTCCTTTAAAGCTTCATTACCTTCTGCAGCATAGACTGGGTAATGTCTAATGTGCAAATAAATTACAAAGGGAGTACAAGGTAGACAATTACCATCACTGTGTTACCAAAATTGTGACAGTTCTGGTTTCGGCATCGACGACGACACATTTCTCTGAGGCTATGAGTCTGTGCAATAAGTATCCCAATGGTGTGCTGCCAATCGACTGATTCTCAATGAGGAAAAAACACAACTCCTCAAATTCAAAGCGGGCGGCAGCGATACTTCGTCTGTAACGCTTCTTGGCTTACGATTTGATGGATGTGTTACGTGGTGTGCACATCAGAGGGATTTGGCCAGTTCATTATCTGGCACCATATTTTTGTTGAGGCGCTTGTCTGCAGTTGTGTCCACTGGGGTCTTGCTCTTGACTCACTGTCGCCCGTACTTCAAGAAGTTGAAAGTGCTAACGCTTCCAGCAATATTTGCTGTGTCTCTCCTACTCCGTATAAAGAATAATGAGAATCCGTATTCCCCCGACAGTCACTCCTATCATTCGAGAGGAAAAAACGATCTGCTGGGAGCCAAACACAGACTTGCCCTATCCCAAAAAGGAACCTCAACTACCTAGGGGTAAAAATCTATGTATCTTCCGGGGAGCATTAGAAATCTTCCTCCTGGACCCTTTGGCAGGAGAGCCAAGGACGCCCTTACGACTTTAGCACCTTACTCACTGGCTGAAATTTCGACGGTCTTCTTGATGGCTATTTGAATTTGACCTAATTCTCTGGTTTATGTTTGTGGCACCTATTTATTAATTCAATGTGATGTATACTGTGTGTTCTTCCATGTTATTATGATTATATTTGACGAAAGCGATGTACTATTTAACTATGTATAATGCTGAAATAAATTAAATGAAATGAAATCATTGACCACCTTGATAAAGGTTTGCAGTGTCCCTCAGTTTGGGAACAACGTTTAATGTTTTCATGTTTATGCAAAACTACCAATACAGTAACAGATAACTTTGGGATCCTGTTAATTAGGAGTGATACACGGCATCTCTTAGCCAAACAATTAGTACCATAATTTTGATTTTATAAATACTACATTACTTTCTCTTAAACAGCTTCAATCTAATAAACAGGCACAAAGAAAATGAAAAGCAGTTGCCTATGGTTGTTTTAGTAGCAAACCTTCAGCAAAAGGTCAATTATTCGTTCCTACTTTACTGACAGATGAAGTATCTGCTGAGGAATATTTGAAAGTTTCGATTTTCCAAGTTATGACCGCACCATCTACACACCACCATCATGAAGGGGAATATTGGTAAGCAAACATTGGTAATCCTGAAAATATTCTACATTCTTAGACGAATTTCTATAAAACAACAATATGGTATATGAGAAATTCCAGGCCGGGGGTATACCAAGAGAAAAGTCAAATCGGAAACATATTGAGATGAATCACCTAAGGTATTTTATGAATGTATGACAGCTTCATGAGGACCTAGACTTTCTTCCGAACTACTAATGATCGACAACAAATCTTTATGTTCTCCTCCCCAAATCTACAGATAGAACAAACATCGTCATTTTTACCCAATAACATGATCATTATTCCAGTGTGTTTCTCGCATATCACAGTTTATTCATCTATTTCAATTCTAGTTTTGCCAATATCAATAATTTCATAGGGAAAAACATACAGTATTTTCAAAAAACCTAGTCTCATAAAAGTGTTCTACAATCGAAATCGTTGGAATCGTACATAAAACAAAAACCTAAAAAATATATAACGTAAATTTAAATAATCTAAACCACAAGCACATTTCCAAAACATTCAGCTGTGCACATCAGTGAAAATAAGCAAGTTAGTATTTTGTACATCTTACTTCTCTAAACCAACAAGCCAGTTAACTAACAAACAAATCAAAATGATACATCGTAGATCGACTAATTGAAGGAACTAGTAACATTTCTATACATCTTGTATTGGGTTCTTAATACTCTTTGTTTATTAGGATTTCGAAAAACAATTACCCAAATATTATTAATGAATAGTAAAAAATGAAAAGGACAAGTGAAAATCAATCTGTTATGCTCCATGAGCGAGGAAAACTCCCGAATCATGTACAATTGGCATTGTGAAGCACTACATATCTTCAAAATTGGATTACGGAAGTAAATTTTCTCAGTAATGCATGAATATTACCATTGTTGTGACAAGCATGGTTTAACTTCCGTGCTTTATTGTGAGTATACAAAAATGAATATGATAATTCCTGTCTTGTTAATGCCACACCACGACAATCCCTATTCTACTCATTACGGACCCCTACTACGAGTATGATGCTGCAGGAAAATATAATCAGTATCACTATGAACAACGAAATATGGAAATATTTGATGAAAATTATTACATGATATGATTCACGTCCTGTTTTTATGCATTCATAGCCATTTTATAAGAGATCCTATAGCTTTCCGATAATGAATAAATCAAAGAGACTGATTGAGAAGAATGGATGTATGATTGCTTGTGGTGCATTGATACAAAGTTGAAGCACTAATGATGAGCCATTGGAACTGCATGATCATGGTGTACAAGAGAAGACGTCTTATTTATTGACAAAAAATTTACACTCAAGAGGGTGAGATTATAGCGATACCTCACGATCCAAACGGAAGCTGGGCAACATGCGCGGATCTTCTTTCATTCCTAGTGAAACACAATTGCAGGAGGAATGTCGGAGTAATAAGAAAGCAAACCTCTTGGGGCTATTCTGATAATTCTAAATCTGTATCAAGGACGGCGAAACTTCACAATTAACAAGAGCACAGGAGGTTAAGACGGAAGGTCGCGGGGTGGGTGGATCAAATGGACCACCCAAGAGAGAAGGGCCCATCTTATCGCAACGGGGGGTGAAATGTGAGAGGGCCACGATCGACAGAATACACACCGGTGGTGAACATTAGAGATGTTGCAATTGATTATAATATAAAAGACTTACTACAGGCGAAAACAAGTATTTGTAGAGATGGTTGCTACATGACTGGAGTATCTGGAAGCCCCAGCGCCGCCGAGATCAATACTGGGGAGAGAGTTCCCCACCCTCGAAGCAGGCCACCCCCGAATATACAGCGCACACGCTCACCTCTCGACCCGCGGGGATACGAAATTATTGAATGGCCGAGGTAAGGGTTGTTTTCCCTTTTGTGATTCCGGGATAATCCCTATCAAAACAGGGAGTTTAAGCGACAAGTTTATTGACCCGAGAAAGATGAATCCGTCGAATAACACTACGCAGCTGCCCTGTTTTCGAAATCTCGGGAGAAACAGCAGCTTCATCTGGGAAACGGTGCATACAACCCTCTCCTTTCAGGGCGGTGGTACGACTGGAGGGCGCTCCGAGATGGGCACCCGCCTCTTTGCAACCACCAGGTTGCAGGCCAACTGGGAACCATTCGTTAGGAGGTGCATTTCCTGCCTTCCAATACTTCACGGTGACATTTAAACGTGAGACTTTACAATCACAATAGACACCTTATCCCTTGGGAACGAAAATGACTTGAAGATTATCTCGCAAGTTATGGACGGTAGAGATTCCTCACTTTTTGAAACACGGGGGAAATTACGTGGAAAATAGCGGAAAGGTAGTTAGAAATTACAGAAAGTAATCAATACCTATAGTTTTGCCCGTTTAACAGTAATACTTGATCTAACGAAGTTGAAACATGCAGACGACTTTCTGGGAGCTAGTCCAAACAACATGAAAAATAATCAAATTGGAAAACAAAAGATGTCAAGTTTGTTTATTTGCTTTAGCAAAGCTAATGAAACTCGTTTCTCTTATCAATATCCTCCAACAGCACGATTTTGAACGATTATGTCATTAGTTAACGAGACACAGCTATTTCGGGAATTCCATGAATGAATACACATGCTCCAATAATCCTCTGAACGATTCCTGAAAAATTCAATCAAATTGCCAGAATTGTGTTGGAGTGCTGCACCAGGAAAAGCTTCAACTCAGTGCTACTCAATCGCTATGGCATTTGTAAGCTCTCGTCTTGAGATCATGATACACTCAAAGTTTTAGCGGATGTAAGCAATTAAAACACGAGTCTTCCACAACGAATGTCTTGTTTGCTTAGGCACTTGAACTCATATCCAATGACAACAACCACCAACAACACAATATTGAGGGAATTAGGTGATTAGTTCACAATAAAAAGCTATTCAGTGAAATCCAAACTTGAACTTGCACACACGTTACCAATAGTCTGGTGATAAAAATATCATAGATAAAAAAAAATATTTCTGGAAAAATATTTAACCCACTGCTATTCAATCGCTATGGCGTCCATAGGCCATCATCCAGTTTTAGTGAATGTAGGCTACTAAAACGTGAGATACACGAAAATGTATCCCGAAACGGTATGGTCCAACAGCTGTGAAACAACACCTAAACAATATATAACGGGAAATAAATTTTAGCGCGAACACCCACGCTGCTAGTGGTCTAATCGAATTTAAATGAAATTATTCAACGTTTCCGCATCCCATGCACGTGGGCGGAATCTCTCTTGCCAGCATGACGTCACCACTAGCAGAAGCCTTGAAAAAATGACAGAAAACAAACCACTTCAGGCAAGAGAGTGCGATCGGTTTTAAAACTCTCGAACTGGAATCTATTCTCATTCAAAACTTTTCAACTCTCGTTATTCAAACCAATGAGTACCAGCATTTGAGTTCAGAAAGCAGGTAGATTTTGAATGCTCTGAAAACTAAAACGACATAAAACTAACCGTAATGGTTTTTCGCCTCTGAATAGAGAACACCTATTTGTATAAACAACAAACAACAATGTACTGTGTTGTACAATGTGTATCATGTATGTTGATGTTTGTATCATTAACCATTTGTAAGACTGAAAGGAGAGGGAATCCAGAAAATGAGGATATCAATATTGATACTCTGGAAATCCTGGAAATGAGGACATCAATATTGATACTCTGGAAATCCGACTCCCCGCCATCAGTATCCTACAATTCATCTTAGAACCATGGGCAAACTATTCCACATTTTCAGACCAGATCAGATCATAAACAATCGATGTTTTCAATATTGAAAAGTGAAAACTTGTGATGAAAAAAGACAATTTGGTCGCTGATAGTTGTTCACTAGAGCAGACTTCCTTCCGCCTGGAACTCTGATTACGAAGTCAATACCTAGCCACGCCCTCTCGTTTGTTGTTTGGCTCCACACCATATTATCAACTCCAAAACCTTATTAACATCGCTTCGAAAAATATACCGCAGAGGTTGTAATCAATAGAGAACAATGACGATCCTTGATCATGACCTTCCGTTGGAGATCACCGACGCATCGAGGTTTTCGTGTGAACAACTTGGTCGAAGACAAAAACCTTGGAAATTAGTGAACTTAATCGAGAGACCGTCATCATTCGTTATGGACCAACTGAACAAATATAAATTGGGACATTCACATCGGCCTTGGATTCATTTCTGGTTGGTTCAAATGAAGAAAAAGCGTATGTACGCCGTACGCACGATTTCTCCCAAGCGGCTGGAGCAAAAAATCTGAAATTTTCAGGAAAAATCAATATTGGTCTGACAACGCCCCAATTCTTTAGCCAGCACTCTCACTTAATTTAAATTGCCCTTTAAGGGTTGTCAAAGTTTTGTAAAATTCATAAAAACCTCAAAAAAAGTCAAGGCGGCCTAAATTTGGACTTTTTTTTGAAGAACTTTCCATGAGGAATCGAATGAGCCCTTCCCCAGGTCCGTAGCTCAAACCATTCCCGATGTATGGCCCGATTTATGGTGCCAACATTTGCGTTATTTTGGTTTATTATTGTTTTTGTTTTGATTGCAGTAACCTAGTGATGTAGTGAACGTGGATACTGGAGTGAATTCCTAAAAGGGTTTATAGCTGATACACGGGTTGAAGTATTCTGATAACCATAAAAAAACGCTGCAAATTCTTTCACTGGGGTTTAATATTCAATTGGCTTGCGTTCATGATTAGAATTTCTACTAAGCTTTGGAGTGTGCGTGTTTCACAGGTGATAGAGCGATTATTGAATTTCAGGAGGCACACAAATATGATCAACTGATCAATCCAAATAGGTATTTTGGTTGAGAACAGATTTACGTGCTCTATGCATATCTCCTGAAATTCAATAATCGCTCTATCACGCCTGTGTAAACAATAATAATCTGTGAAACACGCACACTCCAAAGCTTAGAAGAAAATCAAATCATGAATCATTGAATAATAAACCCCAGTGAAAGAATTTGCAGCGTTTTTAAATGGGAGTAGACATTACCAAAATAACCAACCGAATTAACCAACTACAATTCCCTCAAGTTTTCGCCGACTGGTGGTCATGGAAATTCTAAAGGAAAGCAGATTTTGATTCATCAGTATATGTAAATAGTTTCTTCTCTGAATGAGAAAAACATTATTTATTTAAACTTGCAAAATTCCTAGTAATAATTCATTTCTCCATCCTGAAACTCTCATTAGTCAATCATCTGACACCATACAATAAACTCTGATTGGTAATTTCTGCAAGTTATTTCCATCAAGATGGATCATAACCCACAAGACCTGGAAAACGCAAACAGCTGAATTTACGAGAAATAGCATAACACGGATTGAGGAAATACCATCAGTATTTTCGAACAGTGAACTTCTAATATAAAAAACCATTGAACTTGGATTTTATCACACCAGTAGAAAGCATATCGGGATTGACGCTGTGCCGAATTTGAAAATCGAGAGGTGGCGAGTATTGAATCTTTGAGGGCACCCAGCGTTCGCACAAAAGGATCTATAATAAGAGGAAAGAATGCTTTTACACTTCAATACGAGTGTGGTAAACGTTAAAGTTTAAAAGTTTAAAGAAAATATTCCGCCGGCACACTTGGGAAAGTACGCTCCAGAAAATAACAGCAGCTCATAAACCGAGGTGCTGTTTGTTGGATTAATGAAACCCACAACCGACGACCCATTTTTCTTACTGCAACTCGAGAGCAGGTATATCGTCGTACACTTCGCCAGATAACTGGGTGAGTCCAAGTTGCACTACAGGATCTCGGGTAAGTGGAGGTGGCACGAGCTTGACTTGAGGACGATTGGCAGGAGTTCATTGGCCAACGACCTCATAAAAGGCCAGAAATTCGTTCCAGACTATGTCGTGGAAGGGAAAAAAAAGAACAAGCTACTTTAGCGTTTTAAGGGTTTCGTGTTTAGGATCTAACAAAAGCCTCGTCTCTTTCAAGAGGGAGACAGTTCGAAACGCGATTTTTCTACTAGGCATCCTGTCTTACAGTAAAGCTGTACATGTTACAATGGCAGAGTAGTTGCCGTATGTATAAGGGGTGACAGAACTTTTCACCCATCTTCCATTCATCTTCGCAAGCAGTCATTATGTATAACGATTACAATGGCCAACAAATAAAGGTGTTGTTTGGTGCCGACGAGAAAAGTGTTGGAGTTTTTCAGTGTGCTGAATCCAATTCTGAAATCAGTTTTTCTCCATCAGGTCTAGTTGTTGTGATACAGGTCTTATACCTCATTTTGTAGCTACGTTTGTGTGTTGAAACTAGCTCTTCAACAATCCCAATCAATTTTTCACTTTTAACCAATCTTTCCAAGTTTTAAGAGGTGGAGAATCCGAATATGGAGCCCGATTTTAGCAATCATCATCAATTCCATGGAAATTACAGGTAAAATCGAAAAAGTACACGCTAAAAACACTGTTTTATACATCTGCAAATGCAGTTTTGGAAAAAATAGCGGCAGCCGAAAACGTCTGATTCCAAAATTTGATACAGCGTGCAAAATAAGAATTTCTCTCTTCCATTTGTCAGACTCAAAAAATTGTCGGTTGTATCCGGTTCATCTGATACGTTCAATTTGTTAGTTAGTTAATTTGTTGTTGGTTAATGGCTCAAAATGTTGATTTAATGAAATCAATTAAAAGAGATAGAAAATTATACCTTCAGCGTAATATTTATCAATATAATTGCACCTAATGATCCAAATTTAATTAAGAACTACGTAGCACATTATATTTCTTAATTATTCAATTTCGTTATCATTCAATATATAAATGTTTATCTCGTTTGAGTTGAATGTGCAAGAAAATAGAGAAATAGATTAAGAAAAACGTTTCAGATATGGATTCAGCACGCTAAAAAACCTCAACGTCAACCCCGAACCTTCTCGACAACAAACGATTTTGTTGTTGGGATGTGTTACACTAGAAAAATAATTGACAAACGAAATGAAGAATCAGCAAAATTATAGCAATAAAAGTTTGTTCTAATTAATCCACATTATATGAGTTATATAATGTTTTTTTTTAATTATATAAATTACACAGAACAGGGCATAACGGGTACCGTGGTATTTTAGTGATGATAACCTTGGAAATAAAAATCTATACAAGAGAATGCAGAAAAGCTAATATTCCTCTAAAAAAGAAACAAGATCATATTCTAAGATGGTACGTAAGGACAAAAAAAAAACTTAAAAGGTTAAAAGCACTTTAACAGGAATACTAGGTTGGATTTCAGTTTTCGAAATTCCAGAAAATTTAATACAGAGGAATGAAAATAGAATGTAAGAGTTCTGAGAGTTTACCACGAAGTTGCACCATTCATTGATAGAAAAATTTATTGAGCTTCTAATCTCAAATGAATCACTCAACTTAATTGAAAATGTCACCAAGTTGGGTGAGCACTGTAGCTTCCTTAACATTTGTGAAATATAATTATTAGAAGGGTCGAAACGACTGAATGCAAAATAAAACAGTAACGATGAATGTGTTTACTTGCGAATATGCAAGAAACGACTATAATTCTAGGAGAGATTGCCCCACGCATTTCATCAAAATCGATGTATTCGCTATCGAAGTTACATCCGTAACCCCCAATTTAAGTTAAGTTAAGACTCACAAATCATACGAAATTGATATTATAAAGAATCCACGTTTGTGTGTAAGCACAGATAGATAAATTGTTTATTTTCGATGAAACAAATAGATAAATGAAACTTCTCCAATTCAAAATAGACAATACGGCAAGGTTCCGTCTGCCGGAGATCTGGGTTACCACTGCTGATTTGAATATAAATAAAAATGAGATAGAAATAATTTGACTACTAACTTCACAATAATTGAATATTTACTATAGGTAATTGACATTGGGCTTAATAAAGAAAAAAAGGACTGTAGGACTGGTGTGAAAATTAAAATTCTATACTTGAAGCTAGAAGTTGAAATTTCCGACCAAAAACTCCCTCTATCGCCAGACCAATCTGCAATATCTCGCCAAAAGAGACCAGTCGGGACCATTCAGAATGCAGATTGCTTCATCTCTCGTTAATAAGGGACGGTTGAACACTACCATGCGGAACTCCGCCAAGATGGGACAACTGCAAAGAAAGTGGTAGGTATCCTCTTTTTCATGGCGGTTACGCAAAGAGCACTCTTCACGTAAATCCGATACATAAGGCCTCGCATTGAGTGGTAGGAGCTCCGTTCGAGCCCTGAAGATTCACCGTAGGCCATGCAAGGATACTTCGCGATTAAAATTTGAGAGGCTGGCACACTCAATCCCTGGATCCAGCCGCGTCCAAACTATGCCGAAAGAGGTTGATCGGCCTCTTCGGGTCCGGGCATTCGGTTCGGCCTCTTCGGGTTGGCATCGTGTCCACATGGCGGTGGCCTTCAGTCAGCTTGTAGCCTCCAAAGAGTCGTGTAATTTTCATTTTTGTGACAAATTAGTGGAATTATTATTAGTAGGTAGTGAATAATAATAATAATAATGAGTGAGGACGATCAAATTCTCGCACCTGCCGCTGCAATTCTGATTAGAGTTGATGCTGAAAGTCGTTGCAGCCGCCCTCGAAGATTTTGGGATCGTCCATCCATAAAAATGGAAGGCTTATAAATACAGAAATTATAAAAATAATTCAGAAAAACTGCAAAACAAGATAAGCGATGCAAATAAAAAACAAAACACGCTTCCGGCTGAGGGCTGCAATCCGACTGAGGGTGATCGGCACGTCCAGACTATTCATGCGGATCCGCAATCTTTGATCCGGACCGACACAAGTCTGTTTGGGATCGCCCTCGTTTGGGTCGCCTTCCGCAAGTTCGGCACGCGTCCACACTTGTTCACCTTTTCGGATCCTACGAGGGTGCCCACCCTCATTCGGCATAGTGTGGACGCGGCTTCAATGTATCAGATTCCTGAGCCTTTTGTAAGAAATAGGTTTTCTTCTGATTAACGAACCGCTGCAACAACTCTTCTGCATCACAACAACCCTCATCAAAGAAGTATCAAGGGTGAGTAGATTATAATTCATCCCATGCGCTGTTGCCAAATTCTTCCAATTCTCATCCCAGGATATGTACGCTGCTATAACCTCACGTGCCATAATTCTGGGTAGACGATTATCTGACATTTTAGCAGCTCTTAGAATATACTGAAGGTGCAGGTGCAGAGTGTATGCCGAGATTGTGTTCAGCTCAGTTTCCAAGTACAGTAAATAATCTGGTGCGAATCGAGGTAGATGAAAAATCCTCTTCAAAAATAATAATAATACTCTCTCCGCCACCAGATATTCCTGAAACCCCCACACTTGCGTAGCGTAAGCCAGGACCACGCGGACAACAACAGCCTACTATCGATACGAAATTTTTGAAATTAATTATTAACCATCTATAAAGAATATAAAACATTAAAAGCGGACTAAAAATTTATATACTTTTGGGCGTGACCAACGATTAGGAGACCCTGTCTTTCAAAATCTGACAGTAATATTTGCAAATTTTGATGAGCCATAACTTTTTCAATTTTCCACGAACCCGAAGAGTTTCTCTACCTTCTATTTGATAGTTAGAAAGCAAAACGTTTAAATTATTTGTGAATGGGGTTTCTCTATAAAAGTAATTTTTCCTCGTAAAAAGTAAACTTATTTTTCTGACTTGTAATTTACTATTGAACTACAACTAAATACTTATTTTCTAAACGTTTTCTTTGATCTTTAATCTATTCATGGATTTTTTTTTTTTTTTCGAAAACCATAAAACTGAGAACTATTCAGTAACTACAGGCAATAAGAGCCCAAGTAACTATAATGAGTTCAAAAGACACATTATCGATGTTCTATCCAGACGACGGATGACGTTGCTGTTGTCTAGAATAATAATTCATGAGAATGGGAAGAATAACAGTTTAGAACATCTCAGTTTTATGATTTGGTATCATTTTTCAGTCGAGGTTATAACAGTAAAGTGATCCTTGACTTCTGAGAAAAATGACCAGATTAAACATAATGAGTACAAAGAATGGAAGACCGTGACTGGAGATCTGATTTACTGCCTAGGATGTAATCTGACGGTAAATACTATTATAAGGGGAGACAAACTCAGACCCTGGAGCCGAGCCAAACATTTTTCGGCGAGTTCAAGATTGGAACCAAGAAGAAGGGGAATATCTGTGACAAATATTATGCAACTTTCCTTGAATCATAAGCGTTGGTCTCGACTAATTTCAACTAGTTACGTACCGATAAAATTATAGAAACATTTTCCTGGGCGAAGATCTCTGCTCTCTCGACATTCTTATAAATTCGTGTTATTACGGAACTTTCCCTCCCTCAATTTTGCTTCCTTGTGTTCACTTTCAGGGGCCAAAACATTTTTCTTGTTCGAATTCAAAATTTCCACTCGCATTTTGCGTTTCATGCTTCTGAACAAATTTGGTTCCGTGTCTGTCGATCTGTCTGCCTGTCCGTATTTCCTTTTTACAGCCATAACTTCCACAATTTTGAATGAATTTAGCTCATATTTTGAGAGATTATGCGGATAAGGCCTCTTGAGGTCCCATACGAATTGTATCTCAATATAATCAGCGGTACGCTCTGCGCATGCACTAACATGAAATTCTTGAAACAGGCATAACTTTCACAATTTAGCTCATATGATAAAGATGCTGTGCCATCTCCTTGATAGTGTATTTTGATTTCTTTCGGTCCATCGGTCTGTGGTTTTTTAAACCGTACACAACAACGCATCACCACCATAATTCAGAAAGGATTAGAAATAATACAATGTGAACCAGTTAATACACTCTACCATGAGCACACAACTCCGGTGGATCTCGTAGAGATGATTGGTGGTTGAGTAAGCAACAGAAGAGCACTCCCAACTATTCCAGTGATCAATGATGACATCGTGAGGGGCTCTGATTCAGCTGGTGTCAATTACTAGCAGAATGTGTCATATCAATGACGATCACCTAGCTGCAGTTCGGATGAATGCGAGAGAAGAAAGAGGGGAGGGCTAGGCCAAGGAATGCAATCGGCCAAATATGAGAACCATAAATTCCAAAAGTAGACAGAATTAGGACAGCAGATTATTGGTGTCCATTGATAAAAGAGTAATACTTTTTTCAAATGTGAATGCTGGACTGGCAACAGAAGTTGGCTTCAGCAGACACTGGAGCTATCACCTCAGGACATGACACCAGAATGTGTCTTAAGTAAAATGCTTGAGCGTGAACAGAACTGGACCGCGGTAGCATCCTTTTCTGAAAAGATCCTGGAAATGAAGGCTGTGAAGGAACGGAAGAGGCAGAGCAGGGAGAACACGGACCGAGAGGAGTACTAAATCTTTCCCAAGAACCAGCCTGAAGTAATGTGTCAAACAGCTCCAGGCTGAGTTTCGTCGTGGGAAATGGAAGGTGAGGTTTTAGTGGGTTTGAATCCCACATAACCCAAAGTGCGGTCCCTTTTGGGTATCTTAGGAGATCCGATTTCCACCTAAGGATCTCAAAGATTTCCTCACCTGCCACCGAAAAAAAAAAAAAAAAAAAAAAAATTGATAAAAGAGTACTTCTTTCCGCGTTAGCAGAAAATAAGCAGTGAGTTTTCGAGTGGTTTAAAAACATTGATGAACTCGGTGGCAAACCGGGTAACGAGAGGTCTAAGTGAGATAGTCAATGATGCCGATTCCCAGTCCACCGAGACTTGCTGGCAGTCATGAGATTTAGACAGCAATTGCTGACAAGTTTGGAACCTAATCTTTCACAGTCTTTGAGGAAGTATATTGGGCCATTGAGGGTATAACCACGCAGAGCATCGAAGATGGACTTTATTTGATCTTTCATCAGGCAGAAACCAACGAAAGAGATTGATCATGACGATTGATGCTGAAAAGAAAGTGGAATATGTATCCCCTCTCATACTGCAGAGTACGGGGCGGAAAATGGGGAGAGTTCGGCTTGCGAGAAAGTGGATTGAACCATAGAGAACGGGAACCTTTCAGGTCAAATAAGCTCTCGAAATTTAGGAAACAACACATTGAGTCTCAAAGTCTCTAGTAAGAACTTTATGGATAAAGGAGACGAGCGATAGACTTACTTTTGTTAAATGAAGATGTTTTGTTTGAAATGAGAGTCAAAATTTCTAAGGAATAGAAGGGATTCAAGAGTGAAGTGGGTCAGTCAATCAACAGCATTTGCTAGCCTGACTTTGACTAGACTAGCAAAGGCGACGGATAAACAGTGGACAATACGGTACGCCCAATTTGTAGGATGTGTGTACGCATGCGCTTGCATGAAATTCACGAAACAGGTGTTCCCAGGCTCATAATTGAAAAGTACTTGGAAGGAGGTAAGCTGGTTGGGACTGCATGAACGTTACTAACTGACGACATACTTTTTTGTAACAAACAAACAAAATAATTTGGATGATGCTAGAGGACAATCAGCGTCGTGCTCGTTCTTCTAACACATTCCCACATGCATTCTGGTCAGCAGAGAGATTTCAGAGGCTGGATAATGTTACTAATTTGAAAAATGGAATGCCATTAAATATAGTACGAACCCATCCAAAAAAGTCAGATATGTATTATGTATGTCCCTTCTAAGTTAAGTGGTTGGCTTCAGATAATTGGAGCCTTCTCTCATGGGACGCAAATTCTGAAGGGGAAGAACATGTCAGGCTGCTTGAAGCGTGACAAGTATTCGTGTAAAAAAATATCCTCGCATTTATTTGAACTCGGGAGCACGTTTCGAGACTTTTTGAGACAAAATTGCATCATGGGTCCCCGTGACGCAATTTTAAGAAACAGTTTTGTAATAGGAGCCGAGGAATCGAACCGGACCCGAACCGGAGTATTCAACGTATGGCCGTTGGCTTAACATTTGGGACTAATCACTTCGCCATTAAAATAAATTTGAAAAAAGAAAGGAACGGGGGCAGGAGAGGCTCTTCTGTAACATTCGATAAATTTTCAATCCTTAAAAACGTTACCCAACAGGCAAATGACAAACCAACAAGGTTGTTAGAATAATTGAGACTAATTAGTATAAAAGGCTATACTGGTAGAGAGCCAAAATGTACAGAGATCGTGAATACAAACTGTCGCTCTTCAGTACAGCAGGAGGGACCTGGTACAACATTACAGGATTGGAACTCAATACTACAGATAATAATAGCACAAATCAATTAACTTCGTAGGAATAAAGAACTACAAAACACCCAATTGTCAATAAGAACCAAAACTCATCTGGATTCACCACTAACTCCTCGTTGGTCATTGAATGTATGTCAAGTCTACCACTACAGTAGTGCTACGGAAGTGATTGTGCTCTCCCATCTGATCCGGCAATCATTATTCATACCTCAATACTTCATTCTTGACTTATCATAGTTTAATCCAATTTAACACACCTACTAAGTATCAATGTAAGTATCCAATGTTCATTCACAAGAACGCTGCAAATTCTTTCACTGGGGTTTATTATTCAATGATTCATTATTTGAATTTCTACTAAGCTTTGGAGTGTGCATGTTTCATAGCTGATAGAGCGATTATTGAATTTCAGGAGATATGCGTAGAGCACTTAAATCGGTTCTCAACCAAAATACCTATTTGGATTGATCAGTTGATCATATTTTTGTGCCTCCTGAAATTCAATAATCGCTCTATCACCTGTGAAACACGCACACTCCAAAGCTTAGTAGAATTCAAATCATGAACGCAAGCCAATTGAATAAAAAACCCCAGTGAAAGAATTTGCAGCGTTTTCAATTTCGAACGAAACTAGTATTTTAGAATACATAGGAGGTAAAGAACTATGGAGAGAAAATACCCCAAACGTCTATTTCGAACTTTTGGATTTAATTCATTTTGTATCTTGCCCCTGGAACACTCTTCAAATATTTTTGCTATGCACCCCCATCGGCTCTAATATAGTAGAGGCAAAGTTTTCAAAATATTAGGAAAAACCTGTTTCATCTTTGAATCTCAAATCTTAGTTGAAGTAAATGGGGAAATTACTCATTAAAATGTCACAGGTCCCGTAAATTAAAAATACCAATCATCCAGGAAATTAAATATAAAATATGCCGACTTTTGGCTGGTGGAGGCATTCTAATTATAATATCAAGTTTTCTAAAGATAACAGTTGTTCTTGACGAAATCTAATTTGACCTCAAAAGTTATTAGAAGCAATCAATTAT
This sequence comes from Creontiades dilutus, assembly GCA_031894815.1. Lineage (NCBI taxonomy): Eukaryota > Metazoa > Arthropoda > Insecta > Hemiptera > Miridae > Creontiades > Creontiades dilutus. The sequence goes on from JAVIWC010007501.1 coordinate 510,477, forward strand.
TTCTGAGCAAGGTTTCATTTTCAGGGGAACTCAATATTTTTACATCAATTCAGGAGTAATACATTGCATAACTAGAGCAAGGGTTTCAGTCGTAAATCGTAGACTCAAACGTTCATCGCTAATCAGTCATCTTATATCAAGTCTAACGTTTCTTTGCAGAGCCATGGAGCTTGTGATTTCAATAGGTACTAGTCGCTGCTTCAGTGAAGGTAGTCATATAATCAACAGAGGTTGATTTTTCTGGATTTTCTGTAGAGAATCGTAGCCCCAAAACCGGTAACTCGGCAGCTGGGACAGAGGAACGAAGGAGAATGCAATATTTGGACTCGCTCGGCCTGATCACCGGACTTTCCATTCATAACATGTTTCTCCAATTCATTACAAGGACCAGTAGGAAGGTACGCAACAAACATCTCCCTAGTTAGTTAGCACGACCGACAGAGCACCCCACCACCACGCAGCCTGAACGGAGAGCGACTGTCCGACCTTGGAAAATGCTTGTCAGTCCAACGTTATGCATTCCAAGATTTCAATTGTCAAGACACCTTCACTGTCAACCATTCCCAACTAACAGCTGATACTGCAGGTGTAATTCAAACGTTCCGAATAAGAACAAACTATGAAGAGGTCAGTGATATTAACAAGTGGGTACGTTCTATTCGGCCTTGAGTACGTCTAAATTAGATAGGAATCGGCGTTATTAAGGCACTAATTCAAGAGACCGCATGTATTAAGCGATTTAATTGAAACTAACAAGTCATCACCCCTGATCGATCCGAGCGACTGAGGTAAGTCGATTTCGGTTTAGAGTTGAAGAGACAACCATGACCCCCACAAACTAGGGATGTCAAGAAAATATCGATATATATCGATATTTTTGGGCGATATTTTCTATTCCACTACATCGACGTATCGAAATTAAATGTACTCTATCGGATCAGATATTTTTCTGCCGTAAATTATCATATCAACCATATCCTACATCTTATAGCTCAAAACTAATTTTATAATTTCCATTGAAGAATAGGGGAATTATATCAGATGAGGTAGGCAAATCGTAGGTAAAAAGGATAGGGACATCTTGGAGGCTTGGGTTCTAGCCAGTTCTAGGTTTACTGGAGAGCACACAAATCAGAGGGTTTTCCTCACCTCTATCCCCAACCAATATTGGTTTGATTGAATTTTTTTCAGTTTTCTTTCTTACTTCACTTACATTGATTTTACAACGCTACATAATATTGAAAATTTACTTCCCTGGATCCTGTACATAATTATTATCATGAATAAAGTTTCATTGAAGTTTTGAGTGGTTGAATTCTTTACCTGTAGTAGAATGAAATTCAATAATGCATTATTATTCACTGGACTCATACGTAATTCGGATTAAAGTTTTAAAAAAAAAATATCGATGACGATATTTTGTTTGGATATATCGACTAAATCGATCTTTTTGTAGTATTCGATATTAATCGATATCTTTGCCGATATTGACATCCCTACACAAACTAACACGGGCCAAACATGACATTTTTTAGCACTCAGTCCATACTTATTTTAAAACGTTGTATAACCTATCTCGTGTAAATAATGAAGAATATTGAATATAGCAACGAAAATCGACTAAAAAGTCCATAAAGTCCGAAATTGCAAGAAATAATTCAATTATAGAAAAAGATACATTTTCCGTAAATGGAAGAAATTTGACAGCTACCATATTCTCTTATTGAAATACAGCCCCTCTTCGATTTTCCAATTGAGACTACTTTCAAAAATGCAAAAAGATACAAGTTAAAAAATCGAAGAAAGTTCAAGATACAGCTAAGATGAATTAAGAGCGATTTCTCGCATTTTCGAGATTCCCTACGGTCCTAAAACCAAGTTCAACACTTGTTTGAAAGTCATTCGAATTCAAATATTCCGTCAGCGAGAGGGCGCTCGTTTATAGAAGTAACTGGTTAACTTTCACGTGAGTCGGCTGTCGATGGATATTTCGTAACGCTATTTTCCCATCGTACATTATTTTGGGTAGACGTAGCAGAATGATCATCAGTAATTCATCAAGGTAATTCTTACAACATTGGACATGATGAAATATCAAAGCTGAAAATACTGAAAGGTGGATCAAAGAAAATGAATCAAGTGAGAAGTAGCAATACCACCGCTAGCGGGCGGAGTGCATACAAAATCACTCAAACTGATTTTGAATTTCCAGTATTTTTCCTTTTGGTTCATTATTCAATAAACCCCCCGTGAAAATTTCATGGTTTACGTTTCAAAGGGTGTAGAATCCGAATCTGCAATAAAAATTTTTCCGTCCGTCCGCCGTACACACAATTTCTCCCAAACGGCTGGAGCAAAAAATCTGAAATTTTCAGGAAAAACCCATGTTGGTCCGACAACGCCCCAATTCTTTAGCCAGCTCTCTAACTTAATTTAAACTGCAATTTAAGGGTTGTCAGAGTTTTGTAAAATCCCTGAAAACCTCAAACAAAGTCAAGGTGGCCTAAATTTGGACTGTTGCAATAAAAATTTTTACGTACGCACAATTTCTCCCAAACGGCAGGATAAAAAAATCTGAAATTTTCAGGAAAATCAAATTGGTTTTTTTTTGAAGAACATTCCATGAGGAATCGAATGAGCCCCTCCCCCGGTCCGTAGCTCAAACCATTCCCGATGTATGGCCCGATTTATGCTGCCAACATTTGCGTTTTTTCGGTTTACTATTGTTTTTGTTTTGATCGCAGTAACCTAGTGATGTAGTGAATGTGGATACTGGAGTGAACTCCTAAAAGGATTTGTAGCCGATACACGGGTTGAAGCATTCTGATATGCATGAAACGCTGCAAATTCTTTCACTGGGGTTTATTATTCAATTTCATTCATTTGGCTTGCGTTCATGATTTGAATCTCTGCTAAGCTTTGGAGTGTGTGTGTTTCACAGGTGATAGAGCGATTATTGAATTTCAGGAGAAATGCATAGAGCACTTAAATCGGTTCTCAACCAAAATACCTATTTGGATTGATCAGTTGATCATATTTGTGTGCCAAATGAATAAAATTGGATAATAAACCCCCGTGAAAGAATTTGCAGCCTTTTATTAGCGCAATGAGCAGTTAATGTAGTATAGTATTCTCTATTCCGCTTTAATTTTGAGTTGCTACCAATCCTGAAAGGAAAAATTCAGGAAATGGGATGGTCAGGACCGAACAAAAACTGATTTACCAGTCATCGGAACGGGAAAAATATCTTGATAAATCCAGTTTTGAGCAGTTTTTCGTGTATCTTCCCACGCCACCTCGTTCTGATAAGTCGAGAGAGCAGAGCAGGAGAGATCGCCGAAAAATACTCGATGTTTTTATACCGGTATTGTAGAGACGAGTAGGGGGAAACATTAAGATTCGCCAGACACAAGAGCCCTATTTCCTTTTAGCGATTTAAAAAAGACAAACAAAACGAAAATGACACAGTTGCAACACAACCCCAATTTTAGAAATGAAGATTTTATTATTAAACACATAAATTTCATGTTGATTGATTTTTATGTTGTGTCATTACCGAGAGAATTCAGAATAAATTATTTTCACTTATTCAGATGTTTACTTCTTTGGTGGTTCAGCCTCGCGTGTTCCGTTTACGTTTCTCTGAATCGTAAACATATGATACCACTTTGAGAGAATTGCAGAAAATGTTATTCCTGCCAGCTTTAAAGAAAAAGTCTGACCCAGTTTTCGTATCGATATCAGAATGTATGTCATTACAAAAGGGTTCTGATAAGTCGAGAGAAGAAAGACGATCATTGACAAAAACTCGATGTTTTTATACCGGTATTGTAGAGACGAGTAGGGGGAAACATTAAGATTCGCCGAACTTCAAGAGCTCTATTGCCTTTCAATGATGTACAATTTAAAAAAGACAAACAGTTGCAACACAACCCCCGAAAATGAAACAGTTGCAACACAATCCAAATTGCAATAAAATGAAGATTTTATTGATTTCATGTTGATTGATTTTTCATGTTGTCATTACCGATAAAAAAATTCAGAATAAATTATTTTCACTTATTCAGATGTTTACTTCTTTGGTGGTTCAGCCTCGTGTCCGCTTACATTTCTCTGACCCGTAAACATATGATACCACTTTGAGAGAATTGCAGAAAATGTTATTCCTGCCGTTAACTCAGCTCCCCCTACTTTTTGCTCATAGGGAAAGTAAAGAAAAACGTCTGACCCTGAAGTTGGGCGTGGCACGTAACCTCCTCGTATCGATATCAAGAATGTATAATCATTACAATGTTGTAATGGTTCTTGAAACATGAAGACTTTAAGGTTGTTACAACGATTCAAGGCACAAAAATGTCACGCGACGTGTTCCCGCAGACATCAATGACTACAAAAAGGTGAAATTCAAATGTTGGACACAATGATGATAAAATCGGGATAAAATTGATTTGTGAACACATCGTGTTAGCAAGATCGGACCACTACAGTTAGAACCTGAGAACATGACGCTTGACGAATTTTACGTTTAAAAGAAACTAGAGAGGCTCGAGCCAAGCTGAAATTTTTCTCAAATACCAGGGTAAAGATTAGAGTTTTGAGCTCCAGAACAGGTTACATCAGTAGACATGTTTATAAATAATTTTTTCTCACAAAAAGAATCAATCTGAGTCATAACCGTACTCAACTAAGGCATTTTTTCAAGAAAATGGAAAATGGTCAGTCCTCCAAATGGAAGCATGATGCAAGTTTTTAATAATACGACACAAATCTCCTTAAACTCAAAAAAAAAAGTAATACTAATAATATTGAACAATAAACACAACGGATTGCCAAGGTTGGAAAATAATCACACCTACTATAAAGAATAAGTTAATTCTTTAATGGGTAAATACTAAGTATGAACAGCACTTGGGTTGATCAGTCATAACCTCCACTCCTCTTCCCTTGAGCAAATTGAAATGTTTGAGTTATATTGCATAAGAAATGTTTGTTAGGCAAAACATGGGATCATCATGGGAACGAAAAATAAATAAATAAGATGAAAATAGCGAAGATAAAGCGATATATCACTGTTACCCCCTCCATTCACCAACTTTGATCATGAAAATTGAACGCTCTGAAATTTAATCAAAGACCCTAGCGAAATCATGATAGAATGAAAAAAGGGTGATAGAATCGCTTCAGCAGCGATTGAAAGGATTGGCTAGCACCCCTCCCAACCCCAGTCAGTAAAAGCAAAATTTCCGAGATTTGTTGAATAATTACAGTCAAATTGGGATCGAACGAAAAATGATCACGAAATTCGTTTGAGAATTACACGCGAAGGATTTCTTCACGGACTCGGCTGTAGAATGGTCAGACACGGATTTGTATTCAGTTGGGGGAGGGGAGGGGGCCTAACCCCCTGGATCGATGCTAATAGGCAGAACTCTATTGACACTTCAGAAGGACGTCCTGAAAAGGTATTTCTCAAAATAAAGAAACTAGAATCACTTCAAGGGGTCAAGAGCTTGTTCCCTAACGTGCTTGGGTCGACCCTCTCTAAGTGGGGTATCTTGATTGAACTACAATTTTCTACGTATCATCTAAAATGAATTTGACATCGACATATTTTCAAAAAATTATAAACCTACGAATTCGGTTGAAAAAGTGGAATTTTTATAGAGCAGCTCGAATAGAAGCGGCACAAAGCACACACAAAGTTTTAGAAAGTTAGATCAGACTTTCCCCAGTCAACCTGAAAAATCACCCTGTACAGGGAAAATTGTGGTCGGGTCAAGCCGCCCTATTTACCTCTAAACATGCGCAGAGCGATGTATTAATTTTTGAACGATAGAATTCATAGGGAATAAAGTAATGCCTACAGCATAAATCCCCTGAAATTTTCTTTTAAATCGGACGCAAGCTGTGGCAATTAAAAGGCTTTGCGGACGCACGATGGACACGAACCGGAGAATGGTATAAAACGAAAAGTGAGAACAAGCTTTCCGCCTCTTACAGGTAGACTCGGATGCAATATGTGTGCACGGCCACACTAGTCTGGAACGGGATTTAACAACCCTCTCTTCGTATTTTTAGAGCTCTCCACAGCTCTAAAATAGTAAAGGAAACGGAGGCAGTGGGCCAAATCTGTGCAGGAGATACGAAGGTTGCGCTCAACCGAAGAAAGAGCAAGTTGGTAAACATGCAGCGAAATAACTAACTGGGATGTGATGTCAAGTCCGTGGCATCATGTACTCACCTCAATGAAAATAACACACGAAACTCAAGATGATTAATTCATTTTTCTCTCTAAAATAAGTAATAAGTGGATAGCGAAAGCGAAATTGATAACAACCCACTAACTCGCGAGAACGAGAAATCACTGGAAACTCAATGAGGAATGGACTTGAATTTTTAATTTTCTCAAATTATAGATTTTCTAGATTTGTTTTCTCGAAAAATTGTCTTATTATGTGTCACAAATAACCCGAAGTGGAGAAAAGGTAGAGAGAGAATGGCGTGAGACATAATTAGCATTAGGGTGTACTTATGTCTTATCGCACCCGCACGTGGGATCCTGAAATACATTTCTAATGCCACGCGGTTTTCCTTCACCGTATTTCACTTTTCTCCTGTTCTTTCGCCACTGGATTTAGAATAGGAGAAAAGTGACTTCAAAAATCGCACATAGAGGTCTTCGTGATTCAAAAACAGATAATCGCCGAACCACATCAAAGGTCAATAATAAAAACATGAAAAACAGTTGACTTGCAACCCTCATTAACGCATAAACCAACAAGTTCAGTAATTCTAGTTTATGTGTCCTTGTCAGCTCTTGTTTTCAAACCTTCAACCATACACATATCATCAAATGCTCCTCAAACATCTAGAATCCCTGCCTTGAAGAAATAAGAGTGGAAAGCGATTTCCGATTTACAGTTGGAAAACATGACGAGAATATGTTACTAACAGCAGCCTTTAGAACAGAATTTCGTGAGATGGTAAACTAACGTAAGCGCCGCAAAACGGGTTCCCAATTCCGATGGACCGGTACACAACCTGCACACCGCATAAGCCCGTTAACGGTGTTTTGATTTTATGAAACCGCCCCCATAAACTTTTGGCACAAATATCATAGAACAGCAGGCAGCAAAAGGTTAGAAATCATTTGCAGCAGCCAGCTTTTTCTTCAGTCAGTTTCACATAGTGCACTCGAAGAATGACTATAAAAAAGAGTGATCCGGAGGCATTGATGGGAATTACTGAGTTGGCATCGCACCGAAGGAGTTAACTTTTGAATTGTTCAAGATCAACAAAAAAGTTTAGCATAGTTTTCCTATTCACCTAAGAATTGCTTTCAAGACATCGTAGCACAAAAGTCAAACTATAATAGACACGAAATTATACCTATTAAACGATTTATCCATTTTAAGACAGAGTACAGTTGGATAGATTGTGAAATGCAAGAGAAATCAATTCAATACCCCTTATTTCAACTCATTTCTGACATCAATACTCAAGAGCTGCTAATATTTTGATGGGATTTTTCGGTTAATTTTTATGTGAATACCTGAACGACAGAGAAGTAGACTATTACAGAAACCAAATACCCACCGGGGAAATTGGAATATTTTGAGTGTTGAATGAAAATTATAGGTGCTAATTCAAAAACGCTTCTACTAGACAAATGAAAGAAGTAAGTTGACTAGAATCGAAGCATATAGACATGATTAGGAGAAATGCTCTGGTGTCCCACCAGATCGATTAGGCAACTGGAATCTGGAATCAGATATGAAGCATCTAGCACCTTTTTCTCGTACATCTAAAAACGAAGACTCACAAGTACCTTTACTCGTTCTCTATCATCGTAAGAATTCTGGCCAACGCAGTACATTATAATATTAATACTATCATGAAACCTAGCGTTAGCTTTCAATATAACAAGAAGACATGCAACGATAGAAGACAGCAAAGTGATTGCTAAGTAATGCTTGGGAGACCGCAGGTATGACGTAGGTAATTCAAGGTGAAGGCTATTACACGGCGATCAGAACGGACAAGCTTTGTAGTTTGAAGCCCTTTTCAAACAAGTAAAATTCTGAAGGTATTTGTGCAGTTTATATCTCGTTTACACAGCTCACGCTGGAATGAAAACATTCGACAGATTACAGGCCAGCAACACCTGTTCGAATTCGATTCATCCGCTAAACTGGACACAAACGTTCAACAGCGTCGCTGAGCCTTCGTTTTGCTTTGTTTCGTTTTCATCACTTCGGGAAAAGGTAGTTTTGCCAACTTTACCATCGCCGTTGATTTAATAAACTTATTTTATAAAAACTTTAAATTTATAGCAGTCGAATCGTTATAGGATGTCCCAAAAGAACTCTACATGAAATTTTCTTCTTTGAAAAATGTATAAACGAGGTCTGTTGAGGTGAACCCAAGGAAGATATAAACGGTTGTGCAGTTAACTGATGGAGGCTGTATTTCAAATGAATGCGCACATGCTCAATGAACGAGTATGGAAATAGATAATTCAATTCGTATTCGTCGATATAGTGAATCAATCAAATAAATAAAGGTGTTGTTGAATAAAACGCTTCTGCCAAAGTTGAGGTTTCGCGGGTAGCCAACAATATCACAAAATATGCTTAGGAAAATGAAGTCACTTTGAAAACTATGATATGAAGTCAGTCAAGTTAACAAGGGTGTAAGAGCCGGCTAAAACGAAGGAGAGAACTGACTCCAGATTCTGTTAACCAAAAACGGGAAAATTTTGTTTGGAGGGGAAGTGAAGAAAATTTAGAATGGGGAATCGCGAGGAGCAGAAAGGGGGATAGTAGGAACCAATCAGGGACGGGGTTACAACTACCCCGGGAAACCCCAGGGTGCTAGGGGGAGACTAAGGGTGACTGACCGTGCTCAACTTTATGACAACTAAAATTTTCTTCTAATGTTTTGCTTTGAAACCCACTGCAATACGCCTTGTGAGCATATTTTCGTAATATTTAAGGTTCATTTTAAACATGTTTTACAAAGTTCTGGATTGCATTGGATGAACATTGAACATACCAGTTATATAGTACTATAAAACATAAGTTCGACTACTGTCAGCCTTTTAAAATAATTTCAGGAATTGATTGATTGTACTCAGAAACGACTGTTCACGAACTCATCCTTCCTTTTTAAATGATTAATTAGTAAAAGAATGGATATTTTCAATCTAGAACCGAAAGTCAGATATAGTATTGGATGTTATAGAACCACATTAATGAATTGCTTGATAATTTTGTTAGGTACTCCCGATACTTCGACGATGAAAATCGTAGGATCAATGGACCATGAATATGGCAGTCATCTCATCGTCGTTCCCAGTCAACCCGACCCTGAGGTAAGAGGACCGTAAATTATCTTTCTTTTTACAGAAGCTCTGAGCCTGTATATGATCGATCCATTAAAACGAACATTACCATAACAACGTTTTCCGCATAGTTTGCTATCCAATAATTAATGAGTTTTCAAATTATTGGATAATTTCAGTTAGATCTTAACAATAAATAAAGGAAATCTGAAGGTAGGAATAGACGTAAACGTGATTCCTCATCCACATTAAAAATGACCTCTAGGACTGATGTCGCAGCTTTACTCGTAATTGTTTCCTTCCGTTTGGAGAGACAAAACGAGTTGGTTTTTTCGGATGGAAATTGACATGCAAGAGTTGAAAGAGAGCTCTATTTAAGAACAAAAGTGAAAATTGCTACCTCACCAGAATGACTCTACAACACAACGTTGACATTGATGAAATTTGCAAAAGTTAGGCGCAAGGGTTAGGTTCCCGGGCAACACACTGGAAAATCCTACAAACTCCCGATGATGATCGGTATCTTTTCCCAGAAGCGCCTGCTCTGGACCCAACAGGAATTCGATCAACCGCCATGTGCTAATCAGTGAATCGTTGAGCAGGAAAATCGAGCCGAAAATGATTTCGAGTTTATTCGATTCTGGGCTTATAGTCGAATGAACGGGTGTAGATCATTCCATCAATCGTCAAAGTAATCAGCATCTTCGGGGTGCAAACAAAAATGGAATCGTCTCTGCTTATTTGCGGTCATCAAGGAAGAATTTCAATGATATCGCCAAACTGCGAAGTATCCAGAAAAAGTAATACTCAGAGAAAATGGGTGATTTATCATATTCAACAATCCCACTAACATCATATTCGGCCGTCCAAACTGTATTATCGGATTATTGAAACTAAGACGTTTAAAGCTGTCCAACAGGTGGAATAACAACCGAATTTCCTGAACTCAAAACAATGAGACCCGTTGAAAACGCTGCAAATTCTTTCACTGGGGTTTATTATTCAATTGGCTTGCGTTCATGATTGGAATTTCTACTAAGCTTTGGAGTGTACGTGTTTCACAGGTGATAGAGAGATTATTGAATTTCAGGAGGCACACAAATATGATCAACTGAACAATCCAAATAGGTATTTTGGTTGAGAACAAATTTACGTGCCCTATGCATATCTCCTGAAATTCAATAATCGCCCTATTACTTGTGACACACGCACACTCCAAAGCTTAGTAGAAATTCAAATCATGAACGCAAGCCAATTGAATAATAAACCCCAGTGAAAGAATTTGCAGCGTTTTCCTGAAAATTTCTGATTTTCTTTAAACCAAGACAAGAATGGATGAGTGAAAATAGACATTTGAACAATTTCAAGCCATAAGGGCGAAAAACAAATAAATACCTCATTATTCATTGGTACGTTAGCTAGCAACCACAAAGTTTAGTCCCAAATCATAATCGGATTTGAGATTAATTCGGCAATCGAGTTAAACATTCGTATATCTGGATCGCCGCCCAATTTGAAATATGACGCCAATATTTTCTTTTAGTCAGAAGAAGAAACCTTTATATTCCTCCAGCATTATCACCAAGTAGTGATAGTAGTAGTGTAGTTCTTTCAATTCATCCTCCTTCCGTAGAAGTATCATTTTAAAAATCGCCACGTTCTCTTATTTAAGCAACGAAGCAGCGTGAACGGCTGATATTGTTCCTGTGTCATTAGCTAAACACATATATCTTCTTGGCACAAATATTTCAGATTCGCTTGAACAACATCATGCGAATATTAAATCCCAAAATATTATTTTCTTATCAACTAATTGCCAATGTAAAACCGAATGAGGTAGGATAACAACAGATATACATAACTAAGAATAAAACGCATAGATACTTTGAGAATACCTACATTAAACGTATCATAACTCAACAGATGTAGCAAACTGCAGATTCAGAACATGTGAACCGAGATTAAAGGGTAGATAATTAGCATTTAGGTCTTCCACTAAAGAAGGATCGTGGACACCATGAGAGTTGGCCACAAGAGAAAAAATTGTGTCAATTATAATTAAACTGGAAGCATATTCAAGGCTTAGGATGGAACAGGAGAGTGTTTCAGAATTAGCTTGATGCTTTTTCTTTCAAGACAACTTTTGGGTGTTGATTGTCCTTGAGACTGCTCCTACACTGACAACGATACCGAGCCACGAAGCGGGGCCACGCGACTGATGCCAACTTGTCTAAGACCATAGAGGGCCTCCATTGCACGCGACCAGCTTTGCGCAATCCCGAACGAGTGACCGATCCAATTCCGATGCGATCAGCTGCCTGTTTTCGTGCGACCAATTTCCCCCTCTCCCTTCCCTGTCCTTAACATGCCTACTCCGACGGCAGTCTCTCGACCTCACCATTTTTTCCGAAAATCTGGTGAAATTCTATCTAGAAAATTCCAAGATTTCGGAATAATTGGTTCCACGGCTCCCAATACGCAGGGAAACGTTTCGGGCTCACCCAGTGGTAGTCACAGCATTATTCAAGTTCACTTTTGAGCCGATCATGCAAACTACAGATTCAATCTATTCATTTCCCCCAATACTACCTTTTTGAGTGAATTGTAGCTGATACAAGTAAGTATTTTCCATTAGGTACAAATCAAATAGCGAATCCATCTTCAGCGGTGGGGGAAGGCAGAGCTACTGTTAGGTCGCTTGTTAATAAGTCACCTACTAAGTGGGACCCCCAGTCGTCTAGCGTCGCTTTCAGAAGTTTCGTCTCATTGCGTCGCTCGGTATCGCTTCCAGTATGAAGACCTGGCTGAATCATTTTAATCGAACAACAAAAACCTCAAAACGCGGCTAGCCAAAAATGAACGTATTTTCAAGATTGTTTTGAGAAGTAATGTTTGTTTCGTTCTTTGTTAAGTAAAGCAGTAATACCTCCGTGTGTAAGAAATCGTAGTATCCACACTTAGCAGTACTTGCTACACAAATCAACGAATGAATCCCTTGTGATCTGGGTGATTGCCGAAAATCTCTTTTGCTTGCCGAGTTTCAAGCCGATCCAGCTGGGGACTCATATTAGAAGCATTTGCCCCAATCATTTTTAAACAAGGAATTTGAACAACAAATTTGAAGTTCAAACAACGAAGTTATAAATCTGTTTTTCCCCTCAAAGAAGACCATTTGGAGAAACATCGCCTTCTTCATCGGGCTCCAGGTAGAAAGGTTTTGAAGAGTTTAAATAGTTGTATATGCCTTTTGAGACAACGGCAATAGTTTTGAATTTGGAAGATCTTCGCCTTCAACCTACAAAAATAGGACAAAGTTAAGATGTTCTACATGCTTCCTCCAACCCAAGAGCGTTTCATTGTCTCCGAATTCTTCAGCTTAAGGTTTGCAATGAGCTCATAAGATTCCCAACGTGGAGTTTCCAGCTTCCTTCGAGTTCTTCAATCGTCTTCACACACTAGATGTCATCGAATAGCCTAAACGATCCTGTTCAATCGCAGCTCAAACAAATTAGGACTCTTCAGACTGCCACATTCAGCAATGTGACCTACCAACTGAACATAATACCTGCATCGGTACTGAATAAAGATATGATTTTCTAGGAGCTGGAGGAACAAAACAAGTTTAGTATCTTAAAAAATACGTAACACCATGAATATCATTCTGGTGTCACCTAGAAGTTACACCACTCGATAAGGCTTACCAGTTTTGTAACGAATGGAAAATGGATTAATATCCAACAAAAGACGCCTACCGCACTCGAACTAACCTACGATAGCGTCACACCCCCGAATAGAAGCGTAATTTCCGTCCGACCTAGTTTTTCGAGAACCCTATTGTTGCTGAGTAACAAAGCCACGAAGGAGGAAAGAGGGTTGGGATCTGCAAGAAAGATATTCCCCGAATTCAGACACCTTAGTTTTCTAGTTGGGTAAGTATTAATCCATTACAAAGGTACAACAATCTAAACATCAAGCATGGTATATAAGAATTAAGGGGAAAATTGTATGATGTTTTATCCCCCACCTCAACTTTGTTTTCTTCACTAATTGTTTTAATGAATAACAATTCAAGTGTGACTATCCGTGCCTATGCGGAGGGTTTGTACCTAATGAATTGATTGTGGACTCACACATGACCAGCGAAGAGTTAAATTGGTTATAATTGAACTGGATGAGTTAGCGCCGCTGGAATAGCATTGAGTCATTGGACAAAACTCATTTCGTGATCATGAACATGGCCTTCATTTTTAATTATAATTGACTGAGCGACTCCAAAAACATGCAAATGCGATTAAACCCGAGAATTACAAAGTCTTAAAACAACAGAGATGAATCAAAATCCGTTGTCCTACTTAACAAGGATGATACTTGGAGGATGTAATTTTCAAAAATCGTGTTACTAGTAGAACTCATCCAAATAACATGTGTTCAAAGGAGGAAAAGTGTGGCAACGGTCAACATTGAATTGGTCTGATAGAATGAATGAATGTGGTGGGGTGATACATTACAAGACCGTGAGAAATCCCCCCGATGGGTCTGGGCCGAATGGGAGTACGTTCCATGTGTCGCATTTATTCATCCTAACAAGGTACCAACTGCTTCTAAATTCACATCGAAGAGGAGCTGCTCGCCGAATCCAGTAGAATATTGCCACGACAGGTTAGAGATTTTCGCCGATGTCGAAGCATTTCGTCCCTCTAATCCGGAATTAGTTAAATGCAGACTAAATTTTTAGGCAGGACTCATATGGCCCTCCTAACGAAACGATATCTAAACTGAGCAGTTAGATCCAGGGAAATTCGTGTTTCGGGTTCTTCAAGTACCAAATACATACATGCTATCCTAATAGCGGAGAAATTCATACGGAATCATCTATTAGATAATAAATTCAAATTCGTATTTGTCCAAGTCACCAGGGAGACCAGTTCGTGTGTCTGGAAATCCATGCTTGCGACTGCGAATGAAATGAATCAAAATGAACCAAAGATTGCAGAGCTTTGACAATCCAACACAGGTTTTTACTAGCGAAAAGGTGTACAATGGATCAATGACAGTAAGTTTAACAAAGAGTTAATTAGGAGGCTTGCTATGCCTACGGTCGCTCCAATTATTTTTAATAGAATTTGATTGAGTAATATTTAACGAATATCATTTCGGCATGATCGTGATGGATACGTGCAGTTCCCGCTTTCTTGAACCTGAAGCTTTTTCTGGATGTTGCAGACCTCAGACTAGGAAGGGACAACTAGGTCATGCCATCACCACCTTGTTATATGGTAGCAGAGTGGTAACGATCCACTCACCCTCCTGACTATCCTAACGCACACTTAGGCACAATGGGCAATACTGTTCAAATATTACTCCCTGAAAATTAGCTTCCGTGGTATGCCTCAGCCCTTGTAAGGGGCATCTAGTCCATTCCATCACATCCTCGTTATATGGCGGCCTGAATTTGGACTCTTTTTGAAGAACTTTCCACGAGGAATCGAATGAGCCCCTCCACAGGTCCGTAGGTCAAACCATTCCCGATGTATGGTCCGATTTATGGTGCCAACATTTGCGTTATTTTGGTTTATTATTGTTTTTGTTTTGATATCAGTAACCTAGTGATGTATTGATGTAGTGATGTAGTAATGTGGATACTGGAGTGAACTCCTAAAAGGCTTTGTAGCCGATACACGGGTTGAAGCATTCTGATAACCATAAAAAACGCTGCAAATTCTTTCACTGGGGTTTATTATTCAATTGGCTTGCGTTCATGATTTGAATTTCTACTAAGCTTTGGAGTGTGCGTGTTTCACAAGTGGTAGAGAGATTATTGAATTTCAGGAGGCACACAAATATGATCAACTGATCAATCCAAATAGGTATTTTGGTTGAGAACAGATTTACGTGCTCTATGCATATGTCCTGAAATGCAATAATCGCTCTATCACCTGTGAAACACGCACACTCCAAAGCTTAGTAGAAATTCAAATCATGAACGCAAGCCAATTGAATAATAAACCCCATTGAAAGAATTTGCAGCGTTTTTCATTGAAGCTCACAGAGAAAAAGGTTAAATTGAATGAGAAAACTGTTTTACTGAGAATGAACAAAGTTGTATTCGTTCTTAAGGAAGATTGGAATCATTGTGGATAGAGTTAGGTACAATAAGATGGTTGATTTTATTTACCCACCTCACCATTTATTACAAGGATATGCTACAAATAAAGATTGTTGAAACCGAACACCTCAAGAAGTTTCTGGTGTTCCTATCATAGGGTTCAGCTCCGCAAACGCACAATAATTAAATCGGCTTCAGGCACATTATTGTTTAACTAGATTTTGTGACGAGAGATTACGTTATCTAATTATTTCAGTTATCCTAATCGCTTAGTGAGTTTGAACATGGGATTTCCGATACATACTATCATCCTCTCATCAAACATCCTGGAGTACAGATAAGAAGGGAGTGTTTATGCGTAAGGGAGAGGAGTGGAGTGTGTAATTGCACCCTTGAGATACTAGTCTGTTCACTCTCTCTACTTAGGGATCTTCTAGAGGTGTCTCTCTAACTCCCATTAACTTGCTAACGTGAGAGGAAGATATCCAATGTTACGAACTTCGAGTTTGCGCTCCCCAGGAGACCATCATGATCCATACACCATTTAAAATCGACTATCGAATTGTGAAGAAACAGAGTTCATTTATACGGACTAAGTCACTCGCGACGAAGTTGTGGAAACCCATTTCAAATAAAAACGGAGTGAGATGGATCGTTGTCTATATTTCCGTTGTCATCATCGATTATGCTCATGAAAGGGCATGATGACGAAAGATTCAACATAACCTTTACTTTCGTGGAAATATAGACAACGTTCCATCTTACTCCGTTTTTATTTCAGTTCATTTAAGCTCAAGGGCATTGACGAGCATCCCATTGACCTGAATGAACTGAACAAAAATACATTTGTCTAGGTAATTGCGAGTGAAGAATTATTTTACCGTTTGTATTTTCATTGTTTATCTCCCGTAAACAGTCAGAAGAATTTCGACTATACAAGGTTGGTATGATTTAAGTAACTCAGACATCGAATAATTTTTAGAATGAGCAAGTTATAATTCTGCATCAACAACGCCGTCAGCACGACGACCATTAAGAGTATTGATTTCCAATAGTATTCGAAGGCAAACTCTAACAGGTACTGTTATTACTACGAATTAAATAAATAATGAAGCCCGTACCCTGTTCTCAGAACGATTAATGAAGGGGGAATTGGGTATCATGACGTTTGGTGTGACGTACTTATAAGAAATCCAGAGTTTTCCAACGAATGGTGGACAATTTCGTGTGGGAAATAAGAAGCTACAACTCTGTAGCAGCGAAACAGAAAATTAGGAAATATCGCATAACGCATCTCGGCACGGTTTTTCGTCCCGCAGTTTAGTATTGTGTGGGGGCGGTTAGAGGGTGATTTATTCACAAACTTCACCAGTGAATGGGATGAAGAACCAAAAAATGGATATGAACGTAACATGGGTAATGAAAAAGTACCTCGGCATTTAATATTCATTTATGGCATTTAAAAGAAAAGAATGTGATATAGTCTTGTGCAATCGGAAAGCATGATGTGGAAGGTGGATGTTTCAACCAAATGAAAATTATGTTCGTACAACAGCTGAGGAAGGAACCACGCTCACGGATTGGATGATACGCAAAGCAGTGAAATAACATTTTAAGCCCTCATATTAGCAGACTTGGAAAACGAGGTTTTTAAATTAAATGACATAAAAATGAAAGGTCGAGGATCAGATTAGTCAAAAAAGGTTCTCTCAGCTAAACATACTTGGGAATAAAGATAGTTTTATGGTTTAGCATAATGAAAAATTAAAGCCTTCTTCTTTCCCTGTCAAATGAAGGTAAAAGTTTAGTTTAATTGAAATAAAGTTCAGCTCAGTTTCGTCCGGAACAAATGACAAACTATACACAAGAAGGTTAAAGATTAATGAGAATTTTTGAGAAATTATAATCCAATTGTTAGCATTTCCTCAGTATTTTGATACAACCACATGAAATTCAGCATAGCTACGTGCACACTACGTGAAAAGAAACTCCTTTTTCTAATAACATTACAGAAAGAAGTAACTATTTTTGGCGCAGCATTAGTGCCTTTATTAAGAATATCCGTTAGTGATTTTGTACGTTCTAAATTGAATAATTGAGTAACTGAAAGTATCAGAGAAACGAAAATCAGATGAATCGTGATCGTAAGTGGGTTTACAGTTAGCAATAAATTCCGTCATTCCGAGCACGTGAGCCAGTGAACGCGGCGGTAAGATTTCACTAACCTTGGTAGCCTGCTATTTAATATTGAATTTTATTGTACCAACGAGACGCAAGAGTCGGTTTAAAGTATTTACAGTGACGTCTGAGATATCACTTATATTTTTACAACGAGAGGAAATGACGAGGAAAGAGAGGTCCACCCAAGGCCGTTGATAATATTCCCAAGGCGGTTTCACTATTGTTTCGCTTTTTCTAAAAGATCGCTAGACAGACCTGTGTCAAGATTCACTATTACATGGTCAATACACAAGGTACGGATATTATTTTTTTTAAATTCATGCACAGTACAAAATACTGAATGTTAGCTGAATTTTGCCATGGCAAAACATTCACAACATGGATTTTAAATTGAGCTATTAGTTCGGCGAGCTAAACAAGCTTGAAAAACTACTCCGAAATAGACAGATGGTGGAATGGAGTTTTGAAACACCTGGAAGTATCAAGAAAAGTTATGTAACCGGTCTGGGGTCAAAACGGTTGAAAGAGCACTAAATTACAAGGGAATAAAGAGAAACTTTAGTGAAACTGAAGACTGAATGTGAGTGTGTACTAATTGTGATTTTCAGTTTAAAAATTTTACAATTACTGTTGTATCTGGTGTCGCTAGATTTTCGAAACTCGCATTTCGAGCTTGGTGGTCATAAACTTGCAGCAGTGGGAAAATATATAAATCAAAACGCGATTTCAAAAAACAACAACCTTTTTGAATCAACCAAACAAGCGTCACTAAAGTTTCGTCGGATAACTTTTCTTCTATTCAATACTTTTATTTCAGTTGAATTCGTATAATATCAATTTTACTGTTGTTTGTGTAGCAAACGGGGGTCCAATCACAAACTAAACATATGGAAATAATACAGAATATAATTCGGAAAGATAGAAGAATCAAATTAATTTGAACATTAACTTACCAATACCAGGCAAAATCAAATAGTAGATACATACCTGCAACAAAAAATGAACAAAATAATTGGGTGACATTGACAAAGTGTAATTCGCTGTATTATTAAGAAAGTGAAATCTATAATGCCATTAAAACTAGTGCTTTTTTACCGTTTCAAAATAAAAGCATCAATACCTACATCTACATATTTGAACTAGTATTTGATGATTGTGGTGGAACAGGCATGAATTTAAAATGTTTAAAAAATGTGTTCTGCTCTATTCAGGTATGCCATGCATAAGACCGAACTATTTTAGTCAATAATTCTTAGATATTCCAAAATAACCACATTGTGTTCACGTGAATTGCATATAACTTGATTACACTCTCCCGATGAGTAAGAAATGGTATGAATATATATCTTATGTTCACAAAGGTTATCGATTATTAATTTATTTTGAGCGACGTTGAAGCCATGAAGAAACATGAGGGCTCTTCTAAGTTATATAATAAGAAATGAAGAAGACGACGGGAAGCCGCGGCCAAAAGTAGGTTAGCCAAGCACGTTGCCTTTGGGACTGAAGGTCACCAGTGGTTCATTGCCAACTTAATCTAACAGATCCACTGACTTCGAAAAAAATCTTTGGGAAGCTGCGGAAATTTCCGTTCTGTTCATTTCCTGTCAGAATAAACAGTGTCGCTCTCCTTTTTTAAGATTAGCCGTCAAGGTTGCTCACCAACCTAATTTCGGCAGGACATGTTCGAAAACGAATAGGTTCAAGAATTAACGACAAAGCGGCAAAAATTCTTCTGAATACTCACTTCTATTTGATTCTGAGGGTGAATGACCGATGTTGGATATCGGTCAGCGTGCCTTTTAAAGATAAAATAACGTGAAATGGAAAAAAATTACAATCTTCAGTAGTCTAGAAGTTTAAAACACCACAGAAAATACAGGCCAAATAAATCTCTTACAGAAAAAACTTATTTTTTTTTCAATTTGAATACCTACCTATTCAACAAACTAAATGGAGAGACATTCAAATGAACGGAATGAGAAAACGTCCGATAGCTCCGCCCGGCCAAGGAACTGACTACAAGGGGACAATGCGATTCCGGAGGTGGAAGTGTCCCTGACACAACTGAAGAAATACCAACTTCCACTTGTTGTTCTAGACTTCAATAGGGGACAACTAATATTCAAGGCTAGATGCTGGACAATCGAGCTGAAGCGACGTTATACGAACAAAGAAATCGAAAACAAAGTATCTTCCCTTAACCATTCGGCTGTTATGAAAATGAAGGTTGACCGAATTCTGTCAATATCTGAATCCTGTTCATAACTGAAGCTGTCAACTTATCAACAATCCAAATCAGCGGTTGAAAATAACAGAAATTTTAGAATGGAATTGTTAGTGATTATTTTCGTTCCTGTTATCAGTTTCAACTACTTTCTGATAGAATGGAGCGTTAAACCTTCATTTTTCACCGTTATAAAACGACTTTTTTTCCTACTCCGGTGAAAGATCCTTAAAGCCCCCTTTAACCTTGAAGGTTAACGGCTAAAAAATGAGGAAATGTTTGTTTTTTAACAGTTAAGTAAAACTGTTAACCCCCGTCCTATAATTAGTTGCTCAAAAGGCCAAGGTTGTGAACAATTATTCCCTTTGTATTGGATATACATTATACAGGGTGTTCATGTTTTTAGTTGCTATCCGCCAACGGGTCGACTCAACAACGAATTTTGGATGGTCAAACTGTCGTTGATTTCATGTTTTCGAATTCGTACGGTAGCGGTTATAAAACCGGAGACATTTCATTCCATATAAGTGCGATATGGGTCATATAAAAATGTCTGTCACATTTGGGTCTATACCCAAAAGTCTGTACTTTTCTTTAATAAAAAAAAAAAAAAAAAATAATAATAATAAAATAAAATTTAAATTGGCATATTACCCAAGTGAACACACATAATCTTGAACCATACTGATGATACGCCATTTTGAAATAAAAAACTTGTAAGGAGTGAGGTATATATGTGCTAGGTTCTATTTTGTCCCCTCTTGAGCCTCCAACCTCACTGGGAATCGCCGCTCAAGTCTTCCAATTTAGGTGAATGAAATATCACATATTTGCTTAATTTTAGTTACAGTAAATACTAAGGTTTTCTTGTCAAAATCTCACTGGCTACAAGCAGATCACACTCCCTACAATTTAAGGGGCTATTGGCGGGATATTGTAGGGAGTGAGGTTATAGCCTTTCACCGCCTTTACAGGCCACAAATCAATTGAAACTGGTTGTACCAAAATGTTGGCAAGTTTCACTTGCCACAGTCAGAATGTTACAGGAGTAGGGAGTGGGAGTTGAAAAAACCCACCCTGCTGCCTCCAGGGATGGTTTTTCCGGTAGAATTGACTGGGAAGGTCTAGGCAAAATCCAACCACCAGCTTTGGGACCATCTTGAATAAGGGACGCCAACAAAACACAGGCAACTTCATAAACACCCTTTCCTGCCAGTTTTGGGTTACGTTTCAAAACATTGTAGGGAGTGAAGAAAAACCCTGTGACACTGAAATAATGGGTTGGTAAGGCGACTTGCTTTGATCCAAATTTTTTTCTGAGGCGGCTATCCATTTTAGATGGTATATTCTTTCACAGTGTAAGTGGATGTAGAGGCCCCAATAAATATTTCGCTGAGTAGTGACGATGGAAGTTGTATACGTCTAGTCAGTGACAGCAGTAGGGAGTGAGAAATCAGCACTTCGATATTTTCTCCTGGGTCCTCTAGGCACAACTTTTACATATTTATCCATAAAACATGTACATCCATATAGGAGGAAAATTTTAAAAATTTACAAAACTGTATTCAGTTGATCCCAATGGCAATACTGACCAGTGACATAAAGAAATTACCCATATAGAAATTATAAACCCACGTGTAGGATTTGCAGCTTTTTATTTAAACTTGAAATATCGAAAACACCTTTACTTTTAAAACGATTATCTTGTGACTATTATTTTTTGTCAAAACAATAACTGTTATTTTTTATAATTTGACGCTAGATTAAGAGTTATCACATAACCTAAAAAGCACCTTGATTTTTTTATCCTAATGAAAATTGTGGTCGTTATCTGATATTTTCAAGGCGACAAAATAATTATCTATTTCAACTTCCGATTCAAATACTTCCTGAGCCAGAAATCCAAGAGAAACCGCTGCAAATGATTTCACAAAGGTTTATTATTTTTACCCCCCCCCCCTTTACTCTCTTTTTGAGCAAATATTGTGACTAGACGTCACTGTAAATGACTGAATTGGCAATGGAACAAAGTTAAATTTAAAAAATTGATAGGGGTCATAAAACAATTTTTGCTATAGGTACGATTACAAACACTTACATTTGAAAATGGTAAATCGAATGTATCTTTCTCCCCTTTGTCAGCCTTCTCAAAAGCCTAACAATATAATTTCTCTCCTTCAAAAGATATAGTACGGCACGTCTTTCTTTACTTGAACTGTGACTCACGTGCAGGGAACTAAGGATATCGACTCAGTATAAACAATCCCACGAGATATCGTTTCTAATGCTAACAACAAAGGAAAAACAATGAAACAACGATATTAGGTGCAGCTGTTCTCCAAAGAGCATCGTTGAGAGATTTGTCATTTCAAATCCAAAGTTAACAAGGACTAAGTTAAACAGGAATATACTAATCTTGGCCAACTCAATTTGGGGTGAAGATCTAAAAATAATTGACGGGTAATCATTACAAGTTTGTTTCAGGGTAGTGTAAGCCAAGGTAGATCCTTTCATTCCATCGAGAAATTTGGAGGGAGTTGGAGATTTTACGTGTGACAGCTCTAAAAATTTCATTCAACAAATTTAATTTTTAAAAGTGACAAAAGGGATTAGATGGATGAACCCAACGAAATCCAAAACCTATCAATCATGAAAAGTGTTTGTTCTTGTATTAGAGATCCCATTATTCAGATCAAGGAGGTTTTTTTTTCGTGATTAATGCCAAACAACGTTTCACACTCCGCATCGTGACATAAATTGTTTGTATTTGACGAGGACGAAAGTCCGACATTTTATCAGGAGTCCGTTTTATCGCTGTTATCTCGAGAGCCGACCCAGAATCCTATATTGAGTTTCAAGGGTTTCAGGATGAAGGACGGCAACATCGACCAGACAATGTTCGTTATTAATACGGTATCGCGCTAGCAAGAAAACAAATTACGCTCAACTCCACGATTCCGGCTTTTTTTCGTTGGAGCAGTATAGAATATCAATGTGTTTACAGCATCGACGAAGGGATGAAAGGAAAAGGTGTTCGTCGTTATAAAGCGCGAGTGAGGTGACAAGCCACGTTGAGTAACTTCAAAAAACGAACTTCTCTGGAAAAATAATATCTAACAGTATATCATCGATATAAATCCAATACATGACTAGATGGTTTACCCGGTGTTCCTCTTTTTAGGATAATTAAATAGATGAGGGGATCAAACTCATCATTGCCACACTGAAGCCCAGCTGAAGTTCTGTTATGAACTGGTGTTCCGCCCTGAATGAAGAAATAATTTCAAAATACAGGGTGGAAGCGGATAAGTGACGACAATTTTATCCTGTTAATCTGCATCGAAAATGTAGTAAAACCCCGACAACCGCACTTTTCTATCTCGACCCGTTCTCTAGATATAATTTTGGTTTATTATTCAATAATGAACCATTGTAATCGCTCTTGAAAAAAAATTCTAACCCCCCTGAAAATTTCATGGCTTACGTTTCAAAGGGTGTAGAATACGAATCTGCAACAAAATTTTTTCCGTCCCTCCGCCGTACGTCGTACGCCGTACGCACGCTTTCTCCCAAACGGCTAGAGCAAAAAATCTGAAATTTTCAGGAAAAACCCATGTTGGTCCGACAACGCTGAAATTCTTGGTCCAGCTCACTTAATTTAAAGTGCCCTTTAAGGGTTGTCGAAGTTTTGTAAAATCCCTAAAAACCAGAAAAAAAATTGGAAGCGGCCTAAATGTGTACTCTTTTTGAAGAACACTCCACGAGGAATCGAATGAGCCCCTCCCCAGGTCCGTAGGTCAAACCATTCCCGATCTATAGCCCAATTTATGGTGCCAACATTCGCGTTATTTTGGTTTATTATTGTTTTTGTTTTGATATCAGTAACCTAGAGACGTAGTGATGTTGTGATGTAGTAATGTGGATACTGGAGTGAACTCCTAAAAGGCTTTGTAGCCGATACACGGGTTGAAGCATTCTGATAACCATAAAAAACGCTGCAAATTCTTTCACTGGGGTTTATTATTCAATTGGCTTGCGTTCATGATTTGAATTTCTACTAAGCTTTGGAGTGTCCGTGTTTCACAAGTGATAGAGCGATGATTGAATTTCAGGAGGCACGAAAATATGATCAACTGATCAATACAAATAAGTATTTTGGTTGAGAACAGATTTACGTGCTCTATGCATATCTCCTGTAATTCAATAATCGCTCTGTCGCCTGTAAAACACGCACACTCCGAAGCTTAGTAAGATTCAAATCATAAACGCAAGCCAATTGAATAATAAACCCCAGTGAAAGAATTTGCAGCGTTTTTTAAAGGTTTTTTTTTCTTTTTCAGAAAACCACGTTTTTTGACATAAAAACCCTCGTTTCTCCACTTTTAAACAACTTTTTTTTACTTTTGACCACATTTTCGGATTCAGCATAAAATTTCCTTTGCGACAAATGCACATTCATAATCATAAACGAACCTCTAAGGACCGCAATTGCAGTTCAAACAGTGAAAATTTAAAAAAATTGCCAGTTTCTGAATTACTTTTATTTTTACTGCACTTCCAAAAAAACGTGCTGGAACTTGTCAAACCTCAGAAAAACTTGTACATTTAACCGGCTTTCTAATGGTATGGTCAACTTTGCGATTCCGCTTCGACCTCATGGAACAATTCCAGTTTGAAGGTGAAAAACGTTAGCCACCTTCCGGTCTTAATAGGAAGATATTCATGTTTTCTCTTGCCATGAGTCTAGGTAATGAATCAAGAAATTGTGTTCTTTCTGACTGGGAAAACTTTTGTAGTTTCTACCCTCACCGTGTTGTGGTTCTAAATACGAATCTATCAAGACAACATCCTGTATAAGCCAATCTCATTCGAAAATTTGAGCTGATTTCCAACACACACTGTTTTTATTTGGAAGAAGCACAGCGATCAAAACAGGACGTTCTTGTATAATTTCATCCTATAGGATCTTTTGAAAAAATAATAATGCACGCCAAGTCGTACAAAAACTTCTATTTGTGAGATTAGTACAACATCTACGTGTATAGAACAAAAAGAAAATTTCGAAGAAAAGAAAAATACAGTGCTGTGTATTGCAGGTTAAATATTTTACTCGATCGCGTTTTTTAATAAACTGAAGTTATTAATCATCACATTCTGGGATGATTGAATGCTAATTTTCGCAAAAACGTAATTTGGATACATCGTTTTTCATTTTGGGCTTACACCTCTTTTTCGTCTCTACCGGGATTTTTGAGAACTTGAATGCACTTTATTTTTCCTTAATATAAGTTGCGTAATTAAAATGGAACACAGAAAACTTCAATTTTCCTCCGCTAATTTAGTTTACAAAAACTTAAAATGCTCCCAGAACATTTTTTGGATAGATAATTGGAAACCTGGACGTATGGACCAAATGCAAGGGAAACCCCATGAGATTAACTTTGTCTAACAATTGATTAAGAAAACTGGGAAATAACTACAGCAATTTTTGTGTTTGGCTCAATTTTTTTACATCAGAACCCTTAAAAGTCATTGAATGTTGAGAGTTATGGCCATTAACGTATGGTCGAAAATACAAAAATAAATCACGAATCATTTCGAAAATCTAGAAAGTGAAAAATAAAACTAGCATATCAAGCTGACTACAAAATATATGGCAGAACTGTTTTGTAAGAAATTAGTTGAATTAGTGTAGAACCAACAACTGGAAGGTGGTTCGACCTTGACCTAGTATAACGACGATAACAAGTTTTCGAATGTCACGGGAAGGCAGAATAACTTTCTGGCGATTCGAGGGGACATCTCTCGTATTCCACGAGCTCACATTCATCAACATAAAATTTTTATCACAAAATCAAAAAAAATCTATATGTTGTTATACCATGAAGTACGATGAAAAGTTCAGTTTTCGAGTGAAGCAAAAAACACTGATTGGTCTCATTTTTCGGCCTAATTCACGGTTCCGGCCGTTTGAGAATGTAGGACTCTTCGGATTCGCTGGCTCAAAATACGTGGTAACCAACGCTTTCTTTCCTATAATGATTGGAGTAATTTAACAAATAAAATAAAATTCATTTGCTGCAGAAAAGTACGATATGTCGTAGCGATACAACTAACTAGACAATGACGAGAAGCTCGAAATGAAGATAATTTAGCTTAATAACCCTGCTGTTCATCAATATGAGTTTATCAAGAGAGATTGAAGAGAGGCTCATACTCGTACATGGTGATTTGCCAGAACTGACGGATTAGGAACACCCCACACGTGGGAAGTGAAGACGCAGAAAATAGATATCTGACTCAACCAAATAAGACCTGAGCTTGTATTAGGGAGAAGAATCCTAATCGTCAAAGTTTTTCAGTCGGGGAACCAATGAGCATCAATGACAGCTGCAAAATTAATGTTATATATATATTTGGGTCATTTCAAAATTTCGGTCACATTTGGGTATCGACTTTTCTAAAAAACAAAAGTTGAAACTGAATCAATTTTCTTGTTCCTAATCAATCACTGCGGTTCTCTTGGCATATTACAAAAATGAGCATACATAATCATGAACCGTACTGGTGATACGCCATTTTGAAATAAAAAACTTTTGTAGGGAGTGAGGTATATACTACTATTTTTTCCTCTTTTCAGCCTCCAACCTCCATGGGAATTGCCGCTCTAGTCATTCAAATTAGGTGAGCGGAAAAGCGCAGATTAGCTTAATTTTAGATACAGTAAATACTAAGGTTTCCTTGTCAAAATCTCACTTGCTACAAGCAGATCTCATTCCCTACAATTCAAGGGGCTGGATATTGTAGGGAGTGAGGTTATAGCCTTTCGCCGCCTTTACAGCCTCAAATCAATTGAAACTGGTTGAAACAACTACACTAATTGACAACAAGTGCGATCAAGTTTCACTTGCCACAGTTGTAATGAGCAGGGAGTGAGAGTTAAAAAACCCACTCTGCTGCCTCCAGGGATGGTTTTCCCGGTAGAACTGACTGGAAGGTCTAGCCAAAATCCAACCACCAGCGTCGGGACCATCTCGACTAAGGGACGCCAACAAAACAGAAGCAACTTCATAAACACCCTTTCCTGCCAGTTGGGGGCTACATTTCAAAACATTGTAGCGAGTGAGGAAAAACCATGTGACACTGAAATAATGGGCTGATAAGGCTACTTGATTGGATCCAATTTTTTTTCTCCTGAGGCGGACATTCATCGTATGTCCTTTCATAGTTTAAGTGGATATAACAGCCCAAATAAATATTTCGCTGAGTAGTGACGTTGGAAATTGTATACCTCTGGTCTATGCGATATATATGGGAGTGAGAAATAAGGACTTTCATATTTTCTCCTGGGTCCTGTAGGCACAACTTTTACATATTTATCCATGAAATATGTATATCCACATAGGAGAAAATTTTAAAACACTTACAAAACTGTATTGAAATGTGACCGAATTTTTGAAATGACCCATGTATATTGATATCCCATCATGAAACCCACAGGTGAATTACTAATCCATAAATGTTCACTTTACTTTGTTTTTGGACTAATTTTTAGGAAATGCTTCAAGGTGCATACACAACAAAAGTGTAGTATACAACAGGGTGTCTCTGAGTTAGTGGGTAGAAGTCAAAAATCTGTGCCAAAAATATATCGGTGGAAGAAAAAACTATGGGTACATCCCAACTGATTTTCATGGTTCTTATTTCGTTCGACCCCAATTGTCAAACAAATCTCATAAATTTTACTTTTACGGACATCGGGGGGAATAGATGGGCAACAGCAATTACTTCAGTCGCTGCTCAAGCTAGAATTTTCGACCATGTATCGATTTCTCGATTCATATAATTATTTTTGTGATCAGTTAACATTTTGGTTTAGCATTCACAGATAGTTCGAATCATTTAATCTTCCTAAAGGGTGAAATCAATGGGAAGGAATAATAAAAAATAATATAATCGAAAACTTAGGACATAACGCTGATGTTTTCATGTTCATAACAAATAGACAATGAATTGAACAAGTGCTCTCCGGACCTCTTTCAGTACATCCGTGCGGGCTACCAAAGGAATTGAACTTTTACAGACAAAATATCGTTAACACGAATGTGAATGTCTCTGAACAAAGTAAAAATCGCCTAGCGCATTGTGACGAATGAAACAGCTGATACAATTGCAATGGAATTTTGGTTTCAAGGGTTCCTTTTAAAATCGAGTTTTCTATAACTTTTGTTAAGCATTTGCAGGCAAGTGAACCGTAGGTAGGCGTTTTATTTTATCTCGTTAAATGTCAGTTGTTCCATTCGTTGACACACATATGTTATTGCGCGATTACAAGTTTTTAGATACCAGCTTTCGTTGCGTACTGGGGATTGGTTAAGTGTTGATATGAACGGATTTATATTTATCACGAAGTCATAATATCGTTTTTGGAACCTCTAGAAGTCAATTGCAAAGTAAGGAGACACACTGAGCAGCAAAAGTACCCTTGTGGATCGACGGTGCGGATACAAATGGAGCTCTTTTTAAGGCCGCTGGAATAAATCACAAGGTATGGTTCAAATAAAATACCATAGAAGATATCCAACAAACATGAAAGTTTCATTTATGTAGAAGGGTCGACTGATACAGAAATTATAACCGATTTGCGGCGTTTTATAGGTATGCCAAATATAAAAATCAAATTATTTCGTAGAAATTTCGTGAAAATTAAGAAAAATCCCAAAAATGGACATTATGCCGAAATCCGGATTCTGTATGCAGCACGAATTGGGTATTGACACTTACAATTTCTACAGTTTCTAGATTGGTAAAACTCTTGATCTACAGGTTGTGCAAATATTATCATTCGAACGGAGACTTTATAATGTAGCCTCGAGTAACCAGTGAAAGTTCAAGTGCGGTTCACATCATCTGAAATTAAATACTTCATGAATAAACAACAAGGTGAAAACTTTTTCGTAATTTTTTCAACACTAGGAGCAACAATCTCTTTTAACAGTTCTTGGCATCTTGGCATTCATTCATTCTGGTTAGACAACCTTGATAGAAGTATCCTATAAAATTTAACTCTCAATTTGATGGATGTTTCGGTTTAAAGATTTTCTGTATTTGTAATTGAAGAAACAATAATTAGTCGGTCATGGTTTTGAAACCCTGAAGACCCATAAACTGAGGGGAGAATTAGGGATTTGAAAATCGGAAAAGTTATATTCAGCAGGTGCACTCAATGACTCATCAAAGTTTTGATAAAAAATGAAATATAATTATTTTTTGTGAGTTTAAGGGATTCAATCACTATTGGTTTATTATTCAATAATAAACCATTGTAATCGCTCTCGAAAAAAAAATTCTAAACCCCCCTGAAAATTTCATGGTTTAAGTTTCAAAGGGTGTAGAATCCGAATCTGCAATAAAAATTTTTCCGTCCGTACGCCGTACGCACGATTTCCCCCAAACGGCTGAAGCAAAAAAGCTGAAATTTTCAGGAAAACGCTGCAAATTCTTTCACTGGGGTTTATTATTCAATTGGTTTGCGTTTATGATTTGAATTTCTACTAAGCTTTGGAGTGTGCGTGTTTCACAGGGGAGAGAGCGATTATTGAATTTCAGGAGATATGCATAGAGCAAGTAAATCTGTTCTCAACCAAAATACCTATTTGGATTGATCAGTTGATCATATTTGTGTGCCTCCTGAAATTCAATAACCGCTCTATCACCTGTGAAACACGCACACTCCAAAGCTTAGTAGAAATTTAAATCATGAACGCAAACCAATTGAATAATAAACCCCAGTGAAAGAATTTGCAGCGTTTTTTTATGAGTAGTAAAAAACGTGCTGTGTAGAGCAGAATTATACCGTTTTCGACAACAGCAAACCAACAGCGAACTTTTATAAAAATTTGTTTCTCTTTTTCTCCACGTAATTTCGCATTCATCTCCTATTGTATTGAAATTTTGTCCATTACCGCTTTCACAACTCAACCGTGATCACCATGTGGCATGGTGCTATGTAATTTGTACAGACTTAATTAAAAATGATTTGCGCCCAAGACAACTCTCGAATCCAATGACCTAAGGACCAAAGAGAACAGGGTTATGTATATTTCATTCATAGGTATGTTACTAGAGATATTGCTTGAAATGAGGCCACTATATTCAACTGCTTTTGCCTTACCAAGAGACCTAATTTTGATCATACAAGTAGCACCACGTTAATTTTTAGGCAACCACTTGCATAAAACTAGATCATAACTCTTTAGTCTCCCATCTGAACGCATTTCCTTATAACAGTAGTTGTAATGATCCGAAACTGTTTAAATGCGAATTTTGAATATTGTGATTACGAAGTCCACGCTATTTGATACATTAAATTTGTCAAAATTCAAAGATAAAAATCCAGTCATGCAGAATTATTGTTTGAGCATTACATCTATATTAAATTGAGTTGGAAATCGAGCTTTAAGGGAACAAATGATCAACTATAAATTTGATTGCGAAAAAATTTGTCGTGAATAACTTTCTTCTAGTCTAACTGATTTCGAATTTTTAATCGAGATTTTCATCAAGCAATTTTTTTTAAATTTTGATAGTAAAATTTTTTAAATTTGCATTACAAGATGTTTGGATACGTATTTGGTACAGATAACAGATGAAATGTTGTATATTTAAATATATAAAGGGCTGCCAAAATAGGATGAATACGAAAAAGATTTATTACTTCCTACTTTCATTATACTACCAACTAGGTCCTAGTTGATATTCACGAAATAATTAGCTAAGGGGCTTGAAATGCCGAAGATCATCAATACTGTGTTAGAGTCAAAGAGTAACACGCTACATGAGATACATGTTCAATAGAAAAAACTATGAACTACATGTTGCAGTTGCTTTAAAGGGTAGTTACTACAAGGTAGTTACTGCCAGGGAAACGATAATTATTATTCAAATGGGCGGACGAATTAACGAGGGTCCCTTCGTTGAGTTCAAATTGGACTAACGACCGAGCAAATGGAAGTGACGAGAAAACAAGCAATTAGAGACCAATGAACTCGATGAACATCTGATTTTCAAGGTCGAGAGGCAGATGTCTCGGAACCTCTTAAGTTTTAGAGTGAACGTTCGATCCTCTACGGAGGACATGATAGGATCATTCCTCCACAAAATTGTCGAAAATAAGGAACGAAGGAACGGTTGTGTACAACACACGCATCGGCGAACAATGTACTGAAACTACAAGAGAAGGTAACTACAGTAAGCTTCCTCTATCCGGACAGCTTGGGAGAAGATCACAAGGAAAAACGCTGCAAATTCTTTCACTGGGGTATATTATTCAATTGGCTTGCGTTCATGATTTGAATTCTACTAAGCTTTGGAGTGTCCCTGATTCACAGGTGATAAAGCGATTATTGAATTTCAGGAGATATGCATAGAGCACGTAAATCTGTTCTCAACCAAAATACCCATTTGGATTGATCAGTTGATCATATTTGTGTGCCTCCTGAAATTCAATAATCGCTCTATCACTTGTGAAACACGCACACTCCAGAGCTTAGTAGAAATTCAAATGATGAGCTCAAGCCAATTGAATAATAAACACCAGTGAAAGAATTTGCAGCGTTTTTTAATGGTTATCAGAATACTTCAACCCGTGTATCGGCTATAAACCCTTTTAGGAGTTCACTCCAGTATCCACATTCACTACATCACTAGGTTACTGTATGCAAAACGAAAACAATAATAAACCAAAATAACCCAAATGTTGGCACCATAAATCGGGCCATACATCGGGAATGGTTTGAGCGACGGACCTGGGGAAGGGCTTATTCGATTCCTCATGGAAAGTTCTTCAGAAAAAAGGACAAATTTAGGCCGCCTTGACTTTTTTTTATGTTTTTAGGGATTTTACAAAACTGTGACGACCAACATCGATTTTTCCTGAAAATTTCACATTTTTTGCTCCAGCCGTTTGGGAGAAATCGTGCGTACGGCGGACGGACGGAAAAATGTTTATGGCAGATTCGGATTCTACACCCTTTGAAACGTAAACCATGAAATTTTCAGGGGGGTTAGACAATTTTTCTCTCAAGAACGATTACAAAGGTTTATTATTGAATAATAAACCAAATCGTCGAAACGGGGACAAAATGTGAAAGAATTGATTCGGAAATCGATTTTGGTTAAGGATGATCCTTGAAACTTGAGGTCACTTTTGCTCAATATCAAAGGTGAAACATTTAAGATCAATTTTAAAAATAATTAATTCGTTTTAAAGGAATGTTCAGTGGTATTTGCCGTAGGATTTCGACATAGTTAGTGTCATGCAACGACGACCATCCATTTACCTAAGATTGAAAGTACTTGGGAGCACAGATGTTTGCTGTGGACCTTTTAATAATTGAAACATTAAATATAATACCTACTGAAAATTTGTCAAAAAGATCAACTGTCAAAACTTGGGTGGGAGTAGTTCTGTTGACAACCCATTTTATTCCGTAGTTATTATCAATATGAAAATTATGAATAATCCCTACCTATTCAAAATTACTGTGGGATTAATTTTGTACATTCTATATCTACTATTTCAAACAGTTAAAACCACAATTTTCATTCAATTATTTAAGGGTTTCTCATTGTAGTACATCATTGTTGTTCCCTTTTTATGAGAGGCAGTAGATGCGTTAGGCCCATGAGCTGGTAACCTCACATTTCGGGTAAATACGAACCACCTCAGATCGTCAGGAAGTCGTTGGCCTCGTGCTCGATAACATATCACCCTGGGTTCTCGCGTAGCTTTCTAATTAATACGCTTTTGTTTTGGTATGTAATGCTGACCGCATACGTTTGAATCTATTTTCCATGTTTCTGTTTACCCTACTTATTGATCGCATTTAGTTTGAGTAAGGGGAACATTTTTCAAGACAGGCAAGTGAGTGATTTATAGTACTGAAATAATAAAACTGAGTGTGATCATTTGCAGCGTTTTTAGTTATTTGTTTCGGTTAAATCTTGTGTGATTCCAAGCAGAATCTCACGTATCCCCGTACGAGTCCTATCTCATACTTCCTCCTCAAACAGATTTTGATAACTGGTTTGTACTTCGCACGGAAATAAGATAGGAAACATGCTCTCGCGTGTTGAATTGCCATCCTAAAAGAGGCAAGTACAAATGGATCATGCAAACCTAAGCGATGGTAGGAGTAGTGAGTGATAGAGAGAGTTTATGGAACCTTCTTGTGTTACAATAAATTTATATCATTTAAAGGGTAGTAAATAATTTTTTGTGAGTCAGTAGTAAGATTTCTGTCAACAAGGTAACATTGGTTGTTAACAAGGTATTGAATCTTTGTGTACTCTATGAAGTATGTAACTCCGTACGACAGGACAGTGGAAAATAATTTTTGATAGTGAGAGATTCTAACAGGAAGACTCAGCAAAATTCTACAAAAACTGTAGGCAAACAATCTACAGTAGAAGAGTCAGTTACGCTGAATCAATGCAGATTTGGTTAGTGACTATATGCAAAGATTGGTTATCAACAAAATATTGAATCTTTGTGTCCCATACGTAAACATGGATAGATTCAAATAGGAAAGCTGAGCAAAAGATTTTAGGCAAACACATGAATCGAGGACCAACGAATATGAATAGCATATCAATGAAGATTCGGTTGGTAAATGAGTGTGAAATAATGATGCCGTAAATAGTAGGTCAATGTGATGTATACCGAATTATTTCGAGGAGGAAAATTATACGATTATTTTAATCTGTATGAAAATTGGACAATATCTAGTAATTAATTATGATGATTTATAGGTTCAAAAGGGATCAACAGTCAGTAATGAACTTGGATTACGAAGAATGTCAACAAATGTGCTGTGTATTTGTGGTTTGTGTTTGATTTCTAATGATGATGAACACTATTTATGTAAGGGTACGTAGAATCAGCATTGACGGCATGACACGGGTGAGAGGCATCTTACATCATGGAATTCCAGTCATCCAACATGCTAGAAATGTGCAGAACTTTAATGCGACAAAAGCGGAATTTCTGAGGTGCAGAGCAAGTAGAAAGAGTGGAGTTCTAGTTCGTGTTTCAAGGCCAGGCTATGATATAGGATAACAAGCTTCACACTACGCTAATTACAAAAGAGGCAGTGGCGTACCTCGTAAAGAAGAATCCGGGTTCTCTGTTGCTGGTGATGTTGAGATGGCGGATGCTTTTTCTGGACAGGAGCGTTCCCTTTGGTTTGGGCGTTTCCCTGGCTTTGTTGTTGCCTCTGGCTCCTCACCGTCTGGGGACCCACCGGCTTTTTGGCCGGGGGCGGCGCGGGTTCAGTTGGGGTTGGAGGCTTCTTTTTAAAGATTGACAGCCAGCCCAACTTTTTGTCGGACTTCTTTTTCGACTTGTCATCGTCCAAATCGAGTTTGAGCGGTTTCATTTTCAGAGCCTCGGAATCTTTTCCGAGCTTTTTGAGCTGACTCTCCACCATCGTGAGTTGATTCAAGTGACTTTCTATCATCGTCATGGGATCCCCCACGCACACGACGTCATCATTGTCTTTGGGCTCCCACACATCCACAGTGGGTATCACTTTGAACCTAGTGTTCTTGATGACAACTTTATTCGGGTTTCCGTTGTCATCTAATTTGATACGAACCATTTTTGAGGAAGTGGAACCTCCGATTTCGAGTCCTGACTCTTGGACTCTCTTACACCACTCGGCGTTGGGCTCATCACCGTCTTCTTCCATTATCGTATTGAGAGATGACGTTTCTTGAGCCTCAGAAGCCAATTCCACTGAAGCATCCAATTGAGATTTAACTTGTGCATCTTCAATTGGCGTTTCATTTTCAATTGTTATCGTTTCTGGCTCGGAATTATCGGGTTTACCGTCGGTTTCGCTTTTTTCGGATGGCTGTTCGGGCTCGGGTTTAACTTCTGTTTGTACATCATTAGTATCTTCATCATGGACAAGTTCTACACTGCACTCACCGTTCCCTTCTTGTTTCACTACAACCACTTCCTCTTTCTTGTCATCGTCCTCCACCTCAACCGAACTATTGATGGAAGGTGATTTCTTAATCCATTGATCCCAGGTTTTGGGGCTGGATATCCCGATGAGGCGCGGCGACGCGGCTTTAGTCACACGTTCCACATTCACGCTGTCTTCCTGCTCCATCGCATTTCAGTTCCCGGCGGGACCCACACGGCTCACACGATACACATAGCTGTCGGCAACACAACTGAGCGTTAGAACTTGGCAAGATAACAGAAAAAGCGAGTGAGAGAGAGTGTTGAGCAAGGAGGAGGCACTGAAAATGGAGGGGATTGAAGACGGTCACGTGGGACTATCAGGTGCTCGGATGGCTCCCACTGATCCCAGTCTCGTCTGGAATCGTTCTAACAACTCTATTCACTTTCACGTAACGGGTTCTCACGACAATAACGATATTCCACCGAACAGAATTGTGAATATCACCGAACGCTACGGCGTGAGACGCTGCCCCTGAATGAAACTAACCGGCCGCCGAACGGGCGATGACTGTAGTAGGACGATTGGAGGAGATTCCAACTTCTCCCTCTCCGCTTATTGCACAACAACGTAAACACAACGGGCTACCCCGCGAGGCCACACGATACATCTAACCCATGATAAACAAAACCTTGCATAACGCTCCGTAAAATTCCAATCACAATCGCCAGTCGACAAATTGCATGATCAAGCTGAGGACATCAACTTTAACTTGAACCACGATAAACACTTTGGAATAGGCAATATCAACATCTTATATATCAGCGTGCTGATCTAAAAAATCGTTGTCTCATGCCGAATGTTAATATTTTTAGTATAGCGAATATTTCGAAGCCCATTTAGAACTGGAATAAAATAATTGTAAACACTAAGAAGGCAAGCCTATATCGTTTGTCCTCTCGCTTGACTTCACACAAATGGAACAAAACATTTATTGTAGCTAGACAATTTATTGTGGTTAGAATCGAACGGAAATCATATTTTAATATCTCAGAAAAAATTGGATAACAATTGAACAAAACCGTGTTCCACAGTGTTGCTGAACGTGGAATGGTAGCATAAATTACTATCAAATGGGTCCATTACAGATATTTTTGTGGGCAAATTTTCAGTCCAAATGTGATTTTCTCTCCAAGATGGCTACCAAGTAAGGTTCCAATACACACGGGAAAGATTTTTCATTCAAGGCGTAACAGACTGCTGCGTTCAGCAATAATTTATGTATCATGATTTAAATCATAAATGATACATTATATGAATTATATGTGTACAAGCGGAAAATTAATGAGTAAATTTTCATAAGATATAAGAACTAATTATAATTAATGAAATACATTTTCAAGGACTGCAAACGAAATTTCAGAAATCATACGAACGTATTTGAACATGAAAATCTAGAAATCTTTTTAACTTTCTAGACTAAAAAGCCAGCGCGGACTAAAATGAAAAAATTAATTATAATTTCCTAAAAATGAATGTTTAAGAAATGGCTCTTATTCACATTTAAATTTTGTTTCAATAGGATTAATTCATGATACAGGTAGTATTTTACATTCAATCTCATTTCATTTAGAAATTTATTAAATGAGCGGTGGAACTGAATGTTGATGAGGCATGAAACAGGTAATTGCTAAACATAAACATGTCGCGAGTAATTGGAGTGCACTCCTACCAAGATTTCTCCATTAATTGGATAATGAAAAGTATGCAACGCACAATAAGGAAAGTCCATCACCACTATACGTAATTGCATTTCTTGACATATGGCCATACCTTCATACCCCGTCTTGACCTAAATATAATATACAGGACAAATATGACACAAAAACGGGACGAAGTCAAACTCAAACCATACTATTTACAACTTTGACTTTTAGTTCAGAATGAAAGCCCCTGTTAAAATGTTGGAAACTACAACGCGTTATAGTGATCTCACGACACCATAAGGTCTAATGGTGTAATTAGTGGTTATCACAGTGCTACATGATAAAGAAAGGCATGTGTGTTCAACCAACAATCAATATGATTAATTTTAGAAACCGTTAGCTTCGTTCAACACCAGTTCTAAAGAGGTCGGTCAAACATTTCACGAGTTCCAACATTAATCGTACCAAATTAAAACATTAATGTTTGAGAATCGATCTTCCTGATGAAGAAGGGCTAAGGAGCAACCCTTTAAAATACCACTTTATAAATTTCCATGCAAAGCCTTGATGAATTAATTGAAAACATCATTACCCTTGTAAAATGTTTGCGGTTCGGTCCACTAAATAGTTTCAAGGACGATTAATCGACATTCCAAGAAGAGTGTGTTGCATTGGAGGTAATTAAGTCAAGGATGTTAGCAAATTGAGGGCGGTCTCACTCTAATGGCCTCGGAGGGCGTCTGAGACAATCAGAATATAATGAAAGTAATGAGATCATATTGTATCCAAGAACCTGTGGGAGAGGCACAGCGGGTTAATTTATTAAAGCTATAACAATTAATCTATTCGATAGCGGAGTAGGCCCGAGAAGAACAATGTTATTAGAACAAGAAACGTGGAATTTAAAATTAATAACTCGGCGTTCCGCGCCTGGCAAGCTCGCCACAAAGTTCATCACCATGGGTTGTATAATATGAATAGACCTACATTCGATCTTGAACAAAATCTGAATCTGAATTTAATTCAGAATTTCAGTGGAGGTGAATTATGTTTTTAAATTGAAGCTTTCTTTGAAATAACGAACTATTTTCGAGGAGAATGGATGGAGTAGAGAAATTGGCAAGGAATGACTTAGCTGCGGAAGATTTTAAGATGAATCGAATGCTTATCGACGAGTGGTAAAAGATTTTTGTGAGCCAGGACTGATCTTTTTAGCAACAATCGGGGTCAAAGCCTCAGGAAACACAACACAACTTTTTGTGACGCTATTTCTATTTAACGTTACGATATGTTGACGGTTAAACTGTTCCAAGCAACAATAGACGTCTGTGCACACTGGATGCACTTTCTTAGAAACTCGCAAAGCTTGAAAACATGTCAGCGTACAAAAAAAATAACAAAGCATAAGAAGCTGTAGAGCACACTTAACGCTCGAAGAAATAAAATATTGTAATTTTCATTTAATTCATAGATTGTGTGCAACAAGATTTGTGAACTGTTGGAGAAAACTAGATGCCATACACAGAATTACGTAAGTTGGCGAGTACCTAATCTACATTTAATTAGAAGCAATACATTTTCAACACCAAATTAAGGGAAAACTTCAGAAGGATTTCTGAGTTTTCATGTCAATTTAAACTTTTAAAAAATCCAATCACGCAGCATGATCGTTTGAGAGAATTTTTCAAAAATGACGTCATTAAATGTTCACGTTAAATTGCACTTATTTCGCAGAGAAATTTTCAACCAACAATGTTATTGCGTGAAAACTTGTTCAAAATAAAGCTACTCATTCATATTCTACTATTCAAACAAAGTTTTTGAACGGTCCTAGGAAGCTAACGGACCAATTTGATTTGAACTGGCGATTTCTCTGGGAGGAAGCAGGGGCTCCGGGAACTGCCGAAACGAGGAGAATTATTGGGAAGAACAAAGAAGAGAAAAGTTTCTTATTGTATTTCAAATAGATCAAATAGATGAGCGAGCCAATAAACATTGTACTAAAACTGAATTTGTTCAGAAACAACACATTATCAACATTGCAACACCCAATGCTACGGCCAAATCAGATTGGGGTTGATAATACACGGCGCACAAAGCAACCCCTCCTTCAAGACCGAGCGGTCGTGCGGGTCATTGCATATCCTAGCCCCTGATCAAGACAATGCCTCCTCCGTAGCTTTCCCAATTTTCAAACATTAGGTATTTTTTAGTGATACAGGGTGTCCCAGTACTTATGGACAATCCGACTCCTACGTGTTCTACAACTCAATTCCGACTGCGATGGGTTGCATTCATCTTCGAGACTTTCGGAAAAACCTCAATTTTAACGGAAAACACACGCTTTTTTTTTGCAGTTTCCATAACTAAAAATATTTTTTTTAACCAAAACGACTACACCGTTGGAAAGCTGACCTTTCGGCGCACGTTTTACCAGGTCTGCACAATTCT
The DNA here is from genome assembly GCA_031894815.1 of Creontiades dilutus. Lineage (NCBI taxonomy): Eukaryota > Metazoa > Arthropoda > Insecta > Hemiptera > Miridae > Creontiades > Creontiades dilutus. The sequence goes on from JAVIWC010007501.1 coordinate 549,463, forward strand.
GTGTCAAGCATTCACGGGGTTTCTAGGCGAGATGAAAAACAGGCTATTTCAAGATTTTGACTAGACTGCCATTTCGCGCAGCAATCGCACATCTTCAATGCAATAAAAAAAGATTTTCTGACGTCGAATAGATGGAAAATTTAACGCTCTTTTCAACGATGTTGTCAACTTTGAGCTATCTCCAAAATTGAGGGAGTTATGGCAGTTTTAATGACTTAAGATCGAAAACACGAAAAAAATCTTAAATCGCGAGTAGCTCGGAAACGAGGCCTCTGGCAAAAAATTCATACGAGGCATTTTTGGTCAGAAATGAGTTGTAGAACACGTAGGAGTTGGATTGTGCATAACTCCTGGGACACCCTGTATATGAATGTGTCATCCAGAAGATAAATCTCGGTAGGATTGAGATAAAAACTTCGTTCTTTCGCCATAAAAATGAATCATTCCAAAATAAAGAGTGATTCCGTTGCACAACAGTTTCTGAGCACTTTAAATTAGTCAAATTTGGAATATTGCACCAAGATCATCGCGGAAGATTGTCAAAAAAAGGCTAAAAATCATGAAATTCAGAGTTTAAAGAGTAGAGTAGAGTTCAATGCAAGGCAAAAAATTGCTAAGAGGCATTTTTGGTCAGAAATGAGTTGTAGAACACGTAGGAGACGGGTTGTGCATAACTCCTGGGACACCCTGTATACATATTAAAAAACCTCAAAAATACAGGAATCGTTCCAGAACACTTCAAATAAATTTCCAAGAAGAAAATAGAAAAAATCTGTAAGAGCCATTGCACTGACTTTATTTCATTTTTTAGAGCAGCTGATTGAAAAAAAAAGATCTATCTCACTTCCGATTTTTTCAACAATTAAAAGGAAGTGAACCAAAAACGTTCATGGCCACAACCTATCGAGAGAATGAGGAAGAATACTCAGATGGATTGCGTGTACAAGAAAATATGAAAAGTGGGGAACCCAGTTTGGTCGTAAAGGGAAACGGTCCGTGAATGCACATAGGTACTCTACCCGTGATTGAATGAACGTCAGACACGCGACCCACTGTTACCCACGCAGGGCATTACGAATATGATTCCTCCGGATTTTCGTGGCAGTATAATCACAATCTGGTACAGCAAGCCTTCGGCAGCTTATGTGGTTCAATTAAAAACAGAGGAAAAGGAATTGAAGGAAAGCACAGATGCGGGCAACTGGTAAATCATTCATACCTGCCAATAATTGTATAAACGCACTGTAAATGCGTTCATGTGAATATGTAAATTAAAATTCACAAAATTCACAAGTAAATCTTAGTAAATTGTATCTTCATATCAAACGGAGAAGAGTGCTGAAACAAGTATTCCACACTTCGTAAACAAACGAGCTGAATTCCGCATAATTTTCACAGAAAACATGAATAGATGAAGTAAAGATTCCTTTTATCACAAATTGAGAATTATTTTCGAAAACTGAGGAGGAAGAAGTAGATGAAGTCCAGAATTATTTATATTTGAAACCCTTAGTAAAGCGTCGAAAGTAGTGACGGCATTTCAAGAACAACTAAAGCTCTTAATGCGACTTAAGATCCAAGCTTCAAATACTTCAGTTGAGAAGTTTGGAGAACAGCTCAGCGGCGGAATCATGTTAGTTATTTGTCGTGTCAAATTTGGGAACGTCGCATCTTGAAACGTAAACCAACTTTGTATTTGTTAATCAATTATGAAGGTTCGATATTGAAAACAGTAAATATAAACCATGAGAGTTTCTGATTTTAATCAAAATTGAGAAATCCCAGAACCTCTTCATGGTTTCGGTTACAATCTTAACAAACATAAGAGGCAACTCAAGTGCAATGTGAAATGGTCTTCATCATCTAGGCACCGTCTGACTAAATGACAAAGAAGCGTTCTGGGTGAATTGTAGAGAAAATGATTAAGATATGAAAATTTTCCTTGTATATACATTACTTGTAGTGCGGTATTTACAAGTGGTTCATTGCCAATTAAATCATTATCAACTGAACACTTTTATTAACAATAAAATAACTATAATTAGGGACTTGACGATTCCTCAAAACCGGCAGTCAGGTGATTCTCTCGAACGAATATCTTTAAATAGTCCAGTTGAGCGAAACTACTAACGCAATGAGTACATACCAAAATATTACAGGATTTACATATTTCCAAGCCAATTTTGGAAGTGTACAGCAAAAAAGGTAGTACAACCCCTCTCTAATGTTGTCACTTCAAGGTGAATATATTTCAGATCTGCAATGTCTATCCGCTGTACGGGCCAAAAAAAGCCTTCGAATTCAATACCCCTACTTGCCACTTGCACTCCATTTGGGATCTAGTTGGTCTTAACTTCAAGCCAAACGCGTTCGCCTCAAACCTACAGATGTTTTGCGCCAAAAACCTACGGAGGCAAGTGTGGTGTCATTTGCAAGTAATTTTGGGCGCCGAATGGATTCTAATGGGCCGTAGACCAATCCGAGCTTATCTGACGAATAAAATCTCATCTTGAGGGAGAAATTTGTAGAAAACGGGACCCATTTTCAATTTATTTCTATCCAAATATTTGACAGCCAAGGAAATTTGGGTTGCGATGAGGAGGGAGGGGGTAATTAACATGCGCGAAATAACTTGCTATTGAAACTCTATTTGGGATGTGCGATTGAAATTCAAGATAGCCTAGGTCGATTACAAAGGTTCATATTGAGTATGTAATCAATCAAAACGATGCGGGGGGAGTTTTCAACCCGGCAACAATTCGGAGAGTCTTTACCTTCAGAAACACTCAACGAAATTGAGAAAAGAAGTAACTCTTCAAATGGAACGGGTGAGAACATTACAGGTGCACCAACGATGGCGTTCAAAACTACACTAACAATAATGTAAGTTTTGCGCTCGTGGTAACCCAATTGGAAGAGAACAAGAGGCTAAGTGATGAATGATCCCGATCCAGTCTGGTTGTGACGTCAAATGAAGAATGGAGCCCGGGGGTCAATAGAAGGTCAACAAAGCAAAACATGGTCTTGACTTACGTCACTTTAGTTCCAAATAGTTCAATTGATCCGTCCAACCGAACTGGCAGAAACCCATCTCCAAGTCACGAGATACTAATGTTTCTGCAAACGCTCGCAGCGGCATTCCTTTACTACTGTCAGGTCATAATAAATTACCACGTGAGGATGGGAAATGAGATTTACAATAAACATGAATTACAAGAGATCCTAAAAGACACTATTTAAACATTCAATTCTAAGCTCGCGATAAGTAGCTGAAAAGAATCGATAGTTGATGACGTTTTAGCACGCCGAGGATCCGTACAATCCGACAATGAAAACGCTTGGAATTATTCACGAGTGATATGCATACCCCAGATCACAAGTAGGAACGAGTTGGTTCCAGGAAGGCAATTCAGCACCCCTGATCTGATGAATCATTTTGTTAAAGATGAATTGGGACCCCGTTTCTTATATTTGTAAATCTTAATTTGCCACCTTTCACTCCCACAACTCAGGTCTTTGTACGCCTACCAACCACGGGCTTACTCACGTTACTGACCTACAATCTCTTGTGAATATCTGCGAACGAACCTTGTTCCCGGGCTCTTCAAGACCATCCCTTCACATCAAGCCCTTTCCGCCAGGGGCCCCCATAGAAGCCGTGAGAAACAGGATGAAGGCGGTAGGGAATCAGGTAACGGCTCCTCATCAACTTAACCCCAGATAATACAGATAACAGAATCTGCTTCAACTCGGCCTCCTAACTAAATCCCCATCTTCTCGATAGTTAGAACGAACTAACACGGAAATTGACAATCATAATATATGAACGCAACAAAATATATTAACAAACCTCCACTCCTCGGCTCCGTGGGATGAGCGGACACCAACTAAGGTGGGCTGCCCAGAAACTTGTTCAATAACCAGTCATATGTTTGAATCTGTTTGAAATCTGTTCGATATGTCTGACACTTGTTTCTCACTTTTGAAGAAGTGAGCACCCCAATGGTCGCCGTCGTACATGAAGTCTGATTTTGAGGTTGCTGCGCTAAATGCAATGAAGACTCAATTGCCGAACGCTAAACTGTCAGGGTGCAATTTCAGTTTAACCAATGTTTGTGGAAGAAGATACAGAAAGTACAGAAGAGTATAAGGAGGACACTGGAACTCATAATATATAATTTATTCAATTGGTCTGACCGCTCATCCCACGCTACTGACTCCTCGCCAGGGGACTTGGACTTGGACTTCTGGATGCATTTGCTTAGAGCCTATGGCAAACATTCAAGAAACGTGGAACATTTTTTAAATATTCATACTAGTGGGAAGCCCGTGCTTGCTCGAAATATCGAATTCCTGTCCAAGGCTTTTCCAGGTGCCACGATTCTCCAATAAACTGGATGTTTGCAACCATAATAACAACAGTTTAGGAACTTAGCAATCGGTTGGGAAGAATAGGGCCGTTAATGAATTAGAATGATATTTTGGAGGTTCTAACCTAGCACGATAATTTTAAGACATCTCCGGGGAAAACCGGTTCCGCAGTTTAGTCTATGGGGAACATACAAAAATCTTTGAGTTTTACATAAAAATGCGGAATAATTTGAGAGCCATCCATTGAATGGTGGCAGATTTCTGCACTATGAAGATTTGCGGAGGTTCCTCTTCCCTACCAAAAGCACCGTTGTACGCGGAAATCACTGTAAGAAATCTCATGACGCTGTTTGAGACACATTTTTATCATAAAACATGGGTGAGGAAAAAAAGCAAAATAATACCGTGTTGGAATTTCTCACTTCTTATCCAAAAATTGGATGTCGAGCCTTTAAAAATCCGATAGAGAATGTTCAATCAAAACACCAAATGGTTCGAACAAAAACCCAATAAATAAAAAATTAATTTATTTGACATAATAGTTACATCATAAAATGTGTCTACAATACAAAAACATGGTCTGTTCTCAACTTTCGTGTTGGAATTTCCCCTCCGTAAAATAAAAATAAATAAAAGCGACAAGAAACAACAACAACAAAAAACAGAAAAATATTGATACTATACAATGTTTATAGAATGAGCTCAATAAAAACGCAAACACCTCATTATTATGAGATGCAATGATTTCAGACGTCCAGGAATTCGTAAAGAACGTTCACTGGAAAACAAAAGACTAAAATAAAGTCGAAAAATAAAGTTCTATTCTGCAGAACATTGTAGGAAACTCGAGAACTACTTATCGACACGTGTGGCACATTCATGACCCACTCTGACTTTATCTCGAGGAAACGTGAGTTGAGGTTGGGGTTGACATTTGGCGGCTTAACGATTTTTCTAGGCAGCTCAAGGTCAATAGACTGGTATGGTTACCCGGCCCCATCTTTTACGTGAACTTGGTTGAGAAGGATTGCACATGAATATTCAAAACTGGGTCACACACGATTTGGTGGGTGGTTCCGGACAAGGATTAAGGAAAAATAATAAACAAAGAAAAAATCTCCCCCCCCCCTTCTCCCAGATTGTGACCGTTTGATAACTTGATATTAACAAAATGTTGAGTTAATGTTTAAAGAAAATTCTCCCGTCTTGTTTGTAATCATGGAATTCACACACACCTCATTTCTAAACTGTTTTAGAGCTGTATAGAGTTTCTCTGGTAGAGTTAGGGCAATTTGAGGTTTCTTGTAGGAAGTGTTTTTGTAGAGCAGAATAAAGCTAAATCAGGCGTTCCAAGCTGAATCGGAAAAATTGTACTTGTAAGTACAGGTACAGTACTCGAAAAATTACACCACACCGATTGCAAAGTGCTTGTCTGCAGAATCCGACTCCCCTACTGAGAAACTAAATGTAAAACATCTTACATTTCTCGTACTTACAAACCCAAAACATTTAGGACAACTGCGATTCCGGAGGAAGGTATTTCGAACCAACTTCTCCACCCCCTTATGATAATGATAATCTCGTACATAGCACTTCCACCCACAGCATGAAAGGCAAGTATTTATGTGGTTCGGGTACAAGCAGATGTACTTGTACCGGTCAAACACTTTAGAAGCCCTTGCATCTTGCACACCTGTACCTCGACATTTTAATTACCGGTTTCCTCGGGGGCGCTTTAACTCAGCCGGTAATAACTCCCCGACGCGTCAAGTTGAGGGGAGAAGGAGGGCAGAAGGTGAAGTAAGTTGTCCAAACGCAATTTTGGGAAATAGACAACATTATGATAAGCAAGCATAAGTTAGAAAACTAATAGTCAGCGTCAAAACGTAGTCACCTCATTTTTTAGCCAAAAACGTGGTACTACTGATTTTTTGTTCATGGTAGTTCTGCAAAAGCCTGCCGATCAGTTCCTTGTGTTTTTTATAACGTACTTTTCAAGTGCTGATTTTTCAACTTCGTCAGATCCATTCAAAATTAGTATTGTATCCACACGCATGCTTTTCAGAACGTCTAAAAAACATAAATTTATATGAGGGTGTGCAGTCGAGAAATTATTATTAAATTTTGCTTGAAACATCCACAGCTGTTTCCAGTTTGTTCTGATGAAATTTCGGCTTCAGTGCAACCGACATCACTACCTGATCTCCTAATAATATTTGTAGATTTTCTTAAGTACTTGTTGTATGTACTTGTACTTGCGTTAAAGTAACTGACATTGATAATTGGGAATCTCAACTCTACTTCCAACGATTGAGGAATTTTGTGGTTTTTTGAACAAAACAACGACGAAAGCATTAGTAATGTTTCTTATCGCAATTTCTTAACAAGTTTTGACAGTTGACAGTTAAGCCGAAGAACAAATATGTTGCAAGAACTAAGAGCTTCAACTCGGTGGGGCAGAGGTCATTTAGGTGAATAAAGTTTTGAATCGTACAGGTAGCGTTGGAAATGTTACTGGAGCGTGTGCGAGAGGCAGGATATCAGAAGAAAGGTAATGTCCTCGGCCAAGGACGAAAGTTCGCCTACAGCCAACCACATCCCGTAGGGCGACGCGAACCCCCCACCTAAGCTCTCTCCACCACCGGGACATCAGTGGGCCAATCGACTTGATCGCGTAGGTACGCAATTGTGATTCCCACGTGAGGAAAAAAAGGAAAATATACCCCGTAAACGTTCATCCTGAATTTAAAACAAGAAAAACAGTTATAATGATGCACTAACATCCATAGCTGAGCAATTCTGAACAGAAGTTAGTGAAGGCTACTAGATGCTACATAAAATTAAATTCCCATACCAAGTCCCACTTTACATTCTGTACATTTTAAAAACAATGCTGAAAAGTTAATTGGATTATAGCAAATACAATGAACTCCACGAATCAATAATATGCCATTTTGATCACAAAATGAACGTTTCAAGGCAAAATTGTTGATAAATATCTGAGATCGAAATTTTATAGTTTGGCAGATATTTGAGAGAAATGAATCACGGACGAAAAATCCTCGCGTTTAGCCCACCCCGGACAAAAAATCCCTGTGTGAAAAATGACAGAAATATCCTATCGTCTACTCCTCGCTACGCTCGCATCTCAAAAACAAAAAAATATCCTATATCAATCCTTTTAGTAAAGTATACATCAGTTGGAAAAATAGATGCGTTACCTATATAGTTTGCTGGTCTCAAAAACAAAAAAATATCCTATATCAATCCTTTTAGTAAAGTATAGATCAGTTGGAAGAATAGATGCGTTACCTATTCTGTGATAGATCATGCGTTAGTTTTCCGAAACTGGGCAAACATATTATTCTCTTTAAATTCTTGTCAAAAAATTGGGGATTTTTCCTTTTAGTAAAGTAAGATTAGTTGGAAAAATAAATGGGTTACCTATTCTGTGATTCAGCCCTAGGGGATTTTTTGTCCGCCCTAGGGGATTTTTTGTCCGGGGATTTTTTGTCCGATTACCAACAGAGATACAACAAAACGGTGACTACAGATGGATGAAAATATAAACGGCGTATTTGATTTTCTGGATAAGAACAGTAACTTGAAAATTTAATTTAATGAGGGTTGAAAATAATGGAATTTTAATGGCCATCAGTAACACTATACATAATACGGATACATGGATATTATCCATAGATTGAGAATATAGGAACATATTAATTGGTTGTACTTATAAATAAAATTTTATACAACGAATAATCAACGTTTTGGTGATATGTAACAAATACACCTCGTACAGTATTCAAAACTAAAATTTGCAGAGAACAAGGTGGTTATGTTATGTCATTTTGGTTTATTATTCAATAATAAACCATTGCTCTTGAAAAAAAAAATTCTAACCCCCCCCTGAAAATTTCATGGTTTACGTTTCAAAGGGTGTAAAATCGAATCTGCAATAAAAATTTTCCGTCCGTCCACGGTACGCACGATTTCTCCCGAAAGGCTCGAGCAAAAAAGCTGAAATTTTCAGGAAAAATCCATGTTGGTCCGACGACGCCCAAATTCTTGAGTCAGCTCTCTCACTTAATTTAAAGTGCCCTTTAAGGGTTGTCAAAGTTTTGTAAAATCCCTAAAAACCTCAAAAAAAGTCAAGGCGGCCTAAATTTGGACTCTTTTTGAAGAACACTCCATGAGGAATCGAATGAGCCCCTCCCAGGTCCGTAGGTCAAACCATACCCGATGTATGGCCCGATTTATGGTGCCAACATTTTGGTTATTTTGGTTTATTATTGTTTTTGTTTTGATATCAGTAACCTAGTGATGTGGTAAAGTGGATACTGGAGTGAACTCCGAAAAGGCTTTGTAGCCGATACACGGGTTGAAGCATTCTGATATGCGTGAAATGCTGCAAATTCTTATACTGGGGTTTATTATTCAATTTAATTGCGTTCATGATTTGAATTTCTACTAAGCTTTGGAGTGCGCGTGTTTCACAAGTGATAGAGCGATTATTTATTCAGTAGTTTTTACTTGTACGTAAGTAGAGCGTACAAAGTGATACATTGAACTGAAGAAGTTAGTAAGGGTTGTCCAACTGTCTAACCCATACAAAACAGATTTAAGATTTGTCAGCGAACCTCAAACCTAGAGTAGGTAAAACTATTTCGCTGCGCTCTGTGAAACTTGAAGGAAAGAAGAACGGAATTGCAAGTGGAGGGGCGAGTAACTTCCAGAAGTGAAATCGCCCGTCATTGAAGAACACCAGCGCTCCGCAGCGGAGCTGCCTTCAACTAGGAGCCTGCTCCATCGTCCGTCAGAAGTCTTGGAAAGCAGCTTCCGCCAGGAACTAGGCGTCCGAACGTCAACATTCCAACCTTGCGAATTGATCATCTGAATAGCTACCTAAATAATTCATTACCGTCAAGAAACCCACTTAATTGTTCCACCAGCACGCATAGTTATGAAAACTAACATACAGAGCAAAATTCATACAGAGGACATTCATACATGTCAGGTGGTATACGAACAAAACATGTCAGCTATGAGCAAGTGATTAAACCAATATGGGCCTACGGCTGTCCCTTAAGAGACTGCGCCAGTATGTGCAACGTCAAAATCATCCAAACAGCCCAGAACAAAATTCTGAGAAGCATAGTAAATGCCACATGGTATATTCGAACAAATGATCTGCATCGCGATCTCAAGGTTGAGATGGTTGATGAGGTTTATAAGAATAAGAGCTGTGGATCACGAAAATTGGCTCCACAATCACATCAACGTCGAAGCCAATTTGACTCCTGGACAACACAGATGAGGTGAGACGACTGAAGAGGACCAAACCCTTGGACCTAGTTACGATTCGCTGGTAGTAGTGGACTCTTTCGTGAGGATAGATAGATATGGAGATAGAGAGTAGTGGAGATAGATAGATCTATGACCACCAAAACTGAACCAAGTGAAGTAAAGTAAAGTTACTAGATGTTCTATTTTCTTTACAATTGCAAAAAAAATTGACTTAGAATCGGATTACTTAACAATTATAAACCACGAATTGAGGGTTGCCAGCGACAACAGTATTCTCTAATAAAGCCTGGTAGTTGATTAAAATAATAGAGGGATTCAGGAAACGGTGGGTTTATGACAACAGATAATGTGCCCGCATTGAAGTTGACCAAGCAAGTAGATGACGACCATTTCGGGGGTGAAAGGTATTTAATGTATCGTTTTGACATTCAAACAAAACCGATTTGGTCATAGAATCGGTCAAAATTAGATTTGTAATCGGGTATTTCTTTCTCTCGTGAAAAATAAACAATAGAGATCACTTCTAGTGGGCCGTCCAGAAATGCAGTTTTGCACGAAATTCTAGGTGATTAAGAAAATTGAGTTAATCACACCGATCGCTAAGAAAATTAAGCTATTACGATTCACTCAAATTTTCTTCTGACAGGAAGCATTTCAAGACTATTGCTACATTTCAATATGACACAATATGTAGGTGGGTGCGAGAAAGTATATTTGTAAACGTTATCTATTATTGGAATCTTTATAAGAAGTAGGGGGATTTAACTACCTAAAACCCTAAGAAATAGGAAAACGCGAATCTCCCTCAGAGAAGATAATCAGAATTCTTGAAAGATTCATCGCAATTTTCGGATGAATCACATTGATATTCAACCTCATTCTCGGTAACGTCGCTATCAGATTCGCGTATAATGTCGTCTTCTGTAGAAACCGATATGATGCCTCTTACGTTTCCTTCAGTCAGTTTCTAGGAGCGATAAGATGCCCCTTGAAAGACCCCTGCCAACTTCAATTACATTCAGCGAAACCGAATCATTGTCATACATTTCTAAACGAATTCCTATCCAACTTCAAACGAAATGAAAATTTTAGTATAGTTGTAAGAAAAATGTGAAAATACCATCAAAATAACACGCCTCCGAGGCTACAGATATCCACCATTACGGTGATATTTTGTTAAGAACCGTCGGGTATGACCTCCGTTACAGTAACGTTCACGTAACACACAATAATTTACGTTAGATGGTAATGTCAGTCTGACAAGTTCCGTCAGTCTGGGTAAAGAACGCATCACTTATCGCCTGCAAGGTCGACAGTCAGACACAGTGGCATCGTCTATAGCTAGAGGAATAGATGAAGGTCAAAGAGGTTTCTGGTACTGGACGCTATAATTAAAAAAAGTACTGCTTATCAGTAGAAATAATAAATGATTAGAGAAGGATCATTTTGAAAACATGAAGGTTTTGCTACATTTGTTTTTCCTGAGATGAGATTCAATTAACTAAAGTACCTGCTCTTAAGGTCAAATAAGGCAGAAAATTCAAACCGAAGAGAAAAAAAAAAAAAAGGAGAGCATAAACACATGCGAGGAATGAGATACGAGAATATTGGTTCAGAACAGACAGACGGTAAAATGGGTTGGACAAAAATGAAACATTTTACGCCGAATTGGGGAAAAGGTTGTACAGATAAGGAAAAAGTTGTATTCAATTCGAAAAAGATTGAATTCATGGTGAAAAAAACTGAATTTACGAGAATATGCTACATTTTAAATTCATTATGTTTGAATACTTGTTCACTTTCTTAATTATTGTCTCCACTTAACTTGCAGCTTGGATAGTTACGTGAAAACAGAAGATTTGAACAGGCAAGGGTGAGGGAACCCTGTTTTCAAAGCCTTTCTTCTCTCAAAACAGAGACGTTGAAGATGAAATTTTAACAAGTTTTGTTCTCTAAGACAAAATATTATTGTTATTATAAAAAAAATTACGAAAAATCCCATGCTGGGAATAGACAGTAAGTTTAAATGGGTTTGACCAGTTGTAAAAGCTAGAAAACGAGTGGATATTTCAATAAGAGTGCATATTGTTTAGAAAATATGTTTGCCAATAAGTTTAAAGTGGAATAAATCTATTCACTTAGATTTACTTTTGTTGCAAAACATTCAGAAAATTAGTTTCTTTACTATACATTTTTGTGGATCAATTACGTTCACATTCAGGGAAGATGGGTGTTATAAAATGATTGTCATAAATAGTAATGCAGCCCACGAAACATTTCATTGTCGTACTGCAAAAGTAGGACTTATTCCACGAGAAAGAAGAGGTGGATAAATTTGCCACCTCCCTACACCGGAGGAGAAATCTCGCCAATTAGTAAAAACCTGGTACTGACCGAGGATTTTATAACCGAGCAATAATACAGTTCGTATATTTGCAGTGTTATACTACTATAAAGCATTTAGATCATTGGACAACCTCCCAAAACGTTGAAACAGGTAGACAGGGCGTGACAAGTAAGTTGGCTCGTGATTATAGAAATTAGCATACGGCCTTCATCAAATTCTATCTGTGTCAAGATTACGACGCCCAGCTGCCAATATAATCTCAATATGTGGGCAGGGGAGCAGGACGACCGACGTATAAGGACAACACTCTTCGTTCCTCGAGATCAATAATTGAGATTTCAGTTCGAGTTTCAATTTGAGGCGATATAAAAAGGTATGACGAGTAGATATTGCAAGACGAAAAAAAGGACACTGTTCCCAAGGGATAATGAACCCCCCTTTGTCTGATGAACATAATTATAATCAAAGATGGGAGTTCTACCATTCATAAATTCATAAATTGAAACATATTACTAAGAATATGGACACGAATACGAATTTTACCTAATTAATCACATTGCTTACTTAATAGGTATCACAATTTTTGTGCATTTCACAAAAGTTACACTCTTTTGTGAATTTTCATCAAATGGTAATTTCCGTAAAATTTCCCGATTTAACCATTAATTTAAGTGAAATTCAGGTTTTTTAACGTGAATTATGATACAATTCTTCTATCGTGAATTCCTCTTTAATGCACAAACATTGTAGGAAAATTCATGGAAACAATTTTAATTTCCTTTATGATTCAGGTTGAATAACGATTTGTTGTAAGGTCTAGAGATTTAAGTAAAATTTATCTAAACTAAATTTTGAAACAACTCACAACAAAGATTTTTGTAATATTCACCGATTTTTTTTTGTTTTGTTAATTCTACAAACAAATTTGTATTCTTGTTCATATTTTCCAATTTATGAATTTCATTCGTATTCTTATTTTTGAATATGAATGTGCCTAACTCTGATAGTGATACACACACCATTTTCATTCATGATTAAAATTAATTAACCAGTTGATTATTACTGGCACCCTTCATCCAACAGAATCTAGTTACAAAACACTTTATATAATTTCATGATCTCATTATATGAGATGGCTTCAATGTGCTTGCGCTCAGAGAATAGCGACCAAAACTACACCCATCTATTCCGAGCAAATATTTTCTGATTGCTCTTCCATATTAAGTGGTACGACCAAGTTTGTAAGCGAATTTTCTAAGAAAATTAAGCTATTGCAATGGCGTGTGTTTTTAGTAGAATCCTTTTCAGAACAAGTTACACACGCATTAACTAGTTTATAAATATGGGTATACAATTGTACTGAAAAATCTACTTGAATTCCATTTAAAATAAGGCAAAAAATCCATTAAAATGCAACAACATTGTGAAATCCAAAAATTTATTTTCGTACCGGAATATTACTTTTAAAACGTTTATTTGCTATGAAGTTTATATCTTTCAATCTCTCGTTCTTAGTCTACAAAATGGTCAAATGGCCTCACAATTTAACATAGCTGTAGGGTCTCGTAATTCGATAACTTGAGAAAATTCGCACAAACGATCATGCTGCATGACTGGAAGTTTTGGGTTCATTCAATTGAGGCAGAATTATTGGAACGCTTTAGATATCGGGCCAAAGGCTCACTTGGGGGTTTATATGTTTGGTAGAAAAGGACTGTTTTTCTGTAGAATCTATTTCAGAAGCATGATATACTAGTTTTTATACAGTCTAAACGTATCCAGTAGAGCGAACAGGAGGAATTTGAAAATTCGAGTTTTCCCAGGGGATTCTCCTTCAGAAGAAGGAAATATTAGAAATGTAATGAAATACTGAAAAACATTAAATACACAATCCTCTTCAGAAACCGCGAGAGGTTGGAAAGTGATCAACGTTTGAATAATTGGTATCAAACACTACTAAAGTCGATCGCCATCATCGTATAGCAGAACCTACAGATTTTTGGCGTCCAGATGGCCGATTCTTCACTTTCCCTACTAGGGAATCTCTAGCCATTGCCTTCGGATAACTGACATCCTATCAGCGCCTTTTTAAATTCTCAACTGTTGATAGCCAGTTAAACAATCGAGATAACAAAACAGTAATCTCCAGTTATAGAAATATATGAACCATTAGCAGCGTCGCCTACGGATTTTAGAAATCCGTAGACAGGATTGCCATGGCGGCTCAAGATGTCACAAGACGCAGACGCCAATTCAAATCTCTGAATTTCGTTAGGCTCCTAACGGATCAAATGGGACTTCTTCGAAGAAATGTTATTAATTTGCCTCTCGCTTGCTGTTAAACGAATATTAACAAAATCGCTTATAAACCCCATTCCTAACAAATTGAAAAACAAGCCTAATCTTCCTTCGGAACATCTGAATGTGTGTAATAATGAGCACCTCTTGACCAGGCCGACAGAATTAGCTGTGAAACTTGTGTAACGTTGAGCCTCATTTATTTAAACCGGTTTCACACCTTTTCGTTGCAGACTAGACCAATACCGTAGTACAATAAGTACCGACAGATAACCCAAAGTTGGATGCCTCTGTTCAAGATGGTGATTCCTGGAAAACACGACGAGTATGTATTGTTTGATGGAACGAGGTTCAGATTAAAAACAGAAACGCACATAGTGCTAATACAAACACACGTAGGAAACCCGTATTTCAACCAAAAGATTGTTCAAACAGGCCAGTTCAAATTTATTTAGGTTGGAGTGGTTAGTTACGGACTCAGTCGGCTAGTTTATGGCTACACTTGATGGCGATAGGACCTTCCAATGAAGGGAAATTGTCTCGCCAATATTGACTTAGGAAGATCAAGCAGATCGTAAGCCAGTTTGCGACTTTGAAAGAAAACTTGTTGGATGACTATTTCAGGGAGAACAAACACATTGATGGAGAGGGGGGTGATCATTAACACCGAGTATGTACACTATGAGTTTCTATACTTACACTTTTTCCACACGGGGAAATTAACAATCCACTTTTACACTCATTTGCAGAATAGGCTGCAGCGAATCTAAATTGTATACAGTATCAAACGTGCTTAAATAATCAAATCCAAAAACATTTCAATAATAAAGTGATGACAGCTATGAAACAACACTCTGAAGAGTTCAATAACACCAACAGGTTTCAAAGCCGGCGGGTAGTCAGCACGCAACATCAGTATTCACAGAACGGCCGGATATTTGGTTGGTCATGCTAATGGTGGATGGGAGATCTAAGTGATAACCCACCTCTGTTACACTGCACCACTGGAATGTGGCAGTAAGCTAGAAACGAGGAAATATGGATCACGAAGACCGCCTCAATAATGCCCAGGTTGAGATGGACTTGAAGATCTGCAGTTGCGGCCATGGTAAATGAAAGTAGGAACCGATACGATCTTTCTCGATACGGCATTCGAGACTAACTTCACAGGATACTCGCATTGTGCTTTCAACATGGCCGTCAAAGATATGATGAAGTAACCTTATTCCGCGCATTCGCTAACGCTGAACAGATAATTCACAATTTTGACGAGAATAATTATGAATATGATAAACATTATGAAATATTTTGATTCCAATCAAGAAGGAGACAGTAATTAGCCAGCTATCCTTTAAACAATCCACATCACAATCCACTCTCTTTTACTCAGTTCGGTAGAGGCATCAAGAACCATAAACAAATTCTGGTACATACCTTTCATTAAAGGAGAAACCATTTACAGCCATAACACTGGAAGGAGAGAACATTACCAAAGTAAGCCATCGCGATAACATCTAGTTCACTCGACCCAAATTCCACAACAATCTAGTGAGAAGATCAGCTAACTTTTTGTTGGACCTTATTTGCGTTTTTCCCATAATACAGAAATGAAGGAAAATTCAACGGATTCATACATCCCCAACTCATTGAATACGAGAATTGGAGGAGTGTGAATCAATTACGGAACACTGTGTTACATTTGCAATGTAAATGGTTGTAAACAACGAGAAATAATATGAATTTCAATTCACTAGGTGCCAGCCTTGCTACAAGACAATTACAACCACAATATATGTCTTGCATACAGATTCAAATAACAAAACAAGTTAACATATTAAAACAGATACAGATAAATCATCTGTTATATTCAGAATCAGAAAAACGATTTTTTCGTCAATCATCTTTTGCTATTCATAAGGAGTAAATATTATTCGTATGTACAACCCAAATGATAGGTCGATCTCTTCATGACCCTCATGGGCTTTTAACAGCCCGTAAATTGCGTGACTGATGAAATAGATCCGAATTTGGAATTCAAATACGGCTCTTATTTTGTAGGTAAAGTGCAAGTAATGGTTGATGATAAGCGAAAGTAGAATTACTGGATGTCATAGTGACAGAGATTAAATATACTTCAGAAATGTCAATGTAGTAATATTCTAGTACACGCGAACGTGCGCAATATCACAACGTCATGGTAATTTGGTACACTTTCTTTTTCTGTGAGTTATCATGAGGTCAAAACACAGTTTTTGAGACTTTCACCCAGGAAACTGGAGTTCGATTAGGTAAAAGTGTAACACGACGAAATAGCGAGGCACGAACACTGAGGCCGACACGCAGATCGAATCCAACTTCTAGTTCTGAAATCCGATCCATTCATCCGATTATGTGAGTCATATATCTCCTCGGAGTGTCACATTCAGCTTGCGGCTTCCATTCGTTCAACTTCGAGTTGAAGCGTTGAGTAATACGCGCATTAGAGCGACAACCATTTCGGCGAAAAACAAGTTTTTCTCAAAAAGACCGAAAACGGAGCTTCCGATACCGAAGAAAGACAAGAAACAATAACCTTACACGAAATTGAAGTCTGGCCAAAATTTCAATCCACAAAATTACAGGATGTTTAATTTTGTGGCAAAGATCTTTGCCACACGCAACACAAATATCAAGAAATACAGGGTGATTCCCTCGTAGTGTACGAAAATTTTTTGGGTAAAACTAGACCGAAAATGGAGCAAAACGCCGCCAACCGCACTGTTCTATCTCAACCCGTTCCGGAGATATGATTTTTCAAAGATTTTTTCGAGGAAACCACGTTTTTTTCATAAAAGCTGTGTTATGTGCACTTAGCTCCAATGTTTTTCAATTTTTCAGTACATTTTCAGCATTAAATTTCCAATAAAATGGTAGTACAGGTTCCCATAAAAGTCACTAACTTTGCATCGAATGAACAGCTCAAACTTCAACTTATGTAGGAAAGTTACATTTTCTTATTTTTCATTATCGCTCATCAATTTATTACAAGACCACATACGAAACTGCAAATTCCATAAAAAGTAGTAGTAGGTGTATTATTTTAACAATACTTTTCTTTTCTCTACCGCTGAAGAGTTTGTTTTGTATAAAATACAAATTTTAATAATGGGAATATCATAATGTACCTATAATTTATCTACTAAGTAGGTACCTGATTTTCATACCAAAATAATACACCATGTTTCTCGGATTTAAAATATGAATTTCTCTAGGAAATCGGAGCAAAGTCATAAATGTTACTATATCATTCGAACTCTGGTTAAATGCGCTACTTTTTACGGAACAATCTTTGAAAAATCATATTTCTGGAACGGGTTGAGATGAACAGTGTGGTTGGCGGCGTTTTGCTCCATTTTCGGTCTAGTTTTACGTGAATGAACAATTGTTAACAAAAAAAAAAAAAAAAAAAAAAAAATCGCACACTACGGGGGAATAACCCTGTATATTCATCTTTTTGAATCTGTGTGGTATAGATCTTTATACATAAATACTACCGTGAATGAACAATTGTTAACATTCAGAATATATTTGAAACTTATAAAACATTCGTCAGCGAAATAATTTCTCAAAACCAATAAACGAACGATTTCGGGGGAATCAAATAAAGAATAACTCGTTCTTAGCATCGTGAAAAGGTAAATCAATGGGCAGAGTTTTTAACCAGAAAAAGGAGCGCAATTTTAAAACAATAATCATCAAATTTAATGCATGGATGCGTGGATTTATTGCCTTTCCAAAATTTCGCACAATTACAGGCCTCGAACATCTTACACTTTCGAAACATTATCAAACCGAGTAAGCAGGTATACAATGCGTAATTCGGGAAACGAACATCAAAGACGGATTTTCGCGACTCTATTTATCAAAACCTGTCTCGTTTGTGACAATCAATTCATCTGAGGGACGAAAACGGACAAAGACTGATCCAGGCAAGTGAGCACAAATTTGACAAAGTGAAAATTACTTGGTTCTTTTGAAGACATCAAAACATTTACCCGGAATGAATGCTCAAACGAGTTTTGGGGGAGTTAATCTGGCGGTGAATTGCTGAAGATCTTAAATAGCAATTGTCAGGCGTTTTGAAGTCTAAGAATAGATGACAAGGCATTAACAATAGATTGTGCAGGTAAGTCTAATGGGAGGATTTTACAAAGGTGTAAACTTTTCAATGTTCAAAGAAAAGATGATAAAAATACAACACGCTAAACATAATAGTGCCTTTTGTGAGATGGAAGTAGGTTCCGGAACTCGAACAACTAATGATTCATTCCTTAGAAAGTAGTACAGTATCCACAAGGACAAGCTAGTTATGCAGCAACAAGTCACAATAATATCCAATGGAAATGTATGCAATAGGAGAGAACGCAAGTGATTAGCTGGTTTCTCTTGTAGTTGGTGGAAGAATCATTCCACTGAAAATAGAATCGAAGAAGAGAAAAGAAAGTAAGTAATAGTTTACGTACCTTACTGGCTGAAATGTGTAAATTCAACATACAGTATCAAAATTTATGTTTCTAAATAGCCATTTTAGCCATAACATAACAAATGTAAACTAAATTAAGTTATTCAATTTCAAGTTATGGTCGTTGAAAGATACCAACCATCTGCTCGTATGCTAAGAACAATCTCGAGATATTGTCGTTTAACGAGTGGGGTATCACGCGTCCTGCTACGGGCATTGACAGAGACATGTGCGAGGATGTACTTTTATTATTCATTCCTAATTCATAAAATAACTTATTCTTCACTTTTCCTTTTGGTTTATATACCAATACGAACGGATGGTGAAAATGAAGAATGAATAAGAATTCATTCCCACCAACGGGGAAGTCCATATTTGAATTTGAGATGGTAACTGCGAGAGTTTTTTTCTTGTATAAGAAAACTACTTCGAACAGGTCAAGAACGTCTGTGTCCCCTAATGAACTGCAGAGAATAGAAAGAGAAAACCACAGCCATCTCTGAACACCTGCCTAACCGATTGAAGAACGCCAATTCATATTCAAAGATTAAATACTCCCGCAATCTGATACGGCAGGTGATCCCGAAAATGACGATCAGATCACGTTCGAACCGCCTGGCAGGTGGTTTGCGAAGGATTTCGAACCCCGCACTGGTTCAGCACTGGGTAATTTCACGAAAAGGACTCGTCGCGACTTGAGTATGACGACATCACCCGAGAGGCGTGATGACTAAGCACGTGAAACCCACGCACATACCACAACCTACTCCGAATGTCGAGTGAAAACTCCTTGAATGAATTTCGTCCGATTGAATTATCTTCATTTCTGAATAATCTAATCATTTTGACTAGTAATGAGTACATACTTTACGAAGTTGTGATATATCTTCAAATTCTGTATACAGGGTGGCTCTTAATGAACGAACCACTCTTTCTATTTCCGTTGATTGTGAGAAATCAAAAACTTGTCGAATTGCGCTCTGTTAGCAATTAGTGGAACTAATTAGTTCAGCTCTCTAGCAGATCTCTTGGCAGTGTTGTTTGCAAAGAATTCAACTATTGCATTTTTGCAACTTTGTCTTTTCAAATGGAACCTCCCAATTCTTATTGCAGAATCGGATTCTATTTTTTTATTGAACCTCAATACCCCCCCACAATAAAAACCTCTATAATTTATCAAGTCCTTTGGCACTCGTATTGCGTTAAAACTTCCCCAAATCCAAATTTAAACGATGTAGCCAAAGGTAGACAGATGTAGAGGGGGCACACAAATATCATCAACTGATCAATCCAAATAGGTGTTTTGGATGAGAACCGATTAACGTGGTCTATGCATATCTCCTGAAATTCAATAATCGCTCTATCACCTGTAAAACACGCACACTCCGAAGCTTAGTAAGATTCAAATCATGAACGCAAGCCAATTGAATAATAAACCCCAGTGAAAGAATACTTATTTAGAATATATTGAATAATAAACCCCAGTAATAATATTGAATAATATTTACCTATATATTATCAGAATGCTTCAACCCGTGTATCGGCTACTAACTACACTACAAGTATTCACATCGGCTATCACTCCAGTATCCACATTCACTACAACTCGACGCTATCGGCCGGACATCACTAGGTTACAAAGAAACAATAATTAACGAAATCACTGGGGTTTATTATTCAATTTCATTCATTTGGCTCGCATTCATAATCTGAATTTCTACCAAGCTTTGGAGTGTGCGTGTTTCACAGGTGATAGAGCGATTATTGAATTTCAGGAGATATGCATAGAGCACGTAAATCGGTTCTCAACCAAAATACCTATTTGGATTGATCAGTTGATCATATTTGTGTGCCTCCTGAAATTCAATCACCTGTGAAACACGCACACTCCAAATCTTAGTAGAAATTCAAGTCATGAATGCAAGCCAAATGAATAAAATTGAATAATTAACCCCAGTGAAAGAATTTGCAGCGTTTTGACCACGTTTTCGGGTTGTTGGTAAAATTTCCGTTACGACTAATGCACATTCATAATCATAAATGACCCCTAAGGACCGTAATTGCAGTTCAAACATTGAAAATTTAAAAAAATTGCTAGTTTCTGAATTACTTTTATTTTTACTGCACTTCCAAAAATCGTGCTGGAACTTGTCAAATTTAATCAGCTTTGTAATGGTAAGGTCAAATTGGCGATTCCGCGTCGATCTCTAGGATAAATTCCTGTTTGAAGGCGAAAAAACGTTACGCAATTTTTAAACTGCATTCAAGGAATCCCAGGGATAAAAGAAACATTGCTCTTTAAAAAATAATTTAATACCATCAGAAAATGGTTGAAGTTAACCTATTAATCCTACCTTATTAGGACTTTTGCGCAATTGAATATAACTTAACACTTTACGCTCTAATAAAGTTACAAAAGCAACAAAAATTAAAATAAAAATCAATAAAATTAAAAAATTAACAATAAAAGTTACTATTTGTGATATAAATTGCATAAATAAATTCTACATTTATTACATTTTTTCTGCCAAAATAGTAGGTATTTAAAATAATCAAATTAAAAAAATTATTCCTAAAATTTGGTCCTTGCGTACTAAAATTTTATATATTTTCGAAAATCATTTATAATATTCAGAACAGTAAAGTTCAAAGCTCACAATGTGTTCTCAGAATCTATATCTGATATAAAGTGAAAATGTATTTATTTTTCAGCAAATTTGATGTATTATTCAGTTTGTTGAAGCTTTTTTGAAAATCATTGAAATCATCATTGAAAATAAACCGCAAAGGAATCACCTAAAAGGCAATGTCATTGTTGAACGATATAATCTCAACAGAAGCAGGTTAACCTACAAAGTGTGAACAAATGTTAACGCGATTGTGACGAACATCAAACCACGCGGCGTGAGCGTTTGCCGCACGGTGCCGCGCCGTTACGTATGACACATCCATAGAACCGCATTGTTAGACGGCGCCAATAGATCGCGATGGGCCAGCTCGCTCACGTTCGTTTTCCACGTAAGCCAAGACACGGCGTGTGGTTTCCCCGACGCCTGCGCCTCGCGATTCCTTCATATACCTGAACAGGCGCGAGCGGCGCCGCCCTGTGGAAGAGTTTTCTCTCAAGAAGCGCCGCGAGGCAAGGTCCAGCGCCGTGAGGCAAGGTCCAGCGCCGCGAGGCAAGGTCCAGCGCCGCTGGCCCACCGCCCGAGAACCTCGGTTCCAGCTTCAGTTTCGATCACGTCGTGCGACAGTACATGTTCAGTTATTTTCAATGCATTTCTAAAATATGGTCATTAACTTTCATGCGTTCGCGCCAACACGACTCACGCTCGCCCAGCTGTCTATTGACCGCCCTTGCTTTTTCAATGGTTATCGAGCTGGTTTCTCTACTTTCCATTGCATTAAATACAAAATAACTAGAATGCAATTCAAAATACATATTTTTCATCAAAAAATTATTTACTATTCAAAATAACATAGCCGTTCATTGTCGTTAATGGCTAAAAATAAACTCTTTCTTCGAAAAAAAAAAAAAAAAAAAAAAACGCTTTCTTTCACTGGGGTTTATTATTCAATTGGCTTTCAGGAGATATACATGGAGCACGTGAATCTGTTCTCGACCAAAATACCTATTTGGATTGATCAGTTGATCATATTTGTGTGCCTCCTGAAATTCAATAATCGCCCTATCCTGTGAAACACGCAGACTCCAAAGCTTAGTAGAAATTCAAATCATGAACGCAAGCCGATTGAATAATAAACCCCAGTGAAAGAATTTGCAGCGTTTTTTTATTGAACCTCTATACTCCTCCCCCCCCCCCCCCACAATAAAAACATCTATAATTTATCAAGTCCTTTGGCACTCGTATTGCGTTAAAACTTCCCCAAATCCAAATTTAAACGATGTAGCCAAAGGTAGACAGATGTAGAGGGGGCACACAAATATCATCAACTGATCAATCCAAATAGGTGTTTTGGATGAGAACCGATTTACGTGGTCTATGCATATCTCCTGAAATTCAATAATCGCTCTATCACCTGTAAAACACGCACACCGAAGCTTAGTAAGATTCAAATCACGAACGCAAGCCAATTGAATAATAAACCCCAGTAAAAATATTGAACAATATTTACCTATATATTATCAG
Organism: Creontiades dilutus; assembly: GCA_031894815.1. NCBI lineage: Eukaryota > Metazoa > Arthropoda > Insecta > Hemiptera > Miridae > Creontiades > Creontiades dilutus. The sequence continues at coordinate 572,438 of JAVIWC010007501.1, forward strand.
AATGCTTCAACCCGTGTATCGGCTACTAACTACACTACAAGTATTCACATCGGCTATCACTAAAAGGATACACATTCACTACAACTCGACGCTATCGGCCGGACATCACTAGGTTACAAACAAACAGTAATAAACGAAAAAACGCAAATGTTGGCACCATAAATCGGGCCATACATCGGTAATGGTTTGACCTACGGACGTGGGGAAGGGCTCATTCGATTCCTAATGGTATGTTCTTCAAATAGGAAAATATTTAGGCCGATTCGACTAGTTTTGAGGTTTTCAGGGATTTTACAAAACTTTTACAGCCCTTAAAGGGCACTTTAAATTGAGTGAGGGAGCTGGCTCAAGAATTGGGGCGTCGTCGGACCAAGATGGATTTTTCCGGAAAATTTCAGATTTTTTGCTCCAGCCGTTTCGGAGATATCGTACGGCGTACGGCGGACGGACGGAAAATTTTTTATTGCAGATTCGGATTCTACACCCTTTGAAACGTAAACCATGAAATTTTCAGGGGGGTTAGCATTTTTTTTTTTTTTTTCCAGAGCGATTACAATGGTTTATTATTGAATAATAAACCAAAATTGATCCACTAGAGGCGATCCACTACAACTTGGATTTATCGCCGAACTCTCGGACTGCTTATCTGCTGCACTTTGTGATGAGGCGTTTCAAACCCATCACGTTACAACTTCCCAAGTTGATCCTTGTTTACTCGATGTGCATCTTTATTTTGAAGATTTTAGAATGAATTTTGAAGATGTCTTCAGTCGTGAGAAGCAACTGATCCGGTTGGTAGTCTCACTGTGTACGTTCTCGAGTGCATAAAACATGCCGTGTTTTACTCAAAACCAAATGAGCGAAATGGTGAAGTTCTACTTAACGCGTCGAAATGCTCGTACAACTCAATTCAAGCCACTCTGTATAGTAGGAGCAACGATCTAGAAATCATTTTGGGATTTTCAATTATGCCTTTGTAGTCGTACAGCAAACTTAATTTATGACAAAACTAAACCTTTATCACATAACGTTCAAGGTGAGTAGGTTCTGGTTGTGCAATGTCCGTCCAATGCGAGCAAAAAAACCTTTAAATTGATGCAAATATCCGTTCTTTCGCGCATGGACTGTATTTAAGGTAACGGTACCGGTAGTGGCCACAGTTAAGAATTTTTTTCTTTAGTTTTGACAATTGTGGGCCAACAGTAGTACTGACTTTCTTCAGGACTCATTTAGAATATAGCCCGACTCTTCCCTAACATATCCATTGCCTAAAACTATCAAAAGAACAATTTTTTCTATTTTTTATTAATTTTTTCTCACACCTTTATTTTGATCTAGTAGTGGCCACATCAAATTACGAAATTTCCAGTAGTGGCCACGTGCATGTCTCAGTAGTGGCCACTTGACATTTTGCCCTCCTTACGTGTTTAATATCATTAAATTCAATACCAGATGAACAAAATTGATTCTATCCAGTAGAAGCTCTAGGGTACAGCCCAACAAACGAGGAAACTAGGGACGGTCATATTGAGAAGTGTACCACAATTTCCAATGATGCTCTGCGCACTCCTAGTTCAACCTCTGTCTACAAGATGACATGAGCTGTACCTCCTGCAAGTTTGAAGCCACTAGGAGACCGGGAATCCTTATTTCTCAAATATAAACTTTAAAATGGCCACTACTGGAGCAGTGGCCACTACCGGTGCCGTTACCTTAAGGTCTAATGGTTCTTAACTTCTAACGAGCTCGATCGCTTTACATGCAGAGAAGCTAGGGGCCAAAAATTGCGGAACAACGTGGTTTTTCGAGGTTTTTACTGATACAGGGAAGTGTTGTGACATTTCCAAGTAGGTACTTCTACGAGCCGAATCGATTGAGATGGGTCTCTAATCAGCCCGAGCTCATCTGTCTTGGGGAATCTCGTTTTTAAGAGTGCAAATGTTGAAACGAGTTTAAATTTCAATTTTTAAATCCCAATGTTTTAGTTTTCTCGTTGTAACAACATGGCTGTCAAGAACAGTTGTGATGTGTGAGATAATAGGCCTTTGCCGCGTTTTATTAAAATAAACAATTATGTTTCTCCAAAACAGCCATTCTCAATCGCATTTAACGTTTAAGACCTCACGAAGAAATTCGGATACCAAGCCTGTTCCGAAATCTTCGTTTCAACTATAATTTCAACATTTTTTCAATCACCTCTACTAAAAATTTTAGGGATTAGGGGGCTTAAAACCAGGATTGTCGTATTATTTTGCACTGTTCGTGAATAAACAAGAACATTTATACACCCAAAATGTTGAATCCACAGAACAATATACTTCTACTTCAACTTCGACTTTCTTAATCTTTTTATTTTCATAATTAAAAGAAAAGTGGAGCTCGTAGGACAGCACATTGTGAGCACAACATAGTGCTCCAATTTAGAAAATGGCCTAGAAACCAAACTAATGTGGGAAAAAGTTGCTTCAAACCTTTAAATGAATACTTAACTAGAGCAGAATATAACAGAAAACTTATTTAGTCAATGCACCAGAGCGGCTCGAACAATATACTGGTGCCGGTACTAATTAATGTACTTCGAAACCTTTATGTACCACTGGTTTATATACAATAATAAACCATACATCTGTGTATGAAATTTTGACATTTTCAATATTTACAGACGTTTACACGAAATGTTTTTGATGCCTATATAAAAGACTCAAAACTTCGGAAAAGAGTTGCTGTTTTACCATCACAGTAAATAAAATAAATAAATGATTTGCAAGCCTTTTCTTAGACAGAAAAATTGTTTTACGTAATTCACAATAAAATTACCATTTCGCGCTCCAAATTGCGCTCGTAACACCGGACATAACTTCGCTTACCACAGTTCGAATATTGTTGCATTTGAGTATCCATAAGCCAAATTTCGTTACATTATGGTCAATCAACAATGACCAATGTAGCAATTAATACAGGTTTCGTAGTTAGTTAAGTAAGTAAGATGAAATAATAATAAAGACACACTTCACTTTTAGGTTTAACCGTGACGTTAACGAGAGGAGTGCGCTATTATGTGCTTGACGGGATATTATATCACCTATTGACCAAATAGAGGAAAACTTACAAGTCACGTAAATTCTCACGGACGGAGGCCAAGTCTCAATAACCTTTGTGAACTCGTAATAAAAAAAACACATTAACCTATAACAATGAACAATTAACGTACCGCACAGTGGGCTTTTATCATCGTTTACACACCTCTGAATAACCTAAGTAAGTAGTTCTTTACGCGGCTTTGAACTTGTTTACGTGTTCTACGAAACAGAGGACTCAACGTCATTTCATTATTTCCAAAAGAAGTTTACTTTAGGACATCCAAGTATGTGCCAGAAACTATCAATAGTTGCATTTTTAATTATTCAATAATAAACCAGTGTAAAAAAAAGATTGAAAATTTCATGGTTTACGTTTCAAAGGGCGTAGAATCCGAATCTGCAATAAAAAATTTTCCGGTCGTTCGCCGTACGCACGATTTCTCCATAACGGCTGAAGCAAAAGAGCTGAAATTTTCAGGAAAAATCCACGTTGGTTCGGCGACGCTCCAATTCTTCTCTCTCACCTAATTTAAAGTGCCCTTTAAGGGTTGTCAAAGTTTTGTAAAATCCCTAAAAACCTCAAAAAAGTCAAGGCGGCCTAAATTTGTACCTTTTTGAAGAACTTTCCACGAGGAATCGAATGAGTCCTTCCCCAGGTCCGTAGGTCAATCCATTCCCGATGAATGGCCCGTTATGGTGCCAACATTTCGCGTTATTTTGGTTTATTATTGTTTTTGTGTTGATATCAGTAACCTAGTGATGTAGTGATGTAGTAATGTGGATACTGGAGTGAACTCCTAAAAGGCTTCGTAGCCGATACACGGGTTGAAGCATTCTCATAACCATTAAAAAAAAACGCTTCCAAATTGTTTTACTGGGGTTTATTATTCAATTGGCGTGCGTTCATGATTTGAATTTCTACTAACCATTGGAGTGTGCGTGTTTCACAGCTGATGGAGCGATTATTGAATTTCAGGACATATGCATAGAGCACGTAAATCTGTTCTCAACCAAAATACCTATTTGGATTGATCAGTTGATCATATTTGTGTGCCTCCTGAAATTCAATAATCGCTTAATCACCTGTGAAACACGCACACTCCAAAGCTTAGTAGAAATTCAAATCATGAACGCAAGCCAATTGAATAATAAACCCCAGTGAAAGAATTTGCAGCGTTTTTAAAATATAGAAACACCACACAGCTATCAAGCGTCTTTGTTATTGGTACTAATACCACAAAATGATATTGCAACTTATTATAGACCATTGGGTACAGCCACTGTTTTAACCAAACTACATATCAGTATAAACGAATCATACTCAGTTACTTTGTGTGCTCAACAATTAGTTATTAAACTGAAGACCTGAGAAGCCCACCTGAACTTTGAAACGCATGAGAAGGGCGTAACCAGAATGATGCATTAACGTTAAAAATGCGTTTCCAACAGGAGATCTTCAATACGCGTTTTCACGAGCACTCCTAATGGTTCGTTACATCATTGAGGACGGAAGGGAGTAATACTTCGAATAAGTATAAAAGTAGGAAATTATACATCCCGAGGGAATTGGGGCTGCAAGTGCACTGAAAGGTCTTTTGCCTTTGAGAGTCTCGGGGGCATTTGACAAGTTGCCAAGGAACCGAGAAACAAGACGTGGAACGCCCTCCCTCCAGTATCTATATCTGGACGGAAGGTGGCTCTAGGATCGGGGCTCGGACAGCCCTTCCGATAGTAATTCTGAGAGCAAACCTATCAAGCTAAGGTTTCCTGAAGTCGAGAAGATATCAAGCAAGCAGAATGGATGCTTACACACGCGGAAAGCCTCAGTTTCAAGAATTCAAACATCAAAAGACAAAGGAAAAAATGCAATTACAGAGCGCGCAGAGAATTAGGAGGAGAATGATGTGATTATGGAGAACACGGCTCTCCTCGAATTCAAAGTTTGTGGTCACAATTTTTCACGCTGAATCGAATGTCATCACAATCTATATTGACTGCACAATGAATTTGCACATAAAAAGTTCTGTGTTCATGCTTTACGCTTGATTTTATGAATTTTTACAGTTAAACTCAGTTATAAAGGAATTGGGGTCACCAAGGAGTGTTGCACCATTTGAATAAGGGAAACAATTGTGTACATGGGAGTCATGTTTTTTCTTTTCAAATCAGTACTGGTTTTTTTTTTTTTTTTTTTTTGAGAGAGAGAGAGAGAGAGAAAAACATTTATTGATCATTATATGGGGTGGAATGTTGGGTTAGTTGGGATCTGTGAAAAGTATAAATTGATATGCCAAAAGCTCGAGGTGGTATGGAAGCCAGAAGTAGAAATTGAGTCGCCGAAAGTTTAAATTGAGATGCCAAAAATATTAGAATTGATTCGTGCCAAAGGTTCAAATTAATTTGCCAAAATCTTCAATTTGATAGTATGCCAAAAATTCAAATTGATTTTGCCAAACTAATCTGATTTCATGTTTTTTCCTAACTATATATATGTATGTAGGTATGTTAGTACGTTGTGTGTGTGTGTGTGTGTGTGTGTGTGTGTGTGTGTGTGTGTGTGTGTGTGTGTGTGTGTGTGTGTAGCCAAATTGCTGCTCCGTCCTCTAGTCCTAGTCCTCGTACGTGTTTCCTAGGGCCCCTTAGCCTCATGGAGACTGCTCGGTGAACCGAGAATTGAGTTTTCACTCGTGCCCACATCATCACCTGGGAGTAGGATTTCGACCACTTGTTGGCGAGACAAATCAGTACTGGTTTGTTTATATTTTGTGCTGAACCACAAATACCATCCACTCCCTCAAATCTCAATTCGGTATGTGAAGTGGGCCAGGTTTAAATCCGATCAACTGAGTAAGTTCTTCCTTCCCAAATCTACCCTTGATGCAAATTTGAAACAAAGACTCTGGTGAACAGCCAGAATATAATCACAGTTTGTAGAAACTATCACCATGCAAATTTGGCGACGAAATGAGCAATTTTGTTTTGAGAAAAAACGTTTTCCTTAAGAAAAAAATAATAATAATAGTAATATAACAATAATCAAAATTATTGAAGTTGGCACTCATAACTTGAAAAAAAAAGAAAAAAACCTGAACACATAACTTTATAGTCAACTTTTACTATCCAAGATTGATTAAGCATGTTTTGTGGAAAATAGAAAGTTGGTTACTCGGGAAAGACAAAAACTGCAAATGATTACACCAAGGTTTATTATTTCTGTATTGGAAAGCCCATCGAAGCAGATCAAACTGTAAATAAATTGAGTCTTATAGTACCCACCATGCTCAGGGGACTGTCGCCAGCCACCCATTAGGGCCCATTCTCAGTCCTCGCGTTGGGGACAACAACCATTTTTATTGAGGGAACGGATGATCGTACATAATGAATGGTCTTCATTATGTGAATCAAACTGCCACCATTACATCAACAGTTCTTGAGATTACGACTTTTTAATATTTCCCCCTTAAATTTTATCACTTAGGGTTTACAGATTAAGACACCGAGATTACATGCATATCCCGGATCGAAGTAAAATGTTTGAGCCAAATTTCGAAAACTTTGATCCAGTTGTTTCGAAGCTACGAATCGACGAACGTTGTAAGGACGAAGTTTTCTTAAATTCTATTCCATTTTTTAAATCCAAGTACGTAGAAACGAAGAGCAACAAACTTTGTAGGGAACGGCAGGAAGGGAGGAAAAATCTGCTTTCATGGTCAATTACAAAGATTCATTATTGAAAAATAATAAACAAAAAACCAAAACTCGGAATTTGGTTCGTGTTTTACTAGAACGCCCTGTAGAAATAACGAAAAGATTCCTAATACAGAGTGAAGCATACGAATGACCATCATGAGTAGGCAGCAGGTGAGATATAACTTGACATCAAGTTGGAGTTTTGAACCAAGGAAGATGAATGTGGGCGGTTCGCCTTCCGCTACCTCTCCCGCCTGTCTACACCTGCTGTAAAATCCTCAAAAACAGGTGGTCCCGTTTCCCTTTAAACGTCCAGGTAAATATTTCTCCAAGCAGGACGCAGGGACACATACGAAAGAGGCAAAAAAAGAAGATAAAACAGGACAAACTGTAGGATCTTTAACAGTAGTGTTGGAATCCTCTTCGGGAAGACGGCCACACCCAGCTCGAGGTATTTACCAGTAGATGTTGTTAGTGAGTAGGCTGACCAGTCGTCACATGCAAGATTTTAAAATTTCCTTCACATTCTTCTATTAATAAGGTTTGCATACTAGAAGTGCGTATTGCATTACTGGGCAGTAATGAAGACGAAGGATGTTTGTCTACTTAGGCTCAAGATTAGAATTGTCTTCATTGAAATAGGCTTCCAAAACTCCGTGGGGGATTTAGTTCGTACTTGACTAGTACTTAATAGTACTTAGTACTAGTACTAGTTCGTACTTGATAGTAATAGTATATCAAGGTAATAAGTCAGTCTAAATTCAGAATTCTTCTTAAAAACCTGTCCACAGCTCTATCTACACAGGGTGAAGAAAAACTGTGCAGGAGTTCATCCTAGCCGGACTCAACTAACGACCAAAATCCACATTTTAGTTTCGAACTAAACCTCCCCAGATTCTCTCAGGTATCAGAAGAGCTCACGAGAAAGGATAATAATGGAAACCTCTAGCGCGCTGAGCACCGTAATTACGCTGTTCAAACAATTCTGGGCCCTCTCGCACCGCACGGACCCTCTGCAGATGATGGGAGAAGCGCTTGCGGAATACTGATGTGTACAGATAGAGAATGTGAAGCATGTTGAAAGAGAAATACAACTTCAACAGCCATAACGATATTAAACATCCTTGTATTCGTGTCATGCCGTTGAATAAACCCTTAGCTGCACCGCAATCAACATAAACAAACCGAAGTCCAGTTAGGAGGCAACCCACCGACTATTACAGTCCAACAAGAATTACGAATATGGATGAACATATTTCATAAAAGTAGATGAACATTTACCTTCAAGGAGACACAAGGTGATGTCCGGATACAGAGCAGATCTCATAGTAAGAATCGTTTCCCCATTTCATAGAAGACAAACAGCTGTCACAAAGGACTGAATCTTTCATAAAAATCACAAGAAACATTTTGGAGTGGGGCAGGGAGCTGAACAATTTCAGAAATAACCAACGAAATCTAATACAACTATTGCACTTTCCCTAGAATCCATTGATTACGTTAATTAATAAGTTCACTTAATAGACATCAGGAATAAACTTATTAGGAAATAAATAAGATGAGAAAAATTAATGAAACCGAATAACAAAAAGTGATCTGACAGCATCTTTCAAATAACAAATCTAATGCCACTGGAAAGTGCGTGTGATTCATCTACTTTTACGCTCTTAACTAGTTGAACTGCCTAGTTGGTGGTTGGAAGAAGCGAATATTCCAACACTGGGGCAAACGGACTAAGTCACTCGCGACGAAGCTGTGGAAACCCATTTCAAATAAAAACGGAGTAAGATGGAACGTTGTCTATATTTCCACGAAAGTAAAGAGTTACGCTGTTAAATCGATTTCGACGGATGACCTAAGCATCGAAATCGATTCAACAGTGTAACTCTTTACTTTCGTGGAAATATACACAACGTTCCATCTTACTCCGTTTTTATTTGACTGGGGCAAAGTTAAATGAGTTTTCTTTTCCAGCGGTCTGGTGAGGGAAACTCTATCGGGATTATACAAGTATATCTACGATTTCAAATTGCAACTAATTTTCATTACCTACCTCAAACGTTGTTTGAATACCCGATTCAAAATAAGTTTTCCTCAAGTAAATTGATCGGTTTCCGAAAAGTGTTATGACTTGGAACTATTCCCCCGTTTCATCTCATCCTTTAACATTAATAATTAACAAGGTAAAATAGTATCAGTAATATGGAATGCGGATGGATATCGGCTGGTTCCTATGGTGAACCTATGCACAGCCTATTATAAAATTTAAAATCTGTTCACCTTTAAATCTCTATCACCCATCATTTAAAATTTAAATTATAATAATTCTATTCAATAGAAATTCAAATCATGAATCATTGATTAATAAACCCCAGTGAAAGAATTCGCAGCGTTTTTTTTTTTCAAGAGCGATTACAATGGAAAAATATTCTATATATTCTAAATTTAAATTTCGTAAGACGGAGCATGCATATCAGAATGCTTCAACCCGTGAATCGGCTATAAAACCTTTTAGGAGTTCACTCCAGTATCCACATTCACTACATCACTAGGTTACTGCGATCAAAACATCAAAAAAAACTCTTGTGTTTGTTTTGATCGCAGTAACCTAGTGATGTAGTGAATGTGGATGCAAATGTTGGCACCATAAATCGAAGGAAAGTTCTTCGAAAAAAGTCCAAACTTAAGCCGCCTTGACTTTTTTTGAGGTTTTTAGGGATTTTACAAAACTTTGACAACCCTTAAAGGGGACTTTAAATTAAGTGAGAGTGCTGGCTAAAGAATTGATTTTTCCTGAAAATGTCAGATATTTTGCTCCAGCCGTTTGGGAGAAATCGTGCGTACCGCGTACGTCGTACGGCGGACGGACGGAAAAATTTTTATTGCATATTCGGATTCTACACCCTTTGAAACGTAAACCATGAAATTTTCAGGGGGGGTTAGAATTTTTTTTCCAGGAGCGATTACAATGGTTTATTATTGAATAATAAATTTAAAATTTGTTCTCATCATTATATGTAACTGAATAAACCAGTTGGTATTTTTTGACACATGGGGCTTATTGAACCTTCGAATATTAGTATTATAGACTGCATATAATATTAAATATTTAATGCTGCAAGTTAGTCTGGATATGTTAATAATCTCAAGGACTAAGTATGAGAAAGCGCTAAAAGTCCGTTTACTTCCTATTATGACACGGTATACGAGTACACGCGCGAGTAAAATTCATGGATTTCTAAAGGGGAAATCTTGATGTGGTTTCCGCCGATCAAAGACTCAATGCGAAAACTGGATTACATAAAACTGGGTCCTGCTCGAGCAACTTTCACGCGTAAGAGTGTAAGGGGGGAAAAAAATAAAGAGGGACAAAAAACTGCGGCTGATCGAAGAGAGGTCACCTGCGAGATCGGTGACGCAGCCGTTCGGCTCAAAAGCTGGAGACAGTCGTCAAAGAAAAGCTCCGGTTCAAGGCAGGAAGGGACCTCGAAATCGCGTCTCCCGAAGCTGACACAATGGCCCTACCGGCGTGCCAAGACGAATCGGGAATAGGCTACCGTTAACAGACCTGAATCCTCGCACCTCTGTCGCTGTTCCCTTGACACACCGATGAGTTGCGGCCTTTAAATGGGAGGCGGCGAGACTGGGCGAATAGATCCTCAAATTCTACCAGTCATATTAATAATTATGATAATAATTTACTTTAAAACACGTGAATCGAATCATCCACTGAAATATTCTGCATGGTAGGAAGACTAGGACACCACCCTAACAAAAAAAGTCAGCCAAGTTGGGAGGGCAGTATAGCTTCCTCAATTATTAAACCAAGGACGGACAGAAATAGTTGAAAAGATTGAATGCAAAATAGGACAGTAATAGATAAGGCAGTAAAATTGGGCTGTAATTCATGCTTCCCAAGCACACAGCCGACCATAAATTCAACAGCAATCGCCAGGTGTACAGTGGGCCAATTAAGAGGCTAACAGACAGACTCTCTGGCAATTTCACAAAAGTCACTCTACTACTGTCGTAGTTTTATTTGGAACAACCTATGAAGGTTGCTTTACACACAATGTCTGAATTCTTCATCAAAAATGCTCCAATATTCTCTGAGATTCATTGAGTCAACCAATTTTAGTTGTTTGCACCCGCAATAACATTATTCAACCAATTAGGCTAAATGCATACGGTACCATCCTCAAACCTATACCCATCTAGTTCCCTGTTTGAATGAAATCGGACAGATAGATCTCAAGAAATCGGCGTTGTAAAAGCATCAAATTAGGCATACAAACACCAATAGTTTATTTGGTTTGGATTAGCCCAACAAAAATTAAGTTGTAACTATCGAGGTGCTAACCAGCACAATTCCTGAAAATGACATCAATTTCGAACCAAAATTTGCGATAGGATATTATTATTGGATATTTCAATTAACATAATAGCAGAAAAGCTATCGTAAAATTTCTTTCATCGACGCATTATTTTATTGTTCTCAATTCTACGAAATACTGTACAACGAAAACTTCATAGAAAATGCATTGAATATTGAATTTAACTGGAATCGGTCGGTGACAAGACGAGGGAATAGAACATCCTAGCAGTAAAATTTGTGAAATTAATCATTCACAATAGAAGATGGAAGTGCTGAATCGCTAGTTCAGTACGAAGCCCAACTAGTTTGTATCGCCATCTTCGTAGGCTTCCGTTACACAACCAATACTTCGCCGCGCAGTTTTACGATGAAGCAAAATATTATATGTGCCTACTTACAGTAAACAAAATAAAAAACTAATTCTTATCAAACATTAAATTTATAATCATCGTAAATGCAATACATTCTATTATTACAAAGAAAAAAAAACACCTACCTAGGCAGTTTGCCTAAACAGAGCCAAATTTTCGAAGAAAGAAAAGTAAAATAGGTACAAGTCGGTGGAAAGTATTTAGAAAACGTTTGTTTTTTATCAATTAGAAGAGAGGAAACAAGAAAAATGATAGAAAAGACTTGTTGAAATTGATGAAAAAAGGTGAATAAAGCGATTGATGCCCTGGAGAGGCCCCTATCAAATTTCGTTGTAATCAGACAGAGGAAAAAACTTGGACCACACCCAGCTGATCGGGATAGAGCTTGGAAAGTCATTCATCTCTTGTTGTACCCAGAGAGGCTCTACAAATTACAACGTTTTGCGGTGAATTGGAGAGATTTGAATAAGATTTTGACAACACTTTGACAGATATTACGGCTTGTGGTCAGCTGATCTTCACCAAAGTCAGCTGTCAGGCATAAGTTCCGAAATGGTAATACAACATACACAAATTTGGACCAAATCGGAATAACAGTTTCGGAGAAGTAGCGGGCACGAAATATTGTCCATAAATCACCTCCCAGAAGACCCGCCGTGCCAGTAGCTGAAACACCCTCTCGTCTTCGAAAAGTTGAATATAATAAATGAATGAGAATAAATATTAATTGGTTTTATAATATGATATTATCATCTATAAACCCTAATAATTCTCAGAAAAACACATGATAACATTGGAAGTCATGCGTGGGGCTAAACGATGCCAAGTACGAGTAACATATGTTCCACTGAGTTTTAATGAGATACACTTCAGGTAAGTATTCTACGAGTATATATATTACATAATGAGATAATTATATATGTTCCCTCCCACGAACATCATTGTAGTCGAACAGAAATCCCATATATGGCGAAAATCAACCTGAATAGATCGATTAGATTGATGTATGTAGATTTTCGACAAAATTGTGTAATAATCCCAATTATTATCATTCAAATGATTAACAGGAGTACAATCCAGTTCTTAGAGACCGACCCGACAGTTCCCCCCGCCCTCAACACTCCTTCAACTAACCTTCGGGTGGGCTCCTTCCGCCCTTTGTCATCCCGGCATCACCACTTTTCCGTCCGCCCGAGGGGGTCATTCGTGTACCTGCCACCTTGGTAAGCACTGGCCTCTCTGGTGCTCTGGTTGAATCTACAGATTTTTCCAGGGAGTTGGTTAGGCTTAGTAAGTACGGTTTATGAACACAGAATGCGCTCACGTAAACCAATGTTAACCCCCCCAGCCGTAGCTTTCATCTGTTTACTAGCTACCCTCCTCTGAGCTAGAATCCCATATTTGTAGGTTGCATATTCAATTTTTCATCTTAGGTACTTAAATGTGTAAAATTAATCATTTAAATGATCTGGCTGTAGAACCATAGAGGTCTACTGTCCCGCTTTCTTAGGAGGAGAACAAATTATATTTTAGATGGACCTCCTTCACTTCTAAAATACTAACGGCAGATTTAAGAAAACTTTAAGTTAAACCATTCGAAAATCGTTAAAAAAAAAATGATTCATAGAAGTTAATGAGATTGCAATATCCAACATAACTCGGCATACATAACAGCATAGAGTTGACGATTATTAGTTATAATTTAATTTCAGACAGTTAAATTAAAAACTACTGTTCACAACCCTTAAATGCGGAAGAAAAAACTTCGCTTGAATGGTGTCACAACGAGAAAGTTAAGTTTAACATCCACAATGCAACGGGTGTCAATAGCTCCGCGTTGACCCCAGAACCTAGGAGGGTCCATGGATGACCCACATACTCCCACCCAACTCCACCGGCATCCCATCTTCACCGCATTTCGGCTCTTCGCCTACCTGAACCATTAATTTCGAACGCCGCTCTTCTACCGCCGAAAATTACTCAAGTTCGTAATAAATGAATACCTTTCGTCCATAAATCATCGGAATTATAACCGTAAGATAACGTATATCAAAGGGGATTTCTACGCTATTAAACCCGCATTTCAGAAAACACAAATCTGCCAATTAAATTTATATTGCGATTATATGTACGAGTATATACCTAATTCCGGTTACAATTGTTGGAATGTTAGAAGATTTCTCCTAAATCACATTGGCACAGAGCTCACATTTCAACATTTTGTTTTTTCGGTCTAAATCTACAGAACCAGTGACGTCTATGATGATAAAATCTGTGAAACAGGTTAAAAACAGTTACCTACATTGAAAAATGTTTGAACTCAATGTATCGACAAAGTTAGGTTTGAAATGATATCAATATACTTTTATAAGCAAAAAACTATGAATCACAAATATATAGATAAAACACGATAAAGATGTTCTTGACCAATGGGATAAAATCGATGGTTCATTAACTATATGAAAGGACATGGAGTGGTGAGTAAGGGGGATGAACACCAAATAGCCAATCATACAAACAAATTGAGTTACTCAAAATTGACATCGGGAGAAGCCTAATTGCCAAACTGGAAAACCTCATCAACAGCTCGGAGTGGCGGATATTCTATCAACAAGAGGGAGGTTCGGAGTGGACTGAAGGAAACGGGCGACATCCAACGAAGCTCATATTTCATGAACTCAAGTAGCAACGGAGAACGTGGACAGAAGAGACTATCAACTTCATAGCAGTCTTGATCAAATACAATATTCGAGTTGTAATGAATGACCGACCAGCGTAAGACAGTACACAAAGTAATAGTTTGACGCGATGTATAAATAAACAAATACAAATAGAAACACCGTAGGAATTTATTATGCACGAATCAGAGCCTTTGATCAAGAAATTTTGAGAGGGGGTGTCAACATGAACCAACAGAATAGAACGATATCATCAATTTCTATGATAGATAGATAGATACGTAGTTTATTTACATGTTACATTCTTCATGTTAACACTGTGGCCCAGCCCGGAGTTGGTTCTTACATCTAATTTTTATAAAGTACGTACCTATAACACTGTATTTACTCCACATTAATTATTAAAATGTAGATTCCACTTCCATTATTTATACAGGGTGTCCCAGGAGTTATGCACAATCCGACTCCTACGTGTTCTACAACTCACTTCCGAACAAAAATGCCTATTAGCAATTTTTTGCCAGAGGCCCTCGTTTCCGAGCTATTCGCGATTCAAGATTCTTTTCGTGTTTTCGATCTTATGTCATTAAAACCGTCGTAACTTCCTCAATTTTGGAGATACCTCAAATTTGATGACACCGTAGGGAAGAGCGTTAAATTTTCTATCTATTTAAAAGTAAATCATCGCAATCAATCGTAAATGAACACAAACAATCTCTCGGGTCTTCGATTATCCTGACTTAGGCTGGACAGCTTGGAAATGCCGCAGACGCTGATCACAAACGAACGTTTTCAATCATTAAATTCATTTTCATTCTTCATTTTTAAATAATTATTTTTTATTTTATGTCTTAACAATCTTGTTTAAACTCTCGCTCTCTGTGTGAACTCGATTTCAACATTGCAACACCCAATGCTACGGCCAAATCAGATTGGGGTTGATAATACACGGCGCACAAAGCAACCCCTCCTTCAAGACCGAGCGGTCGTGCGGGTCATTGCATACCCTAGCCCCTGACCATGACAATGCCTCCTCCGTAGGTTTCCCAATTTTCAAACATTAGGTCTTTTTTAGTGATACAGGTTGTCCCAGGACTTATGTACAATCCGACTCCTACGTGTTCTACAACTCATTTCCGACTGCGATGAGTCACATTCATTTTCGAGACTTTGGGAAAAACCTCAATTTTAACAGAAAACACACGTTTTTCTGCATTTAAACTCCATTTCCTTAACTAAAAATATTTTTTAAAACCAAAACGACTACACCGTTGGAAAGCTGACATTTTGACGCACGTTTTACCAGGCCTGCACAGTTCTGCGTCAAGCATTCATGGGGTTTCTAGGCGAGATGGAAAACAGGCGATTTCAAGATTTTGACAAAACTGCCATTTCGCGCAGCAATCGCACATCTTCAATGCAATCAAAAAAAGTTTTCTGACATCAAATAGATAGAAAATCTAACGCTCTTTCCAACGGTGTCATCAAATTTGAGCTATCTCTAACATTGAGGGAGTTATGACAGTTTTAATGACATAAGATCGAAAACACGAAAAAAATCTTAAATCGCGAATAGCTCGGAAACGAGGCCTTTGGAAAAAAATTGATAGGAGGCATTTTTGTTCGGAAATGAGTTGTAGAACACGTAGGAGTCGAATTGTGCATAACTCCTGGGACACCCTGTATAGCTGCTAATTTTATTTATTAATTTTTTTATTAATCTTAGTTCATAAAGTACTCATAAGTGTTATCTCTTATTAGTTTATAAGTTTCTTTTTTAAATAGATGCTCACTGTTTACGTTCATTAGATTTCTAATTTTTTCAAAATCTTTATTGACTATTTGCATGCCTCTGTATTTTGTCGTCATTTGAGCAAATGTATTTTTTACTCTCGGCAACTTGAGTCTGTATGATTTTGATTGCCGTTGTCTCACATCAGCAATATCTATATTATTGTGTTTACGGATTGGTTTTAGCATATTTACGTGTACAATTGCTGGACGGTTCACAGATTCAAATCATGAAATAATGTTTCACGTTTTTACAGATTAAAAATTTTGTCAATTAGGTACTTGAAACGGATGGTTTGATAAGCATTATCTTTCTAGTGATGGAATTGGTGGACGGTTAACATATTCAAATCATGAAATAATGCATCACTAGGATGGCATCTGGGCTTATTGAACAATTTTAATGTCATTTTTTTAATTTTAAAAATTTTGTCAATTAGGTACTTGAAAGTGCTCCCCCATATTAAAATTGCATGTTGCAAGATTAGCTGCTAATTTTATTTATTAATTTTTATTAATCTTAGTTCACAAAGTACTCATAAGTGTTATCTCTTATTAGTTTATAAGTTTCTTTTTTGAATAGATGCTCACTGTTTATGTTCATTACATTTCTAATTTTTTCAAAATCTTTATTGACTATTTGCATGCCTCTGTATTTTGTCGTCATTTGAGCAAAGCTCTCGGCAACTTGAGTCTGTATGATAGCAATATCTATAATTGTGTTTACGGATTGGTTTAAGCATATTTACGTGTACAATTGGTGGACCGTTTACAGATTCAAATCATGAAATAATGTATCACTGGAATGGCGCCTGGGCTTACTGAACAATACCCTTAATGTAATAATTTTTTAGTTTTAAAAATTTTGTCAATTAGGTACTTGAAAGTGCTCAACCATATTAAAATTTTATAATGTAAGATTGACTCAAACAGCGCCTGATAAATATTGATCTTTAGCTCATTTGATAGAAATTTTATTCTATAAAAGGTATAAGCACATTTCCTTAGCTTTCGACACAAATTTTCAATTAATTAATGTTTGAGGATCGAAAGTCACTCCTAAATAAACTAAGCTATTAACTTTTTTGATTTTTGAACAGTCACACGGTGAATCATTGCAGCTGTGTAATGTCAAAGGGTCACTCGATGTTGATTGTGGTTCTGTTTTCCTTGCTATGTCCATGAAAACCGATTTCGTAGCATTGATGGTAAGCTTGTTGGTGTGCATCAATAGAAACAAGTCGGCGATTTTCCTGATTGGATAAGTGAGTGATCGTGAAACATTCGCAGCTTTAGTACCAAATGTATTGAGTTACCTAATTCGTTTCTGTGTACTTCACTAACCAATTATGAGCATGAATATAAATGTACTTATTATGTAGTTATGTTTTAGCCCAGATCTAAGTGCAAAAAACGTCTGGCAAGTTGGGTGTGGCACATAGGTTCCTCGTATCGATTTCATGAATATATGAATCAATCAAGTGTTGTTGTAAACAATCTTAGAAGAATCGAAGTCTTGAAAAATGGATATAAACTTATTTCAACGATTGACGGGACGAAAATGTGAGGGAGAGATATTCCCAAAGACGTTAACGCCTTCAAATTGCTGCGTCGATATGTATTGCAGGTCTGTTCTTCCCCGACTAAACTGAAGATTTGTACGCGATCAGACCATCAAAACCTCAGAATATGATGCTTGTTGGATTTTACGTTTGCAAATGCGCAGTTAGGTATCGATTTTTCTTTCAACTAAACTATTTTCTCCCTTATTAAAGAAAGGTGATATATTGGTATTGGATGAAAAACAAATTTGGGAGTTCAGAATGCAAAGACATTTAGTAATGATTTTATGGACTCTGCTGATTTTGAGTCTTAAATCTGATTGATACAGGAAGCATCCTTGATGTTGACGCAATGAAATCATGTCTAATTATCGCATGCTTAACTGATCCGATATCAGTGAAATCCAAGTTCAGATAGTAAATTTTGATTAAGAAAACAAAAATTATCAATCACGCTTGATATAAGCCATTTCTTTTTACTACCGCTCAACGATTTTTATAATCAATGATAGGTGCAATAAGATTATACATTCTGTAGCATACGACTCGGATAAAACTGGCATCTAGAAAACTGAAAAGGGTCTTTCATTGAGTATGAACTTAAATATTAGCGACCAACAACAACTTCTTAAGGGCATTAGTTTCAGGATCCCTAATTAAGAAAAATCGAAGGTTCTATGCCTACGTAGTTTCACGAGGGCGTTAGAAACAAAACAGTAAATAATGTAAATAGGAATAACACTATTATAAATTATAGCTGTATCCCTATCCAATAATAACTGAGATGATATGTGATTCGGGGGAATTGTGGTATAACAAAAAAATAAAAATGAAGTAATAGATGGCTGGAAAATGGCACTTATTCGCAGTAATTCCTAATTTTACGTCCCTTGCACCTGAGTACTGTGCCGTAAATAACCCAAGAGCTGCCCTGGGGGGGAGATGCATGGTAGAGACAACTTCTGAAGGGACGCACTTACCTACTTTACCGCCGACTCGAAGGAACACGCCTAAATAAAAAGGGAAAGGGACTACTTGTGCAGGGCCCCTCGTAAAAGGGAGTTTCTACCGCCCAGAAAGACTTGGAAAAGGGAAACTAACTTTGCACGTGAAGGGGCAAAACGAACACATCTACGAACGTCCCAAGAGAATTTCCCGGGAGAGAGGTGTGTTCAACAGAGGTCAAACAATTTTGGGCAAAGCTTCAGTTCCTAAAGACACCTGATATTCGTGCTAACTTTCCACCGGCGTACCTGACCGACAACTTGGAGAGCGGGAAGCCCGTAAAGGGAACTTTAAATGTATATTGGTTTATTATTCAATAATAAACCATTGTACTCGCTCTTGAAAAAAAAATTCTAACCCCCCCCAGAAACTTTCATAATTTCCGTCCGTCCGCCTTACGCACGATTTTACCCAAACGGCTGGAGCAAAAAAGCTGAAATTTTCAGGAAAAATTCATGTTGGTCCGACGACGCCCCAATTCTTGAGCCAGCTCTCTCTCTTAAATTAAAGTGCCCTTTAAGGGTTGTCAAAGTTTTGTAAAATCCCTAAAAACTTCAAAAAAAAGTCAAGGCGGCCTAAATTTGGACTCTTTTTGAAGAACTTTCTATGAGGAATCGAATGAGTCCCTCCCCAGGTCCGTAGGTCAAACCATTCCCGATGTACGGCCCGATTTGTGGTGCCAACATTTGCGTTATTTTGGTTTATTATTGTTTTTGTTTTGATTACAGTAACCTAGTGATGTAGTGAACGTGGATACTGGAGTGAACTCCTAAAAGGCTTTGTAGCCGATACACGGGTTGAGGCATTCTGATAACCATAAAAAACGCTGCAAATTCTTTCACTGGGGTATTATTATTCAATTGTCTTGCGTTCATGATTTGAATTCATACTAAGCTTTGGAGTGTCCGTGTTTCACAGGTGATAGAGCGATTATTGAATTTCAGGAGGCACACGAATATGATCAACTGATATCCAAATAGGTATTTTGGTTGAGAACAGATTGACGTGCTCTATGCGTATCTCCTGAAATTCAATAATTGCTCTATCACCTGTGAAAGACGCACACTCCAAAGCTTAGTAGAAATTCAAATCATGAACGCAAGCCAATTGAATAATAAACCCCAGTGAAAGAATTTGAGGCGTTTGTTTCCATAAATTTCGTGAAAAATAGAACATATAATGATGAGAAATTTACTGATGATAAAGTAATCAGAAATGCCAATCTATGCGGTTCAACGTTAGTTAAAGTTTATGTTACTCCACTTATAACAGCACTGTTCCTGTACTAGGTACCTACTTGATATACAACAACCAAACAAGTGCATGGCTATTATTTCCATTTCTTACCAACATTTTCTATCAATATCTTGATGAAGAAGAGTTATCTTACTCGAATATTCAACTATGATCTAAAGACAAATAAGAAATCCATAGACCCACCCAAGTAAATGGGAATTACACGAAAAATAGAATTTTATAACATGAAGTGAAGGAATTTTCATTATGTTCTTCTGTTGAATCACACCTACTCGTATGAGGCCAATTGGACACGATGGCCGCGTTAAGGCAACCAAAAGATGACATGAAGAATCCTTGGCCTCTAGAGTGTCAATTGACTGTATATTTTGCAGGGGAGCGTTCGGGAAGCAGTAATGGGAGACGGACACGGGAAAAAAGCAAATGAGACTAGATGACAAGGTTGCTACTGCTATACCTCATTATGTAACCAAGAGATACACCAAGGGCATATCTTCAGGTACCTCAAACATCCTATTCTTATTCATGATCACAAAGAGCTAAGCTTGAACAAAAAACACATGTTTTTTTTCTCTCAACGTAACAATGACTATTTTTGTTCGCAGTTCCGTCCCGGTTATTCATTTTAAAGTCCGAAAGTAAATAACTTTTTAGGTGTACCTTTGAATGACCTTCAAGCTTTAAAAGAATGAACATTTGAACTACGGCGAAGTATAATGATTTAAGAGAAAGGGTAATCCATGGTTAATGGGTCATTCTATGCAGAAATCAGTCAGTGACAGTTGATCATCGGGCGTGTACTAGCCTATTTACAGTCAGCAATTCGAAAACAAAGATTGTCGACATAATAGTTTCTGTAATGAACCACTCAAACAGTATCCTTGTCTTCTATCAGACAGTTGGGTGATACAAGCTTATCACATAATAGTTTCTATAATGGTAATTCTCGAACAAGTGCGCACTAACCTGTGTACAGTCAACGATTCGAAAACAACCAAGATGATTCATATCAATCAGAATTTAACCCTCACACAATCTTCAGTAATGAACCACTCAAACAGGATCCTTGTCGAACGAAGCCTCATAAGTTAAACCTTAGTTGATGGGTAATTCTATGCAGAAACTAATCAGTGAGCTTGGTACATCATAGTTTCTGTAATCTTAATTCTCACGACGGGCGTGTACTAGCCTATTTACAGTCAGCAATTCGAAAACAACTAAGATGATTCATATCGATCAGAATTTAACGCTCACACAATCTTCAGTAATGAACCACTCAAAGAGTATCTTTGTCAAAAGAAAGCCTCAAAAGGTAAACCTTAGTTGATGGGTTACTCTATGCAGAAAGTAATCAGTGACAGTGATCACCGATACAAGTTTGTCACATTATAGTTTCTGTTATGGTGTTTCTCAGGACGGGTGTGCAGAGTCAACGATTCTAAAGCAACCAAGATGATTCATATCGATCAGAGTTTAACCCTCACACAATCTTCGGTAACGAACCACTCAAACAGTATCCTCGTCGAAAGAAAAAAAATCATCGTTGAGCAGTTTTGGCTGACGCTGTGTTTCACGAGTTTCCACTCGAAACGATAATTTCCAACCCCTTGTCACAAGAAGGATAATCGTCGGATGATAATGATGAAAGCGAGAGTGGGACAGCACTGGGTCAATGATCCATTGAAAAGCTTCGCCCCTTTCATCTTTTACAATACAAAACGAGGGAAGGTCTTCCGATATCCTGGATGGATCATCTCCGTTAAACTGCGCGAACGAGCTCGATCACGCCTATTCTCAAAAGGGGAGCGCTCGGAATTCATTCAATCGAGAATGACGTTCATCCGTCCCATCATCGACTCACAAAACGATTAATTTGGCTCTTCCCTAAATTCCAATCCTAAACCCTGAGCCCTGAACTTCTCACATTCAAAAGCCCAGCAAACCTGCAAATGTAGAGGTTGAAAAAGAGAAGCGTTTATTCGACCATCCAAAGTGTACAAAGTCATTCAAAACTGGTAGCGTAACACGGGATTCTTGCAATCTCTCGAACTTATCAACTTTATTGTCAGGATACAAAAGTTCGCCCTACATAACCATAGATTGGTACCAACTAAATCATTCGTGTAGAAGCGGTGGAAACACATTTCAATGAAGAAAACAAGCAGATATAAACGTGTTACATGTAAATAATGAGTTACAATGAATTCGACTAATTCCAACCTAAGTTCTTAGTTGTTGAATAAAATCGAAACGTTCACTACACAATTATCATAGCACAACATGATTAAGTCGGGAAAGCGTGTATAATCGTTTACAACGATTATCTGCACTTGTGTTATCTGCATTTTGGTGCTAACGAACCTGAGCTAAAAAATGCTCTGATAAAACGTCACCATACTGACTTAGCAACTTTCGTTTACACCTGGAATGAATATAATGATCAGTCTGTTTTCAACGACAGATATTCAGTACAATCGTGTCTCACAATCAAAATCCTTCTACACACTTCATCACGAACGATCTGTAAGGTGAAGTATGAACGTAATCGGGGGGTAATACAGCCCTGCAGTCTAAGCATTTGAGCACAGATGATTTTCATGTACCCCAACCCGGAGTCAGAATAATGCTATTTCTGACCGCGGTCGACACAATTTTGGACTGTAACACTCCGTCACACAACAAACTTCTCAAGAAAGGTTCCACCTACAACCATCGTCCAATCTCTTCCTGATCGTTGATGGGAAACTATGCGATAATAACATTATCACTTCAAATCCGATTTTTTCCTAGTTTACCAACTTTTCAGTGCAAACAATAGAAGGAAGGAGGAAGAAATATCATGAAATTTATTCCTAACGAATATCGATATTATTGTAATAAATTTCGTGATGTAGGCCAAATGTTGTTTTCCACATGGGATCTGAAGGGACACCGTTAATATTCAAATTCACGCGATTTTAAACAAGACGCCGCACGTCTTGCCCCCTTTTCATCGTTTCATTAATTCGTTATCACTCATTACCGTTTCCCCAGAAACGGATATTGTCCTGGTTACAATCCACCAGGCTCAAAGCCTACAAGCCGCACCCCCTGAAAAATTAGACTAGGAAGTTCAGCGCTTGACGAGAATCACATTTAGTCATGTTGAAAATACAAATCCGATTCTTCGCGTGTCCCCATTTACCTTACAGCTTTACAGCATTGCAGTTTATATTAATTTTATAAAGTATCTCTTCCGACTCCAAGTATTAAGGCGATTAGGGACACTCTGATTCCATTTTTTGAAAAATGATAATCGAAACAATTTACTCAACTCGGCAACGAAATCAGCTGCTAGGATTATAAGCCATTATAAAAAAAGTTTACTCCACTAAATCTTTCCCTCTTGAGCCCGGTTAACGATAGGACAAAAATTGAAAAAGACCTATTTATTTGATGTTAGGGCAAAAATAAGACTGTTTGAAACTCAAATGAACTTTTAGCAGTCTCCGACCATTGTTTGGTGTCCCATTGTTCCCTAAAGGTCACCTTCTATCGTACAGTGGTATACGATACAAAAAGAACGGATGCCTGCCTAGTAATGTAACATCAACAGGGAAATGGAAAACCTTTCCAATTTTACGTTTCCAAAAACAAGAAGGGTGTCATCAAGGAATTTAGATGAACAAATGTAACGTATACCAGTAATGAATGAACAACGCCTCGATAGAAGAACAATTTAAGACTGAGTTCAACTCGAATTCCCTAGAATGGAGATGTATTCCGTTGTTGTGATTGTACGCGTATGATTGGTTCCCATATTCGCTTTCCTTAAAACTCGACACGATTTATTTGATTGACCAATTTTTTATTTCGAGACCAATGTTTGCGAATGATGAATAATCGCAGCTAATCATTTGTTGGAAGCTAATGAAATGGTAAAGTCTTCTCAAAGTGAGGAACCCGAGGACAGACACTAAAGAAGCTATTCAGATTAGGTTTACGTCTAGTGCAATAATACAAAACAGCTGTATACAGTAACAATGACCACATTTATATTAAACTGAAGAGACGACCAGAAAACAAGGTTTCTAATGATACAGGTTGAATCTTCTGGAAGTCATTTTTAAGGTGGAGAAAGTGATGCTACATCTAATTTTAATTCGATCTACAAACAACATCAACAATTTGATATGTGACATTCACAACGTATGAGTGATATGATGAAAGAGGAGCTTGAAGCTACATGGTTGCAACGCGGAGCGAACATTAGATGCGCCATCTACAGACGAAACAATGGCCCATTCCACCAAGGTCATAAATATTCTCAATAATCAAAGAAGGTGCCCCATTATTGTCAAGGCAAAGCCCTCATAGGGAACAGGCCAAAGCACTCTAAGAACCACTGAGATGTTGACTAGAAAAGATTCCTATTGGATGAGAAGAAACCGTACTGCTTGAAAATTGAATAGTTTTGTAATGCTTGTTGGTTTCCTGAGGGGAAGACAATAGATGGAAAGAATGTCGGAGGGAAACTGTGATGGAGATGCTGAAACGATATCAGGTTAATTTGTGATGCCATTCGACAGAATGACCGAACAACAGCAGGAGGCGGTGAGGTTACGAAGCGGTTCCATAACGAAGGACGTATGGTCGGTTGTGAAAACTAGACACGCGCTGTTTGCTGAGGATGAACGCACCACCAGGAAGTGGAGAGAAATTCATGACTAGCGGGGAACAAGGAAATGCTCAGTAGCAAGCACAATCGAGATTCATCAGAATCCGTAACGGCTCCGCTGTCACGAGGAAGAGCTTTAAAAAGAAGTTACAGCCAGGTTTCACAATTTTCTTTTGAGAAAATACATCTAAAATGAAAATAAATTTTGAATCGTACCTGATGAATTTCTCAATAAACACGCAATGAAATATCATGAACCTAATTAATATCACACGTACAATCTAATATGCATAAGTGTGATATTACTGTTTTGAAGTGTACTCCAGTACGAGTGAAATCCAAACCCTCCAACGCATTTAAGAGAGAGCCTTCAAGAATTAATTTCTACGACAGAGAATACTCATCCAACGGCTCGAATTACTTTCGGAATTATGTGAATTAGCGGAGAATTGAATTGTAAACAGTGAACTTACACAGTCGAATGTAAAGTAATATAAAGAGGAGCCGAATAAATCTCTTCAAACTTAAACCCAATGCAACATGCAAGCGGATTTTGAAATTGAAAAATTTTCTCTTTTGAGATTCAACCCTTCAGAACATCAAAATCAAAACAGAGGCTGGAGGGACGGGAGGGGGGGGGGGCTTCCAAAACCACTTAAATTATTCTATAAGCAATTCAGTTGAATTACGACTCCATTGACCGGTGAGTAATATTGAAGTTAGACCTACGCAGCCTATTAAAACGGAAGGTTCAACTTTACCCAGGTTGCAAAGATTACCCAGTCAGGTAAATTTTGCAGAGCCAATCATTTAGGTCCATAATTAGGTAACTATTTAAATTTGTTTTCAAGCAATGTCGGAAAGTTATTGGTTGATTAGTAATCTTCTGAGTCCACCAAATATGCTGTAATAACAATTTATGGAGGAAGGAAAGAAGTGTTCTCCATAAAATACACATTTCCGCTCAAATTTTACGTTTCAGTTCTGAAGTTACATTTATCTTGTAAGAACAACTCATTAGTTCTCCACTTTTCATCA
Source organism: Creontiades dilutus (assembly GCA_031894815.1). Classification (NCBI taxonomy): domain Eukaryota; kingdom Metazoa; phylum Arthropoda; class Insecta; order Hemiptera; family Miridae; genus Creontiades; species Creontiades dilutus. Next base: position 597,942 of record JAVIWC010007501.1, read on the forward strand.
GAAAGAAGTATATTTTTTCCCTAATGTATGGGTCATTTCAAAATTTCGGTCACATTTATGTCACTGATCAGTATTGCCGTCAAATCTCAACTAAAAACAGTTTTGTAAGCGTTTTAAAATTGTCTCCTATGATGTGGATGTACATGATCCACGGAAAATTATGTAAAAATTGTGCCTACAGGACCCAAGAGAAAATACCGAAGACCGTATTTCTCACTCCCTACAGCTGTCACTAACCAGAAGTATACAACTTCCATCGTCACTACTCAACGAAATATTTATTGGGGCTGTTATATCCACTTACACTATGAAAGAACGTACCATCTACAATGAATATCCGCCTCAGGAAAAAAAATTGGATCAAATCAAGTAGCCTTATCAGCCCATTATTTCAGTGTCACACGGTTTTTCCTCACTTCCTACAATGTTTTGAAACAGGCAGGAAAGGATGTTTATGAAGTTGCTTCTGTTTTGTTGACATCCCTTATTCGAGATGGTCCCGACGCTGGTGGTTGGATTTTGGCTAGACCTTCCCAGTCAGTTCTACCGGGAAAAACATCCCTGGAGGCAGCAGTGTAGGTTTTTTAACTCTCACTCCCTACTACAATAACATTCTGACTGTGGCAAGCAAAACTTGATCGTAGTTGTTTACAATTAGTGTAGTTGTTGGAAGTTCGTTGACAACATTTTGGTTCAACCAGTTTCAATTAATTTGTGGCCTGTAAAGGCGGTGAAAGGCTATAACCTCACTCCCTACAATATCCAGCCAATAGCCCCTTAAATTGTAGGGAGTGAGATCTGCTTATAGCAAGTGAGATTTTGCAAGGAAACCTTAGTATTTACTGTATCTGAAATTAAGCTAATTTGTGCTGTTCCACTCACCTAAATTGAAAGACTTGAGCGGGGATTCCCATGGAGGTTGGACGCTCAAGAGGGGAAAAAATAGTAGTATATACCTCACTCCCTACAAAAGTTTTTTTTTTCCAAACTGTCATATCAGCAGTACGGTTCAAGATTATGTGTGCTCACTTGATTAATATGCCGAGAAAACGGCAGTGATTGATTAGAAACAAGAAAATTGATCAAGTTTCAACTTTTATTTTTTGGAAAAGTCGATACCCAAATGTTACCGAAATTTTGAAATGACCCACAAATCTAAAACCACCCCAAGGAGCCTCCAAACAGGTAATAAGAAATACTTGTTTCTCAAAACCGTCAGAAAATAGAACTATACCCGGTGCAATCACCAATAAGAATGTTTCCAACATACCTGATTGGTTTTCGTTTTTTGTCCTTCAATCTGTAAGAAAAATAAATGTAAAATGAAATCATGTTCAAGAATCCAATTTAAAAAAAAAATCCATTTGTAACGGAAAAATATGGTTTTAATGAAATGCCTTGTTCTTGGTTTGCCACAAAATACCGAGCGATGCCTTCACACAGCCACCAGTAAGCCATGTAGACGAGTATATCGGACGAAATGAAATTCTGAATCGCCGGTTGAACACATGCCAAATATGAAACGATGTACATTCCATTTCTCAATTGGAAAATGCGGCTTTCATGCGAAAAACATGCTGAAGGATAACAGCTGATGAAGAATAGTAGCTACCTCACCACACACCTCAGGTGAAGTAGAGCTTGTTTCCGAATCTCAAGTTATTTCATACAATAAATTCGCTTTCAATACATTTTTTCCAGGATTCAAGTTTGTATAGAAATACTGCGTACGCCTGCTTATCGGTATTCAATGAAAGGTAATACGAGTACTAAAGCCAACCCGTGCGCCCGAGGGATGCAATACGTTCTCCATCTTTAAACATAATTAATTTACATATAACTGAATGTTGTAACACCACTTTAACATACCATTCATTTTGAGATGCTATCCTGTAATGATTCGCAGAACACTTGTTAAATCATATGGCTATGTAATTTGAAATATAAGGAATTTACAATATATTAGTTGAGTCGGTGGGGTATGGTGTGACCATTTTTTCGCATGCGAATACAGTTGTCGGAGACCTTCAGTCTTTAATTGTGTTTATTGTTCTACGTT